>OX422222.1:424613888-425326167 GCA_949130495.1 Sambucus nigra
TCGAATGTTTCCTACAAAAAATGATTTGTCAAAGCCATTTGAAAATAAATACAAAATGGCATAAATGAGTAAATATAGTGTGACACCCCACCTAATTAAATACCGGGCGATCACTCCTTTATTAAATTAAAATCAAGGTGAACAGTTGCTTCATTCTTAGCATCATTTTCGTAAAAATACTTTTTCCAAATTACCACCCTAATTAAATTAAGCTAAGCGTCAAAACCATTTTTTTTCTAACCAAATTGTATTTTTAAAGAAAAACTTATTTGTTTGATTATTAACCACATTTTCAATAAGTAAGAACCATACCACAATTATCCTGGAACATAATCCAATTACTTAAAACATTCAACATCCAAAATCCCAACATTTAAAACTTAATGTAAAACATACATGCTGAATAAATCCCAAAGTAACAGTACTAGAACTAACTGAAATATAAATGTCCCAACAAAACAGATAAATAGTGGAAAGGGCGACACATGCCCAATGAGGAGAATGATAGCAGTGGAATCAAGTAAATGAAATCGTCTAAGCAAGTGGCCTGCAACTCCCACCTAAGCTGCAGCTCGTTCCTTCCAAGGGATCCTAAGCAAGACGCCCCTGTGGCTGGGCACCTGTAGTACATACATATATATACAAGAGAGAGAGAGAGAGAGAGAAAAAAAAACGGGTCAGAGCCCGATATTGTATATGATTTAAAAATTGTTTAGAAAGTATTTAAATTGATACAGGCCAATGCAACAACATATTAGTGCGACACTCTCTTGAGAAATTCTCACCTCTCTTCTAATGTGCACACCTATCGCACTAACCTTCCCAATGGTCTATCTCATCATATATCACGCTATCCTTTCCCAATGGTTTAACTTATCTTAGGTTATTCGCAGGATTCAACTTTTAACGATTCAATTGTTTGAAAAGAATATTTCAATTAGTAACCAAAGTTCTCATTTTAACTTTATTAATCAATAAAGTTTTCCAGTTTCATATTATACTTTCTCAAAACAAGTATTTACAATTTGAGTTATCAACCATTTCCTACATATTAAATCACAGTAGGCAGTTCCAGATTTCAAAATTTCATATATATATTAACTACTCGTAAAATATATATATCATAACAGCACCCCAAATAAAAACTATGGTGCGGGCATACTCTACTATCCAATCCCCGTATCACTCGTACTAAGGGAAATACAAATTCGGAATCACTCTCTAACTGTATTAACATATACTCAAACAAAATTGAGGCGAAGCATAGATTCTAAGTCTCTAAGAGGATGGCATATGTTTGCGTCTCTTAGGACCGTCCGAACTATCACTGCGATAGCCTGTACCGAGGATATCTATACATAAACAATATGAGGCGAAGCATAAATTGCAAGTCTCTAAGAGGAAAGCACATACCCGCGTCTCTTAGGACCATTCGAACTATCATTTCGATAGCCTGTACCAAGGATATCTATCTTCTAGGGTACGAGTCAATATCCTCCACAAGGCAACACAGGATAAGATCGTCCCAGCGCGGCAACCTCAGGGATAGCAAGTAGCGTGGGCATGTTTTTCACACATAGATAGCATATGCATACACAATCATATAACTATACTAATATTACCATATCGATAATGGGTATATTCTCAAATCCCATAGTTACGACTTTTATCCATATTGTCATATTTTAGTAAACACTTATAACGGTTCGTTTCTAACCTTGATTCGGTATTATTCCAACGTACCACACGACTCTCATGGCTTTATTCTCCAAATTATGAAATTCAGTAGGTATACACATTTGTCCCAAAGTAACTCCCTTACGTGTCTCTTTCTTTAAATCATAAATTCACCGACCCTTATGTAATTATCCCAAAATACAATCTTTGCCCGACATCAAGGGTCCCAAAATTTATTCACATGTCCTACTGGTCTTCCCTATCTCCCAAAACATTTTATTAAGGATGCCTAAGAATTATTTCACAATAAATTGAACTTAACTAATTTAGAAAGGGAAATAGGAGTCTGCCAGGAGGGGTCGATCGATCGAGGTCTGGGGCTCGATCGATCGAACCTACGATCGATCGAAGCTCTGTGCTCGATCGATCGATCAAGGTAGTTACGGGTTTCATCTTCTAACCTTCACTAATTCCATAATTATCATATCCAATCGACCCAAAATTCATACCACAAACGTTATATCATCATAACAGGTATTTCTAACGTAAAGCATGTAGATTTCTAACACCAATCATGGATTTATAACCCAAAAATTATTATAATTATCAAGAACCCTAGAATTCTCTTAAACATGGTTCTAACAAGTATTTCCAGAAATTTCTTCTTATAATCATAATAATTTCGTGGGTAATTCCTCTACATGGTAAGGGTTTGCAGAATTATCAATTTATCCATCACTACATGCAATTCCTATCTCAAATTTTTGGTTTTCTTCCATAAAAACTCATCCTAATTACTCCTAAACTAATATGAAAGATGCACCAACGAAATAAGCAAGATAAACACTTGCCTGGGATTTTTGGTGTTCTGATTTGCAGATGATTTTGGTGTGGTTGCGTAGCCCGTCGCGCGATCTACGCGTTAGTGGTGGTTGCGGTGAAAATGGATGGATTGCCTTGGAAGCTCTCTCCTTCCCTCTCCTATGGCCGTCACTTGTCTTTGGTTGTTCTAACCCTAGAAGACAACCTTAGACATCTGATATAACCCTTAGAATTTCATGGGTTTAATTTCCCATAATTGCGAAATGTCCAAAACGCCCTCCCGGGGTACTAATTAGGCCTAAAAACGTCCCGAGATCCAAACTAAACCCCCGGGTACACCTTTCTGACTATCTCGACCCTTCCGGACGTGTCGGCGCACTCAAAACGACCATACGGATAATTAAAAATATTTCACTTTTTATTAATCAACATTTATTCTCGACGCGACACAGGCGCGCCCCGACTTAAATTTCCATAATTGTCATTTTATTCACACGTGACAATATTATAAAAATAAATCTCATATATTACTATACTCATCCAGTAATATTCAACAAATTCGTAATATTCAACAAATAACAAATTTCCAATAATTACTAACTCTCGTCACGCTAGTAAATATTTAAAACAACATTCCGGATTAAAATTAAATTTATTTATCTCAATTGAATTTAATAAATACTATAATTTAAAAGCTATAAAAATAAGGGGTATGACATACTTCCCCCCAATAACGGAATTTCGTCCCGAAATTCAGAAAATAAGGCCTATCAGGTAGCACAATTCTGGTTATCCTTGTCAGTACGCAAACTATCTACATAGTACGTCGTTCAACCACTATAGCCCTTTCTTCACAGCAACATTGTTTTACATTCTCATTGGAGACACTTCACATTGCGCTCCCACCCGACAATATTCGCATAGGATTTTTTTTCGTGGTACGTTATAATTTCCATTATCTCACTATCATTAGGAGTCCGCACCCCACTACATGAAAACTACACGGATTTATTCATATACAAAATTCCCATTCTGAGAAAATCATACGAACATTTGATCACTCTTGTTTGCCTAAAACAGTCGTGGAATTCCACCATAGTTATCGAATATTTTCTCGACCGATTAAAAATTCTGATTATCTACTCTCCTCTAAACATACGGAAGGAGAATAGTCGAGGTTCTTCCATAACAAAACCTTAATAAGTACCTCATACGCGACAAACAGGTACGAGTGCTTCTACAGAGCATTCTTGAAATCATCGTACCAAGATTCCAAAATCTTCTTCACGTGGCTCCACTAATCTTCAATCACCATGCGCTTATTCCCTAGCTAAGGGTGATACATCCTACTCGAAACGAAATCTTATCTCCGCTGGTTCCTGAAATCCCATATGAAAGGTGGGATTCACCAATCTCATCCTGATTCAGAAATTTATACTGCGCCGGACCATGCACTGGCGCGATCCTTCCTTTCAAAGGAAGTCTGGGGCATACTAGTTAATATTGTAAGCCAGCCCAAAGGAATATCAATCACTTCCTTCTCGGCGACTTAATTCACATGTTCGGGATAAACCCTTGATCTTGTTTTGAGGATGTCAACCCATCCAAGAACTTTACCGACTTTACCAACCTCTTCCAATTTCAGGAATTTTGGATAAACACAAAATTCTTTGGTTGATTCTCCTCTTTCAACCAAACCTTACCTATGGGCAGTGCATGTAGAGACTACTCACTACGTCTCGCTAAACATCGATTCTTCCCTTGAAATGTCTCACATTAAGTGACACGTAATACTCCCCTTCCTTCCTTGGAGAATGCCGAAAGTTCCGACCCGTGCTCTTCTCTCCACGAAGCGCACTTCTGGATCTCTTATACTATACTAACATCATTAATCTTTGTATGCGCAAGTCGCTCTCACACTTGACTAATAATAACTCCGCTCTGAGTGTGCTTCATAACAATTTAATTCTACTCTATTCAAGGAATACCAATTCTTGAATGGCTTCCCACAGCCTTCCAATCAAGTTAGGGCGTGCTATTTTAATTGCACACTTATGTATGGATTATCGCCCCTTATGTGACGTTTAATCCATTCTATCACTTCCACTTCATTATACTAGTCCCACAAACATATATTTCACACGTCTATTACCACGTCCCTTCGACTCGAACTATTTAACTGTAGTTAACCAATATGCTCACATTTTTGCAACACTCCGACCGCCCTGGGAGAGAGAACGGCGTGCTACTCATCTGTAGGACTAACTAAATTCAACGGAATAGAAAGAATAGGGCATTGAAATTCCATGATAATAAAAGAGGAATAATAATTCTCATCCTTCCTTAGTTAAGTACAACAATTTTCCCAAATAGGTACCACAACCAAAATAAATCACTAACGCTCTATTCATCAAAATAATTACAGGTCATCTCTTTTGTATAATATAAAGTTCTTTCCAAATAATCCATGCTAAAAATCATTCCAATTCTTTATTCACCTTGTGTTCTGTATGAGGTTATGACATTTGGGTACTCTCAATCACCCTAGAAATCAAAATTCTTAAATTCTCCTTATCATCGTTCCACCCCTCAACTCGTGGGGATAACTTTCAATGCTTTCCTACCACAAAAATCCGGCTCCAATGACCTTAAAACAAAATTCAACTTCCAACTTACATACATAATTACTTGATCCCATATCTACCAGGGTACCGAACTCATGGAATAGTGACCAAACGTCTCCCTATTTCCAACCTTACGCTAAGTTTCATGCGTGGGATGTCTCGCAAAGAGAAATCCAAATAAGGAACCCCCCCCCCCCCCCCGATACACTACTACCTAGCATTGTCGGTTATCGAAATCCGTTCGGTCCTCCGTCCATAACATGTACCCTTTATTTCGTCCCTTGACGGAAAAGTTACAATTCCTCCCGTAATTATGCTTAACAAAGAACGTTTCACCAATTTCACTATCGTCCCGTATTGGTTGATGGTAATAGCATTCCATAAACCTCGAATACATACAATCGGAATTCTCGAAATTCCTTTCCCTAATAATAGGGGTATAAATATTAACTCCCACATCTCTAAAGGATAAATATAACAATGCACTTTTCATATCACTAAGTCCGGAGTGCTAAACATAATACTGAGTCAAATCTTTTCGCTCAATGGTAAATCCCGATACATACGGAATTATACTGACAAAGTCTATACATACTTTGGCATCGAATATCTCGAGCCCACTATCTCCTCCGAAATCTCTATGATAGATAAGATAAGTGCGAGTACAACCTTCTCACAGGTAAAGCCTCGCCAAAACAAAACGTAAAACATGTTGCTCTAATGCAACCACTCCGATAGCCTTGCAATAAATGCCCATTATCGTACTAACCATTTCTATAACATTTTAACAAAGATAATATCATACTCGTGTATCGTATCACTACAACGAGTAACCTCAATAAAGTATAAAACGCTGTTAATATACTCATTCATCCTCCGCGGATAGCACTTAAAGAAAAATCCCGCTATACTAAGGAAAAATATTCACATAATGGTAACATTTATAATGATATGCATTAAACTCGTCTCACATGGTAATCTAGCCATGAACAAAATATGGTGACTCGCTCGTGTCACATAAACATGCCGCATCCTTTAAGGATACAACTTATACTTCCATCCTGTCAATCGTCTTGATTGTACAAATGGTTTTCGGACGTAACACGTCTGCCCAAACCAAAACAAAATTATTTTTAATCGTCGCCTTTACTAGGCACCGTATTCTTGTCCCTTTTTCTCACTTTGGAACATATTATCGCGAGCAATTTCACTCCGCACCAAAATACCTTAACACATAATCCACTTATCACCTGTCCTACTAACCAGGTTAGGATTGTCCTTCTCTCGGACTTTAGTAGACTCGATTCCTATTAGCCACCCATGTTGTTCCCTTAGCTTTTTAGGTCATAAAGATCATGTTACTATCTATAATAGTACTTACTGAATTTACCATCACTTGGTAAGAATTTAACTATCTGAAGCATTTAAATGGTTCCCCTGATGTGTATCCACACCCCTTTGCGGTGCTACACTACCACCCTTATATTCAGTCTTATTCTTGACTAAATTCTTCGATTCCTTTAACTTCCCCCACAAGGAAGCGTTATCATTTATATTGACAAAATATGACATTGTCAACCTCTGAATCGGTCGTCCATCAGAATTTCCTCCTCGAGTATTATCAACTATTATTACAAGTTGGTCTCCCACTTGGAGTCGTTTCCTCCATTAGTATCTACCTCTTTCGATACAAAATTCGCTAGCGGTTAAGGTTCATATTCACAAATGGACTCCTGTCATGCCCTCCCGCGATGAGTTCAGAACCACATTTGCTTCTCATCCTGAACAGTTGAAGAAGGAACATACGGTCAACACTGTACCTAAGGTTCTCCTATAGGCATAACATTCCACTTCTAAAATTGGTGGTTGACTCCAACCATTATAATTTCATCCCGAAAGCCAAGATAATTTTCTCTAAATTTTCACTTTCAGTTTGCCACAATCCGTCCTATATTTAAGCCTTTGGATACTTTACCTCATTTGGTAAACACATGCAATTTTCGCGTTTCTAAAATTTCCCACTGACAGTCTTTACACATTTTTGTAATACGTTGGGTAAGTTTTCCCTCGCACCTCATTTGACTATAACAACATTTGAAAATCATTGCTGCACCTTAGTCGCCTTTCTAGTCGTGGCTTCTCGTGCCATAATGGAGGTGACCTCGACTACGGTCATCATCCTCGGATATATTTCATAATCTCAACTGAGCCCTGCCTTCTGATGTATGCTTAACGGTCCTCTTCTGACAATCATCATCGCTCGGCACACGCACACATCCGAACGAAATTAGAATTCACTAGTGTATACACATTATAGCAGGAGAACGAAATCTCGTCAAAGGAATCGACAATCCTAAACATCGGGCTCTATAACAAACAAAGCAACGCTGAAAGCATAATAAGCCGTACAGATCCTAAGGACACTAGAACCTGATGCTCTGATACCACCTGTGACACCCCGCCTAATTAAATACCGGGCGATCACTCATTTATTAAATTAAAATCAAGGTGAACATTTGGTTCATTCTTAGCATCACTGTCGTAAAAATACTTTTTCCAAATTACCACCCTAATTAAATTAAGCTAAATGTCAAAACAATTTTTTTTTCTAATCAAATTGTATTTTTAAAGAAAAACTTATTTGTTTGATTATGAACCACATTTTCAATAAGTAAGAACCATACCACAATTATCCTGGAACATAATCCAATTACTTAAAACATTCGACATCCAAAATCCCAACATTTAAAACTTAATGTAAAACATACATGCTGAATAAATCCCAAAGTAACAATACTAGAACTAACTGAAATATAAATGTCCCAACAAAACAGATAAATAGTGGAAAGGGCGACACATGCCCAATGAGGAGAACGATAGCAGTGGAATCAAGTAAATGAAATCGTCTAAGCAAGTGGCCTGCAACTCCCACCTAAGCTGCAGCTCGTTCCTTCCAAGTGATCTTAAGCAAGACGCCCCTGTGGCTGGGAACCTGTAGTACATACATATATATACAAGAGAGAGAGAGAGAGAGAGAGAGAGAGAGAGAAAACGGGTCAGAGCCGGATAGTGTATATGATTTAAAAATTGTTTAGCAAGTATTTAAATTGATACAGGCCAATGCAACAACATATTAGTGCGACACTCTCTTGAGAAATTCTCACCTCTCTTCTAATGTGCACACCTATCGCACTAACCATCCCAATGGTCTATCTCATCATATATCACGCTATTCTTTCCCAATGGTTTAACTTATCTTAGGTTATTCGCAGGATTCAATATTTAACGATTCAATTGTTTGAAAAGAATATTTCAATTAGTAACCAAAGTTCTCATTTTAACTTTATTAATCAATAAAGTTTTCCAGTTTCATATTATACTTTTTCGAAACAAGTATTTACAATTTGATTCATCAACCATTTCCTACATATCAAATCACCGTAGGCAGATCCAGATTTCAAAATTTCATATATATATTAACTACTCGTAAAATATATATATCATAACAGCACCCCAAATAAAAACTATGGTGCGGGCATACTCTATTATCCAATCCCCGTATCACTCATACTAAGGGAAATACAATTTCGGAATCACTCTCGAACTGTATTAACACATACTCAAACAAAATTGAGGTGAAGCATAGATTCCAAGTCTCTAAGATGATGGCATATGTTTGCGTCTCTTAGGACCGTCCGAACTATCACTGCGATAGCCTGTACCGAGGATATCTATACACAAACAATATGAGGTGAAGCATAGATTCTAAGTCTCTAAGAGGAAAGCACATACCCGCGTCTCTTAGGACCGTCCGAACTATCATTTCGATAGCATGTACCATGGATATCTATCTTCTAGGGTACGAGTCAATATCCCCCATAAGGCAACACAGGATAAGATCGTCCCAGTGCGGCAACCTCAGGGATAGCAAGTAGCGTGGGCATGTTTTTCACACATAGATAGCATAAGCATACACAATCATATAACTATACTAATATTACCATATCAATAATGGGTATATTCTCAAATCCCATAGTTACTACTTTTATCCATATTATCATATTTTAGTAAACACTTATAACGGTTCGTTTCTAACCTTGATTCGGTAATATTCCAACGTACCACACGACTCTCATGGCTTTATTCTCCAAATTATGAAATTCAATAGGTATACACATTTGTCCCAAAGTAACTCCCTTACGTGTCTCTTTCTTTAAATCATAAATTCACCCACCCTTATGTAATTATCCCAAAATACAATATTTGCCCGACATCAAGGGTCCCAAAATTTATTCACATGTCCTACTGGTCTTCCCTATCTCCCAAAACATTTTATTAAGGATGCCCAAGAATTATTTCACAATAAATTGAACTTAACTAATTTAGAAAGGGAAATAGGAGTCTACCAGGAGGGGTCGATCGATCGAGGTCTGGGGCTCGATCGATCGAAGCTCTGTGCTCGATCGATCGATCAAGCAGGTATTACGATTTCTGCAGATATACAGTTACGGGTTTCATCTTCTAACCTTCACTAATTCCATAATTATCATATCCAATCGACCCAAAATTCATACCACAAACGTTATATCATCATAACAGGTATTTCTAACGTAAAGCATGTAGATTTTTAACACCAATCATGGATTTATAGCTCAAAAATTATTATAATTATCAAGAACCCTAGAATTCTCTTAAACATGGTTCTAACAAGTATTTCCAGAAATTTCTTCTTATAAACATCATAATTTCGTGGGTAATTCCTCTACATGGTAAGGGTTTCCAGAATTATCAATTTATCCATCACTACATGCAATTCCTATCTCAAATTTTTGGTTTTCTTCCATAAAAACTCATCCTAATTACTCCTAAACTAATATGAAAGATGCACCACTGAAATAATCAAGATAAACACTTGCCTGGGATTTTTGGTGTTCTGATTTGCAGATGATTTTGGTGTGGTTGCGTAGCCCGTCGCGCGATCTACGCGTTGGTGGTGGTTGCGGTGCAAATGGATGGATTTTGGGCCTTGGATTGCCTTGGAAGCTCTCTCCTTCCCTCTCCTATGGCAGTCACTTGTCTTTGGTTGTTCTAACCCTAGAAGACAACCTTAGACATCTGATATAACCCTTAGAATTTCGTGGGTTTAATTACCCATAATTGCGAAATGTCCAAAACGCCCTCCCGGGGTACTAATTAGGCCTAAAAATGCCCCGAGATCCAAACTAAACCCCCGGGTACACTTTTCTGACTATCTCGACCCTTCCGGACGTATCGGCCCACTCAAAATGACCATACGGATAACTAAAAATATTTCACTTTTTATTAATCAACATTTATTCCCGATGCGACACAGGCGCGTCCCGACTTAAATTTCCATAATTGTCATTTTATTCACACGTGATAATATTATAAAAATAAATATCATATATTACTATACTCATCCAGTAATATTCAACAAATCAGTAATATTCAACAAATAACAAATTTTCAATAATTACTAACTCTCGTCACGCTAGTAAATATTTAAAACAACATTCCAGATTAAAATTAAATTAATTTATCTCATTTGAATTTAATAAATCCCATAATTTAAAAGCTATAAAAATACGGGGTATTACATATAGGTTTCTTATTTCTAATTATTTAAGCTATAAAATTTATAATGATATCAATAGGAGACAACTATGAATGTTGGTCCTCCTTAAAATTATAAATTTATTCATTTAATTGTGATGTAACAAGTAGTTTATCCTCAATAAATTATACAATCCACTGAATAATGTTTAAACGGAGACAAGTGTGATTATAAACTTAAGTCATATCATTTAATGGTTACGAATTCAGAACTCAATGGTTTAATGACTATTTCAAATATTGTAGAATCTAATAATTAAATCATATAAATCATTGGAGATTCAGGACCAAGGAGTTTAACGACTTCTTAAAAGAGACTATTTCTTTATGGCATAATATATTTGATCATGTTAATTATAAAAGTATTAAAAATATGACTAATCTTGGGTTAATTTAGCTTTTATCAATGATTATCTAAATATGCATATACATATTTACTTAAAAGTAAAGATGAAGTATTAAAGAAACAACATATTTTTAAAGTGGAAGTTGAAACTCAACAAAATCGACAAATCAAAGTTATACAATCTGACAGAGGTGAGGAATACTATGTAACACCCCGTATTTTTGGTACATTTAATTTAATTAATTCGGAGATTTTAAATTACTTAGTGTGTTGTAATTTAATGAATTAATTAGAACATAAATATATATAAATATTAATCTGGGATTGAATGGTTAATATTTAGGGAAAACTTATTTACTAAGCGAATAGTAATAATGTAATTATGTCGTCTAGAGTATTAATGACGAGGTATGTACTTATCACATTCGGAAGTCGGTATAAGACTATATGAGGTGGGGGATAAGTATTTTTATAAATTAATTCGGATGCAAATTCTGAGGGTACAGTTGAGTCCGCATGGGCCGAGATAGTCGGAAAAGTGTACCCGGGGGTAGTAAACGGGTCACGGGACGTTTTTAGACATAGCCGGGCCCACTCGGGGACATTTGGGTCACTTGGGCTTGGCCCATTAGTCAAAAAACGGGATTAAGTAATTAATCTAATAAAAAGAAATAAGGGGGTGGCTGAACTTAATTAGAGAAAACAAATTAAGGGTTAGGAAACCCTAACAACAGCCAAAGCCAAATTGGGGATCAAAGAGAGCCATCAAAGGTCATCTTCAACCTTGGGATTTAGCTCCAATTCAGACTCTACGAACCTTAAGGCAAGTGGATAACTTGCAATAGCATTAAATCTGTTTTCGATTCATATTCATGTGTAGTGATTATGTAGAAATCCGTTTTTGGGTGTTAATGGAATGAACATGGGATTTTGAAAACAACAATTCTGATTTACGAAATTTGGGGTGATGATTCTTGTAAAATCTGATAATGGTGAGTTATTGCATATCTGATAAGAATGTTATCTGCATATTTGGAAAGGAATTTGATGATGAAATTTGGGGTATAAATGGACCTAGGGTTAATGATGAAACTTTCCCCAAATTTAGAAATTTGAGTTAATGGACGAATTATTGATGTTGTTGAATACTCTGGAGATCCTTAAAGAGTTTCCTAATATGTAAAAATGCTAAAAGAGACTTAGTTTCAGTGTAGAAGGAAATTAGGGTTTGCAGATTTTCGCCCATGGCTGTCCGTCTTCGCGAAGAAGGCGAGTACCTGTTCGATCGATCGATCGACGCCATGAAGTCGATCGATCGACGGTCGGCAGAAACTGACAGTTCGCCCAGTTTTATTTATATCGGAAGAGTTTTATATAAAAGTTGTTATGCAATTAATTATTGTTGAGAAATTAATGCATGGGGTTACCTAATTAAATGTGAGTGAATTAATTAGGAAATGGGAGGAGAAATTTGGATGACACGTCAAAATTGGTTGAGTGACATCGAGGTAAATTATATTACGTAGTAATGGACTAGGAAATTTAGAGTCGGGATTTAGACTCGGGTGAGGTTAATTCGGGCTATGAGATTTAGTCCAATTAAATGGTGAGGGCAACATTAAAAGTAACTGAATTTATTAATGTGCTATTATTAATAATTCGAGTTGGGTAATAACCTCATAATAAAAATGGAATAGGCTTGTGTCACGGGTTAGTACACGGTGTAGCTGGAACATTTTTATGTATGTATATATATATACGGTGTGTGATAGTATATATATATAGTGTATGCCTTAATATCAGTTGTTAGATATTATTATACTCTAGTGCTATAGGGGGAGGTTACGCGCAGTGGATGAATCCCCTAGCTTGAGGAGTAGGGCGAGTAGATTCCCAGTTCATAGCGTTCGTTGCAGGGGGTGAGGGGCATCTCACTTTCCGGGAAGGAATATGACCGCCTCCAATCGTATACTAAACCAAGTTAGTGAGCGATTCTAACTTGGATAACTAGGATATGTGAATATACCTAGTGTACTAGCACTTTAGAGAAATTATATCCGGGGAGTACTTTTACTCGGGTGGATGTTAGTGTTTTTATGTATTTCAGTATGTGTGTGAATGCTGCAATATTTTCTAAGTATATAATTAGGTGACTATTATATACGGGCTAAATAAATACAAGCATGAGTTGTTGTATATGTATAACGAGTGGAGTAGTTATATGAATTAAAAAGGGAAAGGATTTAATTAACTTGATGGTACTAATGACTTAAAAATCATAATCACAGTTACTCATATTAGAGTAGAAGGGATTCAAGGAGACTTTAATAATTATCTAGTCATGAGATAGATAACTAGGTGATGATTAAAGCGTTAGTGGTGCACATTAGAGGAGGGGCAAGGAAAGTTCTCAAGAGAGTGCGACACTAACTAAAATATGAAGAGCATGCATATTTATTATTACTGCAAGTTAATCATTTGCTAAATATTTTCAAATGTTTTGGGTACTAACCCTTGCTATAAAAAATTTTAAAAACCTTTTAGGTGTCCAGCCACAGGGACGCCAGACTTGACTCGATTCCAGGAAATCCGTTGCTGCAGCATATGTGGATGTTGCGGGACATTTGATAGACGCCTCCTTCTTTCATTCATAATGTAGAGACTCATTATTAGTTATTCGAGCATGTCGCTCACTTTCCATTTATTTGTTTTAGACTTGTTGGGATTTCTATTCTTGTCTTTATGGGATTTATTATTTGGACCGATGGTTTATTCGGTTAATTATTTTTACTTGTGGAATGATTAGTTCAATTATCTGTGATGGTTTTATTGCTTTAATTTTCCGTATGGGTTTTAGTTTAATTAATGAAAGATAAAATTGGCACTAGTCTGGTTTTTCTCACTTAGGTGGTTAGTAATTTAAATAAACGACAATGATGCTAAGAATGGACCAAATGAGAAACCTGTTCTAACTTGATTTAGGACTGATCACCCGGGATTAATTAGGTGGGGTGTCACAGATGGTATCAGAGAATCAGGTTCTAGTTGTCCTTAGGATCTGTACGGCTTTCTACGTTTCAGCGTAGCGTTCGATTGTTATAGAGCCCTATTATTAGGACTGTTGATTATATTTTCCGCTTGTGAGATATCGTATTTCTGCTATTAGTTTTGTATAAATTGTGTACTTATACAATTCAATCTATTTCAGATGCCGCCAAAGAGACAGAGAGCGGAGAGGGCTGAGGCTAGAGATGAGGTAAGGGAGGCTCGACAGGAGCCACAGGTACCGCCACCACCACCACCGGCCGAGTTGATTTCTACCACTCAGGTGGCAGTGATAGTGGCCCAAGCGGTCGAGACAGCGATGCGAGCTATGGCAGCTCATTTTCCACAGCCCCAGGCACCGCCTCCATTGGCTCCAGCAGTTCAGGCTCCAGTGGGGCCACCATCTTGGCAGCGAGTGAGGGAGACCTTTCAGAAGGGTCACCCACCTGAGTTTCGAGGTAGCACCAATGTGGTTGAGGCTTGTGACTGGAAGAAGAACATCTAGCGCCATTTGCGCATGTTAGAGGGTACAGAGGTGCAGAAACATATGCTGGCTACTTTTCGTCTGTCAGGGGCAGCCTTACAGTGGTGGGAGTCCGTGACCACCGCTGAGGAGCGGGATTTGATGCCGATTTCTGAATTCTGGGTGCGGTTTGACCGCAAGTACTTCCCTCCAGCAGTTGAGTCTGAAATGAGAAAGAAATTCAGCGAGTTGGTACAGGGTGACAGGTCAGTGGCAGAATATGAGGAGGAGTTCACCCGTTTGGCAAACTTTGTGCCAAACGAGGTGAGCGATGAGGAGCGGAAGAAGTCCAAGTTCATGGATGGTCTGGCTTGGAGAATCAGGCAGCACTTAATTGGAAACCCGGCATTGGTGACCTATATAGATGTCGTTAATGCCGCACTTATACATTGTCAGGATCATCGTTTCCACGCTAAGGGGAACAAGAAGGCAGGTGAGCCGAGCCAGCAGGGCAAGGCAGTCACTAGTAGTGATACGAGTGGCACACAGCAACAGGTCATCATTCAGCAAGGGAATCAGGCTAAGAAGTTTAAGCCTGGTGGGTTCCTACCGGGAGGACAGGGGAAACCAGGCCCTAATCAACAACAGCAGGTTCCTCAGGGCCGTCGGGGCCAAGGGAACAACGGGGGAGGCCAACCGGGCCAGCAACGTCAGGGCCAGCTGGGCCAACGGCAGGGTGACGACCAGAAACGCTGTTTCTCCTGTGGCCAGCCAGGACACTTCAAGAGGGAGTGCCCGCAGAGGGGCAGAGGCCAGCAGCAGGGTGCCCAGCAAGGGCAACAGGGTCAGATGCCGCCAGCAGCAGCAGCCCCACCCGCCCCACAGCAGCAGGGGCAGATGCACTACGGACGTGTGTATAACGTTCGGGACGTTCCCAATCCTCCAGCACAGCATGCGCCGCCCGCGATCGAGGGTACGTTCTCTATCCATGGCACTATGGGTCGGGTATTATTTGATATGGGGGCCACTCATTGCTTTATAGCTACACATTTCGCGAAGGCTTTAGGGTTGTTAGCCACCGCAGAGAGCACTGTTACGTGTGTCGACTCACCGTTGGGAAATGGGTCGCTTATATTCTTTATATGTCGGAGAGTAGGAGTGGAGATTGGCGGTTTAGTTTTACCTGCGGACATGTTGGTATTAGATATGCATGTTCATGACGTGATCATCGGTATGGATTGGCTCGCTGACTATAGAGCCATGATTGATTGCTTCGGTGGGAGCCTTATCTTCGCCATTCCGGGACAGGAGATGTTTGTTGTGACGATGCCTCGCCCAGAGGGAGGCTCGACCACTCATCTATACTACATTGAGGAAGAAACCTCGCAGGAAGTGGCAGTTCCTTTAGACTCTATCCCTGTAGTGAGGGACTTTGAGGATGTATTCCAGGAGATACCAGGATTACCACCCAGCAGAGAAATCGAATTTGTTATAGACTTGGCACCGGGGACGAGGCCTATTGCTCGGGCACCTTACCGAATGGCCCCTTCAGAAATGCGGGAATTTAGGGAGCAGATTCAGCAATTACTGGGTCAGGGTTTTATTCGGCGGAGTACATCGCCGTGGGGTGCGCCGGTGTTGTTTGTGAAGAAACGAGATGGGTCACTCCGATTGTGCGTGGATTATAGGGAGCTGAACAAGGTGACGATACGGAATAAGTATCCGTTGCCTCGAATTGATGATTTATTTGACCAACTGAGAGGGGCGTCTTACTTCTCCAAAGTCGACTTGAGGTCAGGGTATCATCAACTGCGTATCCGAGAAGAGGATGTTCCTAAGACCGCTTTCTTGTCGCGGTATGGATCGTATGAGTTCATGGACCTCATGAATAGGGTTTTCAGGGAGTACCTAGATCAGTTTGTCATCGTGTTCATTGATGACATCCTAATCTACTCACGTACCGAGGAGGAGCACGCAGAGCATTTACGCATGGTTCTACAGACACTGAGGGATCATCAGCTCTATGCCAAATTCGGGAAGTGTGGGTTCTGGCTACGGGAGGTACAGTTCCTTGGTCACGTCGTGTCAGATAAGGGTATTGCAGTGGATCCGGATAAGGTGTCAGCGGTGAGGGAGTGGGGACAGCCCACGACACCGACCGAGGTGCGCAGTTTTCTGGGTTTGGCTGGTTACTACAGGCGATTCATTAAAGGATTCTCTAAGATTGCAGGACCTTTGACGAATCTGACTCGGAAAGGGGTGCCTTTCAAGTGGGATGATAGTTGTCAATTAGCGTTCGACGAGCTAAAGGACAAGTTGACATCTGCACCCGTGCTGGCATTGCCAAAGGGAGGGCTAGAGTATCGGGTTTACACAGACGCATCCTTACGGGGTCTTGGGGGTGTGCTCCAGCAGGAGGAAAGGGCTATAGCTTATGCTTCCAGGAAGCTAAAGCCCCACGAGAGGAATTACCCCACTCACGACCTAGAGTTGGCAGCGGTCGTTTTTGCTTTGAGGATATGGAGGCATTATCTTCTAGGAGAGCAGTTTACTCTATTCACGGATCACAAGTCACTTCAGTATCTCTTCACACAGAAGGATCTGAATATGAGACAAAGGCGGTGGCTAGAATTCGTGAAGGACTACCAGTTTGATATCCAGTATCATCCTGGTAAAGCCAATGTAGTAGCAGACGCATTGAGCAGAAGACCGACTGGGGAAATATCGGAGGTATGGAAAGCGAAGTGGAGAGAGCTTCAATATGAGGACGACGTAGCAAAGGCTTGCATGTCGGCTTTGTCCATCACACCCGAAATCATTATGCGGGTTGTGAAGGCTCAGGCAGAGGATCAGATTTGCCGGGATAGGGTGGGACAGTTGTTAGCTGAGGGAGCAGAGGGTTACTCGATTAGCTCAAAAGGAGGCCTACGTTTTAATGGGAGGCTAATGGTACCAGAGGATGAGGACTTGAAGCACGCAGTTATGACAGAATCCCATGGTTCGAAATTTGCAGTACATCCCGGTGGGGATAAAATGTACCAAGATATGAGGAGGCAGTATTGGTGGGCAGGGATGAAACGAGACATAGCGGAGTTTGTTTCGAAATGTGCCACGTGTCAGCTTGTGAAAGTTGACCACCAGAGACCATCAGGGATGCTACAGTGGTTAGAAATTCCCGTGTGGAAGTGGGAGAGCATCTCCATGGACTTCATCACAGGGTTACCGGTATCGCAGAAGGGTCACGACTCCATATGGGTTATTGTGGATCGGTTGACTAAGGTAGCCCACTTTTTGCCGGTACGCACAGACTTTGAGACAATGCGTTATGCACAGCTATTCATAGCAGAGATTGTTAAGCTGCATGGAGTGCCGATAAATATCGTATCCGACCGAGACAAAATCTTTGTTGCCCACTTTTGGCAGAGCTTTCAGGAGGCAATGGGCACGGAGTTACGCTTGAGTACAGCGTATCACCCACAGACTGACGGACAGACTGAGAGAGTTAATCAGATGCTGGAGGACATGCTCAGAATGTGCATTTTGGACTTCGGGGGAGGATGGGAGAAATATCTTCCTTTGGTAGAGTTTGCGTATAACAACTCTTACCAATTCACAATTGGGATGGCACCGTTTGAGGCACTATACGGGAGACCTTGTCGTTCACCCGCTTGTTGGTTAGAGGTGGGGGACAACAAACTCTTGGGGCCGGAGATTGTCCAGGAGACATCTGCCAAGATAGAGTTGATTCGAGGAAGGATTCGAATAGCTCAGGACAGGCAGAAGAGTTATGCTGATGCTTCTCGAAGACATGTGGAGCTAGAAGTTGGGGACCAGGTTTTAGTCCGGGTATCCCCTATGAAAGGGGTGATGAGGTTCGGAAAGAAGGGTAAGTTAGCACCGCGATACGTAGGACCTTTCCCTATTATTGAGAGGGTGGGACCGGTGGCGTATAAGCTTGGATTACCAGATCATCTTCAGCGGATACACGATGTATTCCATGTGACATCTCTGAAGAAATATCGAAGGAGCGAGAGAGCCTTTTGGCATATTCCACTCGAGGAGATCGACTTACAGCCAGACATCTCGTATGAGGAGAGGCCGGTAGCAATTCTGGATCATAGTGAGCGGAAATTACGATCCAAGGTTGTTCCATTGGTTAGAGTACAGTGGGGTCATCACAATGTTGACGAGTCTACGTGGGAGCGAGAGGAGGATATGCGGGAACAATATCCAGAACTTTTCAACGCAGGTACGATCTAATTTCGGGGACGAAATTCCTTTATAAGGGGGGGAGTATCTAACACCCCGTATTTTTGGTACATTTAATTTAATTAATTCGGAGATTTTAAATTACTTAGTGTGTTGTAATTTAATGAATTAATTAGAACATAAATATATATAAATATTAATCTGGGATTGAATGGTTAATATTTAGGGAAAACTTATTTACTAAGCGAATAGTAATAATGTAATTATGTCGTCTAGAGTATTAATGACGAGGTATGTACTTATCACATTCGGAAGTCGGTATAAGACTATATGGGGTGGGGGATAAGTATTTTTATAAATTAATTCGGATGCAAATTCTGAGGGTACAGTTGAGTCCGGATGGGCCGAGATAGTCGGAAAAGTGTACCCGGGGGTAGTAAACGGGTCACGGGACATTTTTAGACATAGCCGGGCCCACTCGGGGACATTTGGGTCACTTGGGCTTGGCCCATTAGTCAAAAAACGGGATTAAGTAATTAATCTAATAAAAAAAAATAAGGGGGTGGCTGAACTTAATTAGAGAAAACAAATTAAGGGTTAGGAAACCCTAACAGCAGCCAAAGCCAAATTGGGGATCAAAGAGAGCCATCAAAGGTCATCTTCAACCTTGGGATTTAGCTCCAATTCAGACTCTACGAACCTTAAGGCAAGTGGATAAATTGCAATAGCATTAAATCTGTTTTCGATTCATATTCATGTGTAGTGATTATGTAGAAATTCATTTTTGGGTGTTAATGGAATGAACATGGGATTTTGAAAACAACAATTCTGATTTACGAAATTTGGGGTGATGATTCTTGTAAAATCTGATAATGGTGAGTTATTGCATATCTGATAAGAATGTTATATGCATATTTGGAAAGGAATTTGATGATGAAATTTGGGGTATAAATGGACCTAGGGTTAATGATGAAACTTTCCCCAAATTTAGAAATTTGAGTTAATGGACGAATTATTGATGTTGTTGAATACTCTGGAGATCCTTAAAGAGTTTCCTAATATGTACAAATGCTAAAAGAGACTTAGTTTCAGTGTAGAAGGAAATTAGGGTTTGCAGATTTTCGCCCATGGCTGTCCGTCTTCGCGAAGAAGGCGAGTACCTGTTCGATCGATCGATCGACGCCATGAAGTCGATCGATCGACGGTCGGCAGAAACTGACAGTTCGCCCAGTTTTATTTATATCGGAAGAGTTTTATATAAAAGTTGTTATGCAATTAATTATTGTTGAGAAATTAATGCATGGGGTTACCTAATTAAATGTGAGTGAATTAATTAGGAAATGGGAGGAGAAATTTGGATGACACATCAAAATTGGTTGAGTGACATCGAGGTAAATTATATTACGTAGTAATGGACTAGGAAATTTAGAGTCGGGATTTAGACTCGGGTGAGGTTAATTCGGGCTATGAGATTTAGTCCAATTAAATGGTGAGGGCAACATTAAAAGTAACTGAATTTATTAATGTGCTATTATTAATAATTCGAGTTGGGTAATAACCTCATAATAAAAATGGAATAGGCTTGTGTCACGGGTTAGTACACGGTGTAGCTGGAACATTTTTATGTATGTATATATATATACGGTGTGTGATAGTATATATATATAGTGTATGACTTAATATCAGTTGTTAGATATTATTATACTCTAGTGCTATAGGGGGAGGTTACGCGCAGTGGATGAATCCCCTAGCTTGAGGAGTAGGGCGAGTAGATTCCCAGTTCATAGCGTTCGTTGCAGGGGGTGAGGGGCATCTCACTTTCCGGGAAGGAATATGACCGCCTCCAATCGTATACTAAACCAAGTTAGTGAGCGATTATAACTTGGATAACTAGGATATGTGAATATACCTAGTGTACTAGCACTTTAGAGAAATTATATCCGGGGAGTACTTTTACTCGGGTGGATGTTAGTGTTTTTATGTATTTCAGTATGTGTGTGAATGCTGCAATATTTTCTAAGTATATAATTAGGTGACTATTATATACGGGCTAAATAAATACAAGCATGAGTTGTTGTATATGTATAACGAGTGGAGTAGTTATATGAATTAAAAAGGGAAAGGATTTAATTAACTTGATGGTACTAATGACTTAAAAATCATAATCACAGTTACTCATATTAGAGTAGAAGGGATTCAAGGAGACTTTAATAATTATCTAGTCATGAGATAGATAACTAGGTGATGATTAAAGCGTTAGTGGTGCACATTAGAGGAGGGGCAAGGAAAGTTCTCAAGAGAGTGCGACACTAACTAAAATATGAAGAGCATGCATATTTATTATTACTGCAAGTTAATCATTTGCTAAATATTTTCAAATGTTTTGGGTACTAACCCTTGCTATAAAAAATTTTAAAAACCTTTTAGGTGTCCAGCCACAGGGACGCCAGACTTGACTCGATTCCAGGAAATCCGTTGCTGCAGCATATGTGGATGTTGCGGGACATTTGATAGACGCCTCCTTCTTTCATTCATAATGTAGAGACTCATTATTAGTTATTCGAGCATGTCGCTCACTTTCCATTTATTTGTTTTAGACTTGTTGGGATTTCTATTCTTGTCTTTATGGGATTTATTATTTGGACCGATGGTTTATTCGGTTAATTATTTTTACTTGTGGAATGATTAGTTCAATTATCTGTGATGGTTTTATTGCTTTAATTTTCCGTATGGGTTTTAGTTTAATTAATGAAAGATAAAATTGGCAGTAGTCTGGTTTTTCTCACTTAGGTGGTTAGTAATTTAAATAAACGACAGTGATGCTAAGAATGGACCAAATGAGAAACCTGTTCTAACTTGATTTAGGACTGATCACCCGGGATTAATTAGGCGGGGTGTCACATACTACTCAAATGAGTTTATACAATTTTGGAATACTCATGGAATAATTTGCTAATTTACCCAACCATACACACCGTAATAAAATGTAACCTCAGAAAGAAAAAATAGGAATTTGGTTGAAATGATAAATAGAATATTAATCAGTTATGAGTTGCCTTTGTCTATGTGGAGTGAAGTAGTTTTATCTTCATGTTACATTTTAAATAGAATTTCATTGAAAAACAATAATATTACAACATATGAATTATGGTTTAATCGTAAGCCTAATATTAAACGTCTCAAAGTTTAGGGATATCTTGATTATGTAAGAAAGCCCAAACATGGGAGACACTAGGAAATAGGACTTACAAATGTGTTTTTATTATATACCTAACAATAGTACGACTTATAGATTTTTGAATCTTAAAACTTAATAAATTATTGAGTCGGTCGATATGTAATTTTTTGAATATCTAAAAAATTCAAGTACTTCGAATCAAGGTTTGAAAAATAATAATTTGACCATTGACGCCTCACCTTCTAATATCCGGTCATAACCAATATCTCCTTTGGAAGCAACGACCGGTGTTGAACCAAGGAAGAATGAAAGACAAAATTAAAAAGACAATTGGACCTTACTTTGAAATTTATCTTATTAAGGCAGATATGAATGAAATTAAAAACAAAACCAAATTTGATCTTAATATGGAAGATAAATCGACTACATTTTATGAAGCGGTAACGTCAAGGAATGTTGTCTTCTAGGAATAAGCAATTAATGATGGAATGAATCAATTCAAACTTGGGTTATTATAGATCTCTCCCTAGAGAAAAACTAATTGGGTGCAAATGGATTTAGCGAAAAATAAAATCCTTATGGTTAATAAATAAATGTAAAGCGAGATTAGTTGCTAAAGGTTATAAATAGAGACGTGAAATTAATTATTTTGATACATATGCACCTGTTTCACTTATCACTTCCATTAGGCTCTTCATATCTCTTGCTTCCATTAACAATTTAGTGATTCATAATATGGACGTAAAAACAGATTTTCTTAATGGTGATTTAGAAGAAGATATTTACAGGGAACAATTTGAAGGGTTAGTTTTTCCTCGACATGGAAGCAAAGTGTGTAAATTATTAAAATATCTTTATGGCCTAAAACATGCTCCTATGCAATGGAATGAAAAGTTTAATAAGATGATAAGATCCACTTATTTCATAGTAAATGGTCCTGAAAAATATAGTTATAATAATTTTGAAAATAGTTTTGGTATCATTATTTTCTTATATGTTGATGACATGCTTATATTTGGTTAAAGTCTCAAATATGTGTAGTATACTAAAAGGTTTCTATCATCAAATTTTGATATGAAGGATCTTCTGAAAGATGACATGATTCTAGGAATAAAAATAGTGAAAAGGGATAATATATCGACATTGTCTTAATCTCACTATATTGAAAAGCTTATTAAGATATCTAATAATTTTGAACTTAAGCCCGCATCCACACCAGTGGATTCTGGCATCAAATCAATGAAAAATATTATGCATACTATGGATCAAATTAAATATGCTAGTATTATATGAAGTCTTATGTATAGTATGCATTGCAATGGACCATATATTACCTATGAATTAGGGGTACTATGTATATTTACATGTAATCGAGGACATGAGCATTGGAATGAAGTTTCTAGAGTCCGTAGATACCTGAAAAGGATTATGAATTATGGCTTACATTATGTACAATATCTATCTGTATTAAAAGGATATAGTGATTCCACTTGGAATAACCTTGAATCAAAATCGAAGTCAACTACTGGTTGGATATTTTCGCTAGGGGGAGCAAATATTTCTTGAGGACACAAGAAACAAATGTGTGTGTCACATTAAACAGTGCAATCGAAATTCATAGCCCTAGCAGATGCATGTAAATAACCAGGATGGCTTAGAGACTTATTCTTTGATATTCCTTCATGGAAAAGCTATCTCTTGATTTTATGATTAATTGTGTAACCATGATACAATATACAAGGTTTAAAAAAAAAACCTAAAAATGGAAAATCTAGACACGGTAGTTTAAGACATCAAATTTTGAGACAATTACTCAAAGATGGAGTAAATACAGTTGACTACATTAAAATGAACAAGAATTTAACAAATCCTCTCACCAAAGGTCTTATTAGAGCAATGATATATATCACCTCAAAATGAATGGCATTAAGGTCTATTAAATAAATCAACTATATTTAATGTGCACCCAACTCATGTCTTGAAAGTATAGACAAAGTCAATATGATACTAACAAGTTAAATGATAGTTATGGAACACTAAGAGCTTATATGTAATGTTTAATTCTTATGTGCCTAGTGTTGGTTTTGAGCATTATGGAGGATGAAGGTTACATTTTAGTAAATAATATAAATGCGACTCGCAGAATCACTGAATTTGATTTTCCCACATGAGTGTCAAAAGTGTGGACGGTCTTTATAGAACTAAGATCGAGGATAAATCACTCATGAAATTAGGATAAGAACAAATCCATAAACATGTGTGCTAAAAGAACATTCTTCAATATAAAAATCGGTATGTGTGATAGTTACAGCTTATCTTAGATGATCCTTATTTGAAGGTGCGTTCATCACTGCACCTCGATACAACACATCGATATTGAATTTAAAATGTTAGATCGGGGAGACCAAAACCTCCTCCTTTATTATATTGATTAGTTTTAACAACTCTTCAACAAAAAATCCAACGCAAAATGTCTATTCTAGTAGTTACATGGGCAAATGGTAGCATAAACGTATACAAAATCGAAGACTAACATTGAATCAAGTCAAATAAGTACCCACACAATTTGTTCATCAACGGTCACATAATGTGAAAATTATAAATTGAGTTGCAATAACTTGATAGGGTTGGATTCATGTATGTAACTAAGCAGCATGGTACGAGAAGGTCAATGAAAAGAAAAGTATGTTGTTGATAAAACAAAAATTTACGATGCTAAACGATAAATCTTTTTATTTCTTTTTTAGTCTCTTACGCGAAGGTCAATAATTTTATTAGTTATTAACTGCTCTTTCTTTCAATGTAATTTATTTATGTGGTATATACCTTTATTTTTTCAGTAATGTATATGTCATATTTGCATTATATATGTAAAATTTTATCATTTATAGAACAATGTCAATTTTAATTGTACAAGTTAGGTTTATGTATTTCCTAACATATAATGTTTACATTAAGAGGTGATACCTTTTGTGGAAAAAATATATTGGTAACACAGAGCCAAATATTTTGTTTTCTTAGCGGAGTAATTTATTCATTACAGATTAAATTGAAAAGCTCAATTTTTTAGGTTTCCATAATACAAAAATTAGTTTTAGTCCTTATAGTGACTTAGCGTAGAAATAAATAGATAATACATGACATTACAATGTCATGTCAACATTGAGTACCAAGTCAGCACCAACAATGATGTGACACAATCAAGCCAACATTTTCTGCGATCTCGTCGAGAAGTGTTGACGTGTCAATGCCTTTTCAGCACCAGTTTTCACATGATAGACAATCTAACATGTAGTATCACCTCAACAAGTAGATGGGTAAAATTAATTCTATTATTGTCCTGTCAATATTACTACTACGCTTTGTGTTACATATACATTAGTATGTTCAATTAATCCATAAATGAACTAGTTTTATAGACTAAATATTAATTGACCTCTTTAAAGTAGCACAACGATTCAATCCCATAAAAGTATGGGTAGCAATAACTAATTTTAAAACTTCTCTACTTGTGAATATTTCGTTGCAAAGATACAATTAAAGACATTTTTTAAAAATAAACAAACTATGTAACGAAATTATCAATTCCGTCATTGACATAGTGAAATAAGACATAATACAAATTTCAATCAAATTATCATTCAATGAATGAGTCCAAATTACTTACCCTCTTTAAGGAAGGTTAACAAAGTGTTCTAATGCAATTAATCAAAATATTGACAATTAATTAAAAATAGTGGTATTCATATTTCAATCGATCACATTTGAACACAATATTCATTTGAATATGGCAGAAAATTATATACTCTAATTAATGAAATTTAGGGAATAACATGATAAATTATTAGACAACAAGCAAACATTTTGGGTCTCAAATTATGCCATGAACGAAACAAACCCCAACATATTACAACGTAAACATGTTACTATAAGTGATGTGTTTTTAATGGGAACCATTATGAATATATACATTAAAAGCTGGGCAGGTATGGAAATAAATTTATTAGAGAAAAAGTGAGTGGAAAGAGACTAAGTCAAACGTTGAAGGAAAGAGGATAGAAGTGGACTAGGCCCTATATAAGTAGCAAAGTGTTCCACTCTCTCAAAATAAATTCTCTCTCTCACCCAATTATCTTAAGATCAACCCATCTCCTTCTTTCTTTTACACAAGTATATATACAAGTGATGGGTAAATATGTGGAGATGTTGGATTTAGGGGTGAGATTAGCAGCAAGATTTCACTCTCACTGTCCTCATACAGCTCGGTTGTATTATCACCCACCCTCCAACTCAATCAACAACAATGGTGGCAGTGAAACCCACATGCTACCTCAAGAACAAGAATACTCGACCCAGAAACCAAGTTTTGATAGGAAGGCCAATCCGGGTTTTCTCGATACTGAATATTTCATTTTTTATTCTGTTGTCTAAACACGAGCAGAGACCCGATAGATAGTTTAAGAAATGTTCAGATTTATATTTTATACTGAAATTACATTCATTCTTTGCAGACTATTTATACCCACTTGTTAGATTTCAATTATGTGATATTTGAACTGAAACATTTTCTTGTAATTTCTTTCTTACCCAATTGACCAAACTAGATGATAAATATTCATAATCATAAAAAGCATGAAATGATAATTGAAAACACCAAGAAATGAGTAATTCTAACAATTCCCTATAAGACATCCACTGAGAGTCTTTATATGCATACTAGCAAATGTGACGTTTAAATCGTACCAGGCATGTTGTATTTGTACTTACTTGTATTCAGATCAAGTATCATTGAAAAGTACGTAGGCAAATGAAACATCCAAATCAAAATATCTATTCTAGTAATTACATAGGGAAATGGTATGTCAGAATTGAATAAGAGGAGTCATGTTAGTTATTAGAGTTTTATTGATGATAAGATATTGTAACAAAAGTTAGTCCCTAAAATGGTATGTCAGAATTGAAGAAGAGGAGTCATACTAAATATTCATTGCAAAATCGTAAAATGAGCTCCAACGGCTCTGATGGCCCTAACTCAACTGTCCGTCCCCCATCCTCTGAAGCGGAGCTCTCGAAAGAAGATGAGGGGGATATCAGTGTACATAGTAAGAAAAAGCAGAAAGAAAACCATCACCAATCCATGTCTATGGAGCAGCTTTCAGGCGTGGCGATGGACTGTGATACAGAGCCTCCTTCCCCTGTGAGAGAGGAGGATAATACTGGTGCAAATGAAAACTCACGTGAGCCATTACAGCCAGATAGAAAGATAATGAAAGCGGCCTTCTCCTATAAGGATGCAGTTGAGAGCAAAAAAAGCAATAACACAGATATTTATTTTGATGAGTCTACTGGGTCTTGGTCTGATGATGAGATGGATCTCAATTAGCGTGGGGAATTTGATCTCAACCACAACCCGGATCGCGACCATGATCCGTTGTGCCCAGTGGTTGTCATCCCACAGAAACATGTAGATAAGCTCAGAAATAAGTGGAAGGAAAGTGTTATTGTGAGTTTACTAGGACGGAATATAGGGTTTAAAATGCTTGTCAACAGAGTCCCCACAATCTGGAATCTCCAGGGGGACTATGAGATCATAGACCTCGAAGAAGGACATTATCTCTTTAAGTTCAATATGAAAGACGATTACTACAACGTCCTCACAAGGGGACCATGGATAATCAATGGTCACTACCTCATAGTCCGAAACTGGACACCAAACTTTAACCCTACAGATACCTGTGGAGTTACTACTGCACTATGGGCAAGACTGCCAAGATTACCTATCGAATGGTTTGATGAAAAAATTCTCTTCCACATAGGTAGTAAACTTGGTAAACCAATCAAAATAGATTTCAACTCAATTTTTTCGTCTAGGGGCAAATATGCGAGGATCTTTGTGGAAGTTGATATATCTAAACCACTCATTCCATGTTACAAATTGGATGGAAGGAAGTATCGCGTGGAATATGAATTCCTACCATACATTTGCTTCATATGTGGGAGAATTGGTCATAAAAGTGAACACTGCCACTCAAACTTAACCGTGAGAAATACCGAAGTGTCGCCGGAGATCCACAGCCTACCTTCGACATGCAGTACGACGCCACCAAGCATGAACGAAATGAACGAAACCTCTAAAGGATATGTTTCTGGAGCTACAGGGAAAAATGGCATGACGTCGGGACTGAACGGACAAGACACAGTGGACTCTATCTTTGGGTCGTGGATGCTTGTCAGGCGTAATGCTAGTCACAGAAGACAGACCCTAGGCAATAACCAAAATAGAGTTAATTCCCATAATAGGTTTGCTAGCCTCTCCCAACACTCTAAGCATAACGGGTACTGGAATACACAAAGGATAACTAATCCATCTAGGACAATACAACCTATAAAGCAAAACAGTACCCATGCTGCAGATAAAGGATGACTTTCGACAGTCCTAGGTGACTACATGAAAGACAATTCCCACCCAACAACCAATGGTACGTTGACAGCAAATCTTTGCAAAGATGGCCTGACCCCGAAGACTGCTTCAAGCATGTGCAACACGAAAGCCAAGCATGGTAATGTCATGACAACGGCGCAGGGGACCCATCAAAAAATAATTCAACCATCGTCTCGTACTGTTCTCCCAACAGTTGACGTTGCCACATCGTCAGAGATCTCAGGTAATAAATTGATTACCACCAAGGTACGTAATAACTTAAGTTCCCCTACCCACTATTCTAATATTTTAAATACGACTATTAATGAGACTAACTCCAACTTACTTATAAGACAACACAGTTGCGAACCATCCCATTGTGAACCCCTTAACACCAATTCCATCATCATTGACCCTCCCCCTGACTCCTTACCAGTCCCCAATGGAGTCTCCCCCATTTCCAATACCAATGCTAGGAAACCTCCAGATACAGTATCTAAATCTTTTGGAGGTAAGGGAGGAATTCACTCTAAACCTAGAGACGAAAATGGTAATCTGCATGAGGGTGAAATGGAGTGTTACTCAAACACGCATTTTACTCAGAACCTCAGAAGTGATAGGGTCAGACAGACAAATGATAGGGAGGTTGATGGAAATGGCCTCAGCCAAAGACTCCATCAGTAGGATCAAAAATTTCCTCCCATGGCCACCAAATGTGGACCTTCCTATTAGAACAAACCTATTGTCTATGTCTGTGATCACATGGAACTGTAGAGGGGCAGGGAAACCCCTTTTTAAACCCACATTCAATGAACTCTGCAATAATTTCAAGCCTAGCGTTATCATTATTATCGAAACTCAAACTTCTTTTTTCCAATTTCTCTAGCTTTTTTGAGGGTTTGGGATTCACCAACTGGGAGGTCTCGGAGTCCAGAGGTCGCTCCGGCAGTATCTGGGTTTTATGGAACCAAAGTAACATCCAGCTTCGCCCTATCAATGTTTCCGATCAGGCCATCCATCTCCTTGTTACTCTCAAGGGCTACGATGACTGTCTATTATCCGCTATCTATGCTAGCCCTATCTACACCCTGCGTCAAACCCTCTGGAACAACCTCAAAAATCTGGCCCATGACCTTGATACCCCTTGGCTTGCCACGGGTGACTTTAACGACCACTTTGATTCCTCCGAGAAGAGAAGTTATTCCAGACACAACAAGGAGTATATGTGTAATAAATTTGTGGAGAACGTCAATAACTGCAACCTCATTGACCTTGGCAGCACGGGTCCACGCCTCACTTGGACTAATAGTAGAGACGGTTTTGCAAACACCCTTGTGAGACTGGATCGCTCGCTGGCCAACCCGGATTGGCGATTACAATTCCCGGATGCTGTGGTCGAGAATATTCCTCGCACCGCCTCGGACCACTGCCCCATGCTCATCCGTTTCGAAGGTAAAAAGTCCAATTTTTTCACTCCCCGCCCCTTTAGACTTCTTGCGTGCTGGTTTGAACGTATTGATTTTCAGAATATTATCTTAAATAACTAGAATAAAACACTACAAAAAAAAGTTGCTTTTAAGACCCTATTTTTTGAGACAGACAAAATGTAGTCTTTAAAACATACTTTTTTATACGGATATAATGAGCCGTCTCAAAAACTATTATTTTTTTGGACTGCTAATTATATCCGTCTAAAAAAGGTCATTTTTTGATACGGTTAATTATACCCGTCTCAAAAAAGGTCACTTTTTGATACGATTAATTATATCCGTCTTATAAAGTAAAGCAAATGAGACGGTAAATACTTACTGTATCAAAAGATAAACCAAATAAGACGGCTAAAAAAATTAATTCCCACCACTAATTATTTTCATCTCCCGCTCTAACACTTTAACCTAACTTCCCACCTCAAAAAAAACAAAAAACAAAAAACAAAAAACAAAAAAAAAACCCAAAAACCCAAATTTCGTCACCTACAAACCCAAACCGCCCCCCCTCCCCCCCCCCCCCCACCCACCCACGCACGCCCCTATTTCTTCTCCAGCCAACAGAGGCGCGCTCCTCCCCCTCCCCCCACCCACCACAGCTGCGTTCTCTCCCTCCCCCAGCTGCGTTATCTCTCCCGTCATTTTCTTTTCATGGTAAGTTTTCATCTTTACTTTTTTTTTTGAGGAAAACAACATAGAAATTATTGTTATTAATTTATTTATTATGTTTCTTTTTCAAAATATGCTACTGTAAATAGTCTGTTGCACAATGGTAACAATGGGTGATCAAAAATTATTCTTTAGACATAATTAATGATGCCATATACATAAAACTGTAAATAAATAACCATATGTATAATACTTATATAAAATGTAAATAAAGAGTGGATGCTTATTTGTTGATTTTAATTTTTTTTGTAGCTTTCAATGTGACCTAATAAGAAGATCTATAATAGGCTATTTATTTTGTTTGATGTTATATAGCATTATGGTTCATGTTGGCTCAATGATTCTATAATAATTTTTTATTTAATGTTTAAAGAAATTCTTAAATGCATGAACCAATTATTCAAAGATCCTAAAATTATTCTTCTCCCAAACCATTAATGTTTTTTTTTATGTATTTGAGGTTTGTAGAACGATTGATTAGGTTTTTGATGTAAAGTTATGATTGGTAGATCTTTTTTTTATGTATTTCTAAGAATGAAGTTAAATGATATTGGGTCTTATTACTACAAAGCTAAAGGCAAGGATAAAAATGATTTAGGGATCGTTTGGTTCGAGGTTTAGAAAAGGGATGGGAATTCTTGATTCCAGGAATTCTAAGTTCCTGGAATCTTGAATTCCTTTCCAATGTTTGGTTCGAACAGGAATTCTTTTTTTTTCGGCATCTAAATTATATTCCCATATTAGGAATAAATATCATTTAATTAAAATGCCCTTCTACTTGATTTGAGTGTGTGCGCGCGAGTGTGTGGTGAGTGTGTGTGTGTGTGTGTGTGTGTGTGAGAGTATATGTATGTGTGAGAGAGAGAGAGAGAGATAGTGTGAGAGAAAGAGAGAGAGTGTGTGTGTGAGAGAGAGAGCGTGTGTATATGTGAGAGAGCGTGTGTGTGTGATAGAGAAAGAGATTATATGTGTGTGTTGTGAGAGAGAGAGACAGTGTGTGTATGTGTATGAGAGAGAAAGAGAGAGAGTGTGTGTGTGTGTGTGTGTGAGAGAGAGAGAGAGAGAGAGTGTATGTGTGTGTGTGTGTGTGTGTGTGTGTGTGTGTGTGAAAGAGAGAGATAGAGTGTGTGTGTGTATGTGTAAGAGAGAGATAATGTATGTGTGAGTTTAAGTGAGGTGGTATTTTTGTCTCACCACAAAAGTAAACTAGAATGCCCGGGAATATAGGATTCCCCCATTTTAGAGGGGAAATGAGAATTCCAATTTTGTTGGAATTATAAATTCCAGTAATTCTAAGTTCCTCCCAAATTTTCAACCAAACATTGTAATTCTAGATGAGGGGAATTCTAAATTCCTTTTCCAAACCTCGAACCAAATGAGTCATTAAAGTTATACAACTACTTTGGGAGCAAGTATAGAAATGAAATTAACATGTTAAAGAAGTAGTATGAGTCTCATTCCTTCTTTAATTACATATCTTTTCTCAGAAAAAGTTTGTGACAATGAAGGAGTACGAGAAAGAAAAGAGGAATAGAATAGAAGAGAATAGAGCAAAATTGAAGGAATTGGGAATATATGAATTGTATTCGGCACTTCAAAACAAAGATAAAAATAAAAAAAGTGGTTCAAAGAGTAAAAAAAAAAATCATTGGTGATGATGACGAGTTTGTGCCACGTGAAGAAGAAAATGAGCATACGGATTCAAACGAGGATGAAAATGGGTATGTGCCTTGTGAGGTTTTTAATGTGTAAATGTTTAGTGACGTAGATGTTAATTAGTTGATTGTCTGAATTTTTGTTTGATACTTTCCATTATCATGCGTGCATTAATACTTCAATATTTCAAATTTGAATTGCTCGGTTTAGTTAGCCATAATAATACTTAAATTGATGTGATGAATTATGTTCTTATTTTATAGTTTGTTCTCTTTTTATGTGCTAATCTTTTTAGGAATTCATGTTTGCCATTATTAATCTTTTTAGCTTTTCATCATCTTACGAAAACATTATTAATCTCTTTATCTTTATATTATGAAATATAAATTTACTGACATTTTTTTTTTAGATTCATAGATGGGAACCATGGATAAGAGTTGGATTGATTTTCGCAATCGGTGTTCAAAGGAATACATTAATGGGATTGAAGGGTTTCTTAACTATGCATATGCTAATAAAAACATTGAGACAACGAAAATCTATTGCCCCTGTAAGAGATGTGCAAATCGAGTGTACCACGCCCGACAAACTGTGAGAGATCACCTTCAGATGCATGGTTTCGACAAGACATATAAGGTTTGGATTTTTCAAGGAGAAACTTTTGGTGGTGTAAGCAGCAATATAAATATTCCGGGGGATGATATGTTAGTTGATGATATACATATACCTGTTGAACTGAGTGCTCGAGATAACATGGTTACAATGGTTCAAGAGGGAATAGGTATTTCCCACGCGCATGACAATATGCGTGAGGAGGAATATAACACCGAAGATGTCTTTGAATCCGACGGAGATGTTCCAGAGTACTATACTCTTATGAAAAAGGCTCAATGCGACTTTTATGAAAATTGTCTGCCTGGGATTACCGAATTATCATTTGTTGTTGAACTCTTGCAAATGAAGCAACTTCATGGTTGGACAAATTGTTCTCTCACGGCTTTATTGAAATTTTTGGGGAGGATGTTTCCGCATGCTAGAATTCCCAAGTCTTACTACCAAGCCAACAAGCTAAAAAAAGACCTGGGATTCAAGTACGAGACATGGGATGCATGCCCAAATAGTTGTATGTTGTTTCGTAATGAAATCGAGGGTCTTGAAAAGTGTGGCATATGCGGATCTTCTCGATATAAAGATGAAGACTCAAGTATTGATGGTGTCCATGGTCCGAAGGTAGCCGTAAAGAAAATGAGATACTTCCCTTTGAAACCGAGATTGCATAAATTATTTTGGTCATCCTATTCAGCTCCTTTAATGAAATGGCATGCTGAAGGAAGGATCGACGATGGTGTAATGAGACATCCCGCTGACTCTCCTGCTTGGAAAACTTTTAATGAGAAAAACCCTTCTTTTGCGAGGGAGATTCACAATGTTAGACTTGGATTAGCTGCTGATGGATTTAATCCGTTTGGTAATATGAGCATTAAGCACAGCACATGGCCAGTTATCCTCATTATTTACAACTTACCTCCGTGGTTGTGCATGAAGCAACCTAACTTGATTTTGTCTATTCTTATAGATGGACCAAAAGGACCCGGAGATAAGATTGATGTATTTTTACAGCCATTGATTGATGAGTTGATTGAGCTATGGGTTGATGGTGTACGCACTTACGATGCGTCAAGTAAGGAGTTCTTTTAGTTGCATGCATCGTTGTTGTGGACCATTAACGATTTCCCCGCTTATGCGATGTTATTGGGATGGAGCACAAAAGGTACATTTGCTTGCCCTTGCTGTAACGAAGACCACCAGTCAATGCGATTAGATAAGGGTAAGAAGTTCTGTTATTGGGGTCATCGTCGATTCTTAGACTCGCGCCATAGGCTTCGTAGGCAGAAGGCACCATTTAATGGGAGGGTAGAATTACGTCCATCCCCACTTAAACTTTCGGGCTTACAAGTATTGCAACAGTTGAATGATCTTGACGTTGAATGTGAATATAAGATGGAAGATGTCTTTAGAAGGAGGGAAAGAGAGGCGTTAGAAAAAAGTACACAGGTAGTTCGAAAATGTAGATTTGGTTGGAAAAAAAGAGCATATTTTTTGAATTGCCATATTGGAAGGATAATCTTATTCGCCATAATCTTGATGTCATGCATATTGAGAAAAACGTCTGCGATAATGTCCTGTTTACATTGTTGGGTACTAAAGGGAAGACAAAAGACAATTTACAGGCTCGAAAAGATCTAAAAAAATTGGGTATTAGATCAGAGCTACATCCTCAACCACGAGGGTCAAATCTAGAGTACTTCCCCCCAGCAGAGTACACGATGAGTAACAAAGAGAAGGAGATTTTTTTAAAATTGTTGCAGAATGTTAAAGTTCCTGATGGCTACTCTTCGAACATTTCACGGTGCGTGAACATGCAAGAAAGAAATATTTCGGGATTAAAGAGCCATGATAATCATATTTTAATGCAACAATTACTTCCAATAACCGCGAGAAGGGTATTGCCCACTCATATTGTCAAAGCCTTGATTGAATTGAGCAATTGCTTTGTTATACTGTGCTTAAAAGCAGTTACCGCAGCTGATTTGGAAAGGTTTGAAGATCGGATGGCCCTTACACTTTGTAGCCTTGAGAAGATATTCCCTCCGAGTTTCTTTGATGTGATGGAACATTTGCCTATACATTTGCAGGACGAACTCTTAATTGCTGGATGTGTCCTTTATCGTTGGATGTATCCGGTTGAAAGGTACCTGCACACTTTAAAAGGCTACGTTGGTAATCGGGCTCATCCCGAGGCCTCGATTGCCAACTCTGTTATTCTTCAGGAATGCATGACTTTTTGTTCCCAGTATGTGGATGTGGAAACTAAGTCTAACTGGACGGCTAGAAATGATGACTGGGGGCATATAAATGGTCTTGCAATTGGGAAAAAAGTTCAATTTGAACTTGATTCTGTAATGTATATGCAAGCTCATCGGCACGTTCTTACCAACACTGAGGCAGTGGCGCCATTTATTGAGTAAGTTTTATTATAAGTAATTGGTGTTTTTGAAAACCATTTTTATATTTTTTGTGGAATTGACATATGGCTATATGTTTACTTGTAGAAAGCATCTTGCGGAACTTTTATCAAAGTATCCTCAAGATTCACAAAAGCATCGTGTTAATCGTCTTCATAACGATGAGTTCCACAAATGGTTTAAGGATTATGTAAGCGAAAATATCATAACTAATAGTTGAATTATGAATAAATACTATACTTTTATATTGACATTTACTTTAATATCCTATAGGTTAATAAATTGGGACGTGACGGTGTGCAAGTATCCGAAGAAATCAAATGCTTGTCTTTAGGTCCTCTTAAGGATGCGGTCAGATTCAACACTTATATTGTTAGCGGTTTTAGATTTCGAACAAAGAGACTTGATAAGGGAAAGAAAACTCAAAATAGAGGAGTTTTTATAAAAGCCGAACAAATGAGTTATTCTAGCCGGAAGGATAAAAACCCCATTTGGGTGATATTACATACTATGGGGAACTAACGGATATTATTGAAGTTCAGTAACTTAATGGCATAAAGTTTGTGTTATTCATGTGTGATTGGGTTGAAAATCGCATGGGTACAAAAGTTAACGAGTTTAACTATACGCTGGTGAATTTCAAGCATTTGAAATATAAAGATGATCGAGAGAGTAACGAACCTTTCGTACTAGCATCCCAAGCAGAACAAGTATTTTACGTGCAGGACCCTATCGATACAGATTGGCATGTTGTTGTTCCCATGACACCAAGAGACCAATTTGATAGGTACACGACAGTTCAAGAAACTGGAGAAGAATTATTGCTTAATGGAGATGAGACGTTTGTCATGCAAAATTTGAATGAAGATCACAACTTACGGTGGGTGAGGGATGGAGATGGATTAATAGTTGACACTAGTTTTGTTCAAGCTAATGATCACGAAGATGCAGATGCAGATGCAGACGAAGATGGAGATGAAATTTAGAGGGGCAATGCTTGAGGGAGATATAGTTATAAACTAGTTATTTTTGTTTTTGAACTGGAGCATTTGTAGTTTGGTTTTGTACTGATGCATAACTGAGTAGTGTTTCTTATAACAAATGCATAACTGAACAGATAGTTTGCTGCATATCTGAACATATATTTTGTTAGTTTTCTGAATTAGCTAGTTTGCTGAATTTGCTTTGTGATTACTGAATTCGCTATATCATATGCTTTATAATTAATAGTTGTTGAACGTTCACTACAAATTGATCATACTTCTCCTTAATCTCAGTTCTGGCCTTTTCATAATTAGCTTGTGCAGTCTTATGGTGATATTCAACTCAATGAAGGAGCAAATTTATACTATATTTATGTTTCATGAGTCGCACTCAGATGTATGCCCATGCACATAATGATGCTCGTATATTCGAGCTTTATCAGGAGAGCCTCTTAGGAGTCCCTGCATTTCTTCGTCCTCGATGATTTTGGTTACCTTCCGTCTCATTGAGAAGAATTGGCATAATATGAGCCTACCAGTGATTTTCCACCTGAAACTGTGTCCTTACACCTGGTACGTTTAGATGCCAGCATAAATATCAATTTTTTATGGGATTCAGATCTAGGTTTGATTCGTTAAAAACTCAGATCTTTAATACCTCACATATGCCAACTATGCGAGGTATTAGATGAGTCATGGTTATCTTTAATACCTCACTTACACTTATATAAATGAGTCATGGTTATCGCGACCTTGATTCACATGCCTAAGTAGTTGGCATATGTGAGGTATTAAAGATCACATGCCTTTTCCTATGGTGATATTGTGTAATAGTTTTTTAACGGAACTCAACTGCATGCAATTCAAATTATTAAAAATGTAAAAGACATGATTTTTGTTGAAGCTTAGTCTATTTATTTTACGCATCCATTTGCTCATAGTCATGTTTATCTAGGCTTCCAATTTCGTATCAAAGTGAAAGTGAAAGTGAAAGTGACTAAAAGTATCATCTCTCGATGGTCCTATCCAATATCATCTTAGAAGAAGCTCTATAGAAAGAATGGCCATTAACTCACCAAAGTAACAAGGCCATAATTCACAAAATTATGGAGATGAGAAACCCAAGCCCTGGCCCTGGTGAATAATCCCCTAAGACTGCATCGGATGGGGTTGAAGACCTGGAACATATACCGGCTGTTGCACTTGTGCTGGATTTCCCATTGGTATAGGCATAGGCATCGGCATTGAAGTGTTCGTCAAGCCCTGAGACTGCATTTGTGGGTTAGGGCCAGGGAATTGAACCGGTGGTGCCTGTGGCTGGTGAAATGGCCTTTGCCCAGAAATCCCAGAGCTTGAGTGAACGTGGACAGAAGGCTTCTGAGTTTGGGTTGCTGAGGGTGCAACCATTTTCATAGAGTTATGTGGACTCCAGGATTATGTTTGGGAGTTATGGTTATAGCGAAAAGGAATAATGGATGAATGATTTACTTCCCCTTATCTGAGAGTTTAGGAGAAAAGAAGGAAATTTTCTTTCGTCTTGTTTGAGGAAACAAAAAAGAAAGGAAAATCAAAAAACTTTTGCAGGTTAATATTACTATATTTAATTACAAACAAGGGACTCCTACACATATATTGGCAGGACGCTCATAAAGAAATTTTCATCATTAATATGTGAGGGCACTAATGGCCATAATTCACAAAATCTCGATGATCTATCACTTCCCCTTGGCCATTTGTTTCGAAGAATTAAAGACTATAACTATTACATAATTCACTACTTAGGTCACTTACACTTATCTACCATGACTCATCTCTTGCCTAAGTAGTGACTAGAGAGAAATATAAATTTGAATAGGAATGAAGACTTACTTTGGTGAGTTTTAGGGTGGAGAATCGTCTAATCTTTCATATTCTTTTAAAAATATGTAAAATCAACTTATTAATTGGTTTATTCTTGTATAGGGGGCGTTATCCAACAAAATTTAACGAGGTGTGGATCCTGGAGCCTAGACGGACAAGGCGCGTGCCTTATTGAAGGAGCCTTGCCTGAGTGAGGCAAGGTGCCGATATTGTACCTAGGTGAATCTGGAGCCTAAGCACACGCATAGGCGCCTTTTACAACAATGCACTAGGCGCCTTTGTTTTGCTCAAGAAAAACTTGTCAATCTGACCGAGTATGCCTTAGTTCCTCTTTAAGGTTTTCCCGGGATGGACCCATAATACGCATGTTTTTTTTTTTTGCTTTTTTTTGCCTCATTACACCGCTCAATCGATAGGTAATATTATCTTGATTCTTTACTTTCATAGGCGTTGCATACACAAATTAGCATTCATTACGATTTTGGTATACAAGAGGAAAATGTATGCACATCATTAGCACCAGCACACGCGCTCGCGAGCGCACACACATCTTTTACTAACTATAGTGGTTATCGCGAAGGTGAGATTACCATTTGGGGACTAGTTAGAGGAAGAGAACTCTGAGCTGGAAAAAATAGGGGATTGGTATTGTAAGAATTAGAATAGTAGTTAATCCCATGACCAGGTTGATACGATGGCATAGGTTGGGACTGAGATGACACATTAGGATGTGACCTCGGGCCCGTTGACCCACCATCCATATGTGTGTCAGCCCTCTTGTCGAGTCTTAACTCTTCATGAGTCTTTGGATCAGTAATCTTAATAGTTATGCTGCGGGGACCGATAAATTTCCATGCCTGCTGTTGCTGAAACTGTGGAGTGATGCCAATTCCCATTTTGCCCATCTGAGGGCCCATTTGAGATGAGAAACCCAAGCCCTGGCCCTGGTGAATAATCCCCTGAGACTGCATCAGATGGGGTTAAAGACCTGGAACATATATCGACTGCTGCACTTGTGCTGGATTTCCCATTGGTATAGGCATAGGCATAGGCATTGAAGTGTTCGTCAAGCCCTGAGACTGCATTTGTGGGTTAGGGCCAGGGAATTAAACCGGTGGTGCCTGTGGCTGGTGAAATGGCCTTTGCCCAGAAATCCCAGAGCTTGAGTGAACGTGGACAAAAGGCTTCTGAGTTTGGGTTGCTGAGGGTGCAACCATTTTCATAGAGTTATGTGGACTCCAACAAAATTTAACGAGGTGTGGATCCTTGAGCCTAGGCGGACAAGGCGCGCGCCTTATTGAAGGAGCCTTGCCTGAGTGAGGCAAGGTGCCGATATTGTACCTAGGTGAATCTGGAGCCTAAGCACACGCATAGGCGCCTTTTAAAACAATGCACTAGGCGCCTTTGTTTTGCTCAATGAGACGGTATGTGGAAGCTGATCAATGACTGCTTATCTCTCGATGAAAATGTCAGATCCTTGGGTATTAGAATTTGTTCCAGATGCAAAGCATGTAAAGCAAATGAAGAATCTATATGTCATGTGTTTCTCCAATGCTTTAAGGTCCTGCCTATTTGGAAGTTTTTTGCCGACCTCATAGGCATCCAGCTAGACTAAGTATCTATCTCCTCTATGCTCCTAAGTTGGTGGATGAAGTCATGCACTACCGACTATGCTCAGTTTCTTGTTAAATGTATCATAATTGTGGTTTGTTCGCAGATTTGGAATGGCAGAAACAGTGCATTTTTTAATAATTGTAATGTGAGCCCAAATGATTTAATCTCTACTTCCATTTCTCTCATAACAAATATTTGCAAGAATTTCCATTTTAAAAGTCAGTTCTCATTCTTTGATAAGGGCATTAAAGAGATCTTTAATCTTTCCACTCGCAGAAGAATCCTCATTTCCACCCCAGTGAAATGGCATTTTCCCCCTTCTAATAGGTACAAATTGAATGTGGATGGGGCTTCTAAAGGTAATCCAGGTATGTCTGGCTCCGGTGGTATTTTAAGAAATGACAAGGGTGATATGATTTGGGCCTTTTCTCAAAAAGGTGGTTGTGCCTCCAACTCTTCTGCCGAGCTCAGTGGACTCTACATGGGCATTAAAATTTTTATTGATCATCATATTTCCAATGTTCTTATAGATACCGACTCAAAGTTTGTGGTGGACCTTATTAATAAATACTGGAACCCCCTTGGCATTTGAAGAACTTAGTTGCGGAGATCAGATCATATTTATCTACCTTAACATATTCTTTATCTCACTACTATAGAGAGTCTAATATGGTTGCAGATGCATTGAACTGAGTCTTTGAAGATCTTTCACAATTCTCGTGATCTTCCTTCTATTGCCCGAGGTGCTTATAGGCTAGATAAGATGGGTTGTAGTTACATTAGATCTTCCTCTTAATTCCTTAAGTAGGTTGTATACTTATTGTAATGCGGATATTTATAAATCCCCATTTTTAATATTTCTATGCTTTTCTAGTTTTCCTTTGCCTGTAAGCCAATAAGAGAGGCTCTTTCTCCATTTATAGGCTGGGGGTCTCATCCCTCTTTTTCTAAAAAAAAATTAGGTAAGAAAATTACTAGTTTCAAACCTTGTTAGGCTGTGAAATTGATCAGAACACTCACAAAACAGTAAACACATGTGTTTCCAAAAATATAAGATGCATTAATAGTTCTAGTTTAGGATTAAAATAGGTCTTTCTCATTTTGGTAAAAAAAATGAGGATTAAAATAGATCTTTCTCAACCCCACGATAAAATGCTACCATGTTCAACAGTAGAAAAATTGATTCACCTTGCAATCTAAAAATGTTAACAAAAGGAATCATATTCCCACTAAAAATAAATATGGTAGTATAGTTAATGTGGTACTCTTAGGGGTAAACCCATGCTAGATATTTTTACCCTTCACACGACAATTCACATACCATGACAGCAACTCACTTCGCCAAACTCAAATCATTAAGCAAAATGACTCTGCATTTAGGATTAAACTGCAGAAATGTAAAAGATAAAGTGAATATAAAATAGAAGAAACATAATAATTATATATGAGTTATATAACACTTACATAACAATCATATTTGTAGCATTAATAGGGCATATCATGTGTATATAACAATTTATATAATCATCTTATATAAACCCTACTGCATAAACAATTTCTGTAAAGGGGTATATCCTAAATACTCAAAGGTGGAAGGTGTTTATACAAATAATACATGGGTTTTTTATGCAACACAAATAATACACAAGTTTTGTATGCAACACAAATAAACAAATCTAAGAAAATAAAAAAACGTTGCCCACATAATTGATGAGGAGGGGTCATAAAAATGCATTGATCATGAGGATTCATAAAACTATGCATCAAACTGCATTAATTGATCCTGGACAATCAAATACTTAGCGCGAAAATAATTTTGAAAAGTAAAAGGACTTCATAACATCGTCGTGCTCCTAATTGCTATTTAAATACGTAACAACTTATGAGTTGAGAATGATAATATATTTAAAAAAAATAAAAGAAAATAAACAAAGAATTATGACAGTAAACAAGTTGGAGTAGGAACATAATTTCATATTGATTGTCCAGTTATGTAAAAGTCATTTTTTGCGAAGTCATGTTGCTCCTCAAAGAAGGTCTAAATCCTTAAAATGATATTTACTTCAAATCCTTAAGAGCTGGGATTCAAATGGTCTAGATAGGGGTAAACTACGCATACCTCACTCATTCTTTCTAGATAAAATAAATGAACAACAAAGGCGCACGTGAGTATTAAAATTCATACTCAAAAGTCTTATCACTGGAAACATTTGAAGGGGCACAAAAATAGTCAATAACAGATTGAATACAAAATAGGGCAAACAATTGGAGACAAAACAGGTGGAAAATAGGGGGGACTAAGAAAATCCTCTTACTAACATAAATTTCACATTATGAAATAATTCAGCCGGTTCTTTAAACATTGTGTTTAAATTTTATGTTTGCCATAACATGCTGTTGTGTCTCTTGTTCTAACAAAACCACCCTGCGAATACAATATGATAAATAGGTTACTTTAAACTCATGAAATCTCTACATAACTACCACACTAGTAGGCATAGTTTCCACAACACAATATCATAATTATGTCACTTACTTGAAAATTTTCTCAACCATGTAGAATACAACCTCCAAAACATTGAATACATAGTCTTAAATATGATTGAACCAATAAAACAAATTCAAAATAAAAGGAAGAAATCACAGCCCATTCAAAATACACACAAACACACATAAACACCTAATTCGGAGTTGGTTCAATGAAGAACCTAAATGGTATCTTGAACAGTCAAAATTTTAAATATTGCACAGAGACGTATAAAACAAGTCATGGCAAGTGAAATCATTTTTAAAATCCCTTTTCTCTACAAAACAGAGTATAGATTGTGTTTTTCTACAGAAGATCTATACTTATCAGACATGCTCTACAATCAATTCCAGTTTTCACTCTAGCAGTTTTAAATCCTCCAAAGATTATTATAAAGAGAACTCATAACATATTCAATAGATTTTATTGGGGAGGAAGTTCTAAAGAGCATCCTTTTTCAGTGGACTAAATGGCCAGATTTATGTTATCCATATGATAAAGGTGGCCTCAATTTCAAAAGCATAGAAGATATTTCCTTTGCATTTAGCATAAAACTTTTTTGGAAATTTAAATTTGACTCGGGAATTGGGGCATCTTTCATTAGAACCAAACACAAGAATGGTCTTTCAGTCTCTACAAGATCTCATATAATTAAAAGAATTGCATCATTCAAGATTTTGCACAAGACTTTATTTCTTCTGAAAAATAAATTTGGTTGCCGTGTAATACAAGGGAATTCTCTATAAAGTCTGCATTCAATACTTGCAGACAATCTGGATTTGCTTCTCTCAGCTGGAAATTAAACTGGTCTAAAGAATGCCCAATGAAAATTTCCAACATTATTTGGAAACTCCTGAATAATTCAGTTCCTTTTGAAACAGTTTCAAAATATAGGAATAAGACTTGCATTTGTTTATAGATTGTGTTTTTCTACAGAAGATAGAAGTCATTTGTTTATAGTTGATAGTAGTTCTAAAGGAAAGGGTTTTGTTTCAGCTTATTTGTTCCACGCTTTAGTCTCTAGTGGGCTGTGATTGAGATATTTTCTTGGGGTTCAACATATTTGGGTTAATCTAAAACCTTAAGTGGTTGCCAACTTAGTTTTTGGACCCAAAAATGAGAGGTTTATTGTGTCTCAGATAAAAAATCCAAAATTCTCAAAAATATTTGTTTTGGTTGTATAGCCCATCCAGTTTCCCACGAAAGCTTGAGTCGAGATCTTTTTATGGAGTAATATTTTAAAGGAGGGAAGAATGATGTATATGATAATGATGCTAATGGATGAAATCAAGATCTCTATGACTCAAATTAATAAGTATTTATCAGTAATGGGTTTAAGTTGCTCCTCTTATTCTTGGAAATGATTTTGAAATGAACACGGTCATTTTAATGTAATGATCGATCATTTTATATTTTGTTTCATGTTTGATTAGTTTTATAACCGATGTTGAAATGTGATATATAACTGAAATGTAACTTCTTGCTATGATAAATGCAAATCTACAGATCCATGACATTGAGGCGTCGTCGTCGTCGTCGGTTGACTATGTCCGACCTCATAGGAGAGGAAAGACTACTCGAGAAGCAACCACTCACAACTCCAGTGAGAAATGATTTAGAGAGGACATCTCAAATTACTCCCATGCAACACAACATAAGGGACCATGGAAATAGAGAGATGCAACCACAACTTTCACCAAATATTGAATTAACATACCATAATACACACCTCAACTCAAGAGCTCAAGTTTCTTTATTTCAAACACCTACACGTCAACTTTCCCCAAATATTGAACAGATTGATAATTCAGTTGGGAATGCCAATCCTCCATCCGCTTTAGATGGTGAGGATCTCAAAGGTATGCTATGTTACACAGTGTTTGTATATCTCCATTTGTATTACTATTATGTTTATATTCATATTGAATAAGATGTATAAACATTATTTATCAACTTTTTTTCCAGGTACAATGGCTACCCTTACTAGTAAAAAAAGGGTTAGAAAGGGGGCAAGGCCTTGGCTCGAATGGAATGATAACAAAAAGAAGATATTGGAATGGAATGAACTTTGTCAGCCAGTTTGTAAACTTGAAAGTAAATTGATGTCACATTTAGGTTATTACGCAAGGTGTGGAAATTTATTTCCAATGACAATGTTGGATTGGAGAGAGGCGGACGAGGAAGCACTTGATAATATTTGGAAGGAAGTGAAAGTAACTTATTAGTTTGATTTATTTATTTGTTCTGTTGTACATTACCTGTCAAGTTTTAACTAATTTATTCTTTTTGTTCTTAGAATAACACAAATGCACCAGAAGGTTTTAAACAAATCTGCTTTGCAAGGATGGGACTTGCGTGGAGGAAATGGAAGCATCGAGTGAAGGCGAATCACTATAAAAAGTTTCAAACAGATGAAGAGCGGTTCAGTTATACGCCTGAACGAGTCGAAAAAGATCAGTGGCCTGAATTGGTGAAATACTGGGGTCTAAAGAAGATTAAGGTATAAATATCAAATTTATTAAGAATTTTATACATACATTCTTCTTCACTAGTATCATAATTTTTATTTTTATTTATTCAAATATTTAGGATATTGCCGATCAAAACACTAAGAACCGTGCAGTTGAATGTCCTTACTCAAGGACAGGACGAAAGCCACATGCTAAAATAGCCAAGGAGGTTGAAATTTTTATTATTGTAAATATTTGTGATTTTAATATAAGAGTATTAATATACATACATTGTTTTTTTCAGAGGATAGAACTGGGGGAGCCCATCGACAATATTAGCATGTGGAAAGCCACTCGAGCTCCAAATAATAAAACTTTTAGTGTTGAAGATGGATCATTTGATAGAGCGGTATGTATAAATATCAATTCGTAAGAGATGATTGAAAGATTTATTTAATATTTGTTATAAATTGTGTTCTTGAAAATTATTTTATGTTCATTAATAATAATATTAATTCAATTGGTAGAAAATGCTTGAAAGATGACTAAATGAGCTACCAGAAGAGCAACAAAATGACCCAGAAGTGCGGAACAAGATTTTTACTGATGTAGTAGGATATGGAGGGCATGGGTATGCTTTATTAAAGGGAGCAGGTATTAGGCCAGCGTCGACAAAAGCATGTTCATCTCAGTTATTATTGGAAGAAATTAACCAGTTAAAGAAAGAAGCTGAAGATTGAGAGACTCGACATCTACAGGAGCTTGAAGAGTTAGAGATTCGCAACCAACAAGCTTTATTACAGATGAAGAATGATATGCGAAGTGAAATGCGAAGTGAAATGCAAAGTTTGTTCCAAAGCTTTACCCTTCGGCAAGCTTCCACTACCTCGACGATTCAGTCCGACTAGGTAATACAATATAATTCATACATATAATTACTTATATATATATAATGAAAAATTCTCTTGTTTAAAGTTAAATTTTCAATGGCGGTGGGGAAAATTTGTTATGGTGGTGAGAATTTATTATGGTGGTGGTTAAAATTTTCTGCTGTTGGTGTATATCATTCTTAGAATCAATAATTTTGATGTTTAAAACAGGTTGGCTACCTGTGGTTTTCATGAATAAACAAAGGAGACTCTGCCGAATTTTTTAAAAAATAATAATAGTTGGATATTTATATTGTTAATGATGAAAATATACTATATTGATTCATTTTGCACATTGTATTGTTGACGAGGGGTATTAATTCTGACATAATCGAAACTATATTTTTTTTTGTGCAGGTGATAATTTTTGTAGAACATGCAAATGTTAATTAGTGGTTTTGGAGGTCGTACGCTTCAGTGTTGCGGAATTAGTTTGATAAAAGCATTTCGTGTTTGGAGTATTAATAAATTAATGTATTTTTGTTGTCAAGTCAAATATTTGAACTTAGTGTTATAATTCTTGTTTTGATGAATATTTGGAGATGGTTGTAAGAACTCTATTTATTGTTGAATGAAAATGATTCGTTCTGTTGGTTGAAAATCATCTTATGTATTACATTTTATGATTATTCGTTGTTTGTGTTGTTTCAAATGTAATTAAATTCTATATTAAACTTTAGCGGTAGATTTTATTCTCCACAAAATATTGGTGCAAAAATTTTAAGATCCCTTCACCTGTTTTGGGATGGATAAAACTGTCCCAAAAATATATTAAAGACAGCTATGTTGCCGTCTCAAAAAGGTTTTTTAAAATAGTAATCTTTTGAGACAGATTAATTTTCGTTTCAAAAACAATCTTTTGTGACAGCTCTTGTGCCGTCTCAAAAGGGTCATATAAAATGAGGACCTTTTGAGACGGATCTGTTCCTGTTTCAAAAAACTCTTTTGAGACGGCTATGGCGTCACAAAAAGTATTTATAACCCCCTATCAAAAAGACCCCCCCTAGCCGTCCCAAATAGCGTCACAAAAAGTATTTGAGACGGATAAATGATCTTTTAGGACTCTTAGGACACCGTCTCAAAAGCTATTTTTTTTGTAGTGAAAATCTCAGCTTCCAACATAATCTTGATAACTGTATTCCCATAATTAAACATTGGAACCATGCTGTCTATGGCCACATTAACTGAATAAAAAACGTATTCTTCGTAGACTTAATGGTATTCAAATTTCACAAGAAACGCACTTTTCTCATAACCTCAATCTTCTTGAAAATCAGCTGAAAAACGAGTACAACAACATCCTTCGGCATGAAGAACTTCTTTGGAAACATAAATCCCGCATAAAATGGCTTAGTGAGGGGGACAAAAACACAAAATTTTTCCACACTTCTACCATCATTAGAAGGCTCCGTAACAAGATTGATAGATTAAAAATTGATGGGGTTTGGGTTGACAATTGTGAGATGATCTCGCGTCATACGAACAACTACTTTATATCTCTTTTCACCAACACTTACTCCCCAATTACTAGTGATAATTTTATTAACTTCAATCACCCCCGATTTGAGGATGTTGACAATAACATTCTGAACCTCTCCTTGTCAATTGACGAGGTCAGGCGTGCGGTGTTTAGTATGAATGGGCTCAAAGCCCCGGGCCCGGACGGTATCTAACCCGTTCTCTACCATACTTTTTGGGAGACTACCAAACTGTCCTTATTCAAATTCATTGAGGAATGTCTTTCCTCTCTCTCCTTTCCGGAAAAGGCTAACTCCAGCCACATCACTCTTATTCTGAAATTTGACAATCCAGAGAATATTACCCAGTTTAGACCTATCACACTCTGTAATGTGCCCTACAAAGTTCTAGCTAAGATCATAGTTAATAGACTTCGACCAATCCTCTGTAAAATCATTAGCCCTAATCAAGCTAGTTTTCTTCCGGGTCGGCAGACTTCGGATAATATTATTATTACCCAGGAAATTATACATTCCCTTAATAAAAGAAAAGGAAAGAAAGGGGGGGCTATTTTTAAACTCGATCTTGAGAAAGCCTACGATAAAATAAGCTGGGAGTTCTTGGATCGGGTCCTCATCTGGTTCAATATCAGCACTAAACTTAGACGTCTCATCCTTAGCTGCATAACCAATGCTTCCACTTCAATTTTGTGGAATGGGACACCGCTCCCGCAGTTTAAGCCTTCTAGAGGTCTTAGACAAGGCGATCCCATGTCCCCTTACCTTTTCGTCATGTGTATGGATTATTTAGGAGCGGCCATCAACTACCAGGTGAATCAGGGCAATTGGAAGTGTATTAAGGCCTCCCCCAATGGCCCTACCATTTCCCACCTCTTCTTTGCGGATGACCTCATCCTTTTCACCGAGTCCTCTCATAATAGTTGTAGTGTGGTCATAGAGACCCTCAACCATTTTGTGATATCTCTGGCCAGACCCTTAGCCTTAAAAAATCAAAAATTTTAATCTCCCCTAACATCCCAAAACAGAGTGCGTGGGACATTGGCAGAAGTTGTGGTATTAATATCACCAACAATCTGGGAATGTACCTTGGCAATAACCTCATCCATGGAAAAGTCACAACAAACCACTTCAACCATATCATTTATAAGGTCCAAAAGAGACTTGCTGGATGGAAATCCAAACTCCTCTCTCTCGCTGGACGTGCTACCCTCATCCAGGTTGTCACCGCCACCATCCCTGTCTACAATATGCAAACCTCGATATTCCCTAAAAAGATTAATGGAAAACTTGACAAACTTAATAGAAACTTCCTTTGGGGAGAGTCGGATGACAAGAAAAAAGTCCATCTCATTAAGTGGGACACTGTGTGCCGCCCCAAAGAGCTTGGAGGTCTTGGTCTTAGGAGTAGCGAGGAAAATAACCGTGCCATTGTCTCAAAGATTGGGTGGAAAACTATGAACAATAAAAACTCACTATGGGTTCATGTGCTTAGAGCGAAGTATAATACGCACGACAATCCTAGAAATTGGACTCGTAAGGCCCAAGCATCCCATGTTTGGAGGAGCATCTCTAAGTGTAAAAGTGATATTGTAAAAAATACCAAATGGATTATTGGGGATGGAAAGTCCACAAATATTTTCAAGGATTGGTGGGTGGGTACTTCCACCATATCCACACCCCCACAATAATCAACATGTGTCCGTTGTCTGTGACCTAATAAAAAAGGAAGGGTCCTGGATTGAACATCTCATTAAGGACACCTTCAGTAATGACATTTCCAACTTAATTCTGGGTACTCCCCTACCCCACATTTCGAATCAATCTGACAGCTCTAGTTGGGGACCCTCCCACAACGGAAAATTCTCGATTAAATCTTCATATGATTCCCTTGTCAAAATTGACCTCAACACCCCATATCTTATTAACTGGAATCTCATTTGGAAACTTAAAATCCCTCACCCTTCCTTTGACTAATCTTTCACAAAAAAATACTTACTAATTGCCAAAGATTTAATAGACGCATTTCTAATTCTAAATTATGTGATTTCTGTGAGTATGATGAAGACATTGATCATGTGCTTAGAAAATGTCACCTTTCCACTGCGGTTTGGGAACACACCTTCACCCCACAGGTGTGGAACACCCAGAAAAACATTAACTTTTTTTATTGGATTAAAGATAACATTTGGGATAGACCTATGCATATTGGGCAGTTCCTTTTTATTTCCACTTTACGGCACATTTGGACTGCACGTAATAAACGCATTTTTGATAAGAAAAATATCTCCTCGAACATGGTTTGGGCTAACTCGAGGGCCCTCGCAAGTGAACTTGAACTAATAGCTAAGCCCAAAGTTAGTCCAAACCATGTTCCGGGCAATGTCTCTAATTCCTCTTCAAGTGTCTATTCCTTTTCAGGTTATGAATTTTTTACAGATGGCAGCTGTGACCCTTTCAGCAATCTTGGTGGCTTTGGTGGCATGGTCAGTAGCAATGAGCAACGGTGGATTATTGGTTTTAGTGGCAGAATCATTAGCAATAGCAGCCCCATAAAAGCTGAATTAGTGGGCATTCTGGCAAAACTCAAGGGCTGGATGGGGTGTTTACTTCGCAGTGACTGCCTGGATGTCGTCCACTTTCTTAATAGACAGGGTCATCAGAACCATCCGCTGACTAACATTATTGATGAGTGCATCACTTTTATGGCGGAGATGGATATCAGGGTCTCACATATCAGGAGGTCGAATAATATGTGGGCTGATGGCTTAACTCGAATTGGGAGACTACAGGTTCACGACTATGCTGAGTATGATGAGATCCCGGAATCTCTTTTCTGCCTCCTGGAGCATGTTGACCGGGGAAAGACTAAGGTTGCCCTCCAGGCTTGTACTGACCCTACCTACCGCATTGCTACCTTTAGGGGTTATGCCCTTGATGACCGGGGGCACTGGAAGAGCGGCTACTACGGACGACTCAGGGGTACTCCTTCTCTCCTTCGTGCCCTGATGGAAGGCCTATTCCACGATCTCAATATGGCCAAAATGCGGGGTTGGAAGGATATTCTTGTTGAAACTACCTCTAACGAGCTAATTGATATCTTCAAAAGGGTCCAGTACCGTGAAACTGACTTTGAAAATATTAGGGTCGACTGTTACGAGCTCATGAGAAGGGTGGGCGCGGACTTCATCTATGTCAATCCTGGTATGGTTCGGGGTGCGGATTGGCTGGCACGGGAGGCTAAAGTCCAGGAGGATACCTTTGTGGAAATTGAGGAGATCCCCAATGCTTTGCGCCGGATCCTTGCTAATCCTACTATGTAGTTTGTCTCGTCTTATGCTTTGCTCCCCTTTTTATGGTTCTTTTCTATGGTTTTTCTCTGTTGCGTTAATGGCCTATGGTTTCGATGTGTAAACTCTGAGTAACCTTTTTCTATTTCAATGTTTACCAAAAAAAAAAAGTTAGTTAAGAAATTAGTTTTGATTAGTGGTCACATGCCAAATTTCTTATCAGTTAGTGAGTGATTAGTTGATTACTTGTTCCTATAAATAGAAGTCAGTTGTAACCGTTTGACAGGTCGTTGGATTCATGTATGTAACTAAACAACATGGTACGAGAAGTTGTAATACCCCGTATTTTTTATGCTATATTAATTTGGGGATTTATTAAATTTAATGTGAGTGTATTATTTAATAAAAATTCGGAAATTAATTATGTTATAATTATTAACGTGACGAGAGTTAGTAATTATGGGAAATTGTTGAATATTACTAATGAGCAAAGTAATATAATATATTGGTTATATTGAATGTCATGAGTGAGTTAAATGGCAATTTCTAAAAATTATATCGGGACGTGCTCGTGTCGGGTCGGGACTAAATTTTGTTAAAAAAAAAGTGAATATTTTATAAGTTTCCCATATGGTCGTTTTGAGTGCGCCAACGCGTCCGGAAGGGTTGAGATAGTCAGAAAAGTGTACCCGGGGGTGTAGTTTGGGTCTCGGGACATTTTTAGGCCTAATTAGTAACCCGGGAGGGCATTTTGGTCATTTTACATATTTGGGTAATTAAACCCACGAAAATCAGCAACCTATATTAGCCATCTAGGTTAGCCATTTAGGGTTAGAAGATTCTGAAACCTAGAATGGCCATTGGAGAAGAGAGGAGAGAGCTCTCAAGCAAATTCAAGGCCCAAAACTCAACGATTTGCACCGCCGCCGCCACCAACGCGTAGATCACGAGATGGGGAACACAACCACACCAAAATCCTCCGAAATCCAGACTTCTGAAAATCCCAAGCAAGTGTTTATCTTGCTATTTTCATTGGTGCAATTTCCATATTAGTTTAGAAATGATTAGGGATGAAATATATGGAAGAGAACCCAAATTTTGATAGGAAATTGCATGTAGTAAAGACTTAAACCTAAATACTGGGAGTCTCTTGTGATGAAGAAAGATAACCCATGAAATTTTGATGATATTAAGAAAGGAATTCTGGAGAAAATTTGTTAGAAACCTGTTTAAGGAAATTCTAGGGTTCTTGATGATTAGATATAATTTTGGGTTGAAAATCCATGTTTAAATGATGAAAATACACATGCCTTATGTTGGAAATGTCTGGTATATTGTTATAATGTTAGTAGTAGAATTTTTGGGACGTTTGGGTTAGGAAAATATGGATTTGGATGAAGAAAAGTTGTAGAACCCGTAACTGCAATTCTGCAGAAATTGAAATACCTGCTTGATCGATCGATCGAGCCTAGAGCTTCGATCGATCGAAGGTTCGATCGATCGAGCCCCAAACCTCGATCGATCGACCCATCCTGGCAGACTCCTATTTCCCTTATTAAATGAGTTAAATTTAATTTGTCATGAGATAATTCTTGGGCATCCTTAATAAAATGTTTTGGGAGATAGGGAAGACCAGTAGGGTATGTGAATAAATTTTGGGACCCTTGATGAAGGGAAAAGATTGTATTTTAGGATAATTACATAAGGGTCGGTAAATTTATGACTTAAATAGAGAGGGACACGTAAGTGAGTTACTTTGGGACAAATATGTATACCTACTGAATTTTATAATTGGGAGGATAGAATCCATGAAGCGTTATGTAGTAATTGGAAAAAGTTCCTCAAATTAAAGTAAGATGTGAATGGTTATACGTGATAACTATATAATGGGAAATAAAATACGAATGACGTAATTATGGGAATTGAGAATTTACCCATTATTGATATGGTAATATTAGTATAGTTATATGATTGTGTATGCATATACTATCTATGTGTGAAAAACATGTCCACGCTACTTGATATCCCTGAGGTTTCCGCGCTGGGACAGTCTTATCTCGATGGGACCTTTATGGGGGATATTGACTTGTACCCTAGAAGATTGATATCCTTGGTACAGGCTATCGGAATGATAGTTCAGACGGTCCTAAAAGATGCGGGTATGTGCTTTCCTCTTTGAGACTTGGAATCTATGCTTCGCCTCATATTGTTTGTGTATAGGTATCCTTGGTACAGGCTATCGCAGAGATAGTTCAGACGGTCCTAAGGGACTTGGAATCTATACTTCGCCTCAATATTGTTTGAGTATGTGTTAATACAGTTCGTGAGTGATTTCGAATTTGTATTCCCTTAGTAGGAGTGATACGGAGATTGGATAGTAGAGTATGCCTGCACCATAGTTTTATTTGGGGTGCTGTTATGATATACATATTTTATGAGTAGTATATATACATATATATATATATATATATATATATATATATATATATATATATATATATATGAAATTCTGAATTCTGGAACTTTCTACTATGATGTGATATGTAGGATATGGTTGATGACTCAATTGTAAATACTTGTTTTGAGAAAGTAAAATATGGCACTGAAAAACTTTATTGATTAATAAAGTCAAAATGAGAACCTTTTGTTACTAATTGAAATATTCTTTTCAATTAATTGAATCGGGGAATTTTGAATCTTACGAGTAATCTAAGATAAGTTAAATCATTGGGAAGATTAGTGCGATAGGTGATAAGACAAACCGTTGGGAAGGTTAGTGCGATAGGTGTGCACATTAGAAGAGAGGTGAGGAATTCTCAAGAGAGTGCCGCACTAATATGTTGTTGCATTGGCCTGTATCAATTTAATTACTTGCTAAACTTATTTTAAATCAAACACTCTTTCGGGCTCTGACCCGTTTCTTTTTTTCTCTCTCTCTCTTGTATATATATGTATGTATTATAGGTGCCCATCCACAAGGGCGTCTTGCTTAGGATCTCTTGGAAGGAACGCGCTGCAGCTTAGGTGGGATTTGCAGGTCTCTTGATTAGACGACTTTGTTCATTCGGATCCACTCTTAGTACTTTCATTTAGTTGGGCATGTGTAGCTCTTTCCATTATTCCGTTGTTATTGGACATTTGTATTTCAGTTATTTCCAGTATTGTTACTATGGGATTTATTCAATTTGGATGTGTGACTTTAGATTTCGTATGTTGACATTCGATTGACGAATGTATTATATTAATTGGTTTATGTTGCAGAATTTAATGTAGTGTGATTCTTACTTATTGAATGTTGTTAATAAAATAAATGATTTTCTTTAAATAAAATTTGGAAAGTATGTATGAAAATGGTTTTGACACTTAGCTTAATTACTTAGGGTGTTAAATTGGAAAAATTTATTTTCTATCGACAGTGATGCTGAGAATGAACCAACTGTTTACCTTGATTTAATTTAATAAAGGAGTGATCGCCAGGTATTTAATTAGGCGGGGTGTCACAGGTGGTATCAAAGCATCAGGTTCTAGTGTTCATAGGATTTGTACGGCTTATTTCGCTTTCAGCTTAACGTTATTGCTATAGAGCCCTATTATAGGATGGCTGTATTCTTGCTTTCAAGTTTATGTCTTCAGCTATTTGAGATTTGTTGATGATTGTAGACTAATAAACTTCTTCACGTTTCAGATGCCTCCGAGACGTGCTCCGAAGGATAGGCGTGCCCAGGCCGAGCAGCCAGTAGTTCCGGTACAAGGCACAATGAATGCAAATGAAGTAGCCGCCATTGTTGCTCAGGCGATGAATGCCGCACTAGCGGTGGTTCAGCAGGCTCCACCCCAAGTTTAGGAAGTGGCGCCAGTAACAGAACAGCTTCCATCTGCATGGGAGAGGGTTCGAGATGCTTTTCAGAAAGCGCATCCCCCTAAGTTCTCTGGTAGCTCCGATATTGTCACAGTTAGCCAATGGAAGAAAGACATCCAGCGGCATCTCCGTATGTATGAGTGCACTGACGTGCAAAAGAAGTTATTGGCTTCCTTTAAGCTGGTGGGAGCCGCATTGCAGTGGTGAGAGTCCACTACCACATTGGAGGAGAGGGACACGATCCCTATTCAGTTGTTCTGGGAGCGGTTTGACCGCAAGTATTTTCCACCCGCCGTGCAGACTGAGATGAGGTGAACATTACTGAATCTGAAGCAGGAGAGTCTTACCGTAGCGAAGTATGAGGAGGAGTTCACGAGACTTCTCACCATTGTGTCAGATGAGGCACTTACTGAGAGCAGGAGGATTTTGCTGTTTGTCGACGGGTTAGCTTGGAGGATCCGTCAGCACCTTATTGGGAATTTATCCCTGAGTACTTTCACTGATGTACTCAATGCCGCGTTGTTACATTGCCAGGATCACCGCTTCCATCTTCAGGGAAGCAAGAGAGCAGGAGAGTCCAGACAGCAGGGCAGGGTCGGGGGTAATAGTTCCAGTGGGGCACCATCTCATGGACAGACTCGTCAGCACGAGCAGAGTTCCCATCAGGGGGACCCTGCTAAGCAATTCCGTTCAGGTGATTCTAGGCAGGGATTCGGGGGTTTTAGGCAGGGCCATCAGGGCCAGCCTAATCAGCAGGGTCAGCCTAATCAGCAGGGCCAACACCGACAGCAGGGTCAGCAGCAGGGCCATCAGGGCCAACAGCGTGTCCATCAGGGCCAACAGGGCCAGTGGCGTAATGGTAACGGCCAGTAGGGCCGCGGTCAACAGGGCCAGAGGAGAGGCAACTTCAAGGGCCGATGTTTTGGGTGTGGTAGGCACGACCATAGGCGCCAGGATTGTCCAGAGGGAGATAGGGCCCCACAGCAGCAGGGTGCCCGTAATGAGCCACAAATACCACTTTTTTCGACTGCACTCCCAGCTCCAGCCCAGGTGCCAGCCCTACCAGCCATTCCAGCAGCTCCAGTGCAGCAGGGGCAGTTACAGTACGGACGTGTCTATAACATCCACCAGGCAGAATCTCTACAGGCACCACCCGCGATTGAGGGTATGTTTCCTATCCATGGTACTATGGGTCGGGTTTTGTTTGATACAGGGGCAACGCATTGTTTTATAGCTACGCATTTTGCGAAGGCCTTAGGGTTATTAACCACAGAAGAGAGCACAGTGACGTGTGTGGACTCACCACTGGGGAGTGGGTCACTTATTTTCTTTATATGCCGGGGAGTGGGGGTAGATATTGGTAGCTTGGTATTACCTGCAGACATGTTAGTATTAAACATGCACGAGCATGATGTGATTATTGGTATGGATTGGCTCGCAGCTTATAGGGCCATGATTGATTGCTTCGGTGGGACCATTATTTTTGCCATTCCGGGGCAAGAGATGTTTGTAGTGGCGATGCCTCGCCCAGAGGGAGGTTCGACCGCTCATTTGTATTACATAGAGGAGAATACCTCTAAGGAGGTTGTGATTCCCTTGGATTCGATCCCAGTTGTTAGGGAGTATTACGATGTGTTTCAGGAGATACCAGGCCTACCCCCCAGTCATGAGATAGACTTTGTTATAGATTTATTGTCAGATACGAGACCTATAGCATGCGCACCGTACCGTATGGCTCCGGCAGAGATGCGAGAGCTACGAGATCAGTAGAGCAGCTGTTAGGTCAGGGCTTCATTCGTAGGAGTACCTCACCTTGGGCGCTCCAGTCTTGTTTGTGAAGAAGAGAGATGGTTCTCTGAGATTGTGTGTGGATTATCGGGAGCTGAACAAGGTCACGATACGGAATAAGTACCCGTTGCCTCGAATCGATGATCTGTTCGACCAGTTGAGGGGAGAAACTTTCTTTTCGAAGATAGATCTGAGGTCGGGGTACCATCAGTTTCGTATTCGAGAGCAGGATGTTTCAAAGACTGCCTTCTTGTCGAGATATGGGTCCTATGAGTTCAGGGTGATGCCGTTCGGACTCACAAATGCCCCAGCCATTTTCATGGACTTAATGAACCGAGTATTCAGAGAGTTCTTGGATCAATTTGTCATCGTCTTCATAGATGACATCTTGATATATTCACACTCCGAGGAGGAGCATGCCGAGCACTTGAGGCAGGTTCTTCAGACTCTACGAGAGCATCAGTTGTATGCTAAGTACGAGAAGTGTGGATTCTGGTTGCGAGAGGTACAGCTCTTGGGCCATGTTATTTCTGAGCAGGGGATTGCAGTTGACCCGAGCAAAGTGTCAGCGGTGAGGGAGTGGGGACAGCCCACGACACCGGCAGAAGTGCGTAGTTTCTTGGGGTTAGCCGGTTACTACAGGAGATTCATTCGGGGATTCTCCAAAATAGCGGGTCCATTGACGAATCTGACTCGCAAAGGGGTACCATATGTTTGGGATGACGCTTGTCAATTGGCTTTCGATGAGCTGAAAAACAAGCTTACTTCAGCGCCAGTCCTTGCGTTACCGAAGCCGGGTGTGGAGTACCTGGTTTACACCGATGCGTCCTTACGGGGACTTGGGGGAGTACTTCAGCAGGAAGAGAATCCTATAGCTTTTGCCTCCGGCAAGCTTAAGCCGCATGAGAAGAATTACCCCACCCACGACCTGGAATTAGCAGCAGTCGTCTTTGCATTGAGGATATGGAGTCACTATTTATTGGGGGAGAAATTCCGTTTGTTCACAGACCACAAGTCATTACAGTACCTATTCACTCAGCGAGAGCTGAATATGCGTCAGCGCAGATGGATAGAGTTTGTGAAAGAGTACCAGTTCGATACACAGTATCATCCGGGAAAGGCCAACGTAGTTGCTGATGCGTTGAGTCGTAGACCGGTAGACGAGGTAGCGGACGTATGGAAAGCAAAGTGGAAGGAGTTAGGCCATCAGGACGCAGTATCCCGTTCCTTTATATCTGTTATGACAGTCACACCCGATATTATTACAAGGGTGAAACAGGCACATACCACAGACCCGTTTTGCCAGGAGCAGATTGTGCGACTTCTAGCCGAGGGTGCTGAGTCCTATTCTGTTAGTTCCAATGGAGGTTTACGGTTTAATGGGAGGTTGGTAGTTCCTGAAGGGGATGAACTACGTCATGCAGTGATGACCCAATCTCACGGGTCCCGATTTGCGGTGCATCCTGGAGGGGATAAGATGTACCAGGATATGAGGAGACAATGCTGGTGGAGTGGGATGAAGAAGGACATTGCTGAGTTTGTGTCCAAATATTCTACCTGTCAGCTGGTGAAGGTGGACCATCAGAAACCGTCAGGGTTGCTTCAGCCATTAGAAGTACCCGCGTGGAAGTGGGAGAGTATTTCCATGAATTTCAGTACAGGGTTGCCTACATCACAGCGGGGCCATGACTCTATCTGGGTGATAGTAGACCGTTTGACCAAGGTGGCTCATTTTCTACCGGTGTGGACAGATTATACCACGGGTCAGTATGCTCAGCTGTTTATTACCGAGATCGTCAGATTACACGAGGTGCCCCTAGATATTGTGTCAGATAGGGACAAGATTTTTCGTGTCGCGTTTTTGGGAGAGCTTTCAGGAGGCTATGGGTACTGAGTTGAGGTTGAGTTCAGCTTACCACCCACAGACGGATGGACAGACAAAGCGTACCAATCAGATGTTGGAGGATATGCTACGCATGTGTGTTCTTGATTTTAGAGGAGGTTGGGAGCCACACCTTCCACTGGTAGAGTTTTCTTATAATAACTTGTATCAGTTCACGATTGGCATGGCACCATTTGAGGCTTTGTATGGCAGGCCTTGTCGCTCCCCAGCTTATTGGCTCGAACTGGGGGATAACAAGTTGCTAGGACCAGAGGTGATTCAGGAGACCTCTGCGAGGATTGAGATGATCAGGAGTCGCATTCGGGTAGCCCAGGACAGGCAGAAGAGCTACGCCGATGCGAAACGGTTCTTCCGGGAGTTTAGTGTGGGGGACCAAGTGTTATTGCGTGTATCTCCTATGAAGGGAGTGATGAGGTTTGGGAAGAAGGGGAAGTTGGCTCCGAGGTACGTGGGACCATTTCCCATCATCGAGAGGATTGGGCCGGTTGCATATAGGTTGGGACTGCCAGAGCATTTACATCGTATCCACGATGTATTCCACATCTCGTCGTAGAGACGATATCTTCGTGATGATATGGACCATACTCACATTGGGATAGATGAGATCAACTTACAGTCTGATAGCTCTTACGAGGAGAGACCGGTGGCTATCCTAGACTATAGTGAGAGGATATTGAGGTCGAAGATAGTTCCATTTGTGCAGGTCCAGTGGGAGCATCATAATGTGGAGGAATCCACTTGGGAGCGTGAGGCAGATATGCGCGAGAGATATCCGGATTTGTTTTTACCAGGTATGCCTTATTTTCCGAATTTTGGGATGAAATTCCGTTATTAGGGGGGAAGTATGTAATACCCCGTATTTTTTATGCTATATTAATTTGGAGATTTATTAAATTTAATGTGAGTGTATTATTTAATAAAAATCTGGAAATTAATTATGTTATAATTATTAACGTGACGAGAGTTAGTAATTATGGGAAATTGTTGAATATTACTAATGAGCAAAGTAATATACTATATTGGTTATATTGAATGTCACGAGTGAGTTAAATGGCCATTTCGAAAAATTAAGTCGTGACGTGCTCGTGTCGCGTTGGGACTAAATTTTGTTAAATTATAAGTGAATATTTTATAAGTTTCCCGTATGGTCGTTTTGGGTGCGCCAACGCGTCCGGAAGGGTCGAGATAGTCAGAAAAGTGTACCCGGGGGTGTAGTTTGGGTCTCGGGGCGTTTTTAGGCCTAATTAGTAACCCGGGAGGGCATTTTGGTCATTTTACATATTTAGGTAATTAAACCCACAAAAATCAGCAACCTATATCAGCCATCTAGGTTAGCCATTTAGGGTTAGAAGATTCAGAAACCTAGAACGGCCATTGGAGAAGAGAGGAGAGAGCTCTCAAGCAAATTCAAGGCCCAAAACTCAACGGTTTGCACCATCGCCGCCACCAACGCGTAGATCACGAGACGGGGAACGCAACCACAACAAAATCCGCCGAAATCTAGACTTTTAAAAATCCCAGTCAAGTGTTTATCTTGCTATTTTCGTTGGTGCAATTTCCATATTAGTATAGAAATGATTAGGGATGAAATATATGGAAGAAAACCCAAATTTTGATAGGAAATTGCATGTAGTAAAGACTTAAACCTAATTCTGGGAGTCTCTTGTGATGAAGAAAGATAACCCACGAAATTTTGATGATATTAAGAAAGGAATTCTGGAGAAAATTTGTTAGAAACCTATTTAAGGAAATTCTAGGGTTCTTGATGATTAGATATAATTTTGGGTTAAAAATCCATGTTTAAATGATGAAAATACACATGCCTTACGTTGGAAATGTCTGGTATATTGTTATAATGTTAGTAATAGAATTTTTGGGACGTTTGGGTTTGGAAAATATGGATTTGTATGAAGAAAAGTTGTAGAACCCGTAACTGCAATTCTGCAGAAATCGAAATACCTGTTTAATCGATCGATCGAGCCTAGAGCTTCGATCAATCGAAGGTTCGATCGATCGAGCCCCAAACCTCGATCAATCGACCCCTCCTGACAGACTCCTATTTCCCTTATTAAATGAGTTAAATTTAATTTGTCATGAGATAATTCTTGGGCATCCTTAATAAAATGTTTTTGGAGATAGGGAAGACCAGTAGGGTATGTGAATAAATTTTGGACCCTTGATGAAGGGCAAAGATTGTATTTTAGGATAATTACATAAGGGTCGGTAAATTTATGACTTAAATAGAGAGGGACACGTAAGTGAGTTACTTTGGGACAAATATGTATACCTACTGAATTTTATAATTGGGAGGATAGAATCCATGAAGCGTTATGTAGTAATTGGAAAAAGTTCCTCAAATTAAAGTAAGATGTGAATGGTTATACGTGATAACTATATAATGGGAAATAAAATACGAATGACGTAATTATGGGAATTGAGAATTTACCCATTATTGATATGGTAATATTAGTATAGTTATATGATTGTGTATGTATATACTATCTATGTGTGAAAAACATGTCCACGCTACTTGATATCCCTGAGGTTTCCGCGCTGGGACAGTCTTATCTCGATGGGACCTTTATGGGGGATATTGACTTGTACCCTAGAAGATTGATATCCTTGGTACAGGCTATCGGAATGATAGTTCAGACGGTCCTAAAAGATGCGGGTATGTGCTTTCCTCTTAGAGACTTGGAATCTATGCTTCGCCTCATATTGTTTGTGTATAGGTATCCTTGGTACAGGCTATCGCAGTGATAGTTCAGATGGTCCTAAGGGACTTGGAATCTATACTTCGCCTCAATATTGTTTGAGTATGTCTTAATACAGTTCGAGAGTGATTTCGAATTTGTATTCCCTTAGTAGGAGTGATACGGGGATTGTATAGTAGAGTATGCTCGCACCATAGTTTTATTTGAGGTGCTGTTATGATATATATATTTTATGAGTAGTATATATATATATATATATGAAATTCTAAATTCTAGAACTGTCTACTATGATGTGATATGTAGTATATGGTTGATGACTCAATTATAAATACTTGTTTTGAGAAAGTAAAATATGACACTGGAAAACTTTATTGATTAATAAAGTCAAAATGAGAACCTTTTGTTACTAATTGAAATATTCTTTTCAATTAATTGAATCGGGGAATTTTGAATCTTACGAGTAATCTAAGATAAGTTAAATCATTGGGAAGATTAGTGCGATAGGTGATAAGACAAACCGTTGGGAAGGTTAGTGCGATAGGTGTGCACATTAGAAGAGAGGTGAGGAATTCTCAAGAGAGTGTCGCACTAATATGTTGTTGCATTGGCATGTATCAATTTAATTACTTGCTAAACATATTTTAAATCAAACACACTTTCGGGCTCTGACCCGTTTCTTTTTCTCTCTCTCTCTCTCTCTCTCTCTCTCTCTCTTGTATATATATGTATGTATTACAGGTGTCCAGCCACAGGGGCGTCTTGCTTAGGATCTCTTGGAAGGAACGCGCTGCAGCTTAGGTGGGAGTTGCAGGTCTCTTGATTAGACGACTTTGTTCATTCGGATCCACTCTTAGTACTTTCATTTAGTTGGGCATGTGTAGCTCTTTCCATTATTCCGTTGTTATTGGACATTTGTATTTCAGTTATATCCAGTATTGTTACTATGGGATTTATTCAGTTTGGATGTGTGACTTTAGATTTCGTATATTGACATTCGATTGACGAATGTATTTTATTAATTGGTTTATGTTGCAGAATTTAATGTAGTGTGATTCTTACTTATTGAATGTTGTTAATAAAATAAATGATTTTCTTTAAATAAAATTTGGAAAGTATGTATGAAAATGGTTTTGACACTTAGCTTAATTATTTAGGGTGTTAAATTGGAAAATTTTATTTTCTATCGACAGTGATGCTGAGAATGAACCAACTGTTTACCTTGATTTAATTTAATAAAGGAGTGATCGCCCAGTATTTAATTAGGCGGGGTGTCACAGAAGGTTAACGAAAAGAAAAGTATGCAATTGATAAAATAAAAATTTACGATGCTAAACGATAAATCTTTTATTTTTCTTTTTTATGCGAAGGCTAATGATTTATTAGTTATTAACGTTTCTTTCTTTCAATGTAATTCATTTATGTGATATGTACCATTATTTTTTCACTAACGTATACGTCATATTTGCATTATGTGTACATTTTTATCATTTATAGAACAATGTCAATTTTATTTATACAAGTTAGGTTTGTGTATTTTCTAACATATAATGTTTATATTAAGAGGTGATACCTTTCTGGGAAAAAATATATTAGTAATATAGAGCCAAATATTTAGTTTTCTTAACGGATTAATTTATTCATTGTAGATTAAATTGAAAAGATCATTTTTTAGGTTAACATAATACAATAATTAGTTTTAGTCCTTATAATGACTTAGTGTAGAAATAAATAGATAATAAATGACATTACACTGTCACGTCAACATTGATTACCAAGTCAGCACTAACAATGATGTGACACAATCAAGCCAGCATTTTCCACGATCTCATCGAGAAGTGTTGATGTGTCAATGCCTTGTCATTACCAGTTTTGACATGATAGACAATATAACATGTACTATCACCTCAACAAGCAGATGTGTAAAATTAATTCTATCATTGTCTTATTAATGATACCACTATGCTTTGTGTTACATATATATAAGTATGTTAAATTGAACCATAAATGAACCAGCTTTATGGACTAAATGTTAATTGACATTTTTAAAGTAGCACAACGATGCAATCCTTTAAAAGTATGAGTAGGAATAACTAATTATAAAACTTCTTTAATTGTTAATATTTCATTGCAAAGATACAATTAAAGAGATTTTTTTAAAATAAACAAACTATGTAATGAAATTATCAATTCCTTCATTTACATGATGAAATAAGGCATAATACAAATTATCATTCAATGGATGAGTCCAAATTATTGACCCTCTTTAAGGAAGGTTAACAAAGCCTTCTAATGCACTTAATCAAAATGTTGACAATTCATTAAAAATAATGGTATTCATGGTTAAATTATTTATATTTCAATCGATCACATTTGAACACAATATTAATTTGAATATGACAAAAAATTATAGGGGCATATACCAAATAGTCCTTCAAACTTCTTTTAATACATGTATAGTTCAAGTCTTTTTATTTTGTACCAAAAAGTCATTCACCATGCCAAAAAGACTTTACCATGCCTCTGGCGCGAACCTTTAAAGATAAGAGAATAAGAGACTTTTTGGTGAAAAATAAAACGCTTTGACTAAATGTGTATTAAAAAATGTTTGGATGATTTTTTTATATTTTATCCAAAATTATATACTCTAAATAATGAAATTTAGGGAATAGTATGATAAATTATTAGACGACAAGCAGGGACAGAGCCACTTGAGGCCCAGTGGGGGCTGTAGCCCCCACAGAGATTTAAAAAAAATAATTATATATATATATATATATATATATATATATATAAGCTTAGACAAAATTTAGGTGTAGAAAAATATTTTTATACTAAATTGGGGCATATCTTGAAATAAAATAAAAAATTACCACTTAAACCTAACAAATCAAACTATTTGGGGCTGAATGATGTTATGAAACTTTGATATTACAAACTATTTTAGGATTTACCTTTCTATTTTAGGGTTATAATGTTAATATTTGTTAGACCTTGCTTTAGTGTTGTTGTTGGTTTTTATTTTAGGACTAATTTTAGAGGATAATTAGGGATATTATTGGTTTAAATTTGGGGTTGAAGTGTTCGTTTAAATACTTATATCTCTTTCCATTAGATTAAATGAATTACGTTATTTTTATCAAATACTCAAAAATAACCTCAAAAAATTTTATTCGAGAGCTCCCGTCCCTGAACCCATGGAAATGACCACTAAATTAACCCCCACTAACCAAAACTCCTGACTACTTCCTTGACGACAAGCAAACATATTGGGTCACAAATTATATCATGAACGACACAAACCCACATATATTACCACATAAACATGCTACTAAAATGTGATGTGTTTTTTATGGGAACCATTATGAATATATCTTTTATTACTATAAAATGCAAAACAAGGCAAAACAAGGCATTTATTATTCTTGGTGATTAGCCTATCCACGTGGCAACTAATTTTATTGGTTTGTTTCCTTCATGTCTCTCTCTCTTAATTTAGATACACGTCAGTTTTTGGAGCCCTAAAATTTGTTGTTTGTTGCAACGCCTCTGTCTCTCTTCATTCAGATACACCTTTTTTTTTGGAAAACCAAACGATTGTTCATTCATCCTTCCCTCTTACATCTCCCACATCCCAGTTCACTTCACTCGAATTGAGGTGCACTCATATTCATCCCCCATCTCCCATCCGTGATTCTCGGCAATGGATTTTGTACACTTCTTCCCATCTTATATATCTTTGGAGCTGCGGCTGGTACAATGGCTCCTCATCAGCAAGAAGATTTTGTTTTGCACGAATTGTTTTCAGAAACGATTTATTCTAGGCACCCAACAAGGTATTATTTCTTATGTAGATGTGTATTTATCATTATATGCCCTGTTTTTCCCAGAGATATATCTTTGATTTGTGTTATATCCTCTCACTGAATGATAAAAATGGGTCTAAAAGAGTATTCACAGAAAAATATATACTTGAGAGGTTTGTTGCATAAGTAGTTCAGGGGACTTTTTACAAAAATTGGAAAGTTGAGATAATGGGGTGTGTGTGTCTCTGCTCTGTTTTGACACCAAAAAATTTGTTCTTGCAAAACAAAGTTGTAAATTGCTATATCTGAAATCAATGTGTATTTGAGTTACTCTTTGTTTTTTTTTGTTTCTTGCATTATTCATGTTTAATTGTTATACTCTTTGAATTTATTTTTTGATTAAATATGTAGTATTATTTCCCTAAAATATTATCCTATAAATTTATTCACGTTGATAAAACATATTTATTCTAGGCGCCCAACAAGGTATTATTACTTCTGTAGATGTGTATTTATCATTATATGGCCTGTTTTTCCCAGAGATATGTATTTGAGATATAATTTATATATGCTTAGGGGCATTCTCTATGAATATTTTATTTGATAGTATCTTTGATTTGTGTTATATCCTCTCTCTGAATCATAAAAATGGGTCTAAAAGAGTATTCACAGAAAAATATATACTTGAGAGGTTTGTTGCATAAGTATTTCAGGGGACTTTTTGCAAAAATTGGAAAGTTGAGATAATGGAGGGTGTGTGTCTCTGCTCTGTTTTGACACCAAAAAATTTGTTCTTGCAAAACAAAGTTGTAAATTGCTATATCTGAAATCAATGTGTATTTGAGTTACTCTTTATTTTTTTTTGTTTCTTGCATTATTCATGTTTAATTGTTATACTCTTTGAATTTATTTTTTGATTAAATATGTAGTATTATTTCCCTAAAATATTATCCTATAAATTTATTCACGTTGATAAAACATGTAACGTAATATTTTAAATTATGTAAATGAAATTGCATTGTTATAGTCTTCCATCGACAGGCCATTGCTGTGATTTTGCTTGGATTATTTTTTTCTATCCATATATTGTTTGATGTACATTTAGGCTGTTTATAGAGCTTACGTTTTATGGAATTTACTGTACGATATAGGAAGATATCAGCCTTTGCAAACACGTTTTTACCATTATGATCTTTCCTCGGCCTATTACTTTACATTATATGATTTTATGGTCCTATCTAAGTAATATTATCTTGCAATGAACTATTTCTTCAAATATTTAGAATTTGTAAGATTAAAAATTGAGCTATATACTGAAATTATTGGCAACATGATTTCAAACCTCCTTAGCAGACCTATTATGTAAGAGTACATGACCTACTGATTCTATTTGATCATGATAAACTCTACACATGGATGTAAGTCTAATACCAATTTGCAATTCATTTTATAGATTGATAAGCATAAGGATAAGATAATCCTTTATGATATTAATTCCTCATGAAATTAGACCATAAACCAGAGCCACATTTAAATTCCAATTCAGCTTGAATCTAAAAAGCTTAACGAAGTCCTCAATTCTTCCAAAATTTAGACCTCCTTCTATAAACGTAAAACAAGCTTCTTCTTAATTGGCAGATTGAAAAGGCTTCCACAACTTAGGTCTACTTTTGTAAATTGCAAACAACATGTTAAGTACAAGCCAATCTAGAACAAATAATTGTATAGATGATTATGTTTTAAAAATTGCTAAGGGTGAATGGCCTATAATTAGAACACGAATAATGACTATTTACCTTATCAACATTTACCAACTTTGGAATGGCATCCAGTAAAGAATCCTTTTGTAAGGAGATTATGGAAATAAGTCACATAAGTCTGACATATAGAGTGAGAATCCTCCTTCCATCAGACATTATGGTCTTTAATTCTTTCGATTTTAAGGTTTTTGTGGTTTTATTTGACTTAGGAATAAATATATTTAGTGTTGGAGTCTCCTTATTTAAGCCATTTCATTGAAGACTTTGTTTCCAAAAAACTGCTTCTCTATAAAAAGCCAATTAGAGACTAGCTCTAGACTTATTCAACTTCATCCTACGATCAACAGTATTATGTTTCTGATATTGGAAAACATCTTCACAGTCAGTATGATTACTCTTACTTATGTTTCTGTACTAATTTCGCTGAGAAATATATATGATCTCTTTCGATTTCATATTCGTCATCTTCTTTCATAAATTCTTAAACATGTGCAGGAATTTTATTCATTTGGATTCCGGTTTGTATCGAGAATTTTCAAAGAAGGTACGTGAACCTAAACCATTTACTATTTATTTTGTTAAAGTTTTTATACTGCTTTTTCCATCGAAGGTTAATAATATTTGTGAGAATGATAACAACTTACCAACAATGTAATGTATTAAAAAAATATTTGAATGAAATGGATTCCCTGATATAGGCATTTGTCTTATCTGCAATTTATCAACGCGTCTTCATATCCTATATGTCATAATTTTCATGATTTAGCGTATACGTACAACATCGCAAACTTTTGATCTTCAACAAGATCAATCAAAACCAGAAATTTAAAAGAAATTTTTATTTTGAAAACAAAAATGAATTGAGAAAATTAAAGCTTATTTGAATCAATGCACAATACATATCGAATTGAAAAGGGCCATACAATCTATGAAATTAGTACATCATATATAACAGTTATGAATAATGATAAACTAATTTTTTTTGCTTATGTGAGTAGTTACTCTTATAACAGTCTTCATATCATATATGCCATAGTTTTCATGATTTAGCATATTCGTACAACATCGCTAACGTTTGATCTTCAACATGATCAATCAAAATCAGAAATTTAAAAGAAATATTTATCTTGAAAACAGAAATGAATTGAGAAAATTGAAGCTTATCTAAATCAATGCACAATACATATCGAATCGAAAAGGGCCATACAATCTATGAAATTAGTACATCGTATATAAGAGTTATGAATAATGATAAACTGATATTTTTTGCTTCTGTGAGTAGTTACTGTTATAACAATTATGAAATTGATGAGATTGTAAAAAACTGGTAAGGGAATATTTGAAATTTATATAAAATGTATGTTTCTTAGTAGTTACTATTATAACAGTTATGAAGAATGTGTATGGATGTACCCTGTTTACTATTGCGTGCTTTTAAAATGGAAATGAATAAAAGTTTGGTTTTCTCTAGCAAACTAAAAAAGAAATAACTTTATCATCTTATATGCAAATATAAGACAAATAGATAGAGAAACAATGATATAAAATGATGTCTGTGTCCCATGTCTCTCTCTCTCTCTCTCTCTCTCTCTCTCTCTCTCTCTCTCTCTCTCTATATATATATATATATATATATATATATATATATATATATATATATATATATATATATATATATATCATGATATTATTCAACCAATTATACAACATTGTTATTTTCATTCAAATTAGATGGATTCTGCATACAAATATCGGATTGCTAGATCCCATCGTAGGATTATAATGTTTCGTAAGCGTTCAAGCAACGCACGTCGTACATCAACGCCAAGTATTACTCTAAGTAATATGGCGTATAATCATCCTCCCTCGATTCAAGACAAGTCCTCCATCCAGCATCTTAGTTTTAATGATAACAATATAAGGAATCAAGGCAGTGCTATCCCAAAGAAGAGGAAGACAATTACGTCTCGAACAAGAGTGCTAGAAAATGGAGATGTCATGACAACAACATTTGCTGATGACTCATCAAATACGTTTAACCAACCCAGTAACTATTGTGGATATACCATTAGCTATGTAAATCATGCTTTGGAATCATTCCATGATGTAACTAGATCAGGTAAGTCATTTATTAACTGTACATAATAGTAACATGTATATATATTAGAAATAAATATATATTTTTTTATAATATAATAAATGCCAATTATATGTAATGTAGGAAATATAGGGGATACAACGCCAACCGAGCATACGTCTCAAAGTAAGGATCATTTAAATAGCATTTTCAAAAGTAAGTATGATATTAGTAATCGTAGATTGAAAAAACTCATAAAAATTTTGGCATTTACTTCTATTATGGTTTAACAAATTCAAAAATCTAACGATTTTATAGGAAAGTTTAAAGAAGCATGGGATTTTGGCGGTCCAAGCGCTGTTTGTGACAATTGTAGTGCAATTCTATGGTATGAGGAGAGAATTGATAAGAATCGTACTCCTGCGTGTCCTAGATTCTCATTGTGTTGCCAAGAAGGAAAGATCATCTTACCCATTATAAAAGAACCACCCCATATTTTGAGCGATCTACTGAATTCTGAAAGTAATGGTGTTTCATCTAAATTCAAAGACAACATTAGAGCATACAATTCCATGTTTGCGTTTACCTCTACTGGTGCTAAAGTTTATAATCAAATAAATAATGGATTCGGACCCTATGTTTATCGCATTAGTGGAGAAAACCATCATTTGCTTGGTTCTTTGGTCCCAGTTGAAGGTCAATGCCCAAAATTTGCACAACTTTATATTTATGACACGGAGAATGAATTAAGGAATAGAATGAAATGTTTAGGAGGAGATAGACCGAAATCAAAGTTGGATGTAGAAGTTATTTCAAAATTAGTATTGATGCTTGATGAGCACAATCAAATTGCAAAAGTTTTCCGAATGGCACGTGAGCGTTTTGAGAATTCAAATGTCATGCCTGTGAGAATAAGGTTGATTAAAAATCGTTCAAAAGACCCATCGGTTTACAATTTGCCTACTGCTTCCGAAATAGCAGCACTCATTGTTGGTGATTTTAATGAGGATAATGTTATGAGAGATATTATTGTTGACCATAAGTCAAATGGATTGCAAAGAATTAGCGATATTCATCCATCCTTTATGGCTATGCAATACCCATTGTTATTCCCATATGGTGAATATGGCTACCAACTGGGTATAACTTATAGAAGAAACAATGGAAAACGCAAGACTAAACGAAATTGCTTGACCATGAGAGAATATTACGGATACCGTCTGCATCAAAGAATTAATGAATCTCCCTCCATTTTACGGTCGGGCAGACTTTTTCAATAATATATTGTCGATGCATATACATGCATTGAACATGAAAGGTTGAGGTGGATTAGAAACAACCAACCGCAATTAAGGGCTGAGCTATATAAAGGATTGAAAGATGTTGTTCTTGAAGGAGATTCAACGCCTTCGTCTGTAGGAAAACGTATTGTCCTTCCATCAAGTTTCACTGGTGGTCCACGTTATATGGCTCAAAATTTCCAAGACGCAATGGCTATTTGTAGATTCTTTGGTAATCCAGATCTGTTTATCACCTTCACGGCTAATCCTTAATGGCCCGAAATCATAAAGTTTCTTGATATTATTCCTGGACAGAAGCCTGAGGATAGGCCAGATATTATCACCAGAGTTTTTAAAATCAAACTTGATGCTCTAATGAAGGATTTAGTTAAAGGAAAACACTTTGGGAAAGTAATGGCAGGTACGTATCTCATATTTAATAATTAATGATTGTAAATTAGAAATCGTATTATTTGATTTTCTAACCTTTTATAATATGTCAATAGCTATAAAAACATATATATTTTATGACAACTATCTACACAATTGAATTCCAAAAAAAGGGGATTGCCACACGCCCACATACTTCTATTTCTACATGCAGATGCAAAACAACCAACATCAAATGATATTGATAACATTATTTCATCTGAGTTACCTGATTGTATTAGCGACCCAGTTGGCTACGCATCTATTTCACAATTCATGATGCATGGACCCTGCGGCCACGCAAATCCCCATTCACCTTGTATGGCAGACGGATGTTGCTCCAAAAAATTTCCCAAAAAATTCACATCCATGACCAAATTCGATGATAATGGATTCCCAATTTATAAACGGAGAGATGACGGGAGATTTGTAGAAAACATGGGAATCAAACTTGACAACAGATTTGTTGTTCCACACAATATTGATTTAGTCGTTAAATACCAAGCTCACATAAATGTGGAATGGTGTAATAAATCAAGGGCAATTAAGTATCTTTTCAAGTACATAAATAAAGGACCAGAAAAAACCACAATGGAGCTCACGCAATCAATTGTCCGTAATGATCATGATTGCAACAATGAAATCTTAGACGTTGATGAAATTAAAACATTCCTCGATTGTCGTTACTTATCTGCATGTGAAGTGTTGCCCAGATATTAACTCAAGAGGGGGGTGAATTGAGTTTAGCAAACTTTTTTGGGGTTAATTTTATATTTTAGAAAATATTTTAATTTAAATCATTTAATATAAATATCAGAAGAAATAAATCTTCAAGGATTAACACTAATATTATCTAACAATTTTAACTAAATATATTAGACAAGATAAATCACAGAAATCAATACCCAAATAAATCTTTAATCAATTTTCGTATATAATAAAAATTAATATTCTAGACTTTATTAATTATTACGAAAATAATAATTTCAGTCTTAAAAGAATTATCAATATCAGTTTTAATTAATTAGCAAGACTAAGGCTTGATAATGAAATTAAATAATGACACAAGCAAATAAATAGACTTAAATGCAGAAAATAAATGACACCGTGTTTTTAACGTGGTTCGGCCAAAAACCCGGCCTACGTCCACGGGCCAGAGACGCTTCCGTCTCCTTGAGCTTCAATACCGTGATCCATTAAGGTAGGATCAAACCTCCAACGTACAATCGAGAAGATAAACCGTGCTACTTGTACAACCGAAGCTAAAGTTCCAGCTTCAAACAGTTCCGAAAATTGAGTACAAAATTTGGAAGATGAAACTCTCAAAAGTTACAATGTAAAAACTGAGTTTCTTCTGGTTTAAGACTTCACAATAGATCTGAATATTTGGTACTAGACTTTTCTTTGAAATCTTTGTAGTAGAGTAGTATTTCTTGTGCTTGTTCTCTTCTTTTTGATCTTTTTCTGTTTTTCTCTGTGTATATTTAAACAACAGCTGATCTTCAATTTGTAGATGTCAATAATAAGATGACCGTTGGAGAGGAGAGTGAGATACGCTCTTCTTCAAAAAAATCTGTAGGCTGAAGGAGCATTAAATGCTCAAGAATAGATGGCAAGATGATTTCCATATCTGTCTTTAATTTACTGTCTAAGAAATAAATGGAAGACTGATAGAGAGAGAAACCATTAGTGATAAATGAGATATAAAAGATAGACATTTATTAAAAGAAGGCTTCTCTTTTTCAAAACGTCACAAGTCAGTCCATAAAAATAGGGAGGCTCAGTAATGAGAAAAATTATAAATGAAATGTACCAAGTCTTTGCTGATGACACGTATGACGTGTACATAAATTGCTACAGTTCATTACGTCTTAAGCCAACAGGAAAAAATAACTCCGATCGAACAAAAATCTGTGAAAGATTACAATTCTGATATATGCGTTTTCGAAGACAATTACTGCCGAAGCAGGTGTACGTGGAATAAAAAAAGGTCGTCTCACATAATTACAGCAAGGCGTGCAAGAGGACTTCCAACTTTTTATAACTAAGTACATGGATGGGACTTAACTCAAGGTATGCTTCCAAAGATGTCAAAAAAAGAGATATATATTTTTATACAATATAACTTCTTGGCACATGGTTATCAGCACAAGGTCTGAAACGGATATATAGCGGACATAAAAATATTGGCATATAAAAGTATGTATATATATATATATATATATATATATATATATATATATATATATAGATAAAAACCGGATAAACAAGAGGATTACGAAACCCAATATCTGAGAACTTCGGACAAAACCACAAACAAAAATATATATCTGAGAACTTCGAACAACAGTTCCAACAGATATTTCAAAAAAATATTTTCCAGTCTGATATAGAAAATATTTCGGACAGAACAGATATTTTCAAAGAAGAAAAAGAAGGACGGACTGAACTAACACAAAGAAGTGATCAAACCAAAAGTGAACAATTGAGTCCAATCCGTGAAAGGACAAAAACGAGGTCAGAGATAAAAAACGTAATAGTTGTAAGGATTCTTGGACAGATATAATCTGACTTTTGCAGACAAAGCCATCTAGAAATATGTAGGCTGTCAAGACTACCTAGAAAAACGTTGCCGAGAACTGTATCAAGGAAGAACGGATATGATTTGTGAGAAGGAGAGAAAGTACACTCATGGAGGAGAATATATATCTTATATATATATGTGTATATAAAATGTAGTACGATTGAAAGACTTAAGTTGGCCCATTTAATGACGACAGGTACGGCATGGGCGAACCCCATGGAGTGGGCGTGTATGAATGAGAGACTGTACAAAAAAACTTTTTACAGATATAAAAAATGTGAAAAAAATATCTATACTTAAGAATTAATACAGTAGAATGTATATTTATAATATGTACGTATAGAACAGATATTTTTGAAGAAGAAAAATATAAACGATCATAAGAATTAAAAAAAATTGAGCAGATATAAAATTGATTTCGGACACAAAAAAAAATAACAGATATCGTAATAACAGATTTCGTGAGTCTGAAAAAGATCTCCGGCCAGATATGAAAAACAATTCAACCTGTATTGGCATAGCCTTTGCTAGACCCAATCAAGATGGCACTTTTCTGAATATTACACAAGGATTAAATCATAAAAAAATAACCAAGGCATATGATGTAAATTTTATAATTATTCAGTTAATGAACCAATACTTAAACTGAGCATATAATAAAACGTAATGCAATAAATACCTTTTAAATAGTTGTTTGGAATCATTAAAAATTAATCTATTAGATAAATTTAAAATGAATATTAAATACAATTAAACTAATTTAAGATTAATTCATGGGTTAATTATATTTTCATTTAACAATCTCCCCCTTTTTTATGATGACAAACAACTGAAAATTGCAAATTGCAAAAGAAATACATGAAGAAAATTTGCACTCTTCTCCCCCTGTTTGTCATAAACAAAAAGGAATAGGAATGGGTGATACAAAAGGTGAGATGCAAAGAAAAGATAATTGCAGATTTTATTGATAGTAAAAGGAAATTACATTTTCAGATTATTTATCATATGACATACATCATTGGGATGTCCTTCAAGAAGGATTTCTTTCCCATTATCTTTGACCATAAGTTTGATAGTATTTCCGGTGTAGGAGTTGGTTGAGGAAGATTCAGATTTGGTATAAGTGTTTGCTTGTGAGGGAGTAGCCATATGAGGTGGTAGGACAAAAGGCCAAGGAGGTGGACTTACCCAAGGAGCAAATGGAAGAGAGAGCTATGGCGTTAAGAGCTTTGGAATAAGAAGAATATTTTTTGAATTTTGCATTACTTACACTTTTGGTTTGAAGCTCACACTCTCCCCAAGAGGTGTAGATCCCGGGTTGTTTGCCTACCCAAACAACATAGAAGGACTGAATGGTGTGTGTGAAGATAGAGTGAAAGGCAGTAACACACATATATATAGGAGATGATGGTTTGTCTACTAGTTGGTACAGTATTTTGGAAAGATGTGAATACACTATTCATGTCAATAATGTAATATATCAGAAAAAAAATTCAATTATAATTCTAGATTATTTATACGAGCCATACCGAGTTCGCGACAAATAAAAGTAAAACGATCTTCGGGTAGTGGTTTTGTGAAAATATCGTCTAATTGAAGATCCGTAGAAATAAATTCTAGTCTAACGTCACCTTTTTGTACGTGATCGCGTAGAAAGTGATGTCTAATTTCAATATGTTTTGTTCTAGAATGAAGAATTGGATTTTTAGTTAGACATATTGCACTGGTGTTGTCACAGAAAATTGGAGTATTTTGAAAGGATATTTTAAAGTCTTCTAATTGTTGTTTCATATATAAAGTTTGAGCACAACTACTACCGGCGGAAATATATTCTGCCTCGGCCGTGGAAAGAGCTACCGAATTTTGCTTTTTACTAAACCATGAAACTTGTGAGTGTCCTAGGAAGTGACAAGTACCACTAGTGCTCTTTCTATCAACTTTACAACCCGCAAAATCCGCATCGGAATAACTTCTGAGTTCAAATGATGTAGTTTTAGGATACCATAATCCTAAGTCTTTAGTACCATTTAAATATCGAAAAATGCGTTTTACGGCACACAAATGAGATTCTTTAGGATTGGCCTGAAAACGAGCACATAAACATACACTAAACATAATGTCGGGTCTACTAGCGGTTAAATATAGTAGACTACCAATCATGCCACGATATAAAGTTGAATTAACAGATTTTTCTTTATCATCTATATCTAACTTTATAGATGTGCTCATAGGAGTACCAAGTGTTTTAGAATTCTCTAAACCATATTTTACTAAAAGATCCTTAATATATTTAGATTGATAAATGAAAACACCATTTTTAGTTTGCTTAATTTGTAAGCCTAAAAAGAAATTTAACTCCCCCATCATACTCATTTCAAATTCTTTTTGCATAAACTCTGAAAAATCTTTACATAAATTTTTATTTGTGGATCCAAATATAATATCATCAACATAAATTTGTACAAGAAGCATATCATTGTTAAGAGTTTTTATAAATAAAGTAGAATCCATTTTTCCTCTTACAAAGTCATTTTCAAGCAAAAATCCACTCAATCTATCATACCAAGCCCTAGGGGCTTGTTTTAATCCATATAAGGCTTTATTTAGTTTATAAACATGATTTGGAAATATGTGATTTTCAAAACCGGGAGGTTGCTTAACATAAATATCTTCACTTATAAAACCGTTTAAGAAAGCACTTTTGACATCCATTTGAAATAATTTAAAGTCTTTATAACACGCATAAGCTAATAACATGCGAATGGCTTCTAATCTAGCTACGGGGGCATAAGTTTCATCATAATCAATACCTTCTTGTTGATTATAACCTTGAGCAACTAGTCTAGCTTTATTTCTTATAATTAATCCGGCATCATCCTTTTTATTTCTAAAAACCCATTTAGTTCCAATAATAGATTTATCTTTAGGAGTGGGTACAAGTGACCAAACATTATTACGTTCAAATTGTAACAATTCTTATTGCATAGCTAATAACCAAAATTCATCTTTATTAGCTTCATTAATATCTTTTGGTTCTATTTGTGACACAAAAGCTAAATTATTACAAACATTCTTTAAGGAAGATCTAGTAAGAATACCACTAGAAGGTTCACCCAAAATATTTTTAAAAGGATGATTATTAACAAATTTCCAACTTTTAGGTAAATTAGAATCATTATTCTCTTTATCTTTATTTGGAGTCTTTTCGACATTAATGGAATCATCAACACTAGAATTAACATTTTCATTTAATTTTAATTCATCAACAGATTTATTTAGGACTAAAACATCATCATCATCATTTTTATTGGCAAAAGAATTAAATTCATCAAAAGATACATGAATTGATTCTTGAACTATTAAAGTCCTTTTATTAAAAACTTTATATGCTTTACTATGAAGTGCATACCCAAGAAAAATACCTTCATCCGATTTTGCATCAAATTTACTCAATTTATCTTTATCATTTAAAATAAAACATTTACATCCAAAAACTTTGAAATAACTAAAATTTGGTCTTTTATTTTTCAGAATCTCATAAGGAGTTTTATCTAAACCTTTTCTAACAATAGTTCTATTTATTACATAGCAAGATGTGTTAACGGCTTCCGCCCAAAAATATTCGGGTAATTTATGTTCATTTAACATAGTTCTAGCCATTTCTTGTAATGGTCTATTCTTTCTTTCTACTACTCCATTTTGTTGGGGTGTCCTAGGAGCAGAAAAGTTATGTTCAAAACCATTTTCATCAAAAAATAATTCGACATCTTTATTATCAAATTCTCTTCCTCTATCACTTCTTATAAAGACAATATTGCAACCGTTTTTATTTTGAATTCTTCTACAAAACTTAGCAAAAATAGGGTGTGTATCATTTTTATGAGTAAGAAAGAAAACCCATGTAAAACGAGAAAAATCATCAACAATAACAAGAGCATAATATTTTCCACCTAAACTAGCAACTCTATTAGGTCCGAATAAATCTAAGTGTAATAATTCTAAATGTCTACTAGTTGAAATATCCCTTTTCTTTTTAAAAGAAGTTTTGGTTTGTTTTCCAAATTGACATGCATTACAAATTTTATCTTTAATAAACTTAGTTTTGGGCATCCCTCTAACTAATTCATTTTTGGACAAAATATTAAGTTGTTCCATGTTGGAATGTCCTAACCTTCTATGCCATAACCAACAAGTATTATTTAGGGCAGTTAAACACTTAACATTTTGATGTGACAATATATCAAAATCAAGAGTATAAACATTTTCATGTCTAGAAGCAACAAATAAAACACTATTATCCTTAGCATTTGTTATTAAACAAAAATCTTCTTTAAATGTAACATCATAACCTTTATCACACAATTGGCTAATACTAATTAAATTATGCTTAATACCATCAACTAAAAGAACATTTTCAATGCAAGGGGAAAGATCCATACCGACTTTACCTATGCCGATGATTTTGCCTTTGGAGTTGTCTCCAAATGTCACCAGCCCTCCATCTTTGGCAACCAAGCTCGAAAACTTCCTTTTGTCACCAGTCATGTGTCTTGAACATCCGCTATCTAAGAACCACTTTGATTTGTGTGAACCCACTCTAAAACAAACCTACAATGGACATTTAAATAATTTTTCTTTCGGTACCCAAAATGTGTTGGGTCCATAGGGGTTAGCAAAAATAGGAGTCCCTTTAGGAATCCATGCGACTTTAGTAGAAAATCTATATTTCCAAGAATCTGAAAAATGGGTGTGTCTTCCACAATATGTACATAAAGAATTTCCCATATTTTTAGAATAATTTTCAAAACTTTTCTCATTTTCATTTTCATTATAACCAATTCCAGCCTTATCATATATCCATCTTTGGCTTCCAAGTAGCATATTTAAATTCTTCTTTCCATTCACAAATTTTTCAAGACACGAAGTTAAATCCTTAACTTCAAGTCTTAATTTTTCATTTTCAGAAATCAGATAATAACTTGGTGAATCTTTAACTTTAAGTTTTTCGATTTCTAATTTTATAGACTTATTTCCAGATTTCATTACATCTATGTTTTCAGAGAGAGAATCATATTTATGTAATAAAGAAGAATGCATCTTTTTAAGATTAATATATTTAGTTTTAAGTTCATCACAGTTATAATAAAGTTCATCAAAAGCATTTTGAAGTTCATCATGATCATTTAAAGTTTCATTTTCACTATCAGAATTAAAATTAGAAGATACCTCATCATCATTTGCCATAAGGCAAAGATTTGCAATTTCTTCATCACTTGAATATTCATCATTGCTACTTTCATCCGAATCACTCCAAGTAGTAGCTTTCATGGCCTTTTTGTATTTCTCATTTCTTTTCTCTTTTCTATCATTCTTCCCTTCTTTGGCTTTAGGACAGTTAGGTCTGATATGGCCTAACTCTTTGCAGTTGTAACATCTTGGCTCAAACTTGGAGGAAGACTTTCCATCATGTGCCTTCTTTGAAAAGAATTTTTTGAATTTTCCAGAATGACCATTCTTTTTGGCAAGAAATTTTTTGAATTTTCTAGTGAGAAGTGCTATATCACCATCTTCATCATCATCAGCTTCTTCACTATCTTCTTCTTCCTCAATGGATTTGAAAGCAATAGTTTTGCTTACTTTGGGCTTCTCATCTTCAGCAAGTTCTTTGAGTTCCATTTCATGAGTAACTAAGGAGCCCAGCAATTCATCAAGAGAAATAGGTCTTTTTCGTTTGGCTTCTTTGATTTCTAGCTTCTTGGTCATATAGGTAGATGGTAGTGACCTGAGAATCTTACTCACTAATTCAGAATCAGTATAGGTTTTACCAACAGATTTCAAACCATTAATAATATTTGTAAATCTAGTAAACATATCAGAAATAGTTTCATCTGTTTTCATTTTAAAAAGCTCATAGTTATGAACAAGCATGCTTATCTTATCCTCTTTTACTTGACTAGTTCCTTCATAAGTAATTTCTAATCTATCCCAAATTTCTTTTGCATTTTCACAACAACATATTCTGTTATATTCATTAACATCAGAGGAACAATGTAAAATATTCATTGCTTTGGCATTAACTTGTATTTTCTGAATATCAACATCATTCCATTCATTTTCATTTTTAGGAACATTTTCATTATTAACAACTTTCATGGGAATATTTGGACCATTAAGAATAACTCTCCAAATAGCATAATCATTAGATTGAACAAAATTTTTCATTCTATTTTTCCAATAGCTATAATTGTTTCCTGAAAATAGAGGAGGTCTGTTAATTGATTGTCCCTCACCAAGAGATGAAACACTAAAGTTTGCCATAAATCGTAAACTCTAAAGATGTTTAAAACAAAGATAATAAATTAGAGCGTGGCTCTGATACCAATTGTTGCCCAGATATTAACTCAAAAGGGGGGGTGAATTGAGTTTAGCAAACTTTTTTGGGGTTAATTTTATATTTCAGAAAATATTTTAATTTAAATCATTTAATATAAATATCAGAAGAAATAAATCTTCAAGGATTAACACTAATATTATCTAACAATTTTAACTAAATATATTAGACAAGATAAATCACAGAAATCAATGCCCAAATAAATCTTTAATCAATTTTCGTATATAATAAAAATTAATATTCTGGACTTTATTAATTATTACGAAAATAATAATTTCAGTCTTAAAAGAATTATCAATATCAGTTTTAATTAATTAGCAAGACTAAGGCTTGATAATGAAATTAAATAATGACACAAGCAAATAAATAGACTTAAATGCAGAAAATAAATGACACCGTGTTTTTAACGTGGTTCGGCCAAAAACCCAGCCTACGTCCACGCGCCAGAGCCGCTTCCGTCTCCTTGCGCTTCAATACCGTGATCCACTAAGGCAGGATCAAACCTCCAACGTACAATCGAGCAGCTAAACCGTGCTACTTGTACAACCGAAGCTAAAGTTCCAGCTTCAAACAGTTCCGAAAATTGAGTACAAAATTTGGAAGATGACACTCTCCAAAGTTACAATGTAAAAACTGAGTTTCTTTTGGTTTAAGACTTCACAATAGATCTGAATATTTGGTACTAGACTTTTCTTTGAAATCTTTGTAGTAGAGTAGTATTTCTTGTGCTTGTTCTCTTCTTTTTGATCTTTTTCTGTTTTTCTTTGTGTATATTTCAACAACAGCTGATCTTCAATTTGTAGATGTCAATAATAAGATGACCGTTGGAGAGGAGAGTGAGATACGCTCTTCTTCAAAAAAATCTGTAGGCTGAAGGAGCATTAAATGCTCAAGAATAGATGGCAAGATGATTTCCATATCTGTCTTTAATTTACTGTCTAAGAAATAAATGGAAGACTGATAGAGAGAGAAACCATTAGTGATAAATGAGATATAAAAGATAGACACTTATTAAAAGAAGGCTTCTCTTTTTCAAAACGTCACAAGTCAGTCCATAAAAATAGGGAGGCTCAGTAATGAGAAAAATTATAAATGAAATGTACCAAGTCTTTGCTGATGACACGTATGATGTGCACATAAATTGCTACAGTTCATTACGTCTTAAGCCAACAGGAAAAAATAACTCTGATCGAACAAAAATCTGTGAAAGATTACAATTCTGATATATGCGTTTTCCAAGACAATTACTGCCGAAGCAGGTGTACGTGGCATAAAAAAAGGTCGTCCCACATAATTACAGCAAGGCGTGCAAGAGGACTTCCAACTTTTTATAACTAAGTACATGGATGGGACTTAACTCAAGGTATGCTTCCAAAGCTGTCAAAAAAAGAGATATATATTTATACAATATAACTTCTTGGCACATGGTTATCAGCACAAGGTCTGAAACGGATATATAGCGGATATAAAAATATTGACATATAAAAGTATGTATATATATATATATATATATATATATATGTATGTATATATATATATATATATATGTATGTATATATATATATATATATATATGTATGTATATATATATATATATGTATATATATATATATATATATATATGTAGATAAAAACCGGATAAACAAGAGGATTACGAAACCCAATATCTGAGAACTTCGGACAAAACCACAAACAAAAATATATATCTGAGAACTTCGGACAACAGTTCCAACAGATATTTCAAAAAAATATTTTCCAGTCTGATATAGAAAATATTTCGGACATAACAGATATTTTCAAAGAAGAAAAAGAAGGACGGACTGAACTAACACAAAGAAGTGATCAAACCAAAAGTGAACATTTGAGTCCAATCCGTGAAAGGACAAAAACGAGGTAAGAGATAAAAAACGTAACAGTTGTAAGGATTCTTGGACAGATATAATCTGACTTTTGCAGACAAAGCCATCTAGAAACATGTAGGCTGTCAAGACTACCTAGAAAAACGTTGCCGATAACTGTATCAAGGAAGAACGGATATGATTTGTGAGAAGGAGAGAAAGTACACTCATGGAGGAGAATATATATCTTATATATATATGTGTATATAAAATGTAGTACGATTGAAAGACTTAAGTTGGCCCATTTAATGACGACAGGTACGGCATGGGCGAACCTCATGGAGTGGGCGTGTATGAATGAGAGACTGTACAAAAAAACTTTTTACAGATATAAAAAATGTGAAAAAAATATCTGTACTTAAGAATTAATACAGTAGAATGTATATTTATAATATGTACGTATTGAACATATATTTTTGAAGAAGAAAAATATAAACGATCATAAGAAGTAAAAAAAATTGAGCAGATATAAAATTGATTTCGGACAAAAAATAAATAAATAACAGATATCGTAATAACAGATTTCGTGAGTCTGAAAAAGATCTCCGGCCAGATATGAAAAACAATTCAACCTGTATTGGCATAGCCTTTGCTAGACCCAATCAAGATGGCACTTTTCTGAATATTACACAAGGATTAAGTCATAAAAAATAACCAAGGCATATGATGTAAATTTTATAATTATTCAGTTAATGAACCAATACTTAAACTGAGCATATAATAAAACGTAATGCAATAAATACCTTTTAAATAGTTGTTTGGAATCATTAAAAATTAATCTATTAGATAAATTTAAAATGAATATTAAATACAATTAAACTAATTTAAGATTAATTCATGGGTTAATTACATTGTCATTTAACATGAAGGTTGCTGGAGAATTAACCAGTTTCATGTACAATATCGAAGCATCGGTGTTGAGCGATTGACTTTCCATCTGCCGGATGAGCAAGTTGTCACTTTTAAAGATTCGGACAATCTAAATACTGTGATTGACAGGATAGATGTTGAGAAGACTATGTTCACACAATGGATGACCACAAATTGCATCCATGAGGATGCAAGGGAGTTAACCTATGCTGAATTTCCTTCAAAATGGGTTTGGGACTCGGCGTCAAAGGAATGGTTTAGAAGGAAAAATTTAGGCACATGCTTAGGTCGTATAGTGTATGCTCATCCAGCATCTGGTGAGAGATTTTACCTTCGTATGCTCCTAAACGTTGTCCGCGGAACAAGAAATTACGATGAGGTGAAGATGGTTAATGGAATTGTTTATCCAACATGCAAAGAAGCATGTTATGCTCTTGGCATGTTAGAAGATGACAAAGAATGGCACAACGCTCTAGATCAGGCATCTCAATGGGCTACGGGTAATCAATTGCGTGACCTGTTTGCTGTAATGCTTCTTTTTTGCGAAGTAGCTGATCCAAAAAGACTTTGGGATGACAATTGGGAGATTCTATCAGAAGATTTTCTTCATCGCTAAAGAAAAGTCTTACGCCTACCTGATCTCATTCTTAGTGAAAATCAATTGAATAATTATGCACTTCATGAAATTGATAATATTTTAAACAAAAATGGGAAAAGCCTAAAAGATTTCTCGCAGATGCCGCTTCCAGAGGCTACAATGATTGAAGAAAAGGATAATAGGCTTTTAAGAGAGGAACTTTCTTACGATGCAGATTATTTGGCCCGATAACATAAAAACATGTTGAAATTATTGAATGATGAACAACTAGATGCCTACAATCATGTTATACGATCCGTGAAAGAAAAAAAAGGAGGCTTTTACTTCGTAAATGGTGCAGGTGGCACGGGTAAAACATTTTTGTACAAAACAATTCTTGCACGGTTGCGTTCAGAGGGAAAAGTTATTCTCGCAGTTGCATCTTCAGGAATCGCATCATTGTTGCTACCCGGTGGAAGAACTGCTCATTCAAGATTTAAGATTCCCATTGATATTCACGCCGATTCAACATGCGATATTCATCAACGGACTCATATTGCAGAGCTCATTAGGAAAACAACCCTAATTATTTGGGATGAGGCTCCTATGAACCACCGTCATTGTTTTGAAGCTGTTGACAGAACATTAAGAGACATAATGCGATTCAATGATCAAAAATCTTTTGAAAAGCCTTTTGGTGGAATTACAATTCTTTTGGGTGGTGATTTTCGTCAAACCTTACCTGTTGTTCATAAGGGAAGCAGAGAGGAAATTATAAATGCGTCAATTAACAAATCAAAGTTGTGGAGTTTGTGCCATATATTCAACCTATCGAAGAACATGCGGATACAAGATTCAACTTCATTTAGAGATTGGGTCCTGGCACTAGGTGACGGGAAACTACAGACAGAATCATTTCAAGATGACGAATTTCCATCGTGGGTAAAAATCCCAAATTCAAACCTTATACCCCATTCCGATAAACCCATTGCTGATATAGTTTCAAGTGCATACCCCGATTTGGTGAGGAGATACAATGATCCAGATTACATTAAGGGTCGAGCTATTCTAACTCCAACAAACCATATGGTTGACACCATCAATGCGTACGTACTAAATGTCATTCCCGGAAATGCGACAACTTATTTCTTCTCAGACTCAATATCTAAGGCTGATGGGGATATTCGTGACCAAGATGTGCTCTTTCCTGTTGAATTTTTAAATAGCTTAAACTTTGCCGGACTACCGAGCCATAACTTGGAGCTAAAGATAGGTTCACCTATTATGCTAATGAGAAACATAAATCAAAGTGCCGGCCTTTGCAATGGGACAAGATTGATCATTACACAATTATCTCCATTGGTCATAGAGGCTATAATTATCACAGGATCAAATATAGGCGCAAAAGTATTCATTCCACGAATAATTATGACTGCAACAGACTCCAAGTGGCCATTTATTTTGAGAAGACGCCAATTTCCAGTTCGTTTGGCGTTTTCTATGACAATCAACAAAAGACAAGGACAAACTCTCGATCAAGTCTCAATATACTTACCGAAGCCTGTTTTCAGTCACGGTCAACTCTATGTCGCTATATCTAGAGTTACTTCAAGCAGCGGCCTAAAATTATTCATAAATAATGATTCCCAAATTGATAGACATTTCACAAAAAATGTTGTGTACGATGAAGTTCTATCATCTCTATCTATAGGTATATTTGCTTAATTCATAAAAGTTTTAATATAGTCAATCCTTTTACTTATGACATAACTCACTTTATTCATTTAACCAATATGTATTTTCACCAAAAACACTTCAGGAACATGAAAGAAGTGACAAGACTTGAAGATCTTTCACTAGACAGGGATGATTGGACCATCTTTGTACGTGTCGTTCGGAAATGGGAATCCAAGACTCGAACTGGCGATAACCCAAAAATATCTGATGACTTTCTCTTATTTGATGACCAGGTACATCATTTAGAGATTCATGTTTTTATTACTGTTTTCTCACACAAAATATCGTAATTGTAATAAATATTTTTCATTTATTTATATAATTTTTTTTAATTGCACAGGGTGATTCAATACATGCAGTATTGCGAAAATACTTATTTGCCAGATTCATCAATTCACTAGAAGTTGGAAAATCCTATACAATATCCAATTTTAGAGTCATGGATACTAAGCACAGCTACAGGGTCTCATCAAACAATCTAATGATTGAATTCACTCCATCTTCAAAAATTTTACATTCTGAAGCTGACAATTTCATTCTTCCAAAATATCACTTCCAATTTCTGGAATTTGATGAATTGAGATCTAAATTGAGCAGCGACACATATCTCACAGGTATTTTATATTCATTAATCATTATACAGTTAACAACAATCAATTAATTCTATTTATATATATCTGTTCACTTTTTATTTGATTAGATGTGTTCGGCCTTTTGACTTTCATATCACCTGTTGAGGATCAACCGATTAGGGGATCGATAGTAAAGAAAAGGGTTCTGAAGCTTGAAAATCAAAGGTCATTCATTCATATTTTCCCATTATTAACTTCGATCATTTCCAATATATAATATTCATTTCCACTTAACCACATACCCTATTACACAGTGGGCAAAGGATTTTCGTGATGCTGTGGGCCGAAGAAACGGCACTAATAACTGAAGAGATGTGCCACAAATTCAATGATCATTTGATTGTGGCCGTTACATCCACTACAGTGAAACAATTTAGAGGTAAGTCAAATTTATATTCAATAATATCATCTTTTTATATATTGACGACTTCAAACAATACGATTTAATATTCATACAAGTTTTATTCCATAGATGATTACTCATTGTCAACAACCAATGCATCCAAAGTCTATATAAATCCTGATGTTCAATGCATTCAAGACTTTATGACCAAGTAAGACTTTATTCTCAATAATATATGTATTTCATCGCTCCTGTTAGTACAAACTGTATTGACATTCCATTGATGGCCAATTTCAACGGATGCATAAATTTCAGTTGTTTTGAAATGCATCGAGATGCATACATATTGATTTCATTGTGATCAAATGCACAGAGGCCTTTATATATTGATTTTTCTGAAACATAACATCAGTGAATGTTGATTGCATCTACTCACCAACTGATTTTAAGTGTTGAGCGAACAAAAAAATAAGAAGAACATGAGAGAAAACATACACATCAGCACACAGTGAGCATAACAAATCAATAAGAAAGGGCAACCGTTCGTATTCAGATTGGAATCAAACATCAAAAACTGGTGCAAAATGGATGCAATGCCCTTTAACTCACATAAACTTCGGAATTTTCAATAAATTCCAGGCAGCCCTTTATGGACTTTGGCTCACAGAAACATCACTTCGAATCGAAGCATTAAAAATCATCTTAACAAACATATAAATATATAAAAAAAAAGGGGGAAGATGTTTGCGATGTCATCTTGCTCACAGAAACTTTTATGCTTGCAAATTATTACAATTTACTAAGAGGATGAAGCAAAACTTACAAAGAAATTTGGAACAGAAATGGAAAAACTGTTCAAATAGAAGGATCACATTGGATTCACCTAGAGGTCCAAACTCCCGCTGCATATGCTTGCATTAAGGACAACTTTTCAACCAAAATCACCTGCACTACGCTCCCACGAAACACAAAATACAACTAAGCTTCCTCTATCAATATTGTACCTCCAAATATGGGGATGAACTTTTCAATCATTTAGGGAACCTCAAACTTACACTTAGGATCAATTTCCTTACACACAGAGGGCACAACAACGTTTTTACCTTATACCAAATACTCTCAAACCCATATCCTAATAAACTGAGACCTATACGAGTGATGTTAACTGGTATTGCTGCTTCAGATCAATCACTGAAAAGAAGCAGCTCAAATGCAGTCTACTATATTTCCAATGCATAGAAAATGGCGACAAGTAGTCGATGTGGGTGTGATGATACGGAGTTACAAATACACTCAGGTGAGATGATGAGTTATGAAGTATGAGAATTTCAGATATGGTAATTGGAGGGCCTATTCTGAATGAAAGTATATGGCCTACATTACTGAATTAATTTATAAAAACTATTATAAAATATTTGTTCGAACGTGAACAGATCAAAGTAAGGTATTAAAAAAAATATATAATTTCAATGTAGCAGTAAGGTTACCACAAATCATTGTTGGTCTAAATGGGAATTAGCTTGTACAAGTATGAAACAGTATTTGGATTTGAATCAGTTTTGAACACTGTGAATTCAATCTCTGTTACACTCTCTAATCTACAGGAACACAACTCTATTTTGGGTAGCTGCTTTATCCTCGAATTAGCTGCCTTATCCTATAATCATAATCAATATATCAATTATTTTGTATAGAGAGCCAAAGCGCCGTGAGAATCATTAATTTTATTAATGTTACTGATTTTTGTTTATTACAATATATTTTGAATTGTGTATGTAATTTCTGTTTGAGTTTTTTTAAGGTGCACATAACTCATTTGGTACAACGACACAAAGAAGGTACAAATATTTTTCTTCAAAGAATTTGTTAATGAAGGTCAGGTATTGCAATTATATCATCGTTTTTGCTTAGGATATGATTCCTCGGAACAGTTTTAAGGTGATTCCAAGGATCAAAACGTCTGATATAAAACACAACTTTTGGAATTCTTTAGGAAAAAAACTCTTCAAGATGTTTACACAAGAAATTTGGCGTTTTGCGTTTTACCTAACTGAAACTGCAGTTACTCCAATAGAGGATGAAAACTAAAAATAGTCTGCAGTAATTTTACGTGTTTTATATGATATGGATTCTGAAGTCGTGGAAAGTGATATTCATATTGGACACCATGACAGAACATAACATCTTCTGATCAAGTAAATGAGTGCACAAGAAGCATGAAAAGAGACCATTAGAAGAAGAAAATGAACCATAACTATAGTAGAACCCCATCTGGATTTGCAGGGATCATTATTGATTTCTTTCTTTTGGTTCTCACCTTCACAGGGATTATTTTCTCACCACACTCATATCATAATTCTCTTTACAGTTATTTTTCAAAGTCGTATTGGATTTGAACACATATGACATATTAACGGTTTACCTTTATGATATATATACAGACTTCATAACGAAAATCGCTCTTTGACCATGACAACTGATCCAAACAGAGGCAACAATTCACAAATTCAAATTGAAGGAGAATCAAAATCCCTTGAGGAAATTTTATCCCTTCGGTCCAACTCTCCAAATGAGGTATCCAGTTTTAAACATACATTTCCTATAACTCCTTCATTATCTAATTATAATATAAATATTATATATTTCACAGGTTATATATGTCACTTGCAACGTAATAATCACGGGTGTAGACGAACATGGTGGTTGGTATTATGCAGCATGCAATCACTGCAACAAGAAACTTAAACATTATATCACTTCTTTCTTCTGTGAAACATGCAACACAGACAAACTTATTCCTTCTCCAAGGTATTTTATGCGTACATCTTATTTTCATTTATTGCTCTTCATAACTATTTTGACAATTATATAAATCTCCATAAATAGGTACAAAATTCAAATCTCAGTCAATGACCAAACAGCTACCACCACATTCGTACTCTTTAACAAAGAAGCTGAATCTTTAATCAATGTCCAATGTGCTGAGCTTGCAAATATTAATCATGATGTTTCCGTACGTTGTTCATAATAAATTTATTATTTTATTAATAAATTCATTTTACCAATTTCTTTTTTAAAAATAATATATTTACTATTTTCAACAGTTACCAAAACAACCACTTCCACTAGCAATCACAAGGATCATCGGAACCACTCACAAATTCCGCTTGAAGCTCAATAATTACAACTTAGTACGTGGCTATGAAAACTTCACCGTGTCAACCGTTTTTAAAGATTCTTCAGACGGAAATATTTCACTCACTGACCGCAACATTCAAAAGGTATTTTGTAGATAACCAATAACAAAATTATATTATAATGACTTCCCTTACTCTAATCATATCTCATTTACATAATAGGAAAAAAATCCAGTCTCAACAACACAAGAATAAATAATTATCGCAGACAATGACAGTTCCTCTCATGGAAATGATGTAGAAAGCGAAGTTAACCCAAAAAGAAAGCTTCCTTCAAGGTATTTTAAATTTATTTTACATTCAAATTCTACTCACATTTATTATACAATACTTTCAACATATTATTTTAACAAATCTTTTAATTTCTTTGTAGGAACATGGACTCAAGGAAAAAAAGGATGATTTAACTTCATCTTCAAGATCTCATTCTTCATCAACTTATTAAAACTTCGTCTACTTCATCTAATTACTATTTTCTTTACTATCACAATGTAACACATTGGCTTACTATGTATACATTTCGACTTCGAGTTTAACAATGACTGATATTCATCAATTTAACTATATTTATCTTCTTTTTTTCCTAATGCATCAATTTCATCAATGCCTTTATAATGCATTCATTTACGTTCTAACCGGGCATCACGCATGTTTAAACAGGTACCTCACATTTGTTAACTTTTAAATTCACTCATTTATTATGCTTTCAATACCGTATACACCGCTCATCGCGCGGGTTTCCACCTAGTATACATTAAAAGCTGGGCAGGTATGGAAATAAAATTATTAAAGAAGAAAGTGAGGGGAAGGAGACTAAGTCAAACGTTGAAGGAAAGAGGATAGAAGTGGCCTAGGCCCTATATAAGCAGCAAAGTGTTCCATTCTCTCTCAAAACAAATTCTCTGTCTCACCTAATTTTCTTAAGATCAACCCATCTCTCTCCTTCTTATACACAAGTGATGGGTAAATATGTGGAGATACTTGATTTAGGGGTGATATTAGCATCTAGATTTCACTCTCGCTGTCCTCATACTGCTCGGTTGTATTATCACCCACCCTCCAACTCAATCAATAACTACCACTACTCACACAATGGTGGCAGTGAAACCCACGTGCGACCTCAAGAACAAGAACACTCAACCCAGAAACCAAGTTTTGATAGGAAGGCCAATCCGAGTTTTGGTGATGCTGATTATTTCATTTTTTATTCCGTTGTCTGATTAGTGAGATGTTGAGATTTACATTTTTTACTGAAATTATATTCATTCCTTACAGACTATTTATACACACTTGTTATATTTCAATTATGCGAGATTTGAACTCGAACATTTTTTAGTAGTTTCTTTCTTACCCGATGACCATAGTGGATAATAAAAATTTATAATAATAAAAAGCATGAAATGATAATTGAAAACACCAAGAATTGAGTCGTTCTAATAGATCCCAATAAGATATTCACGGAGGATCTTTTTATGCACACTTGTAAATGCCACATTTTGTGTTATGTCTACTATTTATAAATAACAATTGTACAGAATTATGAATTTAATATAATTACAGAATTAAAACAGAATTACAGAAATGAAACAGTTACTTGAATTTGCAGAAATAATAAAATAATTAAAGATAAATTCGAGCGCTGTTATCAACAGTTTCCTTAAGACAATTTATTCCCTCCAATGTGCTCCGAGGTTGATGAATATTGTCTCCCAAGATAGAATGGATTTTTCCAATTAATTACGTAGCACAACAATAATTAATTTCAACGAACTCAAATTTTGTGGCTTTTACTCAACACTACTACAACATATGTTATGCAGGAGAAAGAAATTTGGGAACAGAATGACAGTAATTTTCTGGGAAAAAATGACAGCAATTCTAGAGGAGAGAAAAAAATTTCATTATTGAATTCTGTAGGAGAAATGTTTAATTTATAGCTTTTGTGTTGACTGTTGGAACAGTCAACCGAAATTAACTGTCAAAAACAGTTAAACAAAATTAACTGTTGACTGTTGGCAATAACTGCCAATAGTTTATTAATTAATTAAAAAATGTAGGAGATTTTTATAAGCCCGAACCGAACCGACCGGTCGGCCGGACGGACGGGCGCGCGCGTGTGGGATTTTGACCGAAAGTCAACCCGTGCATAGCTTAGGTCATCTCCCCTTCAAAGAGTTGGGATACCCCCAAGGCATCCAAGCCTTAGTCCATACTTGGGGTGTTATTAACTCATCAAAATTCCACTACTCTTCCAATGTGGGACAAGAATTAAAACATACTCAATTTATTAACTTTCATTGCTTTGCGAGTCACTTTGGGGACATATTTATCATTCATAACTTATTGAAATTGGACATATGAATATACTACGTTAATCTACTTGCGGAGGTGAACGTGTTCGTATACGGTCCCACAATTTTCGTAGTGTGGGTCCCACCTAAATTTGAGCTCAAAGTTGCTCAAAATTCTGTCCAGAAAAATATGGACAGCTTTATAATACCCAATTCAAGTCCAATTTTCCAACAATCCCCCACATAAATGATATATCGCTATAAATAAAACAAAACAGATGTTGATGCAGATGTAGACACAAGTTGAGTAAAACTGAAGACTTATTGCATCGGGAGAAGTAGCCTAGTGGCCTTGAACTTTCCTTAGTGATATACTATCGGATTTACTTGGTTAATCAGTAGACTTCACGTCCTTGAACCGTCAACCATTTTTGTAAATCTAGACAATAGTATTCACACAATAATTCTTCAACACAGTTGGTTCTCACGTTTGTGTTCATTTTGGCCATGAACACCACTTGGTTCCGCAAGTATTATAGAGAATATGCCTTTGATTATTCTCATAGAAGTGGCCCCCTTCTTACTCACGTAGGTGACTTCCATAAAGAGTATTCTGCAATACCCCACTTAGACGTACTAAGATGTAAATGTCATTAAAAGCATAACTTATCCTAATTTCGCGGTAGATATGCACTGTCTCATCTTTGGAATGGATAGGATTAAATATCCTCCAGTGCTTACTGAATACAACGTAGTTCGATTTGCCCATTGAACCTAGATCTTGGGATCTCCAGTCAGCTAGGTTGGGTTGCCACTATATTGATTCTTATTTATTTATAGGCTTTAGACCCATTCCTCTCGATGATCTTTCAACTTGCTCTCGGTTTAAACCTTTCGTTAGTGGATCCGATATATTATCTTTTGACTTTACATAGTCAATTGAGATAATTTCGTTTGAGAGAAGTTGTCTAATGGTATTGTGTCGACGACGAATATGTCGTGACTTTCCGTTATACATGTGATTTTGTGCCCTTCCAATCACTGATTGGATATCGCAATGTATACATATTGCGCGCACAGGTTTAGACCAATTTGGAACATCCTCTAAGAAATTTCGAAGCCATTCAGCTTCTTCTCCAGCTTTGTCTAGTGCAATGAATTCAGATTCCATTGTCGATCTAGCAATGCACGTTTGTTTTGAGGATTTCCAAGATACGGTTGCACCTCCGAGGGTAAATACATACCCACTCGTAGACTTAGAGTCTTTTGTATCAGATATCCAATTTGCATCACAATGTCCTTCATGAACAGCTGGATATTTTGAGTAGTGCAATCCATAGTTTTGAGTATATTTTAAATAACCCAAAACTCTCAATATAGCTTTCCAGTGATCTCTTCCTGGATTACTCGTAAATCGACTTAGCTTACTTATTGAGTATGCTATGTCCGGTCGCGTACAATTCATGATATACATTAAACTGCCGATGATACGAGAATATTCTAGTTGAGATATGCTTTCACCATTATTTCTTGCTAGATGTAAATTTACATCTACAGGTGTCTTGGTAGGACTAATATCATACTTCTTGAATTTTTCAAGTACTTTCTCTATGTAATGAGATTGAGATAATATAAGTCCATCCGATGTTCTAGAAATTTTAATTCCTAATATAACATCGGCGATTCCCATATCTTTCATGTCAAATCTACTACTCAACATTTATTTTGTAGTTTTGACAATTTCCAAGTTACTACCCATGATAAGCATATCATCAACATAGAGGCATACAATGACATATCCATTATGAATGTATTTAAAGTAAACACATTTATCGCATTCATTAATTTTGAAACCATTTGATAACATCGCATTATCAAATTTTTCATGCCATTGCTTAGGTGCTTGTTTTAATCCATATCGCGATTTAACAAGCTTACATACTTTTCCTTCTTGTCCGGGAGCTTTGAACCCTTCAGGTTGCTCCATATAAATTTCCTCATCTAGTTCACCGTTTAAGAATGCAGTTTTTACAGACATTTGATGTATTTTAAGTCCATTAATAGCAGCTATTGCTATTAACATCCGAATGGACGTTATTCTTGTTACCGGTGAATATGTGTCGAAGTAATCCAACCCTTCCTTTTGCCTATAGCCTTTAGCTACAAGTCTAGCTTTATATTTATCAATTGATCCATTGGCCTTCAATTTCTTTTTGAAGATCCATTTATAACCTAACGGTTTTGAACCTGGTGGAAGATCCACTAGTTCCCATGTATGATTTTGCAATATGGATTCAATTTCACTATTAATTGCTTCTTTCCAATTGGAAGCATCGGGTAAAGATATAGCTTCTTTATACGATTGAGGTTCATTTTCTAACAAATATGTTAGAAAATCCGGACCGAAAGAAGTCGAGGTTTTTGCTCTTTTACTACGTCTTGGTTCATCCTCTATTGATTCAATAGGTTGATGAGTACCACTTGTAGTAGCTTGATTTGTCCTTTTAGAAGGACCAGATTCTCGGGTCATGTTATACGGGAATTCATTTTCAAAAAATGAAGCATCCCTCGATTCAATAACCGTATTTACATGAATGTCCGAAATTTCAGATTTACAAACTAGAAATCGATATGCACTGCTATTAGTAGCATAACCGATGAATACACAATCCACGATTTTTGGCCCTATTCTTACCTTTTTAGGTTTAGGAACCATCACTTTAGCTAAGCACCCCCACACTCGTAAATATTTATAGGAAGGTCTTCGACCTTTCCATAATTCATAAGGTGTCTTGTGAGTCTTTTTGTGAGGTACTTTATTGAGAATGTAATTAGCAGAAAGTAAGGCTTCCCCCCACAAATTTTGTGGAGCTCCTGAACTTAATAACATTGAGTTCATCATTTCTTTCAAAGTACGGTTTTTGCGTTCAGCAACACCATTCGATTGAGGAGAATAAGGAGCGGTTGTTTGATGAATAATCCCATTTTTAGAACAAAATTCCTCAAATGGGTATTGATATTCACCTCCTCTATCACTTCTAATAGCCTTTATCGTTTTGCTTAATTGATTCTCAACTTCATTTTTATATTGTTTCAATGCATTAATAGCCTCATCTTTACTATGTAACAAATATACATAGCAATATTTTGTGTAATCGTCAATAAAAGTAATAAAATACTTTTTCCCACCTCTAGTTTGAACAAATTTTAAATCACAAATATCGGTGTGAATTAAATCTAAAGGTTCATTTATTCTTTCAATAGAATGGAAAGGTAATCTTGCTAATTTAGATTCCACATAAATTTCACATTTATGATTTTTATCAATATTAAATTTTGGCAAAAATTCCAAGTTAATTAATCTACGCAATGTATCAAAATTAACATGTCCCAATCTAGCATGCCAAATATTAGATGACTCAATCAAGTAAGAAGAACTAGCAATTTCATTCATTGAAACAGATGTTTTTGGGGTTACAGTAAAAACATTAAGTTTAAAGAACCCCTCATTTAGGTAGCCCTTTCCTACATACATGTCATTTTTAGACAACACAAAGCGATCAGACACAAACACAAGCTTGAAACTATTTTTAGTAAGGAGAGATCCAGAAATCAGATTCTTTCGGATATCAGGCACGTGAAGAACATTGTTGAGAGTAAGTTTCTTTCCAGAAGTCATTTTCAAAGCAATCTTTCCTTGTCCCACCACCTTAGAAGTGGAAGAATTTCCCATAAAAAGGTTCTCCTCATTTTCCAAAGGCTTATAGGTGGAGAACATCCATTTGTTTGCACAAATGTGTCGTGTGGCTCCAGTGTCCACCCACCATTCCTTGGTATTTCCAACCAAGTTACATTCAGAGACAACGGCAGAAAGATTCATATCCGCCAAATCATTGACGATATTCACACCCTCAGTTACATTTGATTGAGGATTATTTTGATTTTGCTTCTTCGGTTTACGACACTCGCTTGAGCGGTGTCCAGGTTTACCACAATTGTAGCATTTGCCTTTGAACTTTTTCTTGTTATGTTTGGAAGTGCCTTCCCCATCATGCTTTCGTTTGTTCTTCTTAGGACCTTCAACGACATGGACCTTCGTTTCCATCGGATTCTTCCCACTTTTTTTTTAGAATCACGGTTGTCTTCTTCGATTCTTAGCCTGACCACCAACTCCTCCACATTCATCTCCTTACGCTTGTGCTTGAGATAGTTTTTGAACAAAGTCCAAGATGGTGGCAACTTTTCAACAATTGCAGCAACTTGGAAAGTTTCACTAATTGACATTCCTTCAGCATGAATGTCGTGGAGGATCACTTGGAGTTCTTGCACTTGCGAGATTACAGATTTAGAATCAACCATTTTGAAGTCCAGAAAACGCCCGACGATAAATTTCTTCATCCCAGCATCTTCAGTTTTATACTTCTTTTCCAAAGAATTCCAAAATTCCTTGGAAGTTTTGATAGTGCAATAGACATAGTATAAAGTCTTGTCCAAGTAGGCCAAAATATAATTTCGGCATAGGTAGTCCGAATGCTTCCAAGCATCGACAGCAGCAACCTTTTCAGCGTCATCTCCCTCTTGAATAGAAGGGCAATCTTCATATACAAACCTGCCTAGTTGGCAGGTAGTGAGATAGAAGTACATTTGTCCTTGCTAACGTTTGAAGTCAGCCCCAATGAACTTTTCAGGTTTCTCCCCGTATGGCATAGATACGGGTGCAGTCACATTTGTGTTGGTCACAATCAGTTTCATAGGAGTAGTGTTCGTACTTTGTGATTCCATTTCTGTTACAAAAACAGAATTTTTATCAATAATAAAATTCATATATAATGAATTAATCAAAACAGAATACAAAATTCTGGGTACCAATTTCCTCCAAATATAATTCACAATAAATTAATTCCAAATAAAATTCAGAATTAAATTATAATATAAACAGAATTCCATACAAAACAGAATTAAATATAAAATATGTGTCACACTAATTTTTTAATAATAAAAAGAATTCTGTACAAAACAGAATTATAATTTAAAGATTAAAATTTACATAAACAGATTTTAACAAGAATACACAAATAAAATTTTATTTTCTAAAACAGAATATAAAAACAGTATAGAAATTAATTTCTATATCAAAACTGTTTTACTAATTTCTATAATAAAGCAGTAAATTAATTCATTTTATTCTATCAAAACAGATTTATTTCCAACAAATAAATTTCTGTAATAAAAAAAAAAGTATGTACACTAAAACAGTAGAACTTTATAAATTGTCTTAAGAGTGTTATGTCTACTATTTATAAATAACAATTGTACAGAATTATGAATTTAATATAATTACAGAATTAAAACATAATTATAGAAATGAAACACTTACTTGAATTTGCAGAAATAATAAAAGAATTAAAGATAAATACGAGCCCTGTTATGAAAAGTCTCCTTAAGACAATTTATTCCCTCCAATGTGCTCCGAGGTTGATGAATATTGTCTTCCAAGATAGAATGGATTTTCCCAATTAATTATGTAGCACAACAATAATTAATTTCAACGAACTCAAATTCTGTGGCTTTTACGCAATAATACTACAACATATGTTATGCAGGAGAAAGAAATTTGGGAACAGAATGACAGGAATTTTCTGGGAAAAAATGACAACAATTCTGGAGGAGGGAAAAAAATTTCATTATTGAATTCTGTAGGAGAAATGTTTAATTTATAGCTTTTGTGTTGACTGTTGGAACAGTCAACCGAAATTAACTGTCAAAAACAGTTAAACAAAATTAAATGTTGACTAAAAAATGTAGGAACCGAACCGAGACGGCCGGACGGACGCGCGCGTGTGGACTTTTGACCGAAAGCCAACCCGTGCATAGCTTAGGTCTTCTCCCCTTCAAATAGTTGGGATACCCCCAAGACATCCAAGCCTTAGTCCATACTTGGGGTGTTATAAACTCATCAAAATTCCACTACTCTTCCAATGTGGGACAAGAGTTAAAACATACCCAATTTATTAGCTTTCATTGCTTTGTGAGTCACTTTGGGGACATATTTATCATTCATAACTTATTAAAATTGGACATATGAATATACTACATTAATCTCCTTGCGGAGGTGAACGCGTTCGTATATGGTCCCACAATTTTCGTAGTGTGGGTCCCACCTAAATTTGAGCTCAAAGTTGCTCAAAATTCTGGCCAGCTTTATAATACACAATTCAAGTCCAATTTTCCAACATTTTGTGCAATACATCGATGTATCGCATTCGTATTGACTTTATTCGAGTTAGCAGTAATGGAGTTCACACACAAGTCAATGTGAGTGTAACACGTTTGTATGTCGTATCCGTTTGTATCGCATTTTTTAGTCGGTCTAAAATTATTGTATCCACCAATGTATATTAGTTTGGATATCAAAATTTAATCGTAACATCATACTACGTTTCATTTTGGATAAAGGTTATTTTCTCGATAATTTAATCATTAACTTACATTTTTCAACATCAAAGTCTTAAAATGTCCTTATATTATTTAAGGGACTTTTGGATTTTGGCTATTTTTTTCTTTCCGTTTTTGTTTGACTCTATTTTCTTTTCACACGTACTTGTTCGGTTGTTGTTTCAAAGTTTGTTTTTCTATGTTAAAAACGACAACTTTCTAATTTTTTGGCTCTCGACATTTTCTAAGAAAATTATTATTTCCTTTACTTTTTTCAAAAGAAAAATTGACGGCCATTTGGCGAGATGGAATGGGTGGTACTAGGAGGGTATAATAGGGTGAAGATACATAATAGGGTGTTGGGATTAGATGAGTAGAAATGTTTTTATTAAATTTTTTCTTTCCTTTTATTCATTATGATTCTATAAATTTTTAGGCTATCTAATCCTTTTATTCAATTTAGTTTAATTATAATTTTGTTAGTAGCGTATTATAACTCAATTAAGCATTTGGAGATAATATACCCTTTCATAACAAATCCAATTCTTCAAATAAATACAAAAAAGCGTATTGGTTTAGATTTATATATGTTTGGAAATTTTGAACTTTTTTGAATTACTTGGAAATTATATACTCAAGTTCTTAAAAAGTTGTTGAAAATTATTTATTTAACACCCCAAACTTCAAATATTTTACTATATTTTCAAATTACTCCACTAATATATTTTTTTTGTGAAGAGTAATATTTTTTTAAGCAGTTTATTAAATTGTGATTTGGATAGACTTTAAATTAGTAAACAAAATATTATTTTTCCATATGTGAGACTCATTTGTAATCTATACGTAAATTTTTACAATTTATATGAAAAAACATATAAATTATGCAAGCAGTCTTGCATGTACACATATTTGATTCGGCTATATCCTAACATATAAATATAGTAACGGACTAAATTTGTAATCTATACATTGAGAGATGGGGGCCTTGGTAAAGAAAAACATGTTATTGGAATAGAGAAAAATAAATATAGTAACGGACTAAATTCAGAAACTCTATTTTTTTCAAAAATAAAATAGTATGAAAATTAAAAAAAAAATATTGGGGAGGGCGATTCCCACGCCCCTTTTATCTTCCCCCACACACCTTTTATTCTTTTAAGACAAAAATGCCCTCAATTTTCATCTTTTCCAAACCGTCACTTTTGTAACCCATTTCATTTTTTCACTTTAACTTTTTATATCTCTCACTTTTTATACCCTCATAAAACATAAAAATTGTTTTTATAAAATAGTACCTTTATGTAGATATGGAAAGTGGTGCCTTTATGTAAGTGTAAAATTAAAAAAAATATAATACTTTATTTAAAAATTCTAAAAATTAGAAAAATATAATTTAAAAAAACAGAAAATTACGAAGAAAAAAACTCTGAAAAATACCAATAGATATTTTAAAAAAAATATCTAGCAGGACAAAAAAAACTGTTTTTCACTCCCAAAACAAAAACTATTTTTCACCCAAAAAAACTGTTTATCACCCAAAAATACAAATAGATTTTAAAACTGTTTTTTACCCAAAAAAACTCTGAAAAACACTAAGAGATATCAAAAAAATTAAATTTTGAATTTAGATTTTTTTAATAAATTTTTGTTTCGAAATAATTTTTTTAAAATAATTTGTTTTCATTGGAAATTATTATTTTTCTTTTAGAATTCATTTTTGGTGCAAAAACGTTTTTTGATTTGTTGGAATTCGTTTTTTAGGGGAAAAAGTTTATTTCTTTTTTTCTGAAATGCATTTTTTTAATTATTTTTTTTGTTGTTGTAAATCATTTTTTGGATGAAATACAGTTTATTTTTCCCGCACAACATTATTTTTTTTAATATCTATTAGTATTTTTCAGAGTTTTTTCTTTTTATTTTACAATTATTTAGAATTCTTTTTTTGTAAGTTTTAGATTTCTTAAATAAAGTTTTATAATTTTCGTTTTTTTATTTTACACTTACATAAAGTCACTATTTACTTTCCATATGTACTTACTATTTTATAAAAACAATTTTGTTATATATAAAACAATTTTTTATGTTTTATAAGCAGTTTTTAATTAAAAAAAAATAACAAATTTTTTAAAACAATTTAAATGTTTTTTCAAAACGGTTATAAAAGGTTTAAAAAAATTATTTTTAAAATAGATTCTTATCAAAAATAGTTTTTATAGAGAAAATACTTTTTTTTATTGAAATACAAATTTTTAGTTATTTTTTAAATGCATTTGTTTTAGTTGAAGGGAAAAAAATGAATATTTAAATTTTGTAAATGTATAAGGATATAATTGTAATTTGATAAAGAAGAAAGAGAGGGGAAAGGGACTAAGGTCAAAGGTTCAAGGAAAAAGGATAGAATTGTCTTATCTAAGGTTCAAAGTGTTCGATTCTTTCTCAACAACAATTCTCTCTCTCTCATCTATATTATCTTACTAGTGTGTTAAAGTTTTTAATCCTTTCCCAAAAGCAATTGTGTTTTTCACTAAGTTTCTCTCAAGATCATCCCCCCCCCCCCCCTTTTTTTTATTTTTTTATTTTATGAATAGGGACAAAGCCCCTCACACACACATACACACACACACGCACACACACACACACACGCACACACACACACACACACACACACACACACACATATATATATATATATATATATATATATAAAGTTATATGGGTAAATACATTGAGATATTGAATTTAGGGGTGAGATTAGTGTAGAAGGCTCTTTAATAAGTGTTTTAGGTAAAATCAACTTTTCAATTAAAATTTAGTTGCTTCCAATTTTATCTTCTTTAAAACCTAAACATGAATTTAAACAATTTAATCCATTGAAAAAAAAAAGCATGCGGGAAAAAGAAACAATTTAAGGGAAAAAAGTCTCCGAATGGAAAAAACCTTTTTATTTCACTATAATTTGTAAATCGCAACTTACACGTATTACAATAAAATACAGTGACACGCGAATACCAGCAGGTGTCGGTCGGTGTCATCAGCAATAGATCCACATGTAATGAACGTACATGAACCGCAATTCAATCTTCAGCAAAGAATACCCTCAAGCACTTATAATGACCTCAGTCAGCAATTGTCTTTTAGTGAATGTGTTCAAGATCACAAACCTTGGAACAATATAATTTGATCTTGAATAAACTTTAGATGAAACTAAACAGAATGGTTATATTTATATCTGAGCAAAACAGAGTCCAACGAAAATGAAACACAAAATTCGAGGCGGTGACTCTCGTTCGAGCGAGATACGTTGTCGTTTGAACGACATGCAGTGTTGTTAGAATGAGTTAAGGTGTCGTTTGAACGACAGTGAAACACATTCTTATTTAAAAAAAGTTCTCGAATATTTAAAATATTTTAGCTCAGATATAATTAAAATGCATTTTCAAAACTTTAATTTTAATTCCCAAAATTAAAAACATTTAATTCATCCAAGATTTAAACAAAATTCTAAATCACATAAATTCTTTTGATTATTCATACCTAAGTGATCTTAGAACAAACCAATTATGATATTGCAACTTGACTTGATATTTTTTACATGGCTGTAGATTACAAATCCTTCATTCTTGAATATTTGTAGACTTCAAATTATTCTCGAATTAATAACTAGTCTAGACTCAATTTATTTCGTCTGGAATTAAGTCAATTACAAACAAATTGACTCGATTAGAAATTTGTGCTTACGATTGGAAGTAAGGTTTCATCCTCACTGCCCTCTTACAGCTTGGCTATATTACCATCCACCCTTCATCTCAATGGGTTCTCAACAATATTCTACCCATAAACCAAGTTTGATAGGAAGGCCCAATGGGTTTTGATGATACTAATATATCATTTTTTATTCTGTTGTCTAAATGCAAGAGAAGAGACCCAATAGTAGTAGATACTGAGCGTTAGAGAAGTGTTGAGATGAAAAGTTTATGGTGAAATTACATTTATTCTTTGCAGATTTATTTGATCTCATTTGTTAAATCTAAACTGCACAAGATTTGAACTAGAACATTTTATAGTAATATCTTAGTGACCCAATTGACTAGAGTAAACTATGCAAATTCCTCTTCACAAAAAGAATAAACTAGTAATTGAATCCAACAAGATATTAGCAATTCTAATGGATCCATATCAAATATCCACTAATCTACAACATTTTTGTCCCCCCCCCCCCCCCCCCCTTATATATCATTTGAGTTGTAGTGGTACGGATATATGGGGAAAAAATTGAATCAAATAATTAAAGTGTCCTTTGGTTTTTGTCTCCATTAATTATGATTCTATATCATTTTGAGTATCAAAAAATAATGTTATATCATTTGGGATGAAAATCATCAAAATTAGGGGTATTTGTGGTACGGTAAAAACTGGTACCGTACTATTTTGTACCGAATTAGTAATACTGGTTTAAATTTTTTATTTATCGAAATCGAAATTATCGAATTTTTTGTGATTGATTTTGGTTTTGACATTTGAAAAACCGATTTACCGATTGTACCATATCGCAATGAAATATCAAAATACCATACAAAACTTACCACATATTACTGTACCAATTACCAAATAAAAATTGTATTTATATAATATATATATATATATATATAAAAGATGTTTTCTAAAATTAGTATATAAACACTCCTATCAAGTCATATTTTACTTTTTGTATTAATTTGTAGTGGTTTTATGTGTTAATGACATTAGATGGTTGTGGTTGTGTGTTGATGTTGTGGTTACGTGTTGCAAATTGTATTAGTGGAACATAAGGTATGCATATCCATAAATGAAGAAGTGGGGAGTGCAAAAACTAAAGAAGGAAAATAATTTTTATTTTGGTTTGTTATTTAATATGACGACCTGAATTGATATTTATTCGAGTTATTTAGACAATAGTGTAACTTAAATTACAATTTGTGATATTTATTTTGGCGTTTATTGTTTATCTATAGTTACGGGGACGACACACTTTTATAGATTATTTTATGTATTTTTTTTCATATGCATATAAACAGGTTTATGTAAGTGGTACAAAAAACTATCATTATGTACAACCTAGTACCAAATTTATCGTATTTTTTGGAAAATCGATTTTACTACAAAAAATCAATTCTAGAAATGCACCGTACAGTTTGATTTTGATTTTTGGATTGGTGTATTGACTGGTAAAACTAATAATTTTAATTTTATGATTTCAAAGTTAGTATAATATTAATATGACCCATTCAGCGATCAAACCCACTCAAAATCAGTCCTACTCAAAAATATAATTTGACCGTTTACTTGGATTTTCATCAGCATAAACGTCTTAAAAGACCTTAGGCCATGTTTGATAGAAGATGGTGGAATTAATTTTAAAGTCATTGGTTTCCCAAAGAATTGAATTCCATGGCAAATAAGTTTTTTGTGCTTTAGGTGTTAGTACTTTGGTGTGAGTTGTAATAATTTTCCAGGGCAAAAAAGTGGTATCAAACGCAACTAAAAACTGAAAAATGAGAAAGATTCCTTATTGTCATAGAAAATGTTGCTATCAAATGGACCCTTACATCATTTAAGGGTCCTTTGGCGTTTGGCTACTTTTCTTCTCTCTAAAAGTGTTTATGTTCAACACTACTCTTTTTCATAATTACGTTTTTGGACTTTTTTATTTTATTGTATTTTAAGAACCTTTTTACTAGAGTTTTTCTAAGAAAATTTTATTATGACTTTTACTTTTTTTCAAAAAAAAAATGTCGGCCATATGCCCGTGTGGGGGCAGGTACTGTTAGAGGATAATGAAATGAAGGGAAATGATAAGATGCTTGGATTAATTGGGTGGCAATAGTTTTACTAATTTTTCTATTTTCTATTTATTCTTTACTATTATTCAATTTTTCATCAATTAAGCACTTGGAGAGAAAATACCCATCCATAAAAAAATCCACATCTTCAAATAAATGCAAAACAAAAAAAAGTTGTGTTGATTTGAATTTAAATATTTTTGAAGATTTTCGATATGTTTAAAAGGAATAAAAAAGTTATATAGAGTGAAGTGTAAAACAAAGCAACCTCATCCCAAGGGTCTAAAAGTTATTTTTTAATTTCAATAATAACACGTGTCGCTATTGCATGCGATGCAGGTATAACACTCTCTCATAGTACAACACTTTCAATGCATGGATTCAATAAATTAGGAAATAACATTTAGTGCATGTATCAACACATTATTAGAAAATAAGATATAATTTTCCAATAACCTTATTTTTTTTATTAAAAAAGAAAGGTAGTTTACTCAACTTCACTGGCTGTGAAAATGTCATGTGGGAATTGAATCATGACGGACTCTAGCTAAAATCCATATTGAAGAAAAACTTAATATAATAATATTTAAGTATATTACTATAACACCTCGTAATTTCTGGGTTATTATTTTAATTAATTAATTCGGTAATTAATAATTCACTAGTGTCGTAAATTAATGAGAATTAATTAATGGGAATATTTAAAAGTGAATATATTTAAATAAGTTAACGAGTGAGAGTTAGTTTTAGAAATTTATTCCAGATAACAATTTTAAGCGTGCGGTTGAGTCCGTTAGAGTTGAAATACTCTGAAATGAGTGGTTATATGCATATAGTGGGTGTCGGGCCTAATTAGTCATATTTGAGCTCTATATAGAGAGTATGAACCCTTCTCATAAGGCCCGTAGGTCCAGAAATGTGAACAGGGTTTTGTAACCCCAAATGTGTAAGGGTTAGGCAACATTAAATCACATTAGAAGACTAAAAAGGGGGAAAAGCCCAAAGAGAAAAGAAACTTGGGAATAGTGGAGAGATTGTTTCAATTGCAATTCAACACCTTCATTCAAATTGTGATTATTGAATTGCATCTATCTTTTCATATTAAAAGAGGTGGAATCCAATTAAATTCTAGGGTTTGTTCTTGAGAAAATTTGGCATTTTCTTTTAATGAGAGTTATAAATCTATAGGGGTTTTGATAGTTGATTAAATTGATGATTGAATTGGTGAAATTGTTAGGGCTACATTTGTTATAACAAAAGAATAGATTATGATGAATTTGAGGACGTTTTCATGCAGAAATATGTTCAGAACAGAGGTTGAAAACTTGTTAATGGCGGACTGGGTTTTTAACATAAGAGAGAGAAGGAGAAATACCAGGGTCGATTGAACGACCTGGTATTTCGTTAGAACAAGATCCACTGTCGTTCAAATGATAGGGTTCTTCATTCGAACCACCTGTGATGTCTGCTAGATTTATGCAAATTCCCTTGATTCAGACCTGTTGTTTTGGAGATTTAGAGTTCCTTCCCTAACTGAACTATGAAATTGAGTATTGAATTAGGGTTAAGTTGGGAATACCTAACCTTAAAATTTATTAGAGGACTAATGAAATTGAAGATGTATGTTCATGATTTAGCATATTGTAATCTTGTTGTTTAAGTGATTAGACTCGATTGCGTGAAATTGAAGAGTGGATTGATACTATTGAATTTTGGACCGAGAGATTGAGAGTTCGGGTATACTTGAAAGGGTTACGCCAAAATAATGAGAATTTATTTGTGAGTAATTAATCAAAATGAAGTCGAACCATAGACTTAAATGTTTTAGGCTTGGGTATGGGCATAATACTCCGATAGACTAGATTTATATATATATATGTCGATGTGTAGTACATATATGATTTATATATATGTGTGCGAATAATATATATAGTAAATCCATATCAGTATTAATGTTATCATAGGAGGTTGCGCGATGTGGGTAAGTCCCATAACTAGCGAATACAGGGTGAGTATATTTCCCAAGCCATAGCGTCCGTATTAGAGGTGGGGCCGTTACGGTATAGAGCGGACACTTCGAAGGGAACTATAGTGCAGAATTATACACGGAAATTTATATATATATATATATATATATATATATATATATATATATATATATATATATATATATATATATATATATATATATATATATGTATGGTGTGAAATGTATTGATAATATAACTTGTGGGAATGTTATATGATTTAAATCGAGAAACGTTGCTTCATGAAAGTTAATGTGAATAATAACTCATAAAAAATTACTATACTCACTTGGGGTGTAATAGTGGGGTAATTAGTATAGTTTGGGACAAGGCTAGTCACGGGAAGAGTGGCTAGGTGTATTATGTATAATCCGTTAGGCGTGCACATTAGTTGAGGGGTCAGATAAACTCAAGGGAGTGCGCGACACTAATTTTAATATGGAGAGCGTTTGCATTTTCATTTCTTGCATTTAAATACAGTCGCTAAATATTTTTAAATATTTTGGGTTCTAACCCTTCCTATAAAATATTTTCAAAACACTTTTAGGTGTCCTCCCACAGGGTCACTAGGCTTGATTCTTCCTACAGGGTGCGCGGCTGCAACTTATGTGGATTGTTGCGGGATCTTTGTGTAAACGCTTATCTCATTCTATCTTTAGATGTGAACTTTTTCAGTTGTACTATTTGAGTTTGTACTTCTATATTCAGTCTTGGCATGTATCGGTGTACTTTTATACTTGCACTTTATGGATTGCTTTTAGTCGATGTTGTTTGATAAACTATTGTACTTACTTTGTGGCATGTTTAGTTTCTTTCTTGTATTAGTTTATTCATTTTCCTAGTATGTTGGTTGGCTTGGATTAATAAAGATAAAATTTTGCATCAGCTTAATGAAAGACTAGGTGGTTAGTAATAAATGATATGACAGTAATGATAAGAATGTACCAGATGAGATTCATATTTAATTTTATATAGGACTGATCACCCAGTATTTTATTAGGCGGGGTGTCACAATTACTTTTAACTACTATTTAAAAAAACATCCCAATCATTACATTTATTTTAGTAGTTACATAGACGACTAATAGCATAAAAATATACAGAACTGAAGACGAACATAGACCCAAGCCAAGAAAGAACCCACCCAATTTGTTCATCAAAGGTCATATAATGCGTCGATATAAAATTGAGTTGCCACAGCTTAACACAGTATTTGGATTCATGTACTTAACTAAACAACATGATGCAATAAGGTCAACAAAAAGAAAAGTCTCCAGTTGATCAAACAAAAAATTTACAATGTTAAACAATAAATCTTTTCGTTTCTTTTTATCCTCTTACGCGAAGGTCAGAGATTTATTAATTTTTTTTAATTTAATATTAACTGCAAAAGATTGTGAGACTTTATCCTCGTGTATTTTTAAAGTTATAATAAATTACATAATCAATCAAAATTGACAATAAATATTCTGTAACTATCTTCTTTATTTTTTTAGAGAATGGCACTTATTACATATTATTGCAATAGGAAGTAGGTGATAAATGCTTATTTGAAGGATTATGGATACTAGAATGCCTAGTTTTGAAGTGCATCAGATCACAATGCAATTAGCGTAGAAACTAAGTAAAGGGAAAGAGATGAAAAGAATAGGTGATAACTCCTTTCTGTTCAAATTCAGCCATGTAATTGATAAACATAGAGTGTTAAATGGTAGGCCTTGGTCTTTTAACTAGAATTTAGTTCTTCAACGAGAACTAGATGGAGAAATTGCACCTATAGATATGGAATTTTGTTGGTCACCGATGTGGGTCCGTGTTTTTAATCTGCTAATGAACATAATAGAAGAAGATACGGGATGAAGGATAGGAAATAAGCTCGAAAAATTTAAAGAGATTGACATTTTACTGGATGGAACCTGCTGGGATCATTTTCTTCGAATCCATATTTTTATGGACATGAAGAAACCACTTATGCATAGCACAAGACCGAACATTAGGGGGAGAGAGTCAACCTAGTTTTTTTTTCAATATGAGAGTATTCCTATTTTTGTTACTTCTATGGTTGTATTGGCCACAATGATAAAGACTGTGAAGAGAAACTGGTAGGGGACGAATGTTTTACAATGCCCCTAAGATATGGAGATTGGATAAGATATATCCCTGAAAGAAAAAATATTTATTAAAGTTATGGGGTTAGAAAGAACCGACGGAGAAGGAAACCCATGTTACCAAAATTATGACTGAAGTTGACGGGACAGCGACTCCGGTGGAAAAGGAGGGTACACAAAATTCAAAATTTTTAAAGAAAATTAGTGGTGGAAAATACGAGGGGAATCTTTCGTACAATGGCAGATAGGGTGGTGAACCCATACCAAAACAGGTATAGGCACCTGTGATCAACCAAAAAGAACGTATAGAAATGGAGGAGGATTTAATAAATAATGAGAAGGTGGGAGAAAATGACAGGTGGAAACATTTGTCCAATATACCTTTTAACCCATGTGCCAGACAATTTACCATACCCATAATTTATGTTAAATCTATCCTTTCCCAAACCCCATCTTTTCACGATAAAGTTTATTCCCGTCCAGCTCTAATTAATAATTCCATGGCCATTAACCCACTGCTAGACCTACACCCACTCCGAGGGGTGTTCACGGTCCGGTCCGATTTTGAAGTATTTTTAAAATTGGACCTCATTAATTGGTTCTAAACAATTATGAACCGAGATCGGATCGGAATAATCGATCTCGATCCTATTCAATTTTCAAGCGGTCCGTGTTCGATCTTGGTCCTATTCGGTCCATAAAAACAACACATTTTATAGAAAAGCAGCACGTTATATATATATAAAACAGTAAACAAACAACGCAATTTATTAAAAACATCACATTTTTGTAGTGAAAACAACACTCTTTTTAAAAAAATAGCACAATTTTTTTAAAAAAATAGCACTTTAAATTAAACATTATCTATAAAAACAGTTAATAATACCCATAAAAAAATAGAGAACATCAAACAACTAATACCCATAAAATAATTCGTATATGGATACAAAAGTATGTCCACACATAATTAATACATTCATAACAAAAACAAGAATGTAATAAAAAAAAACAGATTCAAACACATAAAAAAATGATACCCTTAATTGTGAGTTTACTTCCCCATCAAAACCACTAAGCCCTTTCATAAAAAAAATATACCTGTTTTGGAAAAAACACAAAACCCACAAACAATTGTTACAAATTACAATACACTGTTTGGAACAAACACAAAACCGACAAACATATATATTTGGAACAAACACGGTTTGTTACACATTGGAAGTAAAATTTCTACTAAAAATCCTAAAAAAAATTAGCAAAACAGAACAAAACGAATTTTAAAAGTCTAATGACATAAAAAAAAATATACAGATTGGGTAGTGATAAAGCCCACAAAACTTAGTGAGTTCCACTGCTCACAAAAGTTAGTCAGTTCCGAATTATATGCGTTAGTTTTGTTCAATCAGCAAGTTTAAAGTCTCTTATTCAGATTTAATCTCCAAGAATATCTCCCACGTGATTGCACTATAACTCTATAAAACAGGATTGCATCTTGTAACAGTTACATATAGAAAATCTGAATAAAACAAATAATTTCAGATTTAATTAGTTTTCAGGTAGTATCACATACACAAGCATTTTAACAAACATACTTGTATTTGAATGAATACATACCTGTTGGCATTAATGCACAAAGATAAATTTCTTCCTTTTTGCCGAAAAAAAATTACATTCAGGTTAGTGGTTTTGAGAGCTATAAGCAGTGTATGGGTGGAAGGGTTTGAGAAACTATTTTTGAAGAGGTTTTTGAAACATCATGAGCATACATGTACAAAGCATTTATATGCAGATGAGGGAAAACCCACAAACATTTTAACAAACATAAATATCATCAACTAGTTATAAACATATATATAATAAACATAAAAATCAGTAGTTCTAAAAACCCACAAAGATACACAAGTATTTATATAGCATTTGGAACCATAGATCTAAAAATCAGATGAGGGAGGGAACTCACTGACCGGTTATTACGGAGGAGAGTGAGACACGAGATGATGGAAGGAAGGGAGTCGCCGGCGGCCATCGTTTGTAGAGAGGAGAGTGAGACATGAGATGAGGAGGAGGAGTCGTTATCACCTGCTAGTTTGTAGAGAGAGAAGAGAAATAAAATTTTAGGTTTAGGTTCTTTTGAGTTTTGTAATGGGTTATGGGTCATACCCGCTTTTTACATATATTATATATATGGGTAATTTTATGACTTCAAATATTATATATATATATATATAAAATAAAAGAAGTCCGGTCCGGCCAAAACCCTATTTTTACAACCCCGGACCAAGACCGATTCGAATTATGCGGTCCTATATATTTTTTGACCGAATTAAAATTGAATAAAAAAACCCACAAAAATGTGTTCGGTTGAGTTCGTTTTTTATGGTCCATTCTGTCTATTCGGGTTCATGCAGACCCAACCCACTCATCTCTCCACTTGCTAAAAATAATTCCCACCCTCTACTTTTCCTTAATAATGTCATGGCTGCTACCCCTTTTCCAGACCCACTCACCTCACTAGAGAACCCACTTACTAAAAATAATCCATTCCCTCTACTTTTGACTGGTAGTGGCAAAATGGGCCCCAAAAAATAAAGCAATCCATATTAGCCCAGTCATTTAAATATGAGGTCCATTTTTAAAAGTTATGAGTCAAATATGGGATCCATATTTATAAGTTAGAGTCAAATATGAGGCCCATATTTGAAAGTTATGAATCAAATATGGAGTCCATTTTCAAAAGTTACAAGTCAAATACAAAACCTATTTTTAAAAGTAAAGAGTAAACCATGTTTTTTTACATACATTTGGAATTGTAATACTTATTTGGTACGAAAAAAATGGGTTGACCCAACCCATATTTGCCTGCACCCATATTTGACCCAGTCCATATTTGATCCAATCCATATTTGGCCCAACCCATATTTGGCCCGCCCACATTAGGACCAACCCATTGTTTTTGCCACTACTACTTTTGACCGTTGAATCTGCAACCCAAGACTTAGATTTCAACAGACCAACAACTACTTTACAAACTGTACACTCCCCATATCTCTCTCACCAAAATCCCGCCCAAGATCCTCTCACCAAACCTATTTATCATCCTCTCTATAATTCTCACGCAGAATATACCTCAGACCATAAGAGACGGCATACCTTCTCACCACCTTTCCCCCTTACCGAAATACACCAGACTGCTCTCAACATTCTCTCACAAACTGGCGTACCACAAAACCCACCTGAAGTTCACCGCCTCACCCATCCCCTTGGGGTGGTTACTGTTACCAAGGTTGTTCAGCGGCAATCCACGTTGATAGTTTTTCGTGTACAACTCGGTCTTTGCACCAAAAAATTACTATACCTCCATTCGCGCTCACTTTTTTCCACTACACCAAAATTGAAAAATTGTCGCTTTAATACCGGCCAGTGTTGTCACGGTAAAAAAACGTGGCAAAAAAATACGCATCTTTTATCACGGTCATTAATCGTGATATGAGTGTGAAAATAGCTTGTCATGATCATGTCACATGGTCAATGACTATGACAATAAACTTGTCATGGTCCTGTCACAGACTTTTACCGTAAAAACTTATTAAGTTGTGATGATCAAAGTTCATGATAGGACCGTGACAACTTTGTTATTTATATCACAATAACAACCCTCATTTTGGTTTGCCCTTCTACATCTCTCTCTCTCTCTCCCCCCTTCACACCACACACGCACACACCACAAAAACACACATACACCCACCCACCCACACTACACCACACCACACCACACACACACACACATGCACCCTAGAATAGAAACCCTAAAATGATTTCAAATGAAAACCCTAAAATGAATTTAAATGAAAACCCTAATTAATTTAAAATTCCTAAAAAATTCACAACCCACACATCATACACACACATACTATTCACACACACTAAGTGGAAGTTCATGTCCGAAAGACACTTCTCATTTATGAACTAGATTCCAGTGATAATGTCAAAAGAAATCTGTTATTATCTTTGTACTTTTGTACTTTCTATTCTTTATAATAAAAGTATTGTGTCTTCTTTATGTGTCTTTTGAAAATAGTGGGGGATTATTGGAAATTTTTAAAATATAACTGGGTGAAAATATTACGTAAGTGGGTTTTGATTTTGGGGTTTTATTTGGGTCTTTTTTTAGATAAAGAACTTAAAGAAGTGGGTGTAAAGGAAGTGGGTATGATTTCAAAGTCCTACGTAGAAACTTTACACGAAAGTGGAAGGGTGTGTAATAAAAAGACAAAAGAAGACTATTTGTCGTATAGTAAAAGTGGCTATGGTGCTTTGCAGTTGTTCAAAGCATCACTAATCAAGACATGAGACGCACATTCACGCGATCATGCAATGTACGAAAGGGCGATTGGAAAACTAGGGGTTCATTAGGCACTTTGATGGAACATGTGAATATAATTTCTCAGAGCGTGGGAGCCTTAAGTTTTGTCAAAATCAACCAGATCGACGATTGTGGTGAATCGATATGATCAAAGGATGTAATAACCCAAGTGGGTTGCTCAGAACCATTGGATTGACTCATGGAAATTTGTACAAGATGCGTCCATTCGCTTACGATGAGATTCCAAATCTGGAATATGCGATCTAGATTACTCCGAATAGACACAATCCAATAGGTGGTGAGTCACGTGCCTTAAAGGATGTGAGTTTTCATGAGCAACCGCTAAAAGTGCTCCTCTATTTTTCCTCTATTTTTTGGCATTATCAGGTCAACATTTTAGAGTGCTCTTAGTTTGATCAAACCGTACATAGTTTACGTCAAACAAGTGAAACAACTTCATTGTATCCTCGAGGAATATTTCTATTAAAACTCCGTTGTGTACTCATGGTCATCAACCGAAAGGGAGAAATATTGCCTAAAAGTCAACATTCCTAAAATGTTCCTTCCAGTAATTTGGATTCGATTTTTTTTTCCTTTCAAAAGTTTCCAACAGTTTTAGGAAATATTGTTCTGAAAAATGGAAGGGGCAGTGGCACAATTTATCCAAGTTATGAGTCAAGATTGGTTCAACTCGATCATTTTGAGGGTAAAAATTTGACCCGTTAGCAAGAGAAAATCATGTTCTTTCCCATATCTCTCAAATTTTCATATATTCATGATGATGGAATTAAGCCTCTTCTCGAACCCACAACAAAATATCCAGAAGATATCAAGAAAAAATATATTAAGAGGAAATAAGATGAATTTATGTGTCAAGGAAATATTATTACTGCATTATCTCAATCATTCTATAGTGCACATCGAATGTTTCCTACGAAAAAATGACTTGTCGAAGGCATTTGAAAATAAATATCAAAATGAGGAAGCAAGTAAATGTAGGTTTCTTATTTCTAATTATATGAATTATAAAATTTATAATGATATCAATAGGAGATATCTATGAATGTTCGTCCTCATTAAAATTATAAGTTCATAAATTTAATTGTGGTGTAACAAGTACTTTATCCTCAATAAATTAAATAGTCCACTGAATAATGTCTAAATGGAGACTAGTGTGATTATAGACTTAAGTCATATCATTCAATAGTTTTGAATTCAGAACTCAACGATTTAATGATTATTTCAAAGATGGTAGAATCTAATCATTAAAACACATAAATGATTGGAGATTCAGGAACGAGCGGTTTAACGGCTACTTGAAAGATGGTAGAATCAAATCACACGTTGAATTTAGCGCGATCTCTTTTTTATCGAGAAATTGAGGATAAACTTGGACAATTGTGTATCACAAGGGAAATGAAATGTCACCCCATGAGTTATAATGAACAATGGGTACTTTGTAAATGCATGATCAAATTTAATATGATAAATGATTTTATTTATGCTTATATGGTTGTGACTATTTCTTAATGGCATAGTAGATTTGATCATGTTAATTATAAAAAAATTAAAAATATGACTAATCTTGGGTTAATTTAACTTTTATAAATGATTACTCTAAATACGCATATACATATTTACTTAAAAGTAAAGATGAAGTATTCAAGAAATAATATATTTTTAAAGTGATAGTTGAAACTCAACAAAATTGAAAAATTAAAGTTGTACAATCTGAAAGAGGTGGTGAATACTACTCAAATGAGTTTATACAATTTTGTAATACTCATAGAATAATCCGTTAAGTTACCAAACCATACACACCGCAACAATATGTAACCACAGAAAGAAAAAGAGGACTTTGGTTGAAATGATAAATACAAAGTTAATGAGTTCTGAGTTGCATTTGTCTATGTGGAGTGAAGCAGTTTTATCTGCATTTTATGTTTTAAAGAGAGTTTCATTGAAAAAGAAGAATATTGCAACATGTGAATTATGGTTTAATCGTAAGATTAATATTAAACATCTCAAAGTTTTGGGATGTCTTGATTATGTAAGAAAACCCAAACCTAAGAGACACAAGTTAGGAAATAGGACTAAAAAATGTGATTTTATTGTGTACTCTAACAATAGTACGACTTATAGATTTCAAATGCTTGAAACTCAATAAATTATTGAGTCAGTCGATATGAAATTTTTTAAAAATCTAAAAAATTCAAGTACTTCAAATCAAGGTTTGAAAAATTATAATTTAACCACTGGAGCCTTACCTTCTAATATATGATCAAAACCAATATATCCTTTAGAATTAACAGATGTTGTCGAACAAAGGAAGAGTGAGACAAAATTTAAAAGACATTTGGACGTGAATTTGCAATTTATCTTCAAACTTGTATTATTATAGATCTCTTCCTGGAGAAAAACTAATTGCATGAAAATGGATTTACCGAAAAATAAAAATCGTTATGGTCTAATTAATAAATATAAAGCATGATTAGTTGCTAAAGGTTATAAATAGAGACATAAAATTGATTTATTTGATACATATGCACCTGTTGCACATATCACTTCCATTAGGCTCTTAATATCTCTTGCTTCTATCAATAATTTATTGATTCATAATATGGATGTAAAAACAGATTTTCTAAATGGTGATTTAGAAGAAGATATTTACGAGGAACAATTTGGAGTGTTTGTTTTGCCTTGACAGGAAAGTAAAGTGAAAATTAGTAAAATATCTTTATGGTCTAAAACAAGCTCCTGCTCAATGGAATGAAAAGTTTGATAAGATAATAAGATCCCATTATATCAAAGTAAATGGTATCGAAAAATGTAGCTATAATAATTTTGAAAATAGTATTGGAGTCATTATTTTCTTATATGTTGATGACGTGCTTATATTTGGGTCAATTCTTAAATATATGCAATATAATAAAGGCTTCTATCGTCAAACTTTGATATAATGGATATTGGGAATGTTGATGTGATTCTAGGGATCAAAATAATGAAATAAGATAATGTATTAGCATTATATTAATCTCACTACATTGAAAAGGTCATTAAGATATCTAATAATTTTAAACTTAAGCCCGCTGCCACACCAATGGATCCTAGCATCAAATCAATGAATAATATTGTGCGTACTATGGATCAACTTAAATATTCTAGTATTATATGAAGTCATATGTATGTTATGCATTCAAATGGGCCATATACCTATGCATTAGGGTTACTATGTATATTCACATGTATTTCGGGAGCATTGGAATGCAATTTCTAGAGTCCGTAGATACCTAAAGAGGAATATTAATTATGGCTTACATTATGTAGGGTATCTATCAAGATTAGAAGGATATAGTCATTGCACTTGGAATAACCATGAATCAAAATCAAAGTTAACAACTTGTTTGATATTTTCTCTAGGAGGAGCAGCTATTTCTTGAGGACCCAAGAAACAAATGTGTGCGTGTGATTAAATAATGTAATAAGAATTCATAGCCCTAGTAGATGCATGCAAATAATCAGAATGGCTTAGAAACTTATTCTTTTATATTCCTTTATGGAAAAGGTCATCTCCTGATATTATGATTAGTTGTGATAACCAGGATACAATATATAAGGTTTCAAATAAAACCTAAAATGGAAAATCTAGGCACGTTAGTCTAAGACATCAAATTTTGAGGCAATTACTCAAAGAAGAAGTAAATACAGTTGACTACGTTAAAACGAACAAAAATTTATCAAATCCTCTCACGAAAGGTCTTTTTAGAGCGATGATATATATAACCTCAAAATGAATGGAATTAATCTATTAAATAAATCAATTACATTTAATGGGAACCCAACTCATGTCTTGAAAATATAAAAAAAAAAGTTCAATGCGATTGTAACAAGTTAAACGATAGTTATGAAACACTAAGAATTTATATGTAATGTTTAATTCTTATGTGCCTAGTGTTGGTTTTGAGCATGACGGAGGATGAAAGTTACTTTTTAGTAAATCATATAAGTGCGACTCGTAAAATCACTGAATTTGATTTTCTCCCATGAGTGTTGAAAGTGTGGCCGATTTCTATAGAACTAAAATCGATCCTAAAGCACTCGTGAAATCAAGATAAGAACAAATCCATAAACATACGTGCTAAAAGAACACTCTTCAATACAGAAATCGATTTGTTTGATAGTTCCAGCTTATGATCGTCCTTATTTGAAAGTACATTAACCACTGCACCTTAATGAAGCCATGAATTATTTGTACTAAGTGGAAGTTCTAGTACAAAAGACACTTCTCATTTATGTACTAGATTTCAATGATAATGACAAAAGGAATCTGTTATTGTTATTCTACTCTGGTATCTTCGATTATTTATAATAAAATTATTGTTTCTTCTTTATGTGCATTTTGAAAATATCGGGCTATTGTTGGAACTTTTTAAAATATAATTGGGTATTAATGTTATGTAAGTGGGCCTTTTTTATTTTGGGTCTTCTTCTATAGAGAGAACTTAAAGAAATGGGTGTAAAAGAAGTGGGTATGGTTTCAAAGTCCTACATAGAAACTTTACTTAAAAATTAAAGGGTATAAACAAAAATATAAAAGATGACTATTGTCTTATTGTCAAGGAGGCTATGATATGGCGCTTCGCGGTGGTGTAAAACACCACCAATCGCGATACGCAACATCCGTTAGCGCTGTCACTTGATGTGCAAAATGGCATTTGGGTGACTTAAGGCATTTTGATGATGCACTTGGCACTTCGTTCGTAGCATGAGAGCCTATAGTTCTGTCAAAGTCAACCAGATCGACATTTATGGTGAATCAATTTGATCAAAGGATATTATGACCTAAGAGGGTTGATATGAACTATTGGATTGACTTATGGCGATTCGTAAACGGTGTGTCCATTCGTTTATGATGAGACGCTAAATCTGGACCATGTAATCAAAAGAATTCTGAACAGACACTATCGAACTACTGAGTCACGTGCCTGAATGGATGTGAGTATTCATGAACAACCACTAAAATGTCTATAAAAAGAGTTTCGAACCTCCATTTTAGACAACGAAAATTATTGTGTTCTCCTCTCTCTGGTCTCTATCTTCCGGCGTTATCACGTTAACATCATAGAGTGTTTTTAGTTTGATCAAACCCTATGTAGTTAGCATAAAATAAGTGACACCCCTGCATTGTATCCTTAAGGAAAATTTCTATTAAATTTTGTTGTGTATTCATGGTCATCAACTGAAAGGGGATAAATATTACCTAGAAGACGACATTATAAGTGCGGTTCTTCTAGTAACCTAAATTAAATTTCTCTATATTCATTTCATAAATTTCCAACATCTTATCATACCCATCTTCACCCACGTCCATAGTTTTATTAGACTACATATATATATATAAGAGAGAGAGAGAGAGAGAGAGAGAGAGAGAGAGAGAGAGAGTAGAGTATGAACTGATTAATACGAAGTTGATTGACATTGTTATGAAAATACCCACTTATTTGAGTTGAAGTGAACTTTAAGAAGGTAAAATGAGGGGGGGGGGGGGGGGGTACTAAATCTTAGTGGGGAAAAAATGTAAAACAAAAAAGCGTATAACAGGTGCGGGAGCAGCTAACTTGTGCCGGTGTGTAAACAATTCTCATTTTAAGAGAAGTTTGAACCATGAGATATAACACATCGATATTGAATTTGAAGGTTTAGATAGGGGACACTCAACCCCCTCCTCCTTTATTAAATAGATTAGTTTTAACAATTCTTCAATGAAAAATCCAACTCAAAATGTCAATTCTAGTAGTTACATAGGCAAAAGGAAGCATAAACATTTACAAAATCGAAGACTAACATAGAACCAAGTAAAAAAACTACCCACCCAATTTCTTCATCAACGGTCATATAATGTGAAAAATAAAAAATTGAATTGTGAAAGCTTACCAGGGTCTTTGGATTCATGTATGTAACTAAGCAACATCGTACAAAAAGATCAACGAAAAGAGAAGTATGCAATTGATAAAACAACAATTTACGATGCTAAATGAAAAATCTTTTACTTTTCTTTTTTAGTCTCTTACGCGAAGATCAATGATTTATTAGTTATTAACAATTCTTTTCATTCAATGTAATTCATTTATGTGGTATATACCTTTATTTTTTCAGTAACATATACATCATATTTGCAGTATATGTGTAAAAAAATTTCATTTATAAACGCAATGTCAATTTTAATTATACAAGTTAGGTTTGTGTATTTCCTAACATATAATGTTTACATTAAGAGGTGATACCTTTCCGAAAAAAATATATTGGCAACATATAGCCAAATATTTTTTTTTCTTAACGGAGTAATTTATTCATTATAGATTATAAATCGGAGACAACTATGAATGTTGGTCCTCCTTAAAATTATAAATTTATTCATTTAATTGTGGTGTAACAAATACTTTATCCTCAATAAATTGGACAATCCACTGAATAATGTCCAAATGGAGACTAGTGTGATTATAGACTTAAGTCATATCATTTAATGGTTACGAATTCAGAACTCAGCAGTTCAATGACACTTTCAAAGATGGTAGAATATAATCATTAAATCATATAAATGATTGGAGACTTAGGATCGAGCGGTTTAACGACTACCTAAAAGATGGTAGAATCAAATCACACGTTGAATTTAGTGTGATCTCTTTTTTATCAAGGAATGGAGGATAAATTAGGAGAATTGTGTATGAAAGGGGAAATAAAATGTCACCTCATGAGTTAGAATGAAGAAGGGTACTTTGTACATGCATGATCAAATTCAATATAATAAATGATATTATTTATGCTTATATGGTTGTGACTATTTCTTTATGGCATACTAAATTTGGTCATGTTAGTTATAGAAGTATTAAAAATATTACTAATCTTGGGTTAATTTAACATTTACCAATGATTACTCTAAATATGCATATACATATTTGCTTAAAAGTATAGACGAAGTATTCAAGAAATAACATATTTTTAAAGCGAATGTTGAAACTCAACGAAATTGAAAAATTAATGTTGCACAATCTGAAAGAGGTGGTGAATACTACTCAAATGAGTTTATACAATTTTGTAATACTCATAGAATAATCCGTTAAGTTACCAAACCAGACATACCGCAACAATATGTAACTACAGAAAGAAAAAATAGGACTTTGGTTGAAATGATAAATACAATGTTAATCAGTTCTGAGTTGCCTTTGTCTATATGGAGTGAAGAAGTTTGATATACATGTTATATTTTAAATAGAGTTTCATTGAAAAACAAGAATATTACAACAAATGAATTATGGTTTAATCGTAAGCCTAATATTAAACATCTCAAAGTTTAGGGATATCTTGATTATGTAAGAAAGCCCAATCCTAAGAGACACAAGTTAGGAAATACGACTCACAAATGTGATTTTGTTGTATACTATAATAATAGTACGACTCACAGATTTCTGAATCTTGAAACTCAATAAATTGTTGAGTGGGTCGATATACAATTTTTTGAATATCTAAAAATTTCAAGTACTTCGAATCAAGGTCTGAAAAATAATAAATTGACCACTAACGCCTTACCTTATGAGATCCAATCACAACCAATATCTTCTTTAGAATGAAATTTTGGTGTTGAACCAAGCAAGAGTGAGAGACAAAATTGAAAAGACATTTGGACCTGACTTTGCAGTTTTTCTTACTGAGGCATAAATGAATGAGATTAAGACCAAAACCAAAGTTTCTTCTTAATGTGGAAGATGAACCGACTATATTTTATGAAACGTTAACGTCGAGGAATATTTTCGCCTTGGAATAACTAATCAATGATGAAATGAACTCAGTTTTATCAATTCAAACTTGGGTTATTATAGATCTCTCCCTGGAGGAAAACTAATTGGGTGCAAATGGATATAAAGAAAAATAAAATCCTTATGTATTAATTAATAAATGTAAAGCGAGATTAGCTTCTAAAGGTTATAAACAGAGACATGAAATTGATTATTTTGATACATATACACCTCTTGCACGTATCACTTCCATTAGGCTTTTAATAACTCTTGCTTATATTAACAATTTACTAATTCATAATATGGATGTAAAAACGAATCTTCTAAATGATGATTTAGAAGAAGATATTTACAGGGAACAATTTGAAGGGTTTATTTTGCCTCGATAAGTAAGGAAAGTGTGTAAATTAGTAAAGTATCTTTATGGCCTAAACAAGCTCCTATGCAATGGAATGAAAAGTTTAATAAGATGATAAGATCCTATTATTTCAAAGTAATTGGTACCGAAAATGTAGCTATAATAATTTTGAAAATAGTGTTGGTGTAATTATTTTCTTATATGTTGATGACGTGCTTATATTTAGGTCAAGTCTCAAATATGTGCAGTATACTAAAAGGTTTCTATCATTAAACTTTGCTATGAAGGTTCTTGGAAAATATGACGTGTGTCTAGGAATCAAAATAGTGAGAAAAGATAATATATTAGCATTATCTTAATCTCACTATATTGAAAAGGTTTTTAATATATATAATAATTTTAAACTTAAGCCCGCGGCCACACTAGTGGATCGTAACATCAAATCAATAAAAAATATTGTGCATACTATGGATCAACTTAAATATGATAATATTGTATGAATTATTATGTATGTTATGCATTACGATGGACCATATATTACCTATGCGGTAGGGGTACTATGTGTATTTACATGTAATCCAAGACGAGAGCATTGGAATGCAGTTTCTAGAGTGCTTAGATATGTGAAGAGGACTACGAATTATGACTTAGATTATGCAGGGTATCTACCCGTATTAGAAGGATATAGTGATTCCACTCTGAATAACCTTGAATCAAAATTGAAGTCAAATAGTGGTTAGATATTTACGCTTGGAGGAATGACTATTTCTTGAGGACCCAAGAAACAAATGTGTGTGTCTCATTAAACAATGCAATCAGAATTCATAGCCTTAGTAGATGTATGTAAATAATCATACTAGCTTATAAACTTATTCTTTGATATTCCTTTATGGAAAAATTCATCTCATAATATTATGATTAATTGTGATAACCAGAATACAATAAATAAGGTTTCAACCAAAACCTAAAATGGGAAATCTAGACACATTAGTCTAAGACATCAAATTTTGAGAAAATTACTCAAAGGAGGAGTTAATGCAGTTGACTACATTAAAACGAACAAGAATTTAGCAAATCCTCTCACCAAAGGTCTTGTTAGAGCGATGATATATTCCACCTTAAAATGAATGTCATTAAGGTCTATTAAATAAATTAACTATATTTAATGGGAACCCAACTCATGTCTTGAAAATATAGACAATGTTAAATGTGATACTAACAAGTTAAATGATAGTTATTGAACACTAAGTACTTATATGTAATGTTTAATTCGTATATGCTTAGTGTTAGTTTTGAGCATTATGGGGGATGAAGGATACTTTTTAGTAAATCATATAAATGCGACTCGCATAATCACTAAATTTGATTTTCCCACATGAGAGTCGAAAGTGTGGCCGAATTCTATAGAACTAAGAGTGATCCTAAAGCACTCTTAAAATTAGGGCAAAAAAAAATCCATAAATATGCATGCTAAACGAACACTCTTCAATACAGAAATCGGTATGTGTGATAGTTCCAGTTTATCTTAGATGGTTCTTATTTGAAGATACGTTCACCGTTGTACCTTGATAAAGCCTTAAATTATTGTACTAAAAGACACTTCTCACTTATGTACTAGATTTCAATGATAATGCTAAAAGGAGTCCGTTATCGTTATTATACTATGTGTATTTAAAAAATATTTGGGTATTCTTAGAACTGTTTAAAATATAATTGGGTATTAATGTTATGTAAGTAGTTTTTATTTTTACTTTTGGGCCTTCTTTTGTAGAGAGAACTTAAACAAATGGGTGTAAAAGAAACGGGTATGGTTTCAAAGTCCAATATAAGTACTTTACTTAAAAATTAAAGGGTATATGACAAAAAAATAAAATATGATTATTGTCTTATAGTCAAGAAGGCTGTGATATGGTCCTTTGCGGTGGTGTAAAGGACCACCAATCGTGACATATGTGGCGTTCGTTTGCGTTATCACGTGATGTGCAAAATGGCATTTGGGAGACTTAAGGCAGTTTCATAACTCACTTCGCACTTCGTTCGTAGCTTGGGAGCCTAAATTTTTGTCAAAGTCAACCAGGCCGACAATTGTGATGAATCGATATGATCAAAGGATGTTATAATCTAAGAGGGTTAATATGAACTATTGGACTGACTTGTGGCGATTTGTAGACGGTGTGTCCATTCGCTTACGATGAGATGCTAAATCTGGACCATGTGATCAAAAGAATTTTGAACAGACACTATCGAACTGCTGAGACACACGCCTGAAAGGATGTGAGTGTTCATGAATAACCACTAAAATAGTTATAAAAAAAGTTTCAGACCTCTGTTTTGAACAATGAAAATAGTTGTGTTCTCATCTCTCTGTCCTCTATCTTCTGGCATTATCACGTTAACATTATATAGTGCTTTTGGTTTGATCAATCCCTACATAGTAAGCATAAAATAAGTGACACCATTACATTATATCCTGAAGGAAAATTTCTATTAAATTATGTTGTGTACTCGTGGTCATCAACTAGAAGGGGATAAATATTGCCTAAAAGACAACATAATAAGAACGTCTCTTCTAATAACTTAGATTCAATTTCTCAATATTCATTTCACAAATTTCTAACACCTTATCATACTCATCTTCACCCATGTCCATGTTTTGATTATAAAATGCATAGAGAGAAAAAGAATGGGTGGGTGTTTCAAAAATGAGAGAGAGAGAGGGGGGGGGGGGGGGGGGGGGAGGGGTAGAGTATGAGCTGATTAATATGAAATTGATTAAAGTTGTTATGAAAATATCCTCTTATTTGAATTAAAGTGAACTTTGAGAAGGGAAAATGAGGGGGGTACCAAATCTTAGTGGGGTAAAAATATAAAACAGCAAAATTGTATAACATGTGTGGGAGTAGCTAACTTGTACGGGTGTGTAAATAATTCTCATTTGAAAAGAATTTTGAACCATGAGATATAACACATCGATATTGAATTTAAACCATTAGATAGAGGAGACCAACCCCCCCCCCCCCCCCCCCCCCCTCTTTTATTATATAGATTAGTTTTAACAACTCTTCAACAAAAAATCCAACTCAAAATGTCTACTCTAGTAGTTACATAGGCAAATGGCAGCATAAATATTAACAAAATCGAAGACTAACATAGAACCAACTCAAAAAAGTACCCATCCAGTTTGTTCATCAACGGTCATATAATGTGAAAAATATAAAATTGAGTTACAAAAGCTTGACAGGGTCGTTGGATTCATGTATGTAACTAAACAACATGGTACAAGAAGGTCAACGAAAAGAAAAGTATGCAGTTGAGAAAACAAAAATTTACGATGCTAAACTATAAATCTTTTATTTTTCTTTTTTACACGAAGGTCAATGATTTATTAGTTATTAACGTTTCTTTTTTCAATGTAGTTCATTTATGTGGTATATACCATTATTTTTTCACTAACGTATACGTCATATTTGCATTATATGTGTACATTTTTTAATAATTTATAGAACAATATCAATTTTATTTATACAAGCTAGGTTTGTGTATTTTCTAACATATAATGTTTACATTAAGAGGTGATACCTTTCTGGGAAAAAATATATTAGTAACATAGAGCCAAATATTTAGTTTTCTTAATGGAGTAATTTATTCATTGTAGATTAAATTGAAAAAATCATTTTTTAGGTTAACATAATGCAATAATTAGTTTAGTCCTTATAGTGACTTAGTGTAGAAATAAATAGATAATAAATGACATTACACTGTCACGTCAACATTGAATACCAAGTCAGCACTGATAGTGATGTGACACAATCAAGCCAACATTTTCTGCAATCTCGTCGAGAAGTGTTAATGTGTCAATGCCTTGTCATCGCCAGTTTTGACGTGATAGACAATGTAACATGTACTATCACCTCTACAAGTAGATGGGTAAATTAATTCTATTATTATTATCCTGTCAATGTTACCATTATACTTTGTGTTACATATATATTAGTATGTTAAATTAAACCATAAATGAACTAGCTTTATGGACTAACTGTTAATTGACCTTTTTTAAAGTACCACAACGATGCAATCCCTTAAAAGTATGAGTAGCAATAATTAATTATAAAACTTCTTTAATTGTGAATATTTCATTGCAAAGATACAATTAAAGAGATTCTTTTAAAATAAACAAACAACGTAATGAAATTATCAAGTCCTTCATTTACATGATGAAGTAAGGCATAATACAAATTTCAATCAAATTATCATTCAATGGATGAGTCCAAATTATTGACCCTCTTTAACGATGGTTAACAAAGCCTTCTAATGCACTTAATCAAAATGTTGACAATTCATTAAAAATAATGGAGTTCATGGTTAAATTAATTATATTTCAATCGATCACATTTGAACACAATATTTATTTGAATATGACAGAAAATTATATACTCTAATTAATGAAATTTAGGGAATAGCATGATAAATTATTAGACGACATGCAAACATATTGGGTCACAAATTATATCATGAACGACACAAACCCACATATATTACAACATAAACATGTTACTAAAATGTGATGTGTTTTTTTATGGGAACCATTATGAATATATACATTAAAAGCTGGGCAGGTATGGAAATGAAATTATTAAAGAAGAAACTGAGGGGAAGGAGACTAAGTCAAACGTTGAAGGAAAGAGGATAGAAGTGGCCTAGGCCCTATATAAGCAGCAAAGTGTTCCATTCTCTCTCAAAACAAATTCTCTGTCTCACCTTATTTTCTTAAGATCAACCCATCTCTCTCTTTCTTATACACAAGTGATGGGTAAATATGTGGAGATACTGGATTTAGGGGTGAGATTAGCAGCTAGATTTCACTCTCACTGTCCTCATACAGCTCGGTTGTATTATCACCCACCCTCCAACTCAATCAACAACTACAACCATTCGCACAATGGTGGCAGTGAAACCCACGTGCTACCTCAAGAACAAGAACACTCAACCCAGAAACCAAGTTTTGATAGGAAGGCCAATCCGGGTTTTGGTGATGCTGATTATTTCATTTTTTATTCCGTTGTCTGATTAGTGAGATGTTGAGATTTACATTTTTTACTGAAATTATATTCATTCCTTACAGACTATTTATACACACTTGTTAGATTTCAATTATGCGAGATTTGAACTCGAACATTTTTTAGTAGTTTCTTTCTTACCCGATGACCATAGTGGATAATAAATATTTATAATAATAAAAAGCATGAAATGATAATTGAAAACACCAAGAATTGAGTCGTTCTAATAGATCCCAATAAGATATTCACGGAGGATCTTTTTATGCACACTTGTAAATGCCACATTTTGTGCAATACATTTATGTATCGCATTCGTATTGACTTTATACGAGTTAGTAGTAATGGAGTTTACACACAAGTCAATGTGAGTGTAACACGTTAGTATGTCGTCTCCGTCTGTATCGCATTTTTCTATCGGTCTAAAATTATTGTATCCACTAATGTATATTAGTTTGGATATCAAAATTTAATCGTAACATCATACTAAGTTTCATTTTGGATAAAAGTCATTTTCTCGATAATTCGATCATTAACTTACATTTTTCAACATCAAAGTCTTAAAATGTCCTTATATTATTTAAGGGACTTTTGGATTTTGGCCATCTTTTTCTTTCCGTTTTTGTTTGACTCTATTTTCTTTTCACACGTACTTGTTCGGTTGTTGTTTCAAAATTTGTTTTTCTATGTTAAAAACGACAACTTTCTAATTTTTTGGCTCTCGACATTTTCTAAGAAAATTATTATTTCCTTTACTTTTTTCAAAAGAAAAATTGATGGCCATTTGGCGAGATGGAATGGGTGGTACTAGGAGGGTATAATAGGGTGAAGATACATAATAGGGTGTTGGGATTAGATGAGTAGAAATGTTTTTATTAAATTTTTTTCTTTCCTTTTATTCATTATGATCCTATAAATTTTTAGGCGATCTAATCCTTTTATTCAATTTAGTTTAACTATAATTTTGTTAGTCGCATATTATAACTCAATTAAGCATAATATACCCTTTCATAAAAAAATCCAATTCTTCAAATAAATACAAAAAAGCGTATTGGTTTAGATTTATATATATTTGGAAATTTTGAACTTTTTTGAAATACTTGGAAATTATATACTCAAGTTCTTAAAAAGTTGTTGAAAATTATTTATTTAACACCCCAAACTTCAAATATTTTACGATATTTTCAAATTACTCCACTAATATATTTTTTCTGTGAAGAGTAATATTTTTTTAAGCAGTTTATTAAATTGTGATTTGGATAGACTTTAAATTAGTAAACAAAATATTATTTTTCCATATGTGAGACTCATTTGTAATCTATAGGTAAAGTTTTACAATTTATATGAGAAAACATATAAATTATGCAAGCAGTCTTGACATGTACACATATTAGATTCGGCTATATCCTAACATATAATCTATACATTGAGAGATGGGGGCCTTGGTAAAGAAAAACATGTTATTGGAACAGAGAAAAATAAATATAGTAACGGACTAAATTTAGAAACTCTATTTTTTTCAAAAAAAAAAATAGTATGAAAATTAAGAAAAATATTGGGGAGGGCGATTCCCACACCCCTTTTATCTTCCCCCACACCCCTTTTATTCTTTTAAGACAAAAATGCCCTCAATTTTCATCTTTTCCAAACCGTCACTTTTTTAACCCATTTCATTTTTTCACTCTAACTTTTTATATCTCTCACTTTTTATACCCTCATAAAACATAAAAATTGTTTTTATAAAAGGGTCAATTATTTAATAGTCCCTACTATAAATATATATTTTTTAAAAAGGACACATATTTTTTGTTTAACCCATTTAGTCCCTCAAGCACTCAATATTCTCTTATTTTTAGAGGTCCGCGCCAGCGGCACTCCCTTTCCAAAATATGTGGCAAAGGACTTTTTGAGGCAAAATAAAAAGGCTTGGACTAAATGAGTATTAAAAAATGTTTGAGGGACTATTTGGTATATTTTCCTTTATAAAATAGTACCTTTATGTAGATATGGAAAGTAGTGCCTTTATGTAAGTGTAAAATTAAAAAGAATATAATACTTTATTTAAAAATTCTAAAAATTAGAAAAAAAAATAATTTAAAAAAACTGAAAATTACGAAGAAAAAAACTCTGAAAAATACCAATAGATATTTAAAAAAAAAAATATCTAGCAGGACAAAAAAACTGTTTTTCACTCCCAAAACAAAAACTGTTTTTCACCCAAAAAAAACTGTTTATCACCCAAAAATACAAATAGTTTTTAAAACTGTTTTTTACCCAAAAAAAACTCTGAAAAACACTAAGAGATATTAAAAAAAAAATTGAATTTAGATTTTTTTAATAAATTTTTGTTTGGAAATAATTTTTTTTTAAATAATTTGTTTTCATTGGAAATTATTATTTTTCTTTTAGAACTCATTTTTGGTGCAAAATAGTTTTTGGATTTGTTGGAATTCATTTTTTAGGGGAAAAAGTTTATTTCTTTTTTTCTGAAATGCATTTTTTTAATGATTTTTTGTTGTTGTTGTAAATCATTTTTTGGGTGAAATACAGTTTATTTTTCCCACTCGACATTATTTTTTTAATATCTATTAGTATTTTTCAGAGTTTTTTCTTTTTATTTTACAATTTTTTAGAATTCTTTTTTTGTAAGTTTTAGATTTCTTAATTAAAGTTTTATAATTTTCGTTTTTTTATTTTACACTTACATAAAGTCACTATTTACTTTCCATATGTACATAAAGGTACTATTTTATAAAAACAATTTTGTTATATATAAAACAATTTTTTATGTTTTATAAGCAGTTTTTAATTAAAAAAGACATATAACAAATTTTTTAAAACAATTTAAATGTTTTTTCAAAACGGTTATAAAAGGTTTAAAAAAATTATTTTTAAAATAGATTCTTATCAAAAACAATTTTTATAGAAAAAATACTTTTTTTTTTATTGAAATACAAATTTTTAGTTATTTTTCAAATGCATTTGTTTTAGTTGAAGGGAAAAAAATGAATATTTAGATTTTGTAAATGTGTAAGGATATAATTGTAATTTGATAAAGAAGAAAGAGAGGGGAAAGGGACTAAGGTCAAAGGTTCAAGGTTCAAGGAAAAAGGATAGAATTGTCTTATCTAAGGTTCAAAGTGTTCGATTCTTTCTCAACAACAATTCTCTCTCTCATCTATATTATCTTACTAGTGTGTTAAAGTTTTTAATCCTCTCCCAAAAGCAATTGTGTTTTTTCACTAAGTTTCTCTCAAGATCACCCCCCCCCCCTTTTTTTATTTTTTTTTATTTTATGAATAGGGACAAAGCCCCTCACACACACACACACACACACACACACACACACACACACACACACACATATATATATATATATATATATATATATATATATATATATATATATATATATATATATATGGGTAAATACATTGAGATATTGGATTTAGGGGTGAGATAAGTGTAGAAGGCTCTTTAATAAGTGTTTTAGGTAAAATCAACTTTTCAATTAAAATTTAGTTGCTTCCAATTTTATCTTCTTTAAAACCTAAACATGAATTTAAACAATTTAATCCATTGAAAAAAGAAAGCATGCGGGGAAAAATAAACAATTTAAGGGAAAAAAATTATGAATGGCAAAAACCTTTTTATTTCACTATAATTTGTAAATCGCAACTTACACGTATTACAATAAAATACAGTGACACACGAATACCAGCAGGTGTCGGTCGGTGTCATCAGCAATAGAGCCACATGTAATGAACCTACATGAACCGCAGTCCAATCTTCAGCAAAGAATACCCTCAAGCACTTATAATGACCTCAGTCAGCAATTGTCTTTTAGTGAACGTGTTCAAGATCACAAACCTTTGAAGAATATAATTTGATCTTGAATAAACTTTAGATGAAACTAAACAGAATGGTTATATTTATATCTGAGCAAAATAGAGTCCAACGAAAATGAAACACAAAATTCGAGGCGGCGACTCTCGTTCGAGCGACATATGTTGTCGCTTGAACGACATGCAGTGTTGTTAGAATGAGTTAAGGTGTCGTTTGATAAGGTGTCGTTTGAACGACAGTGAAACACATTCTTATTTAAACAAAGTCCTCGAATATTTAAATATATTTTAGCTCAGATATAATTAAAATGCATTTTCAAAACTTTAATTTTAATTCCCAAAATTAAAAACATTTAATTCATCCAAGATTTAAACAAAATTCTAAATCACATAAATTCTTTTGATTATTCATACCTAAGTGATCTTAGAACAAACCAACCATGATATTGCAACTTGACTTGATTTTTTTTCCATGGCTGTAGATTACAAATCCTTAATTCTTGAATATTTGTAGACTTCAAATTATTCTCGAATTAATAACTAGTCTAGACTCAATTTATTTTGTCTGGAATTAAGTCAGTTACAAAACAAATTGACTCGATTAGAAATTTGTGCTTGCGATTGGAAGCAATGTTTCATTCTCACTGCCCTCTTACAACTTGGTTATATTACCATCCACCCTTCATCTCAATGGGTTCTCAACAATATTCTACCCATAAACCAAGTTTGATAGGAAGGCCCAATGGGCTTTGATGATACTAATTATTTCATTTTTTATTCTGTTGTCTAAACGCAAGAGAGAGACCCAATAGTAGTAGATATTGAGAGGTAGAGAAGTGTTGAGATGAAAAGTTTATGGTGAAATTACATTTATTCTTTGCAGATTTATTTGATCTCATATGTTAAATTTAAACTGCAGGAGATTTGAACTAGAACATTTTGTAGTAATATTTTAGTGACCCAATTGACTAGAGTAAACTATGAAAATTCCTCTTCACAAAAGAATAAACTAGTAATTGAATCTAATAAGATATTAGCAATTCTAATGGATCCCAATCAAATATCCACTAATCTACAACATTTTTGTCCCCCCCCCCCCCCCCCCCCCCCCCCCCCCCCCCCCCCCCCCCCCCCCCTTATATATCATTTGAGTTGTAGTGGTACGGATATATGGGGAAAAAATTGAATCAAATAATTAAAGTGTCCTTTGGTTTTTGACTCCATTAATTATGATTCTATATCATTTTGAGTATAAAAAAATAATGTTATATCATTTGGGATGAAAATTATCAAAATTAGGGGTGTTTGTGGTACGTTAAAAACTGGTACCGTACCATTTTGTACCGTAAATTAGTGATACTGGTTTAAAATTTTTATTTATCGAAATCGAAATTATCGAATTTTGTGTGATTGATTTTGGTTTTGACATTTGAAAAACCGATTTACCGATTGTACCATATTGCAATGAAATATCAAAATACCATACCAAACTTACCACATATTACTGTACCAATTACCAAATAAAAATTGTATTTATAATATATATATATATATATATATATAAAAGATGTTTTCTAAAATTAGTATATAAACAGTCCTATGAAGTCATATTTTACTTTTTGTTTTAATTTGTAGTGGTTTTATGTGTTAATGACATTAGATGGTTGTAATTGTGTGTTGATGTTGTGGTTACGTGTTGCAAATTGTATTAGTGGAACATAAGGTATGCATATCCATAAATGAAGAAGTAGGGAGTGCAAAAACTAAAGAAGGAGAATAATTTTTATTTTGATTTCTTATTTAATATGACGACCTGAATTGATATTTATTCGAGTTATTTAGCCAATAGTGTAACTTAAATTACAATTTGTAATATTTATTTTGGCGTTTATTGTTTATCTATAGTTATGGGGACGACACACTTTTATAGATTATTTTATGTTTTTTTTTCATATGCATATAAACAGGTTTATGTAAGTGGTACAAAAAACTATCATTATGTACCAACTAGTACCAAATTTATCGTATTTTTTGGAAAATCGATTTTACTACAAAAAATCAATTCTAGAAATGCACCATACAATTTGATTTTGGTTTATGGATTGGTGTAGTGACTGGTAAAACTAATAATTTTAATTTTATGATTTCAAAGTTAGTATAATATTTATATGACCCATTCACCGATCAAACCCACTGAAAATCAGTCCTAATCAAAACTATAATTTGACCGTTTACTTGGATTCTCATCAACATAAACGTCTTGAAAGACCTTAGGCCATGTTTGATAGAAGATGGTGAAATTAATTTTAAAGTCATTGGTTTCCCAAAGAATTGAATTCCATGGCAAATAAGTTTTTTGTGCTTTAGGTGTTAGTACTTTGGTGTGAGTTGTAATAATTTTTCAGGGCAAAAAAGTGGTATCAAACGCAACTAAAAACTGAAAAATGAGAAAGATTCCTTATTGTCATAGAAAATGTTGCTATCAAATGGACCCTTACATCATTTAAGGGTCCTTTGGCGTTTGGCTACTTTTCTTCTCTCTAAAAGTGTTTATGTTCAACACTACTCTTTTTCATAATTATGTTTTTGGACTTTTTTATTTTATTGTATTTTAAGAACCTTTTTACTAGAGTTTTTCTAAGAAAATTTTATTATGACTTTTACTTTTTTTTCAAAAAAAAAATGTCGGCCATATGCCCGGGTGGGGGCAGGTACTGTTAGAGGATAATGGAATGAAGGGAAATGATAAGGTGCTTGGATTAATTGGGTGGCAATAGTTTTACTAATTTTTCTATTTTCTATTTATTCTTTACTATTATTCAATTTTTCATCAATTAAGCACTTGGAGAGAAAATACCCATCCATAAAAAAATCCACATCTTCAAATAAATACAAAACAAAAAAAAGTTGTGTTGATTTGAATTTCAATATTTTTGGAGATTTCGATATGTTTAAAAGGAATACAAAAGTTATATAGAGTGAAGTGTAAAACAAAGCAACCTCATCCCAAGGGTCTAAAAGTTATTTTTCACTTTCAATAATAACACGTGTCGCTATTGCATGCGATGCGGGTATTACACTCTCTCATAGTAAAACACTTTCAATGCATGGATTCGATAAATTAGGAATTAACATTTAGTGCGTGTATCAACACATTATTAGAAAATAAGATATAATTTTCCAATAACCTTATTTTTTTATTAAAAAAGAAAGGTAGTTTACTCAACTTCACTGGCTGTGAAAATGTCATGTGGGAATTGAATCATGACGGACTCTAGCTAAAATCCATATTGAAGAAAAACTTAATATAATAATATTTAAGTATATTACTATAACACCTCGTAATTTTTGAGTTATTATTTTAATTAATTCGATAATTAATAATTCACCAGTGTCGTAAATTAATGAGAATTAATTAATGGGAATATTTAAAAGTAAATATATTTAAATAAGTTAACGGGTGAGAGTTAGTTTTAGAAATTTATTCCCGATGACAATTTTAAGCGCGCGGTTGAGTCCGTTAGAGTTGAAATACTCTGAAATGAGTGGTTATATGCATATGGTGGGTGTCGGGCCTAATTAGTCATATTTGAGCTCTATATAGAGAGTATGGACCCTTCTCATAAGGCCCGTAGGTCCAGAAATGTGAATAGGGTTTTTAACCCCAAATGTGTAAGGGTTAGGCAACATTAAATCACATTAGAAGACTAAAAAAGGGGAAAAGCCCAAAGAGAAAAGGAACTTGGGAATAGTGGAGAGATTGTTTCAATTGCAATTCAACACCTTCATTCAAATTGCCATTATTGAATTGCATCTATCTTTTCATTAAAAGAGGTGGAATCCAATTAAATTCTAGGGTTTGTTCTAGAGAAAATTGGGCATTTTCTTTTAATGAGATTTATAAATCTGTAGGGGTTTTGATAGTTGATGAAATTGATGATTGAATTGGTGAAATTGTTAGGGCTAGATTTGTTATAACAAAAGAATAGATTATGATGAATTTGAGGACGTTTTCATGCAGAAATCTGTTCAGAACAGAGGTTGAAAACTTGTTAATGGCGGACTGGGTTTATAGCAGAAGAGAGAGAAGGAGAAATACCAGGGTCGATTGAACGACCTGGTATTTCGTTCGAACAAGATCCACTATTGTTCAAACGATAGGGTTCTTCATTCGAACCACCTGTGATGTCTGATAGATTTATGCAAATTCCCCTAATTCAGACTTGTTGTTTTGGAGATTTAGAGTTCCTTCCCTAACTGAATTATGAAATTGAGTATTGAATTAGGGTTAATTTGGGATTACCTAACCTTGAAATTTATTAGAGGACTAATGAAATTGAAGATGTATGTTCATGATTTAGCATATTGTAATCTTGTTGTTTAAGTGATTAGACTCGATTGCATGAAATTGAAGAGTGGATTGATACTATTGAATTTTGGACCGAGAGATTGAGAGTCCGGGTATACTTGAAAGGGTTACGCCAAAATAATGAGAATTTATTTGTGAGTAATTAATCAAAATGAAGTCGAACCATAGACTTAAATGTTTTATGCTTGGGTATGGGCATAATACTCCGATAGCCTAGATTTTTATATATATGTCGATGTGTAGTACATATATGATTTATATATATTTGTGCGAATAATATATATAGTAAAGTCATACCAATATTAATGTTATCATAGGAGGTTGCGCAATGTGGGTAAGTCTCATGACTAGCGAATACAGGGTGAGTATATTTCCCAGGTCATAGCGTCCGTATTAGAGGTGGGGCCGTTACGGTATAGAGCGGACACTTCGAAGGGAACTATGGTCGCCTCCTAAGCGTTCGGTGATAGCATTTATATCCGACATGTGTGTGAATGTTGAGATATCATAGGTATATATAGTGCATAATTATATACGGGAATTTATTTATATATATATATATATATATATATATATATATATATATATATATATATATATATATATATATATATATACATGGTGTGAAATGTATTGATAATATAACTTGTGGGAATGTTATATGATTTAAATCAAGAAATGTTGCTTCATGAGAGTTAATGTGAATAATAACTCATAAAAAATTACTATACTCACTTGGGGTGCAATAGTGGGGTAATTAGTATAGTTTGGGACAAGGTTAGTCATAGGGAGAGTGACTAGGTGTATTATGTATAATCCGTTAGGCGTGCACATTAGTTGAGGGTCAGATAAACTCAAGGGAGTGCGCAGCACTAATTTAAATATGGAGAGCATTTGCATTTGCATTTGCATTTCTTGCATTTAAATACAGTCGCTAAATATTTTTAAATGTTTAGGGTTCTAACCCTTCCTATAAAATATTTTCAAAAAACTTTTAGGTGTCCTCCCACAGGGGCACTAGGCTTGATTCTTCCTACAGGGTGCGCGGCTGCAGCTTATGTGGATTGTTGCGGAATCTTTGTGTAAACGCTTATCTCATTCTATCTTTAGATGTGAACTTTTTCAGTTGTACAATTTGAGTTTGTACTTCTATATTAAGTCTTGGCATATATCGATGTACTTTTATACTTGCACTTTATGGATTGCTTGTAGTCGATGTTGTTAGACAAACTCTTGTACTTACTTTGTGGCATGTTTAGTTTCTTTCTTGTATTAGTTTATTCATTTTCCTAGTATGTTGGTTGGCTTGGATTAATAAAGATAAAATTTGGCATCAGCTTAATGAAAGACTAGGTGGTTAGTAATAAATGATATGACAGTGATGATAAGAATGAACCAGATGAGATTCATATTTAAATTGATATAGGACTAATCACCCAGTATTTTATGAGGCGGGGTGTCCCAATTACTTTTAACTGCTATTAAAAAAAACATCCCAATCATTACATTTATTTTAGTAGTTACATAGACAACTAATAGCATAAAGATATACAGAACTGAAGACAAACATAGACCCAAGCCAAGAAAGAACCCACCCAATTTGTTCATCAAAGGTCATATAATGCGCCGATATAAAATTGAGTTGCCACAGCTTAACACAGTCTTTGGATTCATGTACTTAACTAAACAACATGATGCAATAAGGTCAACGAAAAGAAAAGTCTCCAATTGATCAAACAAAAAATTTACAATGTTAAACAATAAATCTTTTCGTTTCTTTTTATCCTCTTACGCGAAGGTCAGAGATTTATTAATTTTTTTTAATTTAATATTAATTGCAAAAAATTGTGAGACTTTATCCTCGTGTATTTTTAAAATTATAATAAATTACATAATCAATCAAAATGGACAATAAATATTCTGTAACTATCTTCTTTATTTTTATAGAGAATGACACTTGTTACATATTATTATTTGAAGGATTATGGCTACTAGAATGCCTAGTTTTGAAGCGCTTCAGATCACAATGCAATTAGCGTAGAAACCAAGTAAAGGGAAAGAGACGAAAAGAATAGGTGATAACTCATTTCTGTTCAAATTCAGCCATGTAATTGATAAACATAGAGTGTTAAACGGTAGGCCTTGTTCTTTTGACTAGAATTTATTTCTTCAACGAGAACTAGATGGAGAAATTGCACCTATGGATATGGAATTTTGTTGGTCATCGATGTGGGTCCGTGTTTTTAATCTGCTAATGAACATAATAGAAGAAGATACGGGATGAAGGATAGTAAATAAACTCGAAAAATTTAAAGAGATTGACATTTTACTGGATGGAACCTGCTGGGATCATTTTCTTCGAATCCATATTTTTATGGACATGAAGAAACCACTTATGCGTAGCACAAGAACGAACATTAAGGGGAGAGAGTTAACCTAGTTTTTTTTTTCAATATGAGAGTATTCCTATTTTTGTTACTTCTATGGTTGTATTGGCCACAATGATAAAGACTGTAAAGAGAAACTGGTAGGGGACGAATGTTTTACAGTGCCCCCAAATTATGGAGATTGGATAAGATATATCCCTGAAAGAAAAAATATTTATTAAAGTTATGGGGTTAGAAAGAACCGACAGAGAAGGAAACCCATGTTACCAAAATTATGACTGAAGCTGACGGGACAGCGACTCCGGTGGAAAAGGAGGGTACACAAAATTCAAAATTTTATAAGAAAATTAGTGGTGGCAAATACGAGGGGAATCTTTCGTACAATGGCAGATAGGGTGGTGAACCCATACCAAAACAGGGATAGGCACCTGTGATCAACCTAAAAGAACGTATAGAAATGGAGGAGGATTTAATAAATAATGAGAAGGTGGGAGAAAATGACAGGTGGAAACATTTGTCCTATATACCTTTTAACCCATGTGCCAGACAATTTACTAAACCCATAACTTATGTTAAATATGTCCCTTCCCAAACCCCATCTTTTCACGATAAAGTTTATTCCTATCCACCTCTAATTAATAATTCCATGGCCATTAACCCACTGCTAGACCCACACCCACTCCGAGAGGTGTTCACGGTCCGGTCCGATTTTGAAGTATTTTTAAAATCGGACCTTATTAATTGGTTCTAAACAATTATGAACCGAGATCGGATCGGAATAATCGATCTCGATCCTTTTCAATTTTCAAGCGGTCCATGTTCGATCTTGATCCTATTCGGTCCATAAAAACAACACATTTTATATACAAGCAGCACGTTTTATATATATATATATATATAACAGTAAACAAACAACGCATTTTATTAAAAACATCACATTTTTGTAGTAAAAACATCACTCTTTTTTAAAAAATAGCACAATTTTTTTAAAAAATAGCACTTTAAATTGAACATTATCTATAAAAACAGTTAATAATACCCATAAAAAATAGAGAACATCAAACAACTAATACCCATAAAATAATTCGTATACGGATACAAAAGTATGTCCACCACATAATTAATACATTCATAACAAAAACAAGAATGTAATTAAAAAAACAGATTCAAACACAGAAAAAAAATGATACCCTTAATTGTGAGTGTGCTTCCCCATCAAAACCACTAAGCCCTTTCATAAAAAAAATATAACTGTTTTGGAAAAAACAAAAAACCCACAAACAATTGTTACAAATTACAATACACTGTTTGGAATAAACACAAAACCGACAAACATATATATTTGGAACAAACACGGTTTGTTACACATTGGAAGTAAAATTTCTACTAAAAATCCTTAAAAAAATAGTAAAACAGAACAAAACGAATTTTAAAAGTCTACTAACATAAAAAAAATTATGCAGATTAGGTAGTGATAAAGCCCACAAGACTTAGTGAGTTTCACTCCTCACAAAAATTAGTCAGTTCCGAATTATATGCGTTAGTTTTGTTCACTCAGCAAGTTTAAAGTCTCTTATTCAGATTTAATCTCCTAGAATATCTCCCACGTGATTGCACTGTAACTCTACAAAACAAGATTGCATCTTGTAACAGTTACATATAGAAAATCTGAATAAAATAAATAATTTCAGATTTAATTGGTTTTCAGGTAGTATCACATACACAAGCATTTTAACAAACATACTTGTATTTTAATGAATACCTACCTGTTGGCATTAATGCACAAAGATAAATTTCTTCCTTTTTGCCAAAAAAAAAATTACATTCAGGTTAGTGGTTTTGAGAGGCATAAGGAGTGTATGGGTGGAAGGGTTTGAGAAACTATTTTTGAAGAGGTGTTTGAAACATCATGAACATACATGTACAAAGCATTTATATGCAGATGAGGGAAAACCCACAAACATTTTAACAAACATAAATATCATCAACTTGTTATAAACATATATATAACAAACATATATATAATAAACATAAAAATCAGTAGTTCTAAAAACCCACAAAGATACACAAACATTTATATAGCATTTGGAACCATAGATCTAAAAATCAGATGAGGGAGGGAACTCATTGACCGGTTATTACGGAGGAGAGTGAGACACGAGATGATGGAAGGAAGGGAGTCGCCGGCGACCATCGTTTATAGAGAGGAGAGTGAGACACGAGATGAGGAGGAGGAGCCGTTATCACCTGCTAGTTTGTAGAGAGAGAAGAGAAATAAAATTTTAGGTTCTTTTGAGTTTTGTAATGGGTTATGGGTCATACCCGCTTTTTACATATATTATATATATGGATAATTTTATGACTTAATATATATATATATATATATATATATATATAATAAAAGAATTCCGGTACGGCCAAAACCCTATTTTTACGACCCCGGACCAAGACCAATTCGAATTATGCGGTCCTATATATTTTTTGACTGAATTAAAATTGAATAAAAAAAAACCACAAAAATGTGTTCGGTTCAATTCGGTTTTTACGGTCCATTCTGTCTATTCGGGTTCATGCAGACCCCTACCCACTCATCTCTCCACTTGCTAAAAATAATTCCCACCCTCTACTTTTTCCCAATAATGTCATGGCTGCTACCCCTTTTCCAGACCCACTCACCTCACTAGCGAACCCACTTACTAGAAATAATCCCTTCCCTCTACTTTTGACTGGTAGTGGCAAAATGGGCCCCAAAAAATAAAGCAATCCATATTAGCGCAGTCATTTAAATATGAGGTCCATTTTTAAAAGTTATGAGTCAAATATGGGACCCATATTTATAAGTTAGTCAAATATGAGACCCATATTTGAAAGTTATGAATCAAATATGGAGTCCATTTTCAAAAGTTACGAGTCAAATATAAAACCTATTTTTAAAAGTAAAGAGTAAACTATGTTTTTTACCTACATTTGGAATTGTAATACTTATTTGGTGCGAAAAAAATGGGTTGACCCAGCCCATATTTGGCCCGCACCCATATTTGACCCAACCCATATTTGACCTGCCCATATTTGATCCAACCCATATTTGGCGCAACCCATATTTGGGCCGCCCACATTAGGACCAACCCATTGTTTTTGCCACTACTACTTTTGACCGTTGAATCTGCTAGCCAAGACTTAGATTTCAACACACCAACAACTACTTTACAAACTGTACACTCACCAAATCTCTCTCACCAAAATCCCGCCCAAGACCCTCTCACCAAACCTGTTTATCATCCTCTCTATAATTCTCACGCAGAATATACCTCGGACCATAAGAGACGGCATACCTTCTCACCACCTTTCCCCCTTACCGAAATGCACCAGACTGCTCTCAACATTCTCTCGCAAACTGGCGTACCACAAAACCCACCTGAAGTTCACCGCCTCACCCATCCCCTTGGGGTGGTTACTGTTACCAAGGTTGTTCAGCGACAATCCACGCTGATAGTTTTTCATGTACAACTCGGTCCTTACACCAGAAAATTACTATACCTCCATCCGCGCTCACTTTTTTCCACTACACCAAAATTGAAAAATTATCGCTTTAATACCGGCCAGTGTTGTCACGGTAAAAAAACGTGCCAAAAAAATACGCATCTTTTATCACAGTCATTAATCGTGATATGAGTGTGAAAATAGCTTGTCATGATCATGTCACATGGTCAATGACCGTGACAATAAACTTATCATGGTCATGTCATAGACTTTGACCGTAAAAACTTATTAAGTTGTGATGATCAAAGTTCATGACAGGACCGTGACAACTATTTTATTTATATCACAATAACAACCCTCATTTTGGTTTGCCCTTCTATATCTCTCTCTCTCTCTCCCCCCTTCACACCACACACACACACACACCACAGAAACATACAATCACCCACCCACACTACACCACACCACACCACACACACACACACACATGCGCCCTAGAATAGAAACCCTAAAATGATTTCAAATGAAAACCCTAAAAAAAACACCACACACCACACACACACATGCGCCCTAGAATAAAAACCCTAAAATGAATTTAAATGAAAATCCTAATTAATTTAAAAATCCTAAAAAATTCACTACCCACACATCATACACACACATACTATTCACACACACTAAGTGGAAGTTCATGTCCGAAAGACACTTCTCATTTATGAACTGGATTCCAGTGATAATGTCAAAAGAAGTCTGTTATTATCTTTGTACTTTTGTACTTTCTATTCTTTATAATAAAAGTATTGTGTCTTCTTTATGTGTCTTTTGAAAATAGTGGGGGATTATTGGAAATTTTTAAAATATAATTGGGTGACAATATTACATAAGTGGGTTTTGATTTTGGGGTTTTATTTGGGTCTTTTTTCAGAGAAAGAACTTAAAGAAATGGGTGTAAAGGAAGTGGGTATGATTTCAAAGTCCTACGTAGAAACTTTACACGAAAGTGGAAGGGTGTGTAATAAAAAGACAAAAGAAGACTATTTGTCATATTGTAAAAGTGGCTATGGTGCTTTGCAGTTGTTCAAAGCATCACTAATCATGACATAACACGCACGTTCACGCGATCATGCAATGTACGAAAGGGCGATTGGAAAACTAGGGGTTCATTAGGCACTTTTATGGGACATGTGAATATAATTTCTCAGAGCGTGGGAGCCTTAAATTTTGTCAAAATCAACCAGATCGACGATTGTGGTGAATCGATATGATCAAAGGATGTAATAACCCAAGTGGGTTGCTAAGAACCATTAGATTGACTCATGGCAATTTGTACAAGGTGCGTCCATTCGCTTACGATGAGATTCCAAATCTGGACTATGCGATCTAGATTACTCCGAATAGACACAATCCAACAGGTGGTGAGTCACGTTCCTTAAAGGATGTGAGTTTTCATGAGCAACCACTAAAATTGCTCCTCTATTTTTCCTCTATTTTTTGGCATTATCAGGTCAACATTTTAGAGTGCTCTTAGTTTGATCAAACCGTACATAGTTTACGTAAAACAAGTGAAACAACTTCATTGTATCCTCAAGGAATATATCTATTAAAACTCCGTTGTGTACTCATGGTCATCAACTGAAAGGGAGAAATATTGCCTGAAAGTCAACATTCCTAAAATGTTCCTTCCAGTAATTTGGATTCGATTTCTTTTTTTTTTTCCTTTCAAAAGTTTCCAACAGTTTTAGGCAATATTGTTCTGAAAAATGGAAGGGGCAGTGGCACAATTTATCCAAGTTATGAGTCAAGATTGGTTCAACTCGATCATTTTGAGGGTAAAAATTTGACCCGTTAGCAAGACAAAATCATGTTCTTTCTCAGATTTCTCAAATTTTCATATATTCATGATGATGGAATTAAGCCTCTTCTCGAACCCACAACAAAATATCCAGAAGATATCAAGAAAAAACATATTAAGAGGAAATAAGATGAATTCATGTGTCAATGAAATATTATTACTGCATTATCTCAATCATTTTATAGTGCACATCGAATGTTTCCTACGAAAAAATGACTTGTCGAAGGCATTTGAAAATAAATATCAAAATGGGGAAGCAAGTAAATGTAGGTTTCTTATTTCTAATTATATGAATTATAAAATTTATAATGATATCAATAGGAGACAACTATGAATGTTCGTCCTCATTAAAATTATAAGTTCATTCATTTAATTGTGGCGTAACAAGTACTTTATCCTTAATAAATTAAACAGTCCACTGAATAATGTCTAAATGGAGACTAGTGTGATTATAGACTTAAGTCATATCATTCAATAGTTTTGAATTCAGAACTCAACGATTTAATGATTATTTCAAAGATGGTAGAATCTAATCATTAAATCACATAAATGATTGGAGATTCAGGACCGACCGGTTTAACGGCTACTTGAAAGATGGTAGAATCAAATCACACATTGAATTTAGCGTGATCTCTTTTTTATCGAGAAATTGAGGATAAACTTGGACAATTGTGTATCACAGGGGAAATGAAATGTCACCCCATGAGTTATAATGAACAATGGGTACTTTGTAAATGCATGATCAAATTTAATATGATAAATGATTTTATATATGCTTATATGGTTGTGACTATTTCTTAATGGCATAGTAGATTTGATCATGTTAATTATAAAAGTATTAAAATATGACTAATCTTGGGTTAATTTAACTTTTATAAATGATTACTCTAAATACGCATATACATATTTACTTAAAAGTAAAGATGAAGTATTCAAGAAATAATATATTTTTAAAGTGATAGTTGAAACTCAACAAAATTGAAAAATTAAAGTTGTACAATCCGAAAGAGGTGGTGAATACTACTCAAATGAGTTTATACAATTTTGTAATACTCATAGAATAATCCGTTAAGTTACCAAACCATACACACCGCAATAATATGTAACCACAGAAAGAAAAAGAGGACTTTGGTTGAAATGATAAATACAAAGTTAATGAGTTCTGAGTTGCATTTGTTTATGTGGAGTGAAGCAGTTTTATCTGCATGTTATGTTTTAAAGAGAGTTTCATTTAAAAAGAAGAATATTACAACATGTGAATTATGGTTTAATTGTAAGACTAATATTAAACATCTCAAAGTTTAGGGATGTCTTGATTATGTAAGAAAACCCAAACCTAAGAGACACAAGTTAGGAAATAGGACTCAAAAATGTGATTTTATTATGTACTCTAACAATAGTACGACTTATAGATTTCAAATGCTTGAAACTCAATAAATTATTGAGTCGGTCGATATGAAATTTTTTAAAAATCTAAAAAATTCAAGTACTTCGAATCAAGGTTTGAAAAATTATAATTTAACCACTGGAGCCTTACCTTCTAATATACGATCAAAACCAGTATCTCCTTTAGAATTAACAGATGTTGTCGAACAAAGGAAGAGTGAGATAAAATTTTAAAGACATTTGGACCTGAATTTGCAATTTATCTTCAAACTTGTATTATTATAGATCTCTTCCTGGAGAAAAACTAATTGCGTGAAAATGGATTTACCGAAAAATAAAATCCTTATGGTCTAATTAATAAATGTAAAGCATAATTAGTTGCTAAAGGTTATAAATAGAGACATAAAATTGATTTATTTGATACATATGCACCTGTTGCACATATCACTTCCATTAGGCTCTTAATATCTCTTGCTTGTATCAATAATTTATTGATTCATAATATGGATGTAAAAATGGATTTTCTAAATGGTGATTTAGAAGAAGATATTTACGAGGAACAATTTGGAGTGTTTGTTTTGCCTTGACAGGAAAGTAAAGTGAAAATTAGTAAAATATCTTTATGGCCTAAAAAAAGCTCCTGCTCAATGGAATGAAAAGTTTGATAAGATAATAAGATCCCATTATATCAAAGTAAATGGTATCGAAAAATGTAGCTATAATAATTTTGAAAATAGTATTGGAGTCATTATTTTCTTATATGTTGATGACGTGCTTATATTTGGGTCAATTCTTAAATATGTGCAATATAATAAAGGTTTCTGTCGTCAAACTTTGATATGATGGATATTGGGAATGATGATGTGATTCTAGGAATCAAAATAATGAAATAAGATAATGTATTAGCATTATATTAATCTCACTACATTGAAAAGGTCATTAAGATATCTAATAATTTTAAACTTAAGCCCGCAGCCACACCAATGGATCCTAGCATCAAATCAATGAATAATATTGTGCGTACTAAGGATCAACTTAAATATTCTAGTATTATATGAAGTCATATGTATGTTATGCATTACAATGGGCCATATACCTATGCAGTAGGGTTACTATGTATATTCACATGTATTTCGGGAGCATTGGAATGCAGTTTCTAGAGTCCGTAGATACCTAAAGAGGAATATTAATTATGGCTTACATTATGTAGGGTATATATCAATATTAGAAGGATATAGTGATTGCACTTAGAATAACCATGAATCAAAATCAAAGTTAACTACTTGTTTGATATTTTCTCTAAGAGGAGCAGCTATTTCTTGAGGACCCAAGAAACAAATGTGTGTGTGTGATTAAATAATGTAATAAGAATTTATAGCCCTAATAGATGCAAGCAAATAATCAGAATGGCTTAGAAACTTATTCTTTTATATTCCTTTATGGAAAAGGTCATCTCCTGATATTATGATTAATTGTGATAACCAGGATACAATATATAAGGTTTCAAACAAAACCTAAAATGGAAAATCTAGGCACGTTAGTCTAAGACATCAAATTTTGAGGCAATTACTCAAAGAAGGAGTAAATACAGTTGACTACGTTAAAACGAACAAGAATTTATCAAATCCTCTAACGAAAGGTCTTTTTAGAGCTATGATATATATAACCTCAAAATGAATGGAATTAATCTATTAAATAAATCAATTACATTTAATGGGAACCCAACTCATGTCTTGAAAATATAAAAAAAGTTCAATGCGATTGTAACAAGTTAAACGATAGTTATGAAACATTAAGAATTTATATGTAATGTTTAATTCTTGTGTGCCTAGTGTTGGTTTTGAGCATGACGGAGGATGAAAGTTACTTTTTAGTAAATCATATAAGTGCGACTCATAAAATCACTTAATTTGATTTTCTCCCATGAGTGTTGAAAGTGTTGCCGATTTCTATAGAACTAAAATCGATCCTAAAGCACTCGGGAAATCAAGATAAGAAGATATCCATAAACATACGTGCTAAAAGAACACTCTTCAATACATAAATCAATTTTTTTGATAGTTCCAGCTTATTATGGTCCTTATTTGAAAGTACATTAACCACTGCACCTTAATGAAGCCTTGAATTATTTGTACTAAGTGGAAGTTCTAGTACAAAAGACACTTCTCATTTATGTACTAGATTTCAATGATAATGACAAAGGAATCTGTTATTGTTATTCTACTCTGGTATCATCGATTATTTATAATAAAATTATTGTTTTTTCTTTATGTGCATTTTGAAAATATCGGGCTATTGTTGGAACGTTTTAAAATATAATTGGGTATTAATGTTATGTAAGTGGGCCTTTTTTATTTTGGGTCTTCTTCTATAGAGAGAACTTAAAGAAATGGGTGTAAAAGAAGTGGGTATGGTTTTAAAGTCCTACATAGAAACTTTACTTAAAAATTAAAGGGTATATAACAAAAATATAAAAGATGACTATTGTCTTATTGTCAAGGAGGCTATGATATGGTGCTTCGCGGTGGTGTAAAACACCACCAATCGCGATACGCAACATCCGTTAGCGCTATCACTTGATGTGCAAAATGGCATTTGGGTGACTTAAGGAATTTTGATGATGCACTTGGCACTTCGTTCGTAGCATGAGAGCCTATAGTTATGTCAAAGTCAACCAGATCGACATTTATGGTGAATCAATTTGATCAAAGGATATTATGACCTAAGAGGGTTGATATGAACTATTGGATTGACTTGTGGCGATTCGTAAACGGTATGTCCATTCGTTTACGATGAGACGCTAAATCTGGACCATGTAATCAAAAGAATTCTAAACAGACACTGTCGAACTGCTGAGTCACGTGCCTGAATGGATGTGAGTATTCATGAACAAACACTAAAATTTCTATAAAAAATGTTCCAAACCTCCATTTTAGACAACGAAAATTATTGTGTTCTCCTCTCTCTGGTATCTATCTTATGGCGTTATCACATTAACATTATAGAGTGTTTTTAGTTTGATCAAACCATATGTAGTTGGCATAAAATAAGTGACACCCCTGCATTGTATCCTGAAGGAAAATTTCTATTAAATTTTGTTGTGTATTCATGGTCATCAACTGGAAGGGGATAAATATTACCTAGAAGACGACATTATAACTGCGGTTCTTCTAGTAACCTAAATTAAATTTCTCTATATTCATTTCATAAATTTCCAACATCTTATCATACCCATCTTCACCCACGTCCATAGTTTTATTAGACTATATATATATATATATATATATATATATATATATAGAGAGAGAGAGAGAGAGAGAGAGAGTATAGTATGAACTGATTAATACGAAGTTGATTGACATTGTTATGAAAATACCCACTTATTTGAATTGAAGTGAACTTTAAGAAGGTAAAATGAGAGAGGGGGGGGGGGTACTAAATCTTAGTGGGGAAAAATGTAAAACAAAAAAAAGCGTATAACAGGCGCGAGAGCAGCTAACTTGTGCCGGTGTGTAAACGATTCTCATTTTAAGAGAAGTTTGAACCATGAGATATAACACATCGATATTGAATTTTAAGGTTTAGATAGGGGAGACTCAACCCCCTCCTCCTTTATTATATAGATTAGTTTTAACAATTCTTCAATGAAAAATCCAACTCAAAATGTCTATTCTAGTAGTTACATAGGCAAAAGGAAGCATAAACATTTACAAAATCGAAGACTAACATAGAACCAAGTAAAAAAAATACCCACCCAATTTCTTCATCAACGGTCATATAATGTGAAAAATATAAAATTGAATTGTGAAAGCTTACCAGGATCTTTGGATTCATGTATGTAACTAAGCAACATCGTACAAAAAGATCAACGAAAAGAAAAGTATGCAGTTGATAAAACAACAATTTACGCTGCTAAATGAAAAATCTTTTACTTTTCTTTTTTAGTCTCTTACGCGAAGATCAATGATTTATTAGTTATTAACGGTTCTTTTCTTTCAATGTAATTCATTTATGTGGTATATACCTTTATTTTTTCAATAGCATATACGTCATATTTGTAGTATATGTGTAAATTTTTTTCATTTATAAAAGCAATGTCAATTTTAATTATACAAGTTAGGTTTGTGTATTTCCTAACATATAATGTTTACATTAAGAGGTGATACCTTTCCGAAAAAAATATATTGGCAACATATAGCCAAATATTTTTTTTTTCTTAACGGAGTAATTTATTCATTATAGATTATAAATCGAGACAACTATGAATGTTGGTCCTCCTTAAAATTATAAATTTATTCATTTAATTGTGGTGTAACAAGTACTTTATCCTCAATAAATTAGACAATCCACTGAATAATGTCCAAATGGAGACTAGTGTGATTATAGACTTAAGTCATATCATTTAATGGTTACGAATTCAGAACTCAACAGTTCAATGACACTTTCAAAGATGGTAGAATATAATCATTAAATCATATAAATGATTGGAGACTTAGGATCGAGCGGTTTAACGACTACTTGAAAGATGGTAGAATCAAATCACACGTTGAATTTAGTGTGATCTCATTTTTATCGAGGAATTGAGGATAAATTAGGAGAATTGTGTATCAAAGGGGAAATAAAATGTCACCTCATGAGTTAGAATGAAGAAGGGTACTTTGTACAGGCATGATCAAATTCAATATAATAAATGATATTATTTATGCTTATATGGTTGTGACTATTTCTTTATGGCATACTAAATTTGGTCATGTTAATTATAGAAGTATTAAAAATATGACTAATCTTGGGTTAATTTAACATTTACCAATGATTACTCTAAATATGCATATACATATTTGCTTAAAAGTATAGATGAAGTATTTAAGAAATAACATATTTTTAAAGCGAATGTTGAAACTCAACGAAATTGAAAAATTAAAGTTGTACAATCTGAAAGAGGTGGTGAATACTACTCAAATGAGTTTATACAATTTTGTAATACTCATAGAATAATTCGTTAAGTTACCAAACAAGACATACCGCAACAATATGTAACTACAGAAAGAAAAAATCGGACTTTGGTTGAAATGATAAATACAATATTAATCAGTTCTGAGTTGCCTTTGTCTATATGGAGTGAAGCAGTTTTATATACATGTTATATTTTAAATAGAGTTCATTGAAAAACAAGAATATTACAACAAATGAATTATGGTTTAGTCGTAAGCCTATTATTAAACATCTCAAAGTTTAGGGATATCTTGATTATGTAAGAAAGTCGAATCCTAAGAGACACAAGTTAGGAAATACGACTCACAAATGTGTTTTTATTGTATACTATAATAATAGTACGACTTACAGATTTCTGAATCTTGAAACTCAATAAATTATTGAGTGGGTCGATATACAATTTTTTGAATATCTAAAAATTTCAAGTACTTCGAATCAAGGTCTGAAAAATAATAAATTGACCACTAACGCCTTACCTTCTGAGATCCAATCACAACCAATATCTTCTTTAGAATGAAATTTTGGTGTTGAACCAAGCAAGAGTGAGAGACAAAATTGAAAAGACATTTGGACCTGACTTTACAGTTTTTCTTACTGAGGCATAAATGAATGAGATTAAGACCAACACCAAATTTCTTCTTAATGTGGAAGATGAACCGACTATATTTTATGAAACGTTAACGTCGAGGAATATTTTCTCCTGGGAATATGTAATCAATGATGAAATGAACTCAGTTTTATCAATTCAAACTTGGGTTATTACAAATCTCTCCATGGAGGAAAACTAATTGGGTGCAAATGGATTTAATGAAAAATAAAATCCTTATGTATTAATTAATAAATGTAAAGCGAGATTAGTTTCTAAAGGTTATAAACAGAGACATGAAATTGATTATTTTGATACATATACACCTCTTGCACGTATCACTTCCATTAGGCTCTTAATAACTCTAACTTATATTAACAATTTACTGATTCATAATATGGATGTAAAAATGAATTTTCTAAATAATGATTTAGAAGAAGATATTTACAGGGAACAATTTGAACGGTTTGTTTTGCCTCGATAACTAAGGAAATTGTGTAAATTAGTAAAGTATCTTTATGGCCTAAACAAGCTCCTATGCAATGGAATGAAAAGTTTAATAAGATAATAAGATCCTATTATTTCAAAGTAAATGGTACCGAAAATGTAGCTATAATAATTTTGAAAAAGTGTTGGTGTCATTATTTTCTTATATGTTGATGACGTGCTTATATTTGGGTCAAGTCTCAAATATGTGCAGTATACTAAAAGGTTTCTATCATTAAACTTTGATATGAAGGGTCTTGGAAAATATGACATGTGTCTAGGAATCAAAATAGTGAGAAAAGATAATATATTAGCATTATCTTAATCTCACTATATTGAAAAGGTTTTTAAGATATATAATAATTTTAAACTTAAGCCCGCGGCCACACCAGTGGATCGTAACATCAAATCAATAAAAAATATTGTGCATACTATGGATCAACTTAAATATGATAATATTGTATGAATTATTATGTATGTTACGCATTGCGATGGACCATATATTACCTATGCGGTAGGGGTACTATGTGTATTTACATGTAATCCAAGACAAGAGCATTGGAATGCAGTTTATAGAGTCCTTAGATATGTGAAGAGGACTATGAATTATGACTTAGATTATGCAGGGTATCTACCTGTATTAGAAGGATATGGTGATTCCACTCGGAATAACCTTGAATCAAAATTGAAGTCAAATAGTGGTTAGATATTTACGCTTGGAGGAATGAATATTTCTTGAGGACCCAAGAAACAAATGTGTGTGTCTCATTAAACAATGCAATCAGAATTCATAGCCCTAGTAGATGTATGTAAATAATCATAATGGCTTATAAACTTATTCTTTGATATTCTTTTATGGAAAAAGTTATCTCCTAATATTATGATTAATTGTGATAACCAGAATACAATAAATAAGGTTTCAAACAAAACCTAAAATGGGAAATCTAGACACATTAGTCTAAGACATCAAATTTTGAGAAAATTACTCAAAGAAGGAGTTAATTCAGTTGACTACATTAAAACGAACAAGAATTTAGCAAATCCTGTCACCAAAGGTCTTGTTAGAGCGATGATATATTCCACCTCAAAATGAATGGCATTAAGGTCTATTAAATAAACTAACTATATTTAATGGGAATCCAACTCATGTCTTGAAAATATAGACAATGTTAAATGTGATACTAACAAGTTAAATGATAGTTATTGAACATTAAGAACTTATATGTAATGTTTAATTCGTATATGCTTAGTGTTGGTTTTGAGCATTATGGGGGATGAAGGTTACTTCTTAGTAAATCATATAAATGCGACTCGCATAATCACTAAATTTGATTTTCCCACATGAGAGTCGAAAGTGTGGCCGAATTCTATAGAACTAAGAGTGATCCTAAAGCACTCTTAAAATTAGGGCAAAAACAAATCCATAAACATGCATGCTAAACGAACACTCTTCAATACAGAAATCGGTATGTGTGATAGTTCCAGTTGATCTTAGATGGTTCTTATTTGAGGATACGTTCACCGTTGTACCTTGATAAAGCCTTAAATTATTGTACTAAAAGACACTTCTCACTTATGTACTAGATTTCAATGATAATGTTAAAAGGAGTCCGTTATCGTTATTGTACTATGTGTATTTAAAAAATATTTGGGTATTCTTAGAACTGTTTAAAATATAATTGGGTATTAATGTTATGTAAGTAGTTTTTATTTTTACTTTTGGGCCTTCTTTTGTAGAGAGACCTTAAAGAAATGGGTGTAAAAGAAACGGGTATGGTTTCAAAGTCCTATATAAAAACTTTACTTAAAAATTAAAGGGTATATGACAAAAATATAAAATATGATTATTATCTTATAGTCAAGAAGGCTGTGATATGGTGCTTTGCGGTGGTGTAAAGGACCACCAATCGTGACATATGTGGCGTCCATTTGCGCTATCACGTGATGTGCAAAATGGCATTTGGGCTACTTAAGGCGGTTTGATGACTCACTTCGCACTTCGTTGGTAGCATGGGAGCCTAAAGTTTTGTCAAAGTTAACTAGGCCGACAGCTGTGATAAATCGATATGATAAAAGGATGTTATAATCTAAGCGGGTTGATATGAACTATTGGACTGACTTGTGGCGATTTGTAGACGGTGTGTCCATTCGCTTACTATGAGATGCTAAATCTGGACCATGTGATCAAAAGAATTTTGAAGAGACACTATCGAACCGCTGAGACACGCGCCTGAAAGGATGTGAGTGTTCATGAATAACCACTAAAATAGTTATAAAAAAAGTTCCAGACCTCCGTTTTGAACAATGAAAATAGTTGTGTTCTCGTCTCTCTGTACTCTATCTTCTGCCATTATCACGTTAACATTATAGAGTGCTTTTGGTTTGATCAAGCCCTACATAGTAAGCATAAAATAAGTGACACCATTACATTATATCCTGAAGGAAAATTTCTATTAAATTATGTTGTGTACTCGTGGTCATCAACTGGAAGGGGATAAATATTGCCTAAAAGACAGCATAATAAGAACGTCTCTTCTAATAACTTGGATTCAATTTCTCTATATTCATTTCATAAATTTCCTCATCTTCACCCAGGTCCATGTTTTGATTAGAAAATGCATACAGAGAAAAAGAATGGGTGGGTGTTTCATAAATGAGAGAGAGAGAGAGGGGGGGGGGGGGGGTAGAGTATGAGCTAATTAATATGAAATTGATTAACATTGTTATGAAAATACCCTCTTATTTGAATAAAAGTGAACTTTGAGAAGGGAAAATGAGGGGGGTACCAAATCTTAGTGGGGTAAAAATATAAAACAACAAAATTGTATAACATGTGGGGGAGCAACTAACTTGTGCGGGTGTGTAAATAATTCTCATTTGAAAAGAATTTTGAACCATGAGATATAACACATCGATATTGAATTTAAACCATTAGATAGAGGAGACCAACCCCCCCCCCCCCCCCCCCTCTTTTATTATATAGATTAGTTTTAACAACTCTTCAACAAAAAATCCAACTCAAAATGTCTACTCTAGTAGTTACATAGGCAAATGGCAGCATAAATATTAACAAAATCGAAGACTAACATAGAACCAAGTCAAAAAAGTACCCATCCAGTTTGTTCATCAACGGTCATATAATGTGAAAAATATAAATTTGAGTTACAAAAGCTTGACAGGGTCGTTGGATTCATGTATGTAACTAAACAACATGGTACGAGAAGGTCAACGAAAAGAATGCAGTTGAGAAAACAAAAATTTACGATGCGAAACTATAAATCTTTTATTTTTCTTTTTTACACGAAGGTCAATGATTTATTAGTTATTAACATTTCTTTTTTCAATGTAGTTCATTTATGTGGTATATACCATTATTTTTTCACTAACGTATACGTCATATTTGCATTATATGTGTACATTTTTTATAATTTATAGAACAATATCAATTTTATTTATACAAGTTAGGTTTGTGTATTTTCTAATATATAATGTTTACATTAAGAGGTGATACCTTTCTGGGAAAAAATATATTAGTAACATAGAGCCAATTATTTAGTTTTCTTAATGGAGTAATTGATTCATTGTAGATTAAATTGAAAAAATCATTTTTTTAGGTTAACATAATGCAATAATTAGTTTAGTCCTTATAGTGACTTAGTGTAGAAATAAATAGATAATAAATGACATTACACTGTCACGTCAACATTGAATACCAAGTCAGCACTAATAGTGATGTGACACAATCAAGCCAACATTTTCTGCAATCTCGTCGAGAAGTGTTGATGTGTCAATGCCTTGTCATCGCCAGTTTTGACGTGATAGACAATGTAACATGTACTATTACCTCTACAAGTAGAAGGGTAAAATTAATTCTATTATTATCCTGTCAATGTTACCACTATGCTTTGTGTTACATATATATTAGTATGTTAAATTAAACCATAAATGAACTAGCTTTATAAACTAACTGTTAATTGACATTTTTTAAAGTAGCACAACGATGCAATCCCATAAAAGTATGAGTAGCAATAATTAATTATAAAACTTCTTTAATTGTGAATATTTCATTGCAAAGATACAATTAAAGAGATTCTTTTAAAATACACAAACTACGTAACGAAATTATCAATTCCTTCATTTACATGATGAAGTAAGGCATAATACAAATTTCAATCAAATTATCATTCAATGGATGAGTCCAAATTATTGACCCTCTTTAACGAAGGTTAACAAAGCCTTCTAATGCACTTAATCAAAATGTTGACAATTCATTAAAAATATTGGAATTCACGGTTAAATTATTTTTATTTCATTCGATCACATTTGAACACAATATTTATTTGAATATGACAGAAAATTATATACTCTAATTAATGAAATTTAGGGAATAGCATGATAAATTATTAAACGACAAGCAAACATATTGGGTCACAAATTATATCATGAACGACACAAACCCACATATATTACAACATAAACATGTTACTAAAATGTGATGTGTTTTTTTATGGGAACCATTATGAATATATACATTAAAAGCTGGGCAGGTATGGAAATAAAATTATTAAAGAAGAAAGTGAGGGGAAGGAGACTAAGTCAAACGTTGAAGGAAAGAGGATACAAGTGGCCTAGGCCCTATATAAGCAGCAAAGTGTTCCATTCTCTCTCAAAACAAATTCTCTGTCTCACCTAATTTTCTTAAGATCAACCCATCTCTCTCCTTCTTATACACAAGTGATGGGTAAATATGTGGAGATACTGGATTTAGGGGTGAGATTAGCAGCTAGATTTCACTCTCACTGTCCTCATACAGCTCGGTTATATTATCACCCACCCTCCAACTCAATCAACAACTACCACCATTCGCACGTGCTACCTCAAGAACAACAATACTCAACCCAGAAACCAAGTTTTGATAGGAAGGCTAATCCGGGTTTTGATGATACTGATTATTTCATTTTTTATTCTGTTGTCTAAACACGAGCAGATACCCGATAGATAGTTTAAGAAATGTCGAGATTTACATTTTATACTGAAATTACATTCATTCTTTGCAGACTATTTATACCCACTTGTTAGATTTCAATTATGCGATATTTGAAGTGGAACATTTTCTTGTAATTTCTTTCTTACCCAATTGATCAAACTGGATGATAAATATTCATAATCATAATCATCAAAAGTGTGAAATGATAATTGAAAACACCAAGAAATGAGTCATTCTAACAATTCCCTATAAGACATCCACTGAGGATCTTTATATGGATACTAACAATGTGACATATAAATTGTACCAGACATGTTGGATTTTTATTGACTTGTATTCGGATCAATTATCATTGAAAAACATTTTGAACCATCATGAATAATTCATCCATATTGAATTTTATTACATAAATTTGTTTTAACAACTCTTCAACGAAACATCCAAATTAAAATGTCTATTCGAGTAATTACATAGGCAAATAGTAGCATAAAGTAGAACCAACTCAAAAAGTACCCATCCAATTTGTTCATCAAATGCCAACTAATGCGCTTAATATAAAATTGGGTTGCGAAAGCTTGACAGGGTCTTTGGATTCATGTATGTAACTAAAGAGCATGATACGAGAAGGTCAGCGAAAAGAAAAGTAAGCAATTGTTTAAACAAAAAATTTACAATGCTAAGCAATAAAACTTTTATTTTTATTTTTTATTCTCTTACGCGAATGTCAATGATTTATTAGTTTGAGTATTTCCTAACATATAATGTTTACATTAAAAGATGAGACGTTTTTGTGAAAAAATATGCTAGAAACAGAAAGCCAAATATTATTTATTTTCTTAATGAAGTTATTTATTTATTACTAATTAAATTGAAATGCTCCTTTTTTAGGTTAACATAATTACAATAAGAAGTTTCACTCCTCATAGTGACTTAGCCAAAAAATACAGACATAATAAATGACATTACTAAATCAACATTTTCTACGATATCGTCGAGAATTGTTGACATGTCAATCCCTTGTCATCACCAATTTTGACATGACAATCAGTCTAACATGATATTATCACCTTAATAGGCAGATGGGTATAATTAATTCTATTATTGCCCTGTCAATATTATTAATACGCTTTGTGGTACATATGTTGTTTTGTGGACTAAATATCAATTAACCTTTTTAAAGTAGCACATCGATGTACCTTCTCACGTGGAGGGGGTGAACTCAAAATCTCATAAAAAGTAGTAGCAATAACTAATCTGTTAAGGAGAATTTTTTAATAGAAACGAACTAGGTAACGAAATTATCAATTCCTTGATTGACTTGGTGAAATAAGACATAATACAAATTTCAATCAAATTATTATTTAATGAATGAGTCCAATTTGTTGATCCTCTTTAAGAAAAGTTAACGAGACCTTGTAATGTAATTAATTAAAATATTGGCAATTCATTAAAAATTACGGTGTTCATCTCTAAATCATTCACATTTTAGTCAATTATATTTGAGGACTATGTTAATCCTCATTTGAATATAACAAGCAAATTTAAACTCTAATTAATGGGATTTAGGGAATAACTTGATGAATTATTAGATGACAAGCAAACACATTGGGTCACAAATTATGTCATGAACGACACAAACCCAAACATATTACAACATAAACATGTTATTAAAAAGTGATGTGTTTTTTATGGGAACCACTTTATGAATGTACACATTAAAAACAAGGTTGGTATGGAGAGGAAATTATTAAAGCAGAAACTGAGTGGAAAGAGAGAGTAAGTCAAACCTTGAAGAAAGAGGATAGAAGTGGCCTATATAAGCAAGCAGCAAAGTGTTCCATTCTCTCTCAAAAACAATTCTTTTTCTCACCAAATTTTCTTAAGATCAACTCATCTCTTTCTCTCCCTCTTATACACAAATATATTTAATTTCATGGGAAAATATGTGGAGTTATTGGATTTAGGGGTGAGATTAGCAGCTAGATTTCATTCCCACTGTCCACATACAGCTCGGTTGTATTATCACCCACCCTCCAACTCAATCAACAACAGCAACCACTCGCACAATTGTGGCAGTGAAAGCCACGCGCTACCTCAAGAACAAGAATACTCAACCCGGAAAGCCAGTTTTAATAGGAAAGCCAATCCGGGTTTTGACGATACTGTTTATTTTATTTTTTATTCTGTTGTCTAAACATAAGAGTGGAGACCCGGTAGATAATTATTGAAACATTGAGATTTACATTTTATACTGAAATTACATTCATCCTTTGCCGTCTATTTATACTCACTAGTTACATTTCAATTATGCGAGATTTAAACTCAAGAACATTTTTTTAGTAATTTCTTTTTTACCCAATTGGTGAGAGTGGATGATAAATACACTAAATGATAATGGAAAACACTAAAAAATGAGTCATTCTAACCGATCCCAATAAGATATCCACCTAGAATCTTTTTATGCGCACCCCCAAATGCAACATTTGGTGCAATACATCGATTCTGTATTGACTTTATTCGAATCAACAGTAATGAAGTTAAGACACTAGTCTATGTGAGTACAACACGATAATATGCCATACTTGTCTGTGTTGCTTTTTCGAGTCGGTCGAAAATTAATGTATCCACTAATGTATATTACTTTTGGTATCAAAATTTAATCATAACATCATTTTGAATAAAAGTCATTTTGTGGATAATTCCATCATTAACTTAAATTTTTTAACATCAATGTCTTAAAATGTCCTTATATTATTTAAGGGACTTTTGGATATTGGTTATTTTTTTTCCTTTAGTTTTTGTTTAACTCCAATTTTCTTTTCACAACTACTTTTCCGATTATTGTTCAAAGCTTTTTTTTTTTTTTAATTTTAAAAGCGATAACTTTCTAATTTTTTTTGTTGCTGACATTTTCTAAGAAAATTTAATATTTGTTATATTTTTTTTCAAAAGAAATAATGATGGCCATTTGGCGAGATGGAATGGGAGGTACTCGGAGGGGAAATGGGGTGCAGGCATGTAAACCAATCGAATTCGGACCGTTTAGGCAAATCCAAATCCATATCCGTTTATATTAAACGGATTTGGATCCGATCTGATTATCCAACTGATTATCTGTTAGGGTTCTGAATTCGACTTGTTAAAAATTCGTTTATTCGATCCGTTTATTTTTATTTTTTATATAATTTTAATATAATTTTTATTAAAAGAACATATAATGATGTATAAAAAAAATATACTTTTGATCATTTGATTTGCAATATTTTAATTTTCAACTCTTACTTCATAAATTTTATTTTGAAAATGTATATATGAGAATCTTAGTTGGTGACGTGTATAGCATGTATCTGAGAGTCTGCTAAGCTCACCACCATAAAATGGAACTGACTTATCAAAAGACCACCGCCATCAACGATGGCTGCATAGTGAGCATTTATTTTCTAACTTTGACTGGGAAACAAACAAAAATTTATACTTTGTTCTTTATTGGGTTTCAGAATGTCCATATATACAATACTCAGTTTAATCAGTTTTACAATACCTAGTTTTGTCGTAAACCCAGTTTTACATTTACGTTATTGAACCATGTCTGGTATGGTTCAATAACATAAAAGTCCAACATTCAAAATCAAACTAACACTAAGATAGAAGTCCAGCATTCAAATATTAAACACAATAACACAAATAACACCAAGATAAAAGTCCAACATTCAAAATCCAAAAATTACAAACATCACTTAAATAAAAGTTCAAAATCAAACTACAAAATCATATCTTCACTTCAACTTTCTCCTTCACAGCTACCCTGAAAAATAAAAGAAAATAATGAACATTTATTCTTCAAACGTAAATACAAATATTGTAAGGTATCGTATGTTGAAAAACAAAAGAAAATAATGAACTTACGGGTGATTATCTTCTTTTATACTGTCGCTGAAACAAACCTTATGATTCTTGAACAACTGAAACAAATATTATAAAGATTTAGATATTTGAAGAGAAGAAAAAACATAAAAATAATGACAAATTAAATAACTACTTACTTGACTTTTTTCGTGATTCTACCCAATCCAGAGTGGTAACTAAAGCTTCAACAATCTCGGGAAGCAAAGATGCACGTGTCTCATCAATCACTCTACCTCCAATACTAAAGGCAGACTCGGAGGCAAACGTAGTTATCGGGATAGCTAAAATATCACGTGCAACTTGTGCCAAGGTAGGAAGCTTACCACTACACATTTGCCACCACGTCAAAATGTTAAAATTTTCTTTTCTTTGGTAAATGATTTCTTCCAAGTATTAATCCACCTTTGTTTTTTGAAAAGCAAGAACATTGGCGGATTGATTATACCAAATGCCAAAATATGCATCTTCATCAATCACACTAAGACCCCCGTGTGAGATGTACTACTCCCAATTCATCATCAACCACATCTCGAGCCCCCATTGAATACACACTAAAATAATTATCACCCCATACTCCAAATACAAATCCATAAAAGTACTATGCACTCTCCCCACATAAGTACTAGCACGAACACCATAGATTTTATTATAATAGAACTCACCATACGCCATATTACACCTCGGATCAGGCACAACGACAATAGCCAACACTAAACTATATTCATCCCAATACTTTTCAAACTTTTTCCTTATTGGGATAGACATCAAACGAAGGCACCCGTGCTCACTTTGCTCCAAACTCATCAAAATTAATTGAATTTTACAAACATAAAAAAAAAACATTTGCAGTCGAAAATTTTGTACCAATAAAATGGCGTGTAGCATCAAAGAATTTTCTCAAACAACCGCAAACCAAATTTTCCACACCCCACTCCACTTCGGATGGACAATGTTTGTAATTTTTATCAATTTGTGCCAAGCGAGTAAAAGCTTCTTGCAAATCTAAAACCGTTTCAAGCATTAAGTACTTGGAGTTCCAACGATTAGGTACATCCATAAGAACTTGTTTTTACTCCTTTCCTTGCTTTGATTACATGCAACGTCAAATTCTTGTTTTCCATATGGTGACTTGTGCAAATATCTAACAGTGTCTTTAATGCTAATAATAAGGCCTCCAATCACTTTCAACCCATCTTGAACAATCAAGTTAAGAATATGGGCACTACAATGAAAATGATACAAATCACCACCCAAACTCACCGAAGATTTATTATTCAACCAACTTCTTAAGTGCCTACCCATTGTATCATTAGCACCCGCATTATCCACCACCATTAAAAATAATTTTTTATCCAAATTCTAATCCAAATGAACTTAAACAATGTTTCACCATCATGTGGGTATTCAATACACCTATAGTTAATGATTTTCTTTTCTAAAACTCATTTATCATCAATGTAGTGCGCCATCAAACAACAATAGGCAATATTTTGATGGTCAGAAGCCCATAAATCCACAGTCAATATTATTTTAGATGACAAAATTTCCAAAATATTGTAAAGTTTAATCATTTCTTCTCCATGCAACTCCATAATGTCAGACCTAATGGTGTTTCTTGACACTAACTTAAATTGAGGGTTCAGGCCATTACAAAACTTCTCAAAAAACTTATATTCCACCATGTTAAAGGCATAATTATATTTCACTATCATTAAAGCAAGGTCCGTCCTACTTTTTTTTCTGATCAAACTTAAAGGATTCAATATTAATGGTCTCATTTGCAATCTATTTAACGACATTTATCATTTGTTGAGAAATGTCATTTTGAGGACCCGTACACCTAGTTATATGGGATCTAAAGTGACTAGTACCTTAACTACTATCCCCAACAAATATTTTTTTGCAACGAATATATTTTGCCTTGTCCTCACCTTTAGCATCTTTAAATTTATCAAAAATAGTCCATACCGATGATGTTCGCAGCCTAGTCCTCTCTGATGGTCCTTGCTTATCGTCGTATTGGCTATCAATTTCAATAATATCATTTCCATGACCGCCACCCGCACCGCTCAAATTTTGACAATGATTCAATGAAGACATACCTACCAAAAAAAAGTAAATAACATTTATTTGATAATAAAATAGAACTGAAAAACTTCAAAACTTAAAAATTGAGAAGGGATAATTGAGAACAAAAAAACACTCGTAACTGAAACAGGACCACAACAACATTCGTAACAGAAAAACATTTTAACTGAAATTTATTTGTTCTTTAATCAATTAATGTACAGAACCACAACAACAAATTTGATTCATCCATAACCACAACAAACTGAGAACAAAACATTAATGAATAGAACATTATTGTACATAATATTAATGTACGAAACCCCCAAATATTTAACAAACTTTGATTCATCAACAACCACAACAAAGTTTTTACAATGAACCCCAACAAAAAACCATTAATGTATATATATAAAAAAGAAATTATATACCTGTTTGCGGTGACGGATGAGTGTGGGATAGGAGGCGAGGTGGGAGTTTGTATGTGCGGCATTGGGTGAGAGAGGAGGAGAGGAGGGAGTTTGAGGAGAGTAGGGAGTTTGGGTGTGTGAGATGAGTGAGGCGCCGGGTGTGTGAGATTTAGGTTTAGGTTTAGCCATAAGAGTGTGTGTCTTTTTCCTTTTATATGAGGGAGATTTTTTTATATAATATTATAAATAACTATTATAATATATATTTAAAATATTAGTAAATACAATATATATTAATTAAAAATATATTATGTATAATATATATATATATATATATATATATATATATATCATTAATCGGATCGGAATATATGAATCCAAATCCGCTCCATTTAGTAAACCATAATCAGGTAATCGAATTTTAGGCATTATCCATATCCGCTTAAATGAATCGAATTCAGATTTGGATTCGGATAAAACCCGATCCATTAACAAGCCGATTGGGGTGAAGATATATAATAGGCTGTTGAGATTAATTGAGGAGAAATAGTTTTATTACTTTTTTCTTTTCTTTTCTTTATTATTTTTCAGGCAATCTAATCCTTTTACTCAGTTTATTTTAACTAAAATTTTGTTAGTCGCTTATCATACTTAAACTCAATTAAGCATTTGGAAATAAAATAACCTTTCATAAAAAATCCAATTCTTCATATAAATACAAAAAAGTTGTGTTGGTTTAGATTTAAATATATTTGGAAATTTTGATTTTTTTTGGAAATCAAATACTTCGGAAATTATATGCTCAAGTTATTGAAAATTATTTATATAGCACCCCAAAATTCAAATATTTTACTATATTTTCAAATTGCTCCATTACTATATTTTTTTCATGATGCGTAATCTTTTTTAAGCAGTTAAATAAATTGTGATTTGGATAGACTTTAAATTAGTAAATAAAATATTATTTTTTCACACATAAGAGTCTTTTGTAATCTCTACGTAAAATTTTACAATTTATATGAAAAACATATAAATTATATATAAGAAGTTTTGAAATGTACACTTATTGTACCATAATATAAAATGTATACATTGAGAGCCGAGGGGCCTTGGTGGAGAAAAATATGATATTTGAATGGAGAAAAATAAATATAATGATAACGGACTAAGTTTAGAAACTCTCTTAAAAAAATATGAAAAATAATTTTAGTGCCTATAATGATGTTAGCCCAGGAAGAGTGAAATAATATAAATAAAATGGTAGCGTCATGCAGTTCAGTTATCACATCAAAACAACCGATGATAAATTTATGAACCATATTGAAAAATGTTGATGTGGCAATTGTACGTTATCACTGCTTCTTAAAAGACAATTAGTTGTGGCACGACCACCTCAGCAAACACACATGTCTAGTGGAGGATCAATATTGGGGGAGGATATGCTCCTACTCTTTTAAAAATAGGTATGAATAGCGAATGGGAAAATATGACATAATATAAATTTTTACAAATTTTTAAAAGTTAATATATTGTGAATACACGATATTCGAGTCAAAATGGGATGAAATATTATATTACAAGCAAAAATATTGGTTGACAAAAACTCCATTGTACACGACACGTACCAAACATATATAGCAAAACATGATTTAACCACCACTAAATATAATATTTTACACTAATATACAATACACATTAACGAGTATTGATTTTTCCTAAACATAATATAACACGATTCAAACAGGACATAATCCTAAGTCAAGGCACGAATGTAATTAAATTTGATAAAGAAGAATGAGATGGGAAAAGAACTCAGGCCAAAGGTTCAAGGAAAGAGGGTAGAAGTGGCCTATATGAGGGTCAAAGTGTTCAATTCTTTCTCCAAAATAATTCTCTCTCTCTCTCTCTCTCTCTCTCTCTCTCTCTCATCTATATTATCTCCGCAGTATGCTATTGTTTAGAAGTTTTTAATCCTCTCTCAAAAGTATTTGTGTTTTTCACTAAATTTCTCAACAGATCACCCATTCTCTTATACACATATATATAAAATTTGGGTAAATACGTGGAGATATTGGATTTAGGAGTGAGATTAGCAGCAAGGTTTCATTCTCACTGCCCTCTTATATCTCGGTTGTATTACCATCCACCTTCCAAATCAATGGGTTCTCAACAATATTCTACAAATAAATCTAGTTTTGATAGGAAGGCCTAAATGGGTTTTGATGATACTAATTGTTGATGTATAAAAATAGACTTAATCTAGATTTATAATCACATATAAAATCTAATAGGTTAGTCAAATCACACTCACACACAAGAAGAGATTTTTAGAGTGGTTCAACTGTAAAATAACCTATGTCCACTGTTGGTGTTATTTCGTAGGGTTACGATAGATCAGTATGGTGTGCATATGAGTGATTCGAGTTGTCCCTTCAACTTAGGGAGTATTTTGTATTTATAATTGGTGTAAAACCCTAGAGATGGAACACCTTTATATTTTCAGGTATTTACATATGTGTAGTCATCCCATCCGAGTAATTTTTTTATCTTCCTGGTGGTTAGCGTTATGGAGTTGGTCGACCGTCTATCCGAATTAGTATCTCGGATGCCGATCAAGGGGCTAGTTGGCCAAGTAGGAGGAAAAATGTACATTTATCTTTGGTCCATGTAAGAGAGTAATTTTTACATACAATAAACGCCACCAGTGCTCCATGCTCGATGATTGATGGAAAGTATGAAGTATTTGGTCCAGGAAATTGCTTGGCGCACTGTTTTGAGTATTTGGTCGGCATCTGTCTTCCCACACTTGTAAAAAATTTCACTAGTACTGTTGATAATCACATTTTTGTAAATAACACAAACGTTTTTGAACTGCCAAAGGATACAACAGTCTTTTGAAGCTTCGGGAGGCGTGCAGTTGATGGTAGTTTAATAGTTTGTTCAGTTAATCATTTCATTCCCAATTATCGAAACTGCCTATAAATATATATAATTTTTCCCTCCTTTCTTTTCACCTCAAATCTTCTGCACTTAGTATTTCCTCCATCTTCAAGTTTTCTTTATACGATCATTCGTTGCCATTAGTTTTTCTTCAGTTTTTGTAGTCACCTTAGATCCCCTATAAACCTTCTTTCCCTCTTTCTCTGTTTTATCATCTTTTTCTCTATTTCCATCATTGTTCACATTAAAGATGAGGGTTCATCACATGAGTTTAGAGAAAAGAGAATTTTTTTAGTTTGGATATATTTAAAGATAGCTCAGGATCCCATAGATGTGTATTCTCTTCCTAAGGTCACTAGATCCCCACCTTATTCACAACTGAGTGTGGCATCACTTTTCCACAAAAACCTCTTTTTCTTTAATTTTGTTAGTAATTTGACATGGTTCCTGCCAGGGTGGCACCAAACAGTTGGAGGGTTATAAACGGTGTCAATAGGTTGAATGAAATTTATGGAACTCATATTGGGATCTAAGAGTTGATGCTTTATTACAAATGGGGTGTCGTTGGAGAGAATACATATTATTTGAAGACTAGACAAGCCATAGGGCTTTAGTTATGAATTTACCACATTCCAATAAGGACTATTGCGATTATGGAGTAGTTGTTAAGAACTGACAACACACTCCTCTTACAAAGGGAGAATCTTATACTGGCCCAGATGCCCCTAAGTAAGGCATGGCATAGGTTGTAATTTTGTTCCTTATTTGTTCTTCTTTTGTTATGTGTTTATGAATTGTACCAACTAACTTTATTGTTCCTTCTTGATGCAGAAGAAAGTAAGAACAAGTGTCCCAAAGAAAGTAAAATTAACATTGAATAGATCAAGTTTCTGTGGGGACTTAACCAAAGAGTAGGAGAAGAGCATCCCCGAGCTGCCTCTTTACTGTTAGAATATAAGAGTTCCATCACCTCTTTTGTTGCCCGACTAACACTTGTGCTGCCCCAGGTTACCATTAATCTAGAAGAGGATCATGTACCTATTTCTTAAGCTACATAATATGTTGGTGCTGAGTTGGGAGGAACTTCTTCCTCATTTGAATACTTTGATATTTCTGAGATCCCACTTTGTCCTCTAGTCGACATGACTAAGAGGAAAATCCCCAATTTTATGAGTGGGCCATTGTGTCCTCTCCCCAAGAAAAATTCTCACACTGGTAAGAAGCATATTGAGAAGAAATCCCAGGTCAGTGATAAGAGGCATTTTGGGACTGAGAGACTCAAACGACTGAGTCTCAATTTAAGAGGTTGAAGAAAGGTTTTCCCGAACCTCAAAAACAGGCCTAGAAAACTCAAGTCGACCACCAAGAGTTGGCTACAAAGAAAACTCTACTCGACCAATAAGAGTTGGTGAGAAAAATCTAAGCTGATCTTGACATTGGGCCAAATTCTGTTGTTGTTAACCCTAGTTTGGCTAGGGGTTTGATAAAGTCTGGAACTCTTCCTGCTGATCGGGCTGCATTAGCCCCCATACCCAGGTCGAGGCTTACTGATAGGGTTAGCCATAATTTTGCACTGGTAATTATTTTATTTTCTGGTTTTCCTTAATGTTGATGACTTTTTTCGATGCCTGGTATTTGCTCTATTTACAGTTTTTGGTTGACTTCAACCAAACGATGCAGAATGACTATCAACTAAGGTACTCTCCTGGTGAAGTGGAAGAGGCCTTTGAGGGCTTAAAACAATCTTTAACTACTTCCCGTTAAGATTTGGAATCAAAGAAATTTTTTGGGAGGAGGAGCTGAAAAAATCCAATGATAGGGCAACTATGGCAGAAGGCAAAATAATGGCTGCTGATGAAAAGGCCCAAAATGTCGAAAAGAAATTGGGAGGTGTTGAAGGTAGAGCCAAGGATGCCGAAGATAATCTTACAAAAACCATAACTCGGGCCCAAATTACTGAAGAAAAAGTGGTTGGCTTGACTTTTAAAGCTATTTCCTTGAAGGCTAAGGACAAAGCTACCTTTGACAAGGGTTGGGAGAAGGCCCGTTTTATTGCCTCTACTCAAATTGAGTATGCCAAGAAACTGTCCTTCAAGGAATATTGGTCGATGACTCTGAAGGTGGTCGGCATAGAGGCAAACTCCGAGTTATTCCAAAGGCATGACCCAAGCACTCCTCCTAACATGGATGAGGAGTTTAACAACGAAGAAGGGTCATGAGAGTCTTCAATGATGCCCGTTGAGTCTTTAGTGGTGCCAAAAGAAAGTGTCGACCAACCTGTTGCCAGCCAAGACCAGGTCAAGGATAAGGAAAAGGTTTAGCTACTTCTCAGCTGGTTTACTTTTTTGTCCTTTCTTATATTTATTTTATATTTCTTCTCTTTTCTTTTTTAATGATATATGAACCTCTGTACTTAAATATTAATCAATGAAAGAACATAGTTTTTGCTCAATTATTATTTTATTTGAATCGCTTTGATTTTTGCTGGTTTATTCTTTTATGTATTATTTATTTCAATGGATTTTCCCCATGAATTCATATTTGTAACTTTCCAGTTTGATACCAGGAACAAAACTATTATTTCTATTGAATTCGACTTACTTAGACCATGAAAAAATCTTCTGAAAGTTGGTCATGTTCCCATGTCTGAGGAAGACTTAGTAGGGTTGCTCGGATTAGATGACTCTGACCAAGTGAAGGAGTTATATATCCATCTTCATTGTCTTTTGGATAAGGATGTAGCTAATAATGCTACTTATTACGAGATGATTGAGAGAATGCGAGATGACCACAAGTTGTCCCTAGCTTTGCTTCACTTTGATTATGAAGTTAAGTACAAGGCCTTGAGTGAAGCAAATGCTTTTGACAAAAAAATACAAGTTATAAATTCTACTATGAATAAGAAAAAATTGTCTCTGAAATAATATCTGGAGAGTGCCTGGTCAATTGGTGCAATGTTGGAGAGAGAAAATAATTCCCTAAGGAATAAGATTGACAGTTTGAAGAGATCAACCACTACTAGTTCAAATGAGGGTGTTTCATTTTTAGAGACTGATAATGCTAAAATATTGGAGGATATGGAGGTGTTACAGAAGAAACATAGCAAACCTGGCCAAGCCCCTAAGAAAAGTATGGTTCTTTGGACAACCCTTGATGAAGAGAGAACTAAGAAGACTCTGGCCGACCAATCTCCTTAACTCAAGGAGAAGGACAAGATCATTAAAAATCTTCAAGATAATGTAGACCGACTTACTTTCCATTTCTACAAGCAACCCGAAGTTGTTTGTATGGATGGATATGATGAAGATCTGACTTATCTGGATGGGCATATGGAACAAGCCAGAAATGAAGGTTATAAATAAGATTAGTTGAATGTTCTCACCTTATTAAAGATACCTAAAGATAATGAACCTTGTCACTGGCATACTCCAGGGATAATGGACTATCCTGATCCTCCTTTCTCGATTGACTTTAATTGGATTCCTCTAAATGTTGTTCCTCAATATTTGATTAAAAAGTATGTTATAGATTTTGGCCTTGAAGGAGAAGTGGAGTATGCTCATCATCAGCATCTTCTTGATCCTCCAAGTGGAGGCAGGCGTTATAGGAGGAAGCCTTTTGATTCTATCAATCATTCGAGCACCCTTGATGACCCTCCTCTTAGGATGAGCAAGGCTGATGGAAGGCGCACAATAGGATAATTTGTGTTTTCTATTGTAATGTATTTTTATCAATGAAATGAAGTTATTTTTTTATTGAGTTTCCTTTATTTAAGCTTATGGTTGACATTAATGTTTTTGCCGACTACATAACATGTATACTAATTAGTTAATCGACTTACAGACTAAATAACCTACTCAAATGTTTAATATTTGATTTGTATTTGAATCATTTACATGGCCTTAGATTCAACTAATGCACTTTGATAAATTTATAAATAGATTTATTGTACTAAGTTGTAGCATTAGGAATGTATAATTATTCCTATGTTATAACCTGGTTGGGTAAAATCTCTAGTGAAGAAATTTTACTAACTTCTTGTTCTTGACTTGCCAAGGACAAATCATACATGAAGTTTAATTTTTCTAAATTTGGAAAAGTTTGGAAAATTTGAACCATGTCCTTTTGGAAAAGTTTGGATAACAATAAACTTTTTTAAAGTTGGAAAAGTTTGGACCATGCCCTTTTCTGAAGTTGGAAAAGTTTGGCCAATATAAAGAACTTTTATGAAGTTGGAAAAGTTTGGCAAGGAACTTTTCTGAAGTTGGAAAAGTTTAACAGATATAAAGGACTTTTCTGAAGCTGGAAAAGTTTGAAATTAAAATTGCTTATTAATTTATGGTTAAGGTACCATGACACCATACTCTAAAAAATAAAAAACAAAAAGGAATTATAATGGAGAAAAATATGAAATTTCATTAACTTAAATAGCCGATTACATTAAAAATGGAATTACTAAAAACGAAATTACTGATAATACTTGCGCAAATGGTATGCATTCCAATGATTCTTGAATTCATCTCCTTCCAGAGTTTCTAAGCAATAAGTTCCTTATCTGATAGCTGTCGAGATAAGTTATAGACCATGATAATTAATCTCCATCTTGTTGTTCTTCTGGATTACTTTCTTGAGAACCAGATATACCTGCTTCAGGTTGGTTGGCTTGACCCTTCGATTATAAAACCTTGCAGCCTTTTGTTGGTAAGAAGCCATTCGAATAGCGACATCCTCTTGGACTTATTTCTATCATGTATATATCTAGTCGCCGCATGAGGCCACTCTTGGGTGAATCAAAGTTCAATACCTATGAGTCGGCAGACATATTTCAACTGGTACCACTGCCTCAGTGCCAAAAGCTAGCATGTATGGGGTTCCCCATATTGCTGTTCTGGGATTGGTCCGATATACCCAAAGGACATTGTGAAGTTCATTAATTTTGTAGCCTTTATCCTCATTCAACCTTTTCTTCAATACATCTAGTAAGGTTTTATTGGTGATTTCTATTTAGCCATCATATTGTGGGTGCCCAGGTGCTGAATGAAGTTTTTGAATTCCAAACCTGATGCGGTACTCTTCAAATTCCTCATTATCAAATCGAGTGCCATGATCGGTAATGAATTCATAAGGCATGCCATACCTCGAAATTATCTACTTCCATATAAACTAAAAAACCATCTGATAGGGCATATCGACCAAGGGCTCAACCTTCACCCATTTAGTGAAGCAATCAACTTCTACAGCTAGATATTTAAACCTTCCCTTGATGGTCTAACCAAGTCAATTCACCAAATAGCGAAAGGCCATGGAGAAGTGATGGGTGTTTGAGTGGCTCCTGGTCTTCTATGGATGGAGAATTATTTTGACACTTATCACATTTCTTGGTGAAAGCAACACAGTTCTCTTTTATAATCATCCAGTAATAACCTTGAATTGGTATCCCTTATCTTAGAGATCTCCTGGCTGTGTGAGCTCCATATGAACCTTCATGCACCTCTTTGAATAGATCATTTAGTCCATTTGGATGAACACAATGAAGTAGGGAAATAGTAATTCCTTGCCTATATAAAATACCTTTTTCCAACACGTAACTGGATATTTTATACCTCATCTTCTTGGCCACTTTTTGGTCGGACGACAGTGTTCCTCTTTCAATGTATTTTCTAATTGGGCAAGAATTTCCATTGGGATTATTCGCCTGAGTTCTATTTGAGTTGCTGAAGCAAGCCGAGCAAGAACGTCTACTTGGGCATTCTCTATTCTAGTAATTCTCACGATCCTCACATAAGTGAACAAAGAAACAATCTCTATAGATTTTTATGGTAGCTCCTCAATGTTTCCCCTTTGGTGATATAGATTTGTTGTATTTGGTAGACAATCAGCTGAGAAATACTATATACTAACACCTGGTGAGTGCCGAATGATGAAGCCAGTTCTAATCTTGTGAGTAATGCTTCATATTTAGCCTCATTATTGAAAACCTTGAATTGGAATCTCAAAGCATATTCCACATTTACGTTGTTCAAAGTGTTGATGATGAGGCCTACTCCACTTCTAGTAGCACATGAGGATCCATCTACAAATAGTTGCCAGATTGGAATGTCCTTGGATAAATCTTCCTTTACCAGCACTCAGTGTTTGAACATCTCCATGCTCTATTAAATTTTTTCTTACACAGTTGATGATTCTGGTTGATCGGCCACAATCTCTGTTTGTGTTTGTGATAATCTCTTTTTCAAAGAAGTATTCTCGACAGGTAAACTTAGATTATGTTATCCTCTACATATGTGAATTCGGCTATGAAATTTTCTAGTGATTGTCCCTTTAATGCAATTTCGAGTTCATAAACAAAGTCATACTCTCCCAATTCAACTGCCCAAGACATTAACCTTCCAAAATTTTCAAGTTTATGCAATGCTTGTCGCAGAGGCAAATCCATGTAGACTATAGTGGTGTGAGCTTCAAAATAAGGCCTCATTCTCTTGGAAGCTTCAATTAAAGCTAGCGCTAACTTCTCTAGTCATGGATATCTGATCTCTACTCCTCGAAATGCCTTGCTAGCTTAATATATTGGCCTTTGAACTCCTTCATCTAGTCGGATCAAAGCTTAGTTTATAAATGATTCTGAAACAACCAAGTATAGATATAACTTTTCTCCCAAAATTGGTCGGGAGAGGAGAGGGGGAGAACTCAAGTACTTATTCAAATCCAAGAAGGATTTCTCACATTCGTCATTTCACTCAAAAGTCTTTTTAAGCTCCTTAAATAATGGAAGACATTTATCAGTTTCTCGGGAGACAAAACGGTTTAATGCTGTTACTCTTCGTGTCAGCTTTTGAACATTTTTCTTATTGGTCAAGGACTGCATTTCTAGTAAAGCTTTAATTTTGGTAGGGTTTGTTTTTATTCCCCTTTTATTGATGATGTACCCTAAGAACATTCCTTCCTACACTCAGAAGATATATTTGGTTGGGTTGAGATTCATGTAATGTTTTTCCAGTTGATAAAAGGTTTGAGTCAAGTCCGCAATGTGGTCGGTAGCAAATTTGCTCTTGGTGAGCATATCATCTACATACACTTCCATGTTTTATCTACTATGGTCTTCTAAAACCTTGTTCACTAATCTCTGATAGGTTGCTCCAGTGTTCTTCAAACAAAAGGGCATGGCATTGTAACAATAAGTTCTTCGGTTTGTAATAAAGAAAGTTTTTTACTTATCTTCAAGTTTCATCTTAATATAATTATAACCAGAATAAGCATCCATGAAACTGAGCAATTCGTGACCTGCTGTTGCATCAACCAATTGATCAATCCTTTAAAAGGAAAATAATCATTTAGGCATGCCTTATTGAGGTTTGTGAAGTCTACACACATGAGCTATTTGTCATTCTTCTTCTTAACCATTACCACATTAGCCAAACAACTGGGATACTTGACATCTTCAATAAACTATGCTCGCTGTAATTTCTCCACTTCCTCTTAGATTGTCTTATTCTTCTCGGGGTTGAAAACACTTCGCCTTTTCTTGATCGACTTAGAATCTGGGTAGATATTAAGCTCATAGCAAACAAAATTTAGATCAATCCCCCAACATATCTTCGTGGATCCAATCGAACACATTTTTCCTTTCTTTAAGGAATGTAATTAATTCTTATTTGAAAAGAGGGAGACAATCTTGAACCAATATGGGTAGTCTTTTTGGCTTCTCGTCGTCCAGTACAGTAGTTTCCGTTTCTTTCATAACTTGTCCCTTCACTAGGTCCTCCTCTTCCTGAGGATCCAGTGTGTCAATGTGGAAAGAGGTTGTGCCCTTCATTTGTATTTTATGTTGGTTGGCTGAAGTATAATATCACTCCCTAGCTTCTTTCTGATTGCCATTTACTATGCCGACTCCATAATTTGTTAGAAATTTCATGCATTGATGTATTATAGATGGAACATCATCTAACTAATTTAATCCCACTCTTCCTAGGATGATATGGCAGGCTGATGGGACATTTTTATCTAACATAAAGAATGAATTCTTTCTCTCCTACTTGTCGACCAGGTGTCGACCAAAAATTCATCCCCAAGGGGTATACTTTCTCACCTGCAAATCCTATGATAAGTCTATGGTATGGCTCCAGTTTACTGTCATGTATCCCTAGGTTACTAAAACATTCATAGAAATTATATTCGTAGAACTCCCATTATCAACTAGTATCCACTAAACCAAAAACAACAATCTAGCACGGTTTAAACTATTCCAGATCAAATCTGGCACGATTTTGAACTGTACCAGAATCACATGTTCCAAACTGACATTTTTTTATGGCACGGTTTAAAAGTATGATAGATTCTGTCAAATAGGTTCACTTCTGGTACAATATTAAACTCTGCCAGAATTTGATATTTCTGGTACACTTTTGGCACAGTTTTTAGTTATGCCAGATCGAGTACATTTTGGTACACTTTTAACATAGTCAAAACCATGGAAAAATTTGATTCTCTTTTGGCAAGGTTTTGAACTGTGCTAGATTTTCGAATTAGTAAAAAGAAATTATAAATAATATTACAAAAAGATTAATTAATCCTGCATATCGAGTAAGAAAGAATTAATGCGTAGCTTTAGCTAATTAAATCTTCTAGACAAATTCACAGATGAAGACTATTTTTATAGAAAACTCGTAAAGCCAAATTTATTAAAACAAAAAGAAGAACAAACTGATAAAAAATCCCCAAAATGAAAATAATGAAAGAACATAAGCCTTATAGAGATGGCTACAAGAAACTAAAGTCTTCGGTTGAGTATTAAACCAATGATACCCAAGCCAAGGATAATCAAAAGAGTAAAAGTGGGGATTTTTTGAGATGCGAATGAAATAGATACATATAAGGATCATAAGTAATAAAAAGGAAATCCAAATATGGATCATAGAGATCCGTTGGTAAAAAGTTTGCAACTTTACATCATCCAAAACACCATGAGCTCTATGCAAATAAAAACGATTTTGCATTAACTTCATGAGGCTTTGTCGACATGATTTACACACTGCAAAATAGTACCAAATGTCAATACCACTGAAACAATGAGTGCGAGAAAAACATAACTCACATAAAGGTTTTACTAAGTGTCCATTTAGAGAGAAAAAATGGACATAGTGTCCTTTTTTTATTGGACTATCCAACATCTTAAGGGATAATAACCAATCCAACAATATTCAATGATCTCAAATTCATTTTACAAATACTTCAACGAAACAAATTTCGTAAAAAAAATCACAAATATATCAACTTAGGTTTGAGGACTTTAGATGGTTCTTTAAATTTTTTAGTCTACCTTCCTCATACCAACTTAGAAAAAAAGGTACCTTTAAATTTTGTAGTCTACCTTCCGCATACCAACTTAAAATTGCAATGGTTTAAGAATGAATTTGCATAAAGGAGAGAAAAAAAATTCAGCTCTGGCCGAAATGGAATCAATTAGTGAAACAACATGAAATGAAAAATACAAAAGAAGATAGGTAGGATGTTCTATAAAGGAATTTCTTAGAAATTATCCCTCTTTTGGTGCCTTTAAAGCAATATAAAGCCTTTGATCACCTAGTCAAGTTCCTCATATCCGAGTCCCTGTCGGTTGGGCATCCAGAAGGGAGATGAGATTCCAATCTCCAATAATTTCACCTTCTTGAAGGTCCGAATAAAGCAGCAGACTCGAGGGGAGGAGCATATATATAGCCACTATCAAAGGCTTTATATTGCTTTAAAGGTGCCAAAAGAGAGAGAATTTCTAATAAATTCATTTTTAATACATCTCTCTCTCACTGTGTGTGTGTGTGTATATATATATATATATATATACCAACAGTGGCTGTTATATAACAGCAGTGACACACTTAAGCGTCCTATAGAGAGTGAGAGCAAGTCATATCTTCCCAAATATAAAATTAATGGCACACTTAACCGTCCTAACTCGGTGCTTGAACTCCCAAAATCTAATATGGAGTATGAGCTGAAAAGAAAGTGAAATAAGTTTGACATAAATACAAACTAAATAACACTAATAATTTGGCTGCAAAGTGTTTTGTCATATAACATTGCATCGAGATTCATAATTTCAAATTGTTGTACCAATATCAAGTTTGAGATTAACATATAACATTACATGCATTAAGGTCTCATAACTGATATCAAGTTTGAAAGGCACAAAGTCAGTTCATTTCCTAAACCTCAAACTTAACATGTGAATTTATCAATTTAGAATTCAAGGGAAACAACCCTTAGGCATGGATTTCATGCCTTAAATATTTAAACTAGTTATCATCCAATTCTAAAGCATGGATTTCATGTCCCAAATACAACATTAGTTTAGAATTCAAATGCATGGAACCGAACACCCTAACTTTACTGTAATTAAAATTCTAAAGAATGGGAATGGAGTTCCTAAACAGTTTCTCTGGAAACTCGTCATAGTATGACTATAAATAATTCGATTTTCCTTTTCATAGTTAGAAGTGTTTAATTATGTCAACCATAACATCATTTTCTTAACCCCTTACCTTTGTTTTATTCTATCAACAATCCACTGCCAACAGTCAGCTGTCCCGCAAGTCGAAGCAAGGCATGGATAGCGGAAATTATTTTTAGAATGCCTGTCCAAATTCTTCAAGTTAACAAAGTTAATACAATCAAGATAATCCCATATGAATTAATTAAAAAAAATTGAGTGATAAAGAGATGTTACTGTCAAGTGCTTAAATTTCCACTTCAATTACATGTTGTAAAAAAAGAGGGTTCGTGAAAAGAAAATAGATAATTAAATAATAAGATCAAACAAAAATGCAAAGAGTTTATCTGTTTGTAACTGAGATCAAACAAATAGATAGTAAAAACATAAGATCAAATCAATAGTTAAACAATAAGATCAAACAAATAGAATCAATTTAGTATTTCATACCATAATGTTAAAGCTAAACCAATGCTAAAATCCTCAACATTGTCTTTGTGTTGCTGGATCCAGATGCGACGATAAATACTGGACCAACTGTACGACAATTCTCCCAACCCTCAGAAGGAGATTAAGAAGAGGCGGATCCTGACCTGACATTTTTTCTAGACATAATTTTTGAAAGCGTTTGCAGGCCATTTAAAGTGAGAGTTGAACAAATTTTGCAGTCTCAGCCTAATCTCATCCATACACGAATAATTTCCACCAAGGTTGGACCAATAGTACCAATTGTTGCAAATAATTGGCTGTAGGGGATGAATCATTCATACGCTATTTACGATAAACTTTATTTCTCCACCTTTCTCTGCGTGGTTCAATCATCAAAAGATCCCGCTAAGAGAACCTCTAAGGATGAATTAGGCCAAACTATAAAGTTGTAAAGCTTTATGAAAGCATATACCTGATCTAATCTGATCAAACCAAAGATATATGGGTCGAGCTCCAAGATTTGACTCCAAACTTTGTTAATCTGAAACACAATCGAAATCAAACACAAAAATCACAAACAATAGACTAATATCGAAATCCAAAAAAGGAAATGAAAAATTGTGTCAAGATCGATACAAAAGCTTAGTTTCCAAACACTAAGTAAATATTGATTCTCTAAACCCTAGTGTCAAAACAAAGGGAATTACCTTAGTGGTGTTGGGGACTAAGTCTGATCGAAAGACAAAAGAGGAAAACGGAGTCAGAGAAGAGTAAAGACAATATAATATGAATTACATCCATGTCACAACACCACAAACGCAAATATAATATGCATTCCATCCATAATAATATTTTATCACAACACCACAAACGTAAATATAATATGCAAACAAAAAAAACAAAGATAACAGTTATATTGTCCAAAATGATAGTTAATTTTACACTTAGGAATACAAAAGTTGATGCAATACCACAAAATAAAAGTTGGTGCAATACCATTAATTGGCACCAAAAAAACTATTCGTCGGTGTCACCAATGGGAGGACAAAGTTCATCGAGCCAATACATAGTTCTATTTTTACCAACAGCTCCCAAGTTCTTGCAATGATCTTGTTTTCCACCCCAAATTGGATACTCGGACACTTTGATGTCATCGAGTAAAACTCTCACTTCATTCTTTCTCAAAATGTATGGAAGTGAATGGTAGAGATGGATCCTAGTTGCGTTTTCCTCCCATGACCAACAAGTTCATGTGTGTGGGATAGGTTTTTTCATAAAATTAGAGAGGTGAAATTTGGAACCTAGAATGTTGGGGAGGAAAGAGAACACGAAGGAGTTCTAGTTTCTAAAGTAGGTAACTCCTGAACGTTGTGTCCAACACCAAAAAATTTCTCAGTTTTGAAGTCGGTAATGAATTTTGATAATGCGGACTTCATCCCCTCCATTTCACTCCTAAGATCGTCAAAATGATCCTTCCAATTTTTGGTGTCCTCGTTCACCTCTTCAAGCATTTCTCTAGCAAATGCCGACCCTAATATAGCGGTTCTCAAAATTGTGGACCCAACACAACGAACACGTCCTCGCGTATCTTTTCTAAAAACCTCAAAATAGGCCTGACATGTAAGGTCTCCTCCTGGCCAATCTCTTTGTCTACATCCAGAAGCAATTGAATTTGGTCCTGTACAAAAATATATTAACATTAGGTTTGATGATAATGATACGATACTTTTTTAGGACAAAACGAACATTAAAAAATTTTAATTAGAGCAAATGTTTTATCATGAGGGGCATAACCACCCCATTTGATTATATGAGTTGCCAACCACAATTCAGCACAAGTGGGTGCATGCCCATGCTTCTTTCTTCAATTCTTTAAAGCTCGGGCATAACCATGACGACCTGTGTTATGAGTTATCTTTTTCGCACAATTTTGTCTAGTCTCTTTTTTCTTTCTTCGCAATGTCTTTTGAACCTCTAAAGCTTCATTATTGCAAAACAACTCCCAGTCCTTAGATTTGACATTTCGTGGCACTTTCTCCTTCCACTTTCCAACATCACCATCCTTGAAATTAACCCTTAGCTTTGACTTGAACTTCAAGCATCGTTCCCTTTTTTCATAAAATAATCTTCTGACTTTCGTGCACATCTGGGAACTCTTTCTACAATATATAAAGAAATAAAATTAAAACATCACATAATTGAATTTACTAACTATTACATTCTTCGTAAAAGAAAAAAAAATAGTATACCATGAATGATGACCAAAGTGAGTTCTTATTACTTACATCCACTTATTTCCAACTCGTATAAGAAATGAAAACACGTGTCCTAGCTAAGTCTCCCAACCTAGTTAAGAGTGTATATGAATCTTCACCAACTGAAAGGCCGTGCTCATTAAATTTAATTTCTTAGCAGAAGAGTCATCACCTGCTCTCGAAGAACCCGAAGCAACCATAGAACGGGAGGTTGATATAGCTGTCTCCCCACTTAGTGAGGGTTACGAAGTATCACCCATATAAGACATTTATCTAAAAAAACGTGACTATTGGACGCCAAAATAATCAGAATAAAAATTAACATGAATATTATATGTTCAAATAGAAATATAAAGGAGATTACATATTCAAATAGTAATATAAAGAAGATTACATGCTCAAATAATAGTAAAAATAAAATTACAATTTCAAATAGCCATACATAAACTATTAAATGTTTACAACAACAACAACAAATGGAACAAATAGAATATGACCCGTTCAAAATAACAAAAAATTGAATATTGCATATTCAAAAACAAGTTCAGAACTAAATCATTGAACTACAACACTTCATCGATGTGCAAAAGCTCCAGTAATATATCATTTTCCTCGAGAATGGAGTCATACATCGTACGGTCAATATCAATCGCATCTATTTCTTTTGTCAGTCTCTTGGGAGAGTGTAAAACAACTGACCACCCCTTCAACTTTATTTCTTGACTATAAAATACTTGACTTGCTTGAGATGAAAGGATGAACGGATCGTCATGAACGGTATTTTTACTCATGAGCTTACTAAGATTCACCATCACTAATTTCGAGGTGGGTTCAACTTCGCAAGTATTCTTATCATCAACATCCACCCAATCACAATAAAAGACTGTATGTGTGAACTCAATGTAATTGAGGTCGAGTATTTGTCTAATAACTCTATAAAAGGTTATCATAATCCCCTTCCTATTAAAGGCCTTAGTGGATACACCAATACTATGAAAGTTATGATTCTCTTCATGTGCAGAAGTACAAAAGGTGTACCCATTACATTAAAATTTCTCATAACTGGTTACCCTAGGGAGCGGACCATCGGCATATGGTAAAATTCCCGTACCATTACATTTTGAGGTTTGTAAGGAAATGATAATTTTTTAGAGTTTCATTAAAAATAATTACAGTTGATAAATAAGTACACGTATAAATAAACACTTGCCTCATTCCTTAGCCAATGGATGAAATCATCAATTCTATGCATCAATGAAGTCTCAGTTACCACAAATATTCTATAAGAAATTAATTTTAAATTAAGAAATATCACATTAGAATCAAACTCATATTGTACATTATTTAAGATCATATTGTACATTAAATTAAGAAATTAGTTTTAAACACTATCTCATTGAGATAAAACCCATCTTCGTACTTGCTCATATTGTACATTATTTAACATCAATTCTTTACTTTTACCTAATGCTCGTTGACATTCTGAGTCATCAAACTCATCATCAAGAAAATCCTCAAGATTCCTCTTATGAGTTCCTTCACCTCTTTTCCATATGTACTCCATGGCAAACAAAGAAGCTTCATGTAAGAAATATGCATTAATAATGCTCCCTTCAATGTACCTATTATTTTGTGACCACTTTTTATATTTTCCCATTTCTCTCTCAAGTAAGCACATCGCCCGATATCTTGGCGGCCCAACTGTCAAAGCTTTATCGGTTAAATGGTGCATGAGGTGGATTATCACCACAAAAAGGCAGGTGGAAAATAAATTTCAAAGAGATAGAGTTCCTCTACTAATGCATTTTTAGCCTTCAAAATATGTTCCCTAAATATCACTTTGGCACACAACACATTAAAGAATGTACTTATCCTTTGTATAGCTTTAAACAAAGGCTTATGATCCGGAAATGAATGGATACAACGCAGGAAACAACCGTTGCATAGTGACGTGATAATAGTGGGACTTGAGATTGATAAATCCTGGTAGATCGAGGTTAACATTGTTGCTGAAATTTGATGAAAATCCAATCGGTACCTTTAATGTTTTTAGTGTACGATAAAAGGCTTATTTCTCTTCCTTGCGTAATGCGAAAGGTGCCTTTGGCATCTTCCTTTTATTACCGCCTTCAACATCTTTCATTCATAATTGCCTTTTAAGATACAAATAATCTTTTAACTCTTCACAGGCTTTAACCGTATCTTTATTTGATGAGTTTTTCACCGAGAGTATTGTACCTAAAAAAGTGTCTGTGACATTATTTTAAACATATATAACATCTAAATTGTGTCTAATATCATGATCCTTCTTGTACTCTAAGTCAATGAAAACCGACCTCCTTGAAAAACCCTCAGTACCCGTTAGATTCTCATTGTCACCCTCACTTGGATAATCATCACCTTCCAATATGACACCCTCCTTCTCCTTCCCCTTTTCCTTCACATTTCCCTGCCCCTTTCCCTTTTTATCTCCCTCACCTTATCCCTCTCTTTCAACACCTTCTCGAGCAATAAGTGACACCATCTACTCAACTTTTGCACTTGTTAACTTTCTTGGAGCCATAACGTCCTCTATTTTACCATTAAATGTTTGCTTTGATGTGTCAAACCTGTAAGGATGGTTTTGAGGATGGAACATACGAGATCGTTGGTAATAACATTTCGTTGACTTAGGAAGATATTGAGAAGGTGTATTATAGAACAAACGGGACACCCATTGTACCCTTGAGTTGACATCCCATAAGCTAGAAAATCATAACTGAAATTGCTCATTTTTGTTTGCATCCCAAGCCTCAATTCCAGACCATAAGATTTTTAACTCGTCGACAAAATTGGAATATTATGCAAATCGGTGTGTTTTGTTGATGTCACAAACGGAGGTAGTGGTTGGAATTGATCAACAACTAATGTCTCACCATGAAAATGCCATGAGGTATAGTTCATGTCCATACCATATGTCATTAAATGAACGAATATATCATCTATAACAACATGTCCATTCCCATTTCGACAACGTCTACAGGGACATGAATGTTTAGCATTCGTACTATTATTACGCACATAATGTAGAAACTCTAACACCCCATCTTTATACGGAACGGTCTCGATATTTTTCTCGTTTATCCACTCTTTGTTGATTCCTGACGACATCCTGATAAGTTTAAAGAACACATATTATAATATAAACGCTTATTGTAGATATATTTTAGTTTTTATTCAAGTGTAATTATGTATATATTTTAGCTCCTATATTTCCTCCATCTCCTCTACAGGATAAGGGTCCTATCCTATTCAAAAATGCATATTTTGTATTATTCATAATGTCTCATGCCATGTCCTAATCTGGAAAATTTCACCAGTATCTCTCTATAGTTCTTCAAGTACACAACTTAAATTAGGAGTGTTCATGTATTACTCAAGTTTTTTAACCAAGAAAACACAAAACACTACATCAATCTAGTATGCACCCAAAGAACATAAAGAGATACCACCAAAATTTCCAAAATAGGACATGCATAAACATTATGTACAATACAAACTTTTTCATTTTCAAACTATCCAAAAATTGGACAATTCAAAAGTTCTCACCATAGTCGTAGTGATACCTCTTAAACGGGTCTAGGGTTTTTCAGCATGTGTAACATTATTATTGAATTTTTACCATTAATGTCTACTTACTATTTAAATAGTTTTTTTTCTTTTTCTTAAATTTTCAAAACAAAATCTCATTTATCCATTTAATTAGTGGGGGTGTCTACTTACTATTTCAATTTGTTTTTTTAAATTATTATTGAATGTTTAGCAATTAAATTTTCTTAAAAATCCATAATCTATACGAATCAGAACAAATATGCATTTTAAATAGAATGGTAAGAACATAAAAACATAGATTACCACTAAAAGATCTCAAGCTCCGTCCAAAAATCAATGATTTTTTTTCATTACCAACATTCAATTTGTACCAAAAACTCACACATTAAAAAAAACACAATAAATATTTAAAAATGTATAGACTTAGGTTAAAAAAAGTTATATTGTTAGGTTGTCCTTGTAAAGACTTAGGTTAAGAAAAATACAGATGCTTTTAAAAATTACCTGAGCGAAATGAGTGGGGAGAGAGATGAGTGGAGAGAGAGATTTAATCGGAGAGAGCTGCACGGAGAGAGAGAGAGAGAGAGAGAGCTGGCCGGAGAGGTAGAGAGAGAGAGAGCGAGTGCTGAGCGAAGAGGGATGAACGGGGTGAGCGGGAAGATGAGCAACGGGATATAGAAAAGTGTGTGATATTGAATTTTGTTAGAGCCTTTTATATTTTAGACAAGTGTACTCAATTTTGGAACTCTTTAAAGCAGTGTAAAATTTTGGAACTATTTTAAAGTGTGCCAGATTATCATTAAACCGTGCCAGAATTTGGCACGGTTTTAAACTATGCCAAATTTTTATTATGAGGGTGTGCCAAATCACTGTTTTTGGTGTAGTGATCCTTGCAACCCTAGCCCAATGAATTCTACATGTGATAAGTAACGGATCATCGTGAGGATAAAGTACCCACTCAGATTATTTTTGGAGAATCCGATCTCTATCCTGTCTTTATTGACATTCATTGGCTGACTATCACTAGATTCAACCATATCAATATGTCTGATAGTTGGGTAGGCCTTGGCTTCATTTAAGTAGGCTTTCCTTTCTATAGTTGGGTCTCCTCCTCCAGCATCTCCTCTTGCGATGAAGTGGCATCCAAAAGATAGCATGCCTACCTCCACCTCTGGTTCATCAGGCTTCTTCGACAAGTCTGGATCTTCTTTAAAATCATATTTTCTTGCTCTTTTGTTGCCTTCATTTGCTCATGTTGGAGAGTCAGACCTCATTCGATCATTTCTGTTGCCATTCTGAACAATAAACTTTCTCAGTTTTCCACGTCGAATAAGATTTTCAATCTTATTCTTTAGTGAAATGTAGTTGTCGGTGTTATGCCCATGGTCCCTATGAAATTCATAGTACTTGAACTTATCCCTCTTATTTGGGGGTGTCTTCTACTTTCCAAGCCAATTCAATTCTTAGTTCCCCTTGATTTCCCCCAGGATATGGTGAACACCATTTTTGAGGGGGTATATTCATCATACTTGTTCATACGGTCAAGATTTTTGTCTTTTTGATCCTTCTTGAATGAATTAGAATTGTTTTTCTAACTTTCACCCTTGATTTCAGGATCTTCCATAGCCTCCTCGACATTCATTATGTTTCCATCCTTATCCATTAATTTTGTCATGGTTTTGGGAGAATTCTTCGCTAAAGCGTAGTAAAGATGTTTAGTGAACAACCCACTCATAAGTGTTGCAATGGTTGTCTTCTCCTCGTAGTCCATCATCACTAGTTTCTCATTGTTAAAATGTGTAATGTACTCTCGAGTACTTTCTCCAGACTTTTATTCCATGGTCAAGGGATGAGTGACACTCTTGATCGGCTTCGCCGCAGAGAAAAATTTATATAAGAATAATTCAACTAATTGATGACAACTAGATATTTTACCTCTTAGAAGATTATTATACGAGATTTGGGCTGGTCCTGTGATAGAATTGGAGAAATCTCTACACCTCATTTTTTCGGGCACTGAGTGGATCTCGGTGGCAGCTTGATATTACCCTATGTGCAAGACTGGATCAGTTTTCCATCATATTTAGGAGTGACTACTGATGGCCTAAACTTGGATGGTGTTGGTTACTCCACAATAGCCTGGACGAATGGTGAGCCTTTAATAAAGCTCCTTCGTAATTTATTCTTGGTCTTGGCCATTTTACCTAGCCGATCTTCCAACCGTTGCATAGATCCCTTTTAGGATTGTTCTTCTATCTTAGAGTTAACCGAGGTAGATTTTGTGTCTTTTCTGTGTCTATGTACTGAACTCTCCTCCTAATAGGTCTGCTCGGCACGCACAGAGCCCCACATACTAGCTCTTGATCTCACAGAATCTTCTCTGTGCTCACGATGACGCTCCTGCTCCCTCTGATGACCTCTAGTTACCCGGGTACCTGGACGATCAAAAGAAGACTCCCTATTTAGACTTTCCAATACACTTGGATTTTTTTTGGAAAAGGATCTACCACTATAGTAATCCGTTGATCGGAATGAAAAAGTTGGCTAGGACGGTATAACGATCATGAGAAGAACTGGAATGATAACTCCTTTTATTTCTGGCTGGTGGGGTGGCATATCTCTTCTGGAATTGGATGACTTGTCTTGCATCGTGCGAGCCAACTATTTAACTTGAGAAGAATGCGCTTGCGTTCAAATAAGGAAGTTATTTAATTAAACTCAGTTTTTATTAATTAAGTCCTAAACATGCATCTAGGTGTGATTGATGATGATAAAATCAAGCAAGAACAATCAAACGCACACAAATGAGGAAAAATCCCCCAAAGGGGCAAAACCTTTTATTTTCACTATAATTTTGTAAGAGAACGGCTTACACGAATTACAATGAAAATATGAGACACAGAAACACCCTCGGGTGTCGGTTATGTTATCGACGGCTGGAACTATCCCTTTCCAGTAGGTAAGCAATGAAGAAGAGAACGACTTCCTCACAAATTAATCCAGATGAGTAAATGATCCTCTTAAAGGTTTAAAGATTCACACACACATATATGGGAATGGTTTTGTGAATCAAAAAGGTTTAGAAAACCTTAAAAAGATGAAGTCTTATTCTGGATAGTTTTCACAGAATTTTGAGATTACAGAAAGACTTGAAAAACGTGTAAAAGGAGAACGGATATTTATACGAAAATCGAGGCGGTGGCTCGTTCGAACGAGATAACCATGTTGCTCGAACGAAGGACAGTTCAAACGAGATCGCGCGACATGCTTATCTCGTGCGAACGACATTCAAAGTCATTTGAGAGAGCTCGTCGTTCAAGGCACTTCGCTTCTACACTTAGAAAAAATTCTGCTTTTGATAAAAAATTAATCCAGACTTCAAAAATAATTTTCAACAAATTTCCCAAATATTTATGCAAATATTTAAAGCTCCAATAAAACATTTTACCGATAAAGCGTAGTGGAGTAGTGGGAATGAGCTAAGCAGCACGTCGCATGTAGCATGATGCACATGAGGATACTGGATGCATTGAATTCGGATAAAGGCCGTCGAGGTTGATCATGTTGACGTGCCAAATATAGCGGTATGAGTTATACAAACTGTGATCTAGGAGAAAACAGAAAATTCCTAGATTCTACCCCGGACATTTATAAAATTATGTCCTTACAAATCTCCCCCTATGTCTATGCCGATACATACATAAAAAATCCGAATTATGCAATCAAATGACATACAAGATAATATCCCCATTAAACCCTCAAACTGATAATACTAAATGACATGTCTTTCAAATCTTCGGCTCTTTAGAAACTTCCAAAGCTTTTCTCATCAGGGTGTGCAATTCAATAATGAACAATGTTGTACCTACACACATGAGATAAAGCAAATACCCGTGACAAGCAACAGTTTGAAATATAATGATATGCAAAAATTGATGATCAAATTAAGCTTAAGCAAATCATTCATAAATCAACCAAACACCAAAACAAACAATTCTCCCCCATAATTCTTCTCCCCCTTTTTATGATGTCCCCAAATAGACAGATATGAGAAGCATAAATGAATGCACATGGAGAATGACACACGAGAATAAACGGCTATTTTTGTATTTTTCAAAATTTTTCACATAGAATGTACAACAAAGAATCACACCATGAAAGAACACAAAAACAACCAAGTCGATGATAGCGTAAATGTAGGGATGTGATCAAATTTGATAGGAAAATCAATGCATACAAACATGACATATGTGCACGATGAATATCGGATACTCCTAACGAATGAACTCAAAATCTTCCTTTGGTTTAAAAATGTGGTAATATGAGACATTGACTCAATCAAATCAACAAATCAAAGCTCAAAGTGATTTCCACACCAATAACGTCCAAAACTATTTTATGCTTTTTCAGGACTTTCGAGGACGTGCAAACCCGTTTTAATTTCTCCATCCAAACTCCCTCATATATATTTTCTTTTTAGAGGTAATCTAAATTCTCAAACTTTAGAGAATTGGTGCAAAAACCTAAATGGCCCATAATTGGCATGAATTTCTTTTTATTGCCTTTAAATTTTTTCGGGCTCTTTTAGACCTCTTTGGGCCCCGGATAATAAAATTCCTCCATTTTTTAGGTCCAATTTAACGGTGGCTTAGTATTCACAAAGGCCAAAATGAACCTTTCGTAGCCCTTCGCCGTTTTCAAACAAAGCACACAAACTCACAAAACGATTTTTATATACACAATTTCCTTATCAAAATTTATCGTGCTTGGTTTGTTTTAAAGGACAGGATTGAAGTGAAAACACCCAACCAACATGTGATAAGACAAGAACAATAATTAAACAAATCCGTGCATGTGTGCAATAAAGGAAACATGAGTCAAGCATGTAGGAAGTAACACTTAATTACATCTTAATGACTCCAAACATTATAAACTACGAGGATGAATTGACCTATTGTCTCAAAACACTATCAAATAGTCACATAAAAATAATGAAATGATGTTGTGACTCGGTCATCCTAAGTGATCATCCATAAATGGTGTAAACAAAATACAAAAATCTTTTTGGATTTTTCAAAAATTTTATCAAAATAAAATCTTTTTGTATTTTTCAAAATTCTTCAAAAGCAAAAATTTATATAAAAAGTACATGTCACAATGCTAGCAAAAATATATCAAAAAGCATAACTAGAGTATGACAAACATGCAAACACAATCATCTATATGATATGGCAAGAGAAGAATCATGTGCAAGCAAATGCGAATCAACTATTCTAAAATCTAACGTATCCAAAATTCATTTCCTAACCCAAACAGATTTAACACGTCGACACGGGGTTTTGGGAACCAACAAAGAACTAGACTTCGAATTCCTAGGACCTCTTCCAAGATCAAAATAAAATCTCCTAGGGTGACCTTTCCTACCACAATATGAACATGTGTAAACGGGTGGAACGACACCTAAAGTGTGATCTTTTCTAACATCCTTGGAATTAATTGACCCTCTAAAATAAATAATGGTTTTGGCTTTAGCATTAGAAGCATGAGAACACTATGAGCCATTGCCATCACTATCAAACCTACTTGAGTCTGTCAAATCATTTTTTAACTTCAAAATTTTTTACTCAAGCAAAGAATTAGACTCTTTCAAAGACAGAGATTTCTTTTTCAAATTTTCAATTAAACTTAACAGTTTATCACGCTCCCCCTCAATTAAAATAAACTTATTCCTAAGAGTATTTTCACGTGCCGTAAAATCATCGATTAATTTTTTATCCTCGACGGCACAAATGGGAACCCTAGAATTTTTTAAGTCCTTTAATTCCTTCTCTAAAACTAGGACTTTCTCATCACTCTTCTTTTTGGCAATTTTCAAAGAATCAAAATCAATACACAAATTACCAAAGTGCTCACGACAAATATCACTTTGAGTTTGAAACGCTTGCAAATATTCAATCTTAATTTTAAAGAGAGAATTTTCTTTTTCCAAAACTTTAATTCTTTTGCAAAGTTTCAAATTCAAACTTTTTAATTTATCAGCACGGTCGTGAATTTTTTCAAAAATAGGCTCCTCATTAAATGGATGTTCCACTGAAAAATTGCGATTTTTCACAAAACAGATTTAAAAAAAATCAACATCACACAAATTTTGCGGAAAATAGGAATACGTAATAAATTAGCGCAACCCGCTCTGATACCAATTTGAAAACGTGAGTAGACAAATTGTATCAGAAAGTAAATCGTCGAAAAATCAGGATCACGCGATAAATTAGCGTAACCCGCTCTGATACCAATTTGAGAAGAGTGCGCTTGCATTCAAATAAGGAAGTTATTTAATTAAACTCAGTTTTTATCAATTAAGTCCTAAACATGCATCTTGGCGTGATTGATGATGATAAAATCAAGCAAGAACAATCAAACACACACAAATGAGGAAAAATCCCCCAAAGGGCAAAACCTTTTATTTTCACTATAATTTTGTAAGAGAACGGCTTACATGGATTACATTAAAAATATGAGACACAGAAATACCCTCGGGTGTCGGTTCTGTCGTCGGTGACTAGAACTATCTCTTTCCATTAGGGCAACAATGAAGAAGAGAACGACTTCCTCACAAATTACTCCAGATGAGTAAATGATCCGCTTGAAGGTTTAAAGATTCACACACATATATGGGAATGGTTTTGTGAATAAAAAAGGTTTAGAAAACCTTAAAAAGATGAAGTCTTATTCTGGACAGTTTTCGCAGAATTTTGAGATTACAGAAAGACTTGAAACACGTGTATAAGGAGAATGGATATTTATACGAAAATCGAGGCGGTGGCTCGTTTGAACGAGATATCCATGTTGCTCGAACGAAGGACAGAAGTCGTTCAAACGAGATCGCGCGACATGCTTATCTCGTGCGAATGATATTCAAAGTCATTTGAGCGAGCTCGTCGTTCAAGGAACTTCGCTTCTACACTTAGAAAAAATTATGCTTTTGATAAACAAATAATCCAGACTTCAAAAATAATTTTCAAAAAATTTCTCAAATATTTATTCAAATATTTAAAGCTCCAATAAAACATTTTACCGATAAAGCGTAGTGGAGTAGTGGGAATGAGCTGAGCAGCACGTCGCATGTAGCATGATGCACGTGAAGATATTGAATGCATTGAATTCAGATAAAGGTCGTCGAGGTTGATTGTATTGACATGCCAAATGTAGTGGTATCAGACATACAAACTGTGATCTATGAGAAAATAGAAAATTCCTAGATTTACCCCGGACATTTATAAAATTATGTCCTTACATAACTGATTCTTGCATAACCTCCTGCCCTTTAGCCAAGTTGAACAGGATCATTTGAAGGTCCTGTCTCACCAGGAGGAGCGAATATTTCTTAATTATTGGCTGCAGCCACTAGGCTGCTTTTAGGAGCAATTGTCATTCTTTAAACCAAAGAATGAAGTATATGAGGTAGAGAACACTGACTCACAGTCATTCCCACAGATGACACCAATCTATTGATGTCTAAAAATTGACTTAATCCATATTTATAATCATAGATAAAATATAATAGGTTAGTTAAATCACATATACACAAGAACATAGCTTTTTAGAGTGATTCAGCTGTAAAATAACCTACGTCCACTATTGGTATTATTTCGTAGGGTTACAATAACTCAGTATGGTTTTCGAGTTGTCCCTTCAGTTGAGGGAGTATTTCGTATTTGTAATGGTGTAAAATCCTAGATATGGAATGCCTTTATATTGCCAAGTATTTACATCTGTGTACAATAAATGAAACTCTTAGGATTCAGTGTTGGTTGGCATCTCATCCTAGTAACTTTTGATCTTCCTGATGGTTGGCATTCTGGAGTTGGTCGGCCGTCCAACTGACTAAGTATCTCTGATGCTAATCAAGGTGTCTAGTCGACCACGTAGGAGGAAAAATGTACATTTATCGCTGGTCCACCTAGGAGAGTAATTTTTACATACAACACTGATTATTTCATTTTTTATTTTGTTGTCTAAACGCATGAGAAGAGACCCAATAGATAGTTAGAGTTAGAGAAATGTTCAGATGAAAAGTTTATGGTGAAATTACATTTATTCTTTGCAGATTTATTTGTTAAATTTAAATGTATGAGATTTGAGTTGGAACCCTTTGTAGTAATATTTTTGTGACCCAATTGAGTAGAGTGAACTATGCATATTCTTCATCACAAAAAGCATGGTAATTGAATCCAGTAAGAAATTAGAAATTCTAATTGATTCCAATCAAATATCCACTAATTTGCAACATTTTTGTTATCCCCCTTATATATCATTTGACTTGTAGTGGTATGGATATAATTTGAAATAATAATTGAATCAAATAATTAGAGTGTCCTTTGGGTATTTTATATTATTTTAAAAAGGAATTTTTTTTTACAAGAGTCTTTCTAAGAAAATTATATTATCACTTTTTCTTTTTTCAAGAAAAAAATGTCGGGCGTACGGCCGGGTCGTGTAATGGAATGAACGAAAATGATAAGGTGCTTGGATTAATTGGGTGACAATAATTTTACTAATTTTTTCTATTTTATTTTTATTCTTTACTATTATACAATTTTACGTCAATTAAGCATTTGGAGAGAGAAAATCCGTCCATAAAAAATCCAATTCTTCAAACACATGCGAAAAAATAGAGTTGATTTGAATTTAAATGTTTTTGGAGATTTTGAATATTTTTAACAGGAATACATCGAAAGTTATATAGAGTGAAGTGTAAAACAAAGCAACTTCATCCCAAGTGTCTAAAAGTTATTTTTTAGTTTCAATAATAACACGCATCTAATTGCATGCGATGGGGGTATTACACTCTATAATTGCACAACACATTCAATGCATGCATATGGTAAATTAAGAGTTAACATTTGGTGGGTTTATCAACACGTTATTAGAAAATAAGATATAATTTTCAAATGATCCTATTTTTTTTTATTAAAATAAGAAAGATAGATTGCTCATCTTCATTGGGTGTCAAAATGTCCTGGGGAAATTGAATCATGATGGACTCTAGCTAAAAACTACATATTGAAGAAAAACTTAATATATATATATTACTTTTAACTACTATTCAAAGAAACATCCAAATCATTATGTTTATTCTAGTAGTTACATAGACGAATCGTAGCATAAAAATATACAAAACTAAAGACCAACATAGAACCAAGTCAAGAAAGAACCCACCCAATTTTTTCATCAAACGTCATATAATGCGCTTAATATAAAACTGAGTTGCCGTAGCTTGACATAGTCTTTGGATTCGTGTACATAACTAAACAACATGATGCGAGAAGGTCAACAAAAGAAAAGTTTGCTGTTGATCAAGCAAAAAAATTTACAATGTTAAACGATAAATCTTTTTCGTTTTCATTTTAGCCTCTTATGCGAAAGTCAGAGATTTATTAATTTTTTTTAATTAAATCTTAATTCCAAAAATTTGTGAGTCTTTATCCTCATGTATTTTGAAAATTATAATAAATAACATAATCAATCAAAACTGTCAATAAATATTTTGTAACTATCTTTTTTATTTTTCACAGAGAATAACACTTGGTACATATTATTATAATAGGATCAACAACTAAAAAATAGGTGATAACGGCTTATTTGAAGGATTATGGCTACTAGGATACCTAGCATAGAAACCAAGCAAAGGGATAGAGATGAAAATAATAGGTGATAACTTCTTTCTATTCAAATTCAGCCATGTAATTGATAAACATAGAGTGCTAAACGGTAGGCCTTGGTCTTTTGACAAGAATCTAGTTCTTCAACGAGAACTGGATGGAGAAATTTCACCTATGGATATGAAATTTTGTTGGTCACCGCTGTGGGTCCGTATTTTTAATCTTCCAATGAACATAATGGAAGAAGATACGGGAAGAAGGATAGGAAATAAACACGAAAAATTTGAAGAGATTGACATTTTGCTGAGTGGAACTTGTTGGGATCGTTTTCTTCGAATCCATGTTTTTATGGACATTAAGAAACCAGTTATGCGTAGCACAAGAATGGACATTAAGGGGAGAGAGGCAACCTAGGTCTTTTTTCAATATGAGCGTATTCCTATTTTTGTTACTTTTGTGGATGTATTGGCCACACCGATAAAGACTGTGAAGAGAAACTGGTAGGGGACGAATATTTTACAATGCCCCTAAAATATGGAGATTGGATAAGATATACCCCGGAAAGGAAAATATTTCTCAAAGATATGGGGTTAGAAAGAGCCGACGGAGAAGGAAACCCATGTTACCAAAATTATGACTGAAATTGACGGGACAACGACTCCGGTGGAAAAGTAGGGTACACAAAATTCAAAATTTTTAAAAAAAATTAGTGGTGGAAAATACCAGGGGAATCTTTTGGACAATGGAAGATAGGGTGGTGAACCCATACCAAAACAGGGAGAGGTGCCTGTGTTGAACCTTGAAGAACGTAAAGAAATGGAGGAGGATTTAATAAATAATGAGAAGGTGGGAGCAAATGATAGGTGGAAACACTTGTCCTATATACCTTTTAACCCATGTGCCAAACAATTTACCAAACCCATAATATATGTTAAATCTATCCCTTCCCAAACCCCAACTTTTTAGGATAAAATTTATTCCCCTTCACCCCTACTCAATAATTCCATGGCCATTAACCCACTACTAGAACCACAACCACTCATCTCTCCGCTTGCTAAAAATAATACCCACCCTCTACTTTTCCCCAATAATGTCGTGGCCACTCACTACCCCTTTCAAGACTCACTCACCTCACTTGCAAACCCACTTACTAAAAATAATCCCCTACCTCTACTTTTGACCGTTGAATTTGCTACCCAAGACTTAGATTTCCACACAAAAACTGTACACTCACCAAATCACTCTTGCCAAAATCCCACCCAAGACCCTCTCACTAGGGGTGAGATTAGCAGCTAGATTTCATTCTCACTGTCCTCATACAGCTCTGTTATATTATCACCCACCCTCTAACTCAATGAACAATCACCACCACTCGCATAATGGTGGCGGTGAAAGCCACGCGCCAACTCAGAAAAAAGAATATTCAACCCTCGAAGCCTGTTTTTATAGGAATGCATGTACGTAGACCTGTCAATGGGTCTTTTCGAATCGTGTTCGTGTCGTTTTTTATCATGTTCGGGTCTTATTGGGTTCGTGTCTAAACGGGTGACTTTTTTATCGTGTGAAAAAATCATACCTAAACCCGACCCGTTATGTCATCGTTTCGTGTCGTGTTCACTCGTTAATACCTATTAAGATAATGAATTACTTTTAATTGTATACAAGATGACATATTATCTCATATTTGAACCCAAATAGATCTATTAATTCATTGACATTACTAAATCTCTCATTTAGTAAAATTCATTATGATTAAATTAACATTATGCTACATAAATTATCTATAAGTTCCAAAAAAATATCTCATTTACTTAAATTATCGGGGATTAACGGATTTTATCGGGTATTAACGGGTGAAGCGGGTCAATCCTAACCCGACCCGTTAACTATCGTGTCTTATCGGGTCGGCACCGATATGACCCGAACCCATTAACTTATAACTTCGTGTCGGTTCGTGTCGTGCCTCATTTTGTCAGGTTTACCTGTACGGGTGTTGATGATACTGATTATTTCATTTTTTATTCTGTTGTCTAAACATAAAGAGTGGAGACCCAGTAGATAATTAGAGTCGGAGAAATATTGAGATCAAAATATTGTAATGAATTACAATTATTCTTTGCAGATTAATTGTGTTTGAACTCATTTGTTAAATTTCAATTATTCGAGATTCGAATTAGAACATTCTCTGGTAATATCACTTTCACCCAATTAACTAGAGTGAAAAAGCATATTCATCACAAAAAACATGAAATGATAATTGAATCCAAGAAGAAATTAGCAATTTTAGTTGATCCCAATCATATCCACTAATCTGCAACATTTTTTTTATCGCCCTTGTATATTATTTGAGTTGTGGTGGTATCATGGATGTATGGATTTTTTTTTTTTTTTACAAATTAGCAAAGTAAATTGTAAGATGGGACCGAAAACTCGTATACAAGAGATGTGCAAAAAAAATATAATAGATAAAAAAGAAAAGAAATAAGAAAAGAATAGGGATACAAACAATTAATGTCTCCCAAAACTTAACAAACACTGAGGCGTAGAATGCGTCTCCTCCTTGAACGCAAAGAACTCAAAAGAGTATATTGAAGAGTTGCCCGCTCAATCTCATTATCCTCGAAGCACCTCTTGTTCCTCTCAGTTCAAATTATCTAAAAATGCATGGAGAGATTATTATCCACACTCAACTAATCTCTCAAGCCCAGCCCACCAAGCAACCAACTCCTCCCTCACTCTTTGATCAAAATCATCGATGATACTTTACCAGTTACTTAAATTCTTATGAATATGAAGGGCTTAAAAGAACCTTGTTTTTTTTAAAGGTCCTTTGGCTTTTATCTCTTTTTTTTTTTTCTTTCTAAAAGTGTTTATGCTCAACACTATTTTTTCCTAAATATGTTTTTGTTCTTTTGTTTTAGAACTTTTTCTATTTTATTTAACGAAATATATTTTTTTTGGAATTTTTTCAGAAAAAATTTTACCATGCAGGTGGGGGTGGGTACTGTGAGGGGATAATGGGATGAAGGAAAATGATAGGGTGCTTGGATTAATTGGGTGCACTGTTATAAAAAAGTCGCCTAGGCTTCGCTTAGGCACGCGTAGGCTTGAGGTTTGGGAGAAACGCCCCGCCTTAAGTTTGTTATGCCTTATTCTTGGTAAAACCCTTACGGCGCACATTTTTTCTAAAAACAACAATGCTTTAGTGAAACGATATCGCCTTTTAAAGAATTATTTTAGTAACCGGACCATGATCTCATCCAAAATAATAAAATAGTATTTTAACTTACATAGATTCAGACATATTTTTATGATATGTACAATTTTAGTATTTTAATAGCCTTGTTATGGTTAAAATATATTAAGAAGACCTAAACGTCTTTTCATGTCTTTTTACGCCGAAAGCTCGCCTAAGTTTCTAAGGCTTAAGGCTTGGCTTCCACGCCTCGATCACCCCCGCGTTTTTTAGAACCTTGATTGGGTGACAATAGTTTTACTATAGATTTTTTTAATTCTTTACTATTATTCAATTTTCCAGGTAATCCAATTCTCCTCTACTTTATTTGTTTTTATTTCAATGTTGTTATTGTCCTATTATACCTCAACTCGATTAAGCATTTGAAGAAAAACTACATGTTCATAAAAAAAAATTCCAATCCTTCAAATAAGTACAAAAAAGAGTTGGGTTGACTTGAATTTAAATATTTTTTAAAATTTCGCTCTTTTTCAAAGGAATACTTCATAAGTTTAAGTTACATAGAGTGAAGTGTAAAAAACTAACTTCATCCTAAGTGTCTAATTGTTATTTATTATTTATAGTTTCAATAGTAACACCCGTGACAAATGCATGCATTGGGAGTATTATACTTTCTCACGGTACTACACTCTTAAAGTATGGATTGGATAAATTAGGAGATAACATTTGGTAGTTGTATCAACACTTTATTAGATAATAACATATAATTTTTAAATAAGCCCTATTTTTTTTAATTAAAATAAGAAAGTTAAGTAACTCAACTCCACCTGATGTTAAAATGTCCGTGAAAATTAAATCATGAGCGAAGAATATTGGTATGATATTATATAACTAATTACTTTTAAGAAGTGTTCAAAGAAACATCCAAATCAATATGTTTATTCTAGTAGTTACATAGGCTAATGGTAGCACAAAAATATAAAAAACTAAAGACTAACAGGGAACCGAGTCAAAAAAGTAGCAACCAATTTTGTTCATCAAAGGTTGTATAATACGTTGAATATAAAAAAGAGTTGCCGAAGCTTGACGGGATCTTTGGATTCATGTATGATACGAGAAGGTCAACGAAAAGAAAACTATGCATTTGACCGAACAAAATATTTACATATAGCATTGTGAATGTGAATGATTAATTCTTTTTCCCTTTTTTCTCCTTTAATTGTGGCATCTAACAAAAATTCATGGTTTATTAATTATTAAACGACGTTTTCATATTCACACCATGGTAGATAAGCTTTTTTGGGCTAAAGACGTGATAAAAATAGGTTTTTTTAGTGCTTTCATTGAGGGTAGAGAATACCTTATTATTTAAATAAAATATACGTGATATGTAAAAGGTTTCTTTAGTGTTTGAAGTATATTAATTCTTAATAATTGAAGATTGTGGTACAATAATTTGACTTATAGAGTTGGGATTTGATTTGAATGAAATTCCTTAGTCTCCGTTTAAAATTTTTTTGTCATTTGCCAAATTCCTTATTTACCCCTGATAATGTAAAAAGATGTGTGCCCCTCTTCATTTCGTTTTCATTTCATGAGACATTTATCTCAAACATTTTTGTCACTTGCCAAATTATTGTTTTCAATGCTTTTTATATTAAAAAAATCTAATCTATTTTACAAAAATGTAAATACAAACCCTCTATACAAATTTTAAGCTCTACAATATATTGACTGGTTGAAGTTGTATTATAAACAATTAGCCAAATATTATTTCAATTTGTCAACAACCCTAACAAACTAACATTTGCAAATCTTAAAGTTTAACAAATATACAAATAAACTAATAGTTAATTGGAATGTGAAAGGAAAAATAGATGAATGAACAAATATTAACAAACTGCAACTAAAATAGTTAACTAAAATTAGCAAACTAACAATTAATAACAAACATCAACTAAAATAGATGAAAAAATAGATCAATCATAGCAATTACTAATTAATAAACAAACTTTAATAGTTAACTAACAAAAAATAACAAATAAACAAACTTTAACAGCTAACAAACAAAGAAACTAGAAAAAACTTATAAAGAAAATTAGGGTCTTAACTGTGCACACACCTTGTCCGGTGATTTGCGGCTGCTGGCGCAGAGGGACGAAAGGTCGACAACAGCACTGGCAGATCCGAAAAACGACAGGGTTAGGTTAGGAGCACTAGTTGATGGGTTGCGGATCCGAATGGAAAAGGAGCGAAAATCGTCGTAGAGATAGAGAAAGGGAGAGAAATTAGAACCCGAGGGAAAAAATAGATGAAAATGAAAGGGTCATTCGACGAAAAGTCCCTTGAACAGTTTTTAATAACCATTTAATAAAAGTCTTTTTATTTTGTTTCAAAAAGTCTCTCACTACATAAAAACACTCAAAATAAGAATACACACAAACCCATTTACCCATCTCCCCCCACCTAGCCACCCCCACCCCATTACTGAAGCTCCAACAGCCTCTAGAGAGCATCAACGGAGGCTATCGAAGTTTCGACGAGGGCATAATGTGGGTCCTACTAGCGCGGACATTTAAAAATGTCCTATTTTTAAAAATAGGACATTTAAAAATAGGGTAAATGAATGTTTGAATGACTAAATGGGTTAAACTAAAAATAAGTGTCTTTTTAAAACAAAGATGTATTTATGTTAGGGACTACACATTAATTGACTCGAAAAGAAAACAAAGGCGATTTCAAAGAATTAAGCACGTAGGTTTTGTTCACTTTTCAAACTATTTATGTTTTTTACCCTAAACTTGATAAGACCTCATTAACTTTACCTCTTACTTTCTATTTTTACTTATAGCGTCCCTACAGAAATCTCATATGTTTTTTCGGCAAATCTCAGAAGGGGCCCTCGGCCCTTAATGGATCCGCCCCTTGATATATACATATATATTAACATAAAGAGGAGAAGTTTTTAATTTGTGTCCAAAATATTTTTTTTTTCACATGGTTTCTTTAAACAGTTCCCTCTCTCTCTATACACAAATATATAAATTAATGGGAGAATATGTGGAGATATTGGATTTCGGGGTGAGATTAGAAGCTTGATTTCATTATCACCGTCCTCTTACAACTAGGTTATATTATCATGCGTCATCCAACTCAATGAACAACTACCACCACTCCCACAATAGTGGTGGTGAACCTCAGGCACTACCTCGAGAACAAGAATATTCAATCTTGAAAGCCACTTTTGATAGGAAGGTCAATCCGGCTTATGATGATGCTGATTATTTCCTTTTTTATTCTATTGTCTAAACATAAGAGTGGAGTTCCGGTAAATAGTTAGAGAAACATTAAGATTTACAATCTATATTCTATTATAAAACATTATACGACCATTTTCTCCCCAAACGCACCTAAATAATCCAGGTGGCAACCATTTTCTCAACTATTTCCTCCCATCTCCCCTCTCTCCCATCTCAAATTTATTTAGTCTTTTGACTCCCCCCCCCCCCCCCCCCCCCGCCAAAAAAAAAAAGCAAGCAGACGTCTTCCCTTCTTCCTCCTACAATGGATTAAGAATCTAAGCAGTTAACTCGCCTTCTATCTTCCTCCATTATAGAAAGTTCGACCCATCATTTCATAAACTCCCAATAATGTCGACCATCGTCTAAAGTATATAACTCTCAAATTCTGTTCCTTCGCTTATTTCAGACATCAACAAATAAATATATTTGAACTTCATATTGAAACAAAAAATCAAGCTTGGCCTAAAATATTTGAGATTAGTCATAAGTCTCATTTTTAATTAATTTCAGATTATTGTTCATCCCTACTCAAGAGCCTAGCTTTAACCCCCAAATCACCATCCCTCCCTTTAGACCCGAATTACCCTCTCTTCCTTCCAAATCGACGTCACACTCCTCCGATCAGTCTCGCTCTCTATTTGACTCTATTGATATATATAAATATACCTAATATTAAGCTTATTATTTTTGGGTTAGTAAATTAGCGTATGATCTTAGATTTATGGGAAAAAAAACCAATCAATCGTCGAATAACTTAACTTCAAATCAACTTGAGTAGTAGACATCAAAAAAACATTCGTTTTGTTTTTTTATCTAAGGAAATACTATAGTGTGTACACATATGTTACATTTTTGATAAAACGTGACTGTGTGATAATTGATTAAATTTACAACTTTCTACGTTGGCACACTTATTTAATTAGTGTCAATTTTTAAACCAAAATAAATCATCCCCAAATCATTCAAATGTGTGTGTGCGTGTGTCAAACCATAAAATAAATAAAGACTGCGACACAAGCTTAAGGAAAAATCCCCAAAAGGGGAAAAACCTTTTATGAGGAGAATTTTCTTCCAAGGAATCCTAGCCCTCGAAGATAAATAAATACCTCGGCTTCCAAAAGTGGTTGGATGTTTGCTTTATGAGGAGAATTTTCTTCTAAGTAATCCTAGCCCCCTAGTGATAATAAGCCGACTGGGACTTGGTGCTAGAGACATTGTAGTAGGCTTTGAATACGTCCAAGGAAGGGTTATATATGTAAGTCGACTTCCATATAGATATGAAGCTGATGATGATCCTCTAAGAATTTGGTGCCAGTTGGGAAGGGGCGAGTCCCAGGCTGGTAAGAATGGCTCGTACTGAGGGATAGCTAGGGAGACCAAAGTTAACCCTAAATATTTGGGTATAGAATGCATTCAAACCTTTTGGTAGCTACTCTCCCACCCTCGTCTGAAACTCTCATCACTATGTTGAATATTATCTCCTAAACATGCCTCTAGAATAAAAGATTAGACTCTGTAATGGTGGAAGGAAAACTCTGGGCATGAGAACACTCAAGTTATTCCCCGGCATCATAAGAATCATCCTCGACAAGAGCCTCAGCGGTCGGGGACCCACTTGGGAACCTCTCATGAAACTCTCCCTCGATTATGGCCGACAAGGGAATGGCCATAGATAAAGCTTCCACAGTCACACTAGGTTCCTCAGAGGACTAGGAAGTGGACGATTTATGTCTATGTGAACTCTCGGTTGCATGAGACTCAGTAGAACGAGACGAAAGAAACCTAAGAGATTCTTAAAAGGAATTAGCTGATGAGGTAGCCCGAGCAGACGAGGGACTATGTCCTCAGAGGATGAGGATAAGTTGTCAAACATCTCGTTCCCTGAGACTTAAACTACTGGTGGGGGAATTACAACTAGAGGGATTGGAAAATTTTAGCGTGTGCAGTCATCCTTGACTTTTCTTTTTGCCCCATCCTCGATTTCAATCCTACATATCTCCCTAAGGAATATCTCTCCAAGGGTTCAGGTAATTCATCTAACATTTTTAACATTCAAACACTTACAAGTATAACTACGTTTGACCTAAAGATCTAAAGGTGAAAATGAATAATTTTTACTAAAGAACACTAGTTTGAAGCTCATTGAAGAAGATCACCAGAGCATGTTTGATGATCCACACAGAGGGCAAAACGAGGCAGAAAAGGACCAAAGAACCAAATTAATTAACGTATCCCTCAAAACCACTCCTAAACTCCCCCTAAACCCCTAAAATAACCACCAACAGTGGTCGAAAAACCTAAAGCTTGTTGGGAAAAAGTAAAATTACCGAAGCATCAGAAATTACAGGAAAAAAAGGAAAGCAAATCGTCGGACGCACTAGAATGAGGAGAGAGAGCAAGGACCAAAATACACAGTTACAGAGCTTGAGCGGGAATGACTTTGTAAAGAATAAAGACAAATGTTTTGATTTTTTATCTTTAAACCAAGTAATCATTTCTAATTAGAAACAAGGAGCCGAATCATTACTTGGAACAACTTACTAGGACTGTTGCCACCCTATCTTGGTAAACAAGCCAACTCACATACATATTTACAAGTGTTAACTTCATAGAACTCCATTTAGAGACATCAAAATGACAATTATACACTCGGAAAAATAGGTTCACGACTTGAACATCCTCAGACAACCAAAAATAAACTTAGGGGGTCATCCAACTATACCCCTAAGGCTTCTATTCACATTTAAGATTAAGGGCTAGGGGTGATTGATATAACCAAGTATGACCTAGTCCCAATATGGGACCCACTCGGCGAAGGCCGACCTTGGCAAACCATCAAATTATATATGTAATGACTCAAAACAAGGTCCCCTCACGAGGGGCCTCATCCTTGATCGTAACTCAGTCACATGACAACATCAGTGATCTCAACTCCCTTTCATGTTCCCTCAGCCTCGTATGTGACATGGACGCCGAGGGTTCTATATAGGCTCAGCTCAGCACATCAATGACCATTACATCAGAGGATTAACCTAACGACTCACCCTTTTATTGGGACCAGTATGACCGACGCTTAACACCTGGCAGAGCACATGAAATGGAGCGCATGTGGTAGAGCGCGCGTGGGTTGTGGATTACTTCCCCACGTGGACAAACCGTTACAACAAGATCTTCCCCTCACATGGCGAAATATTTCATCATCATGACATACATGTGTTATGGACAGGTGGCTGATTCCCATTAGTTGCCTCATTCTTCACATGCCTATTGCATGCTTGGGGATACATTGTGCACCCTAAGGACTATATATACTCATCTTCTTCGCTAATGGAAATGATCTAAAATTGTAAACCCTAGACAAAATCTGTCTAATTTATAGTAGAGTGAGAGAGAGAGAGAGAGAGAGAGAGAGAGAGAGAGAGTTGTACAACCAAGGCCATTTGAGCCTCTTTTATAAGTGAAAAGTACACCCATCTGCACAGTGGAGTAGGCTGATATAGCTGAACCACTTATATACCTGTGTTCTTCCTCTTATCCTCATCACCTTCTTCATTGCACAAACTGTTCATCACCTTTATTTTTTCATGTTCATGAATTCATTGGTTTGAGCTTAACATATTTAAGTGTTGGTATCATTTTAGGTATCATCAGGTCCACATCGCATATATTAATAACGGATTTACTAAATTGTAACGGTATTTACCCGTTACAAATTCCATATTTGTAATGGGTAAAAATCGACACAAAAGACATTCTAATGGATTGGGAGTGTCATATATTTGTAACGAATGTTTTTATTTCTGATGGTTAAAGTCCGTTAGCAGTATTAATTTATTTTGAAAAATATTAATTTCTCAACAAATAAATAGATATAAATACACTAATAAATACCTGTGCTCAACCAATGGCAATACACTACACTCAAGTAATGCCCACAGATTTCACTTGAAATATAATTTCCAAACAAAGGTGATAAAATGAATGGCACTACATTTCGATGATATTAAACTGATCTAAAATTATATTTTATGCATGACCAAGATAAACCATCTAGATTCTAACCATAATAGTACTTGAAACGGAGTCTAACAACTTTGAAGTTCTAAACATATTATTTTTCCAAAAGTAGTCTTTATAATATTCCTTGCAAAAGTAGACTTCATTCTCCGAAAACATAATCTCCATATTTCCTAGTAAGAACCTATTGCATATACTCAATCTTAGTAAACAAGTAAGCATAAATGAGTAAATAACGTAAAAGATGTTATTTCTTGACTTTAATAGTTATTACAATTCGACCAGAATAAAAAAAACATAAAAGATGTCATTTCTTAATTTTGCTAGTTATTACAATTTAAATTCAAGTAGGGATATCATAAAACAATCCCTTCATGATGCATCATGAGATACTCTAAAGGTAAGAGATTTCAAAATATAAGGTGGGAATTTTTCAACCTTGTAATTCATGTAGATCCAACACTTACCATATATCTAAAATTGGAAACATACCTTAAAGAAGTGTTATGTAAATAAACTTTCAAAAGCGACTTTGATTTCTGAGGTCCCACTCTGCAAAATAAAAGGAATAAGGTAAAGCAAACTAATTCATAAATCATACACGGTTGGGATATATATCATAGATGTACAACATCTAAAATTATCAATAAAAAACTACTTTAAATATATCGATTTAACGTGTGCCACACCTCAAATGGGGGACAAGTATCGAAACTTTGTGAACTACGAAGGCTTCACCATGTTTAAATCATAAGTTGCAACTGGTATACCCCTATATAAATTTATCCCGTAAACATACCTATCAACCTTGGGTTTGTATGTAAAAGACACCCAAGATATGAACCAAAAGGAATAATATGCACATGGTATAGTTATCAAAATTATTTCTTCAGTTAGAAGACTATAAAATCCACATTCAAATAAGAAAGAAATATCCTTAATATATATTCAAACATTTATTCAATCACACAACTATAATTCAAATAACATAATATTTCACTCCAAAATCATTTCTTAAAATCCAATTCTCAAGCATACCACACAATACGAACACAAGTTAGAAATTCCCCCTCTTAATTTCCTTCAGCAACACGCTTACGCAACTATGTTGGGGGGGAAACCACGGATGCCTATTTTTCTTCAAAGGAGTTGTTCAACAAATTATAAATATTTCTACTAAATGCACAAAATCCCTACATTAATGGAAAAATATAGCCATATAATTTATAAGTCCATAACCAAATGTTGTAACCTACTTATATTACTCGACAAGTTGGTAGAAGGAAATGGGTACTTGAAGAAGTACAACTTGTTTCATGTTCCCTTAAGCCACTAATTGTCCACCTAAACTAAAAGATGGGCTAATTCCACTTGTAGAGAATGATAATAAGTAATATGGTGCCAAAAGACATAAAACACAAATTTTGAGTTATCAATAATAGAAACTGAAGTGTTTTTAGTTACTTTAGATGTCAATTAAGAGGTTTCGAAGACCCACAAATCAGATAATTTTCGAAAAGACATTTTTAACATATATATTATTAAACCAAATTTCGTAATGGGCACTTATGCATTTTAACACGTCTTTATTTGTTAACTTTATGAAAATATTATTGATGACTAGATATTCATGTTGTTAATAACGTTCTGTCAATCAATTAAGTAATTATTATGATTCGCTTGAATCACATCAATAATAGTTATCTTATAAATGCCTATATTGAATTACTTGCTCCCTATGTCACTATTGACCATTACTTATATACTCGCCCTCACAAAGAAAAAAATATGCCTATGACTAACAAAGTAATTGACATTAAGATACACTTTTTAAATTAATACATCACTAATAAAGTAATCGGCATTAAAATATAAATTACACATGCCTAATATCCTACCTAGTATGTGTTTACAGCAAAGTACACGTGTTTTAGGGTGCTATTGAAATAATACAGTCACACGTATTATTAATAAATCAACAACTATACAATATTTTTAAATCCGTACAAAATCCCATGCTTACGTACGCCTTAACATATAGAGTGAATAACCCATATAAAGATAGTATTAAAGTCATTGACAATTACATAAAATATTGTTTTTTATTAATATAAAAATAATTATCCCTATCTCATCTAATATGATACATGTTGGAATCAATTCCCTCGGCAGCCAAATGAAGAGTTCATTATGGAACCTAAAATGTTAAATTACTTCTTCTATTCATATGATTATCATTTATTGATAGTTGAATATCAAAGGGAAATGAAGTTAAGTTCTTGCAAGAAAAAGGGAATTTATACAAATATAGAGAAAGTACTTCAAATGGGTATGTTTGGTAGAACTTTAAAAAGATTTGCATTCACTGTTTTTTAATTTCTTAATCAAGTCCTACTGCATTAGAATTTATTTTTCAGTAAATTGACATTATGGTGAGTGGATATATAATGGAAATAGGGTTAGCTATTAAATCAAGTAGTTCAATTTTTTTTTAAAAAAATAACAACATAAAGCATGTGGAATAAAAAAAAAAATATAAGATCATAATCATTTACATTACAGATGAGGGTAAGGCCCGAGCGATATGGAGCCTCTTCCATCCAAGCCACAAAATTCACCAATAACTTGATCATAAATAGTGAGGCACATCATACCCTGTCAGTTTGACAAATACATAGCTACATATAAAACATGCCAGTGTCTATTAATATAAATTCAAAATTCAAGAAATATATTAATCACCATGAACATCATAAACAAACTAAAACTTTATGATTGTATCACATAAATTTTTTATTTACAAATAGTTATGAATTTAAATGAAAAAACATAACAAATAATCAAATAGGAAGACATATTTTAGTTGAACAAAAATATATTCAAATATCTATTTTAAGTCAATAATATATAAGTTCATTAACATGCAACCCGTGCAATATGCGGATGTTTAATAACGGGTATTAAAAACCAAATATTTTGCTAGGTATACTATTAAGGAAACGACCAATGTTTTGCTACTTATCGAGAGAATTTTTGTATCGGATCAATTGTTAATAGATTATTTTTTATTCGGGACAAATTATTTTCTACTAATTTTCCAACTATACTATCTACAAAAACTTAAATGAGAGACATTTTTCGAATCAAAGCCATCATTAAACAACAAAAATTCGTAAGCCTAATCGTATTGCAAAAACATCCTTATGTGAAAACAACTAAAGCGTTAACATAAAGTCATAACAATTATGTCATAGTTTAAAATAAAAATATTGAAAAGAGTTACCTCCGTATATGATGGCAATACATACCCTAAATGTAGGAGTTAATCTTATTACCACCACTACAAGAAAAATGGCATTTAGCGACTAATTGTTTTTGCGACGTGTTTTATTTCTCGTTATAAATGTGTTTTTACGAGGAATTATTAACTTCATCGCAATAGTTATGACAAATAATTTAATTATTTACGATGAATTAAATAAATCGCAAAAATAGTACCTATTGCGAGGACATTGTAAATTCATCGCAAAATATTTGGTACCAAATATTGGCGCCTACTTTCCCACATTTTATTTGACTTATTACGATGAATTGGATTTTTTCTCGTAAAAAAAACACCAAAATTAATTATTTCATCGCAAAAGCCCTTATGAGTTTAAAAAAATTAATTAATCAATTAACCCTAATTAACCCACTCTGCCTCACGTCTCTCCCCTGTTCCCTCACGTCTCTCCCTATTCCAAGCTTCTCATAGCTCTCTTCCCCTCTTCCAATCCACACCCGCCTCCCTCCATCTCTGTTTCCCCTCTCACCCGCCTCTCTCCATCTCTCTCGGCAGTTTCTCCATCCCTCTCAAACGGATTTCCTCATCAGGTATTCATCTTTTCCATGACAGCAATATATATATATATATATATATATATATATATATATATATATATATATATATATATATATATATCGCCCCTGGCCCTACCCCTGTTTCTCGCCCCTGTTGTATGTATCTCGCCCCTGTTGTGTGTGTGTTATCGCCCCTGGCCCTGCCCCCGTTTGTCGCCCCTGTTGTGTGTGTGCGTGTGTGTGTGTGTGTGTATATATATATACTGTATATACTGTAATATATATATAGTATATATACTTGTAATATATACTGTATATTCTTGTAATATATATATAGTATATATACTTGTAATATATACTGTATATATACTGCATATACAGTATATATTACAAGTATATAGTATATACAATATATATAGTATATATACTGTATATATACTGCATATACAGTATATATTACAAGTATATATATATATATATATATTGCTGTATATACCTGTAATATATATACTGTATATATTGCTATATATACTGTATATAATATATTGCTGTATATACCTGTAATATATATATACTGTATATATTACTGTATATACTGTATATATTGTTGTATATACCTGTAATATATATCTACTGTATATATATATATATACATATATATATATATATATATATATATATATATATTAAGAAAAATGACTAACAAAAATGGTCGTATGCATGTCTCGACTTCAAATTTGACAAACTAATTAAAAAATCAAAAAACTATAATTAACATGAATAGTAAAAAAAATGCAATTCATATTGAATAAAGAATATCTAAATAAACAATAAAATATCGGCATTTGTTAGAGCATTAAAAAAATTCCCAAGAATCTCAATAAACGATGGGATTCATGTATAGGCATTAAAAAAATTGTTCATCTTTGCCAACAATCACATATCTCTTCATGAATAATCAAGAATAAACAATAAAAATGATTATTTGTAGCTGATTTCAAATACAATGCCCGCGTTGTATGTATATTATTTTATTATTATTATGGTTTCATATATCTTGTACGTATTATACTAACATATTTTTTGCTTAGGTGAATCGAAGGTCTTAATAGGAAGAAAGAAAATACGTTTCTCATCGGTACGTTTTTCAATTCCATGATTTAGTGATTCTATATAAAGTCTATGAATAACATCTCATGACACTTGTTTATTTAGTGAATGAAAATTTGTGTTTGATATAAACAGGAAGTTGAATATGAGTAATAGTTGGATGTTCTTGCCCGATAGGTTATCAAAAGAGTACAAGGACGGTGTTAAGTCGTTTATTGAGGTTAAAAAAAAATAGCTTAGATGGAAATAATACTTCCAGATGTCCATGTCGAGATTGTCAGGAAATATATATTCATGATTTACTTACCGTTGAAAAAAATTTGTTGGTACGTGGCATCTCCTACAGTTTTGCAGTTCGTCATAATTTGAATGCACAAGCATCAGAAAGTTTGGAAAATGAAGAGGAAGATGATGATTTGTTTGGAATGTTAAATGATGCATTTGATCCAAACATCTTCCCAGAGCAAGCTGAAAATGAGCATAGGTCGAGCAATGTAGAAAGGGATCCTTCTCGATTTAACGACTTATTTGGTGACCTTGAAGAAGAGCTCTATCCAGGTTATAAGAATTTCACTTCATTCCAATTCCTTGTAAAGTTGATGCACATGAAAGTTCTTAATGGTTGGAGTAATAAATCATTTGATATGTTGGTCCAATTGTTAAAAGATGCATTTCCCGAGGCAAGTATTCCGACCTCTCATTATAATGCGAAGAAAAGGTTGCGGGATCTGGGATTAGGTTACGAAAAAATTGATGCATGCAAATACGATTGCGCATTATTCTAGAAGGAGCATCAAAATGCTGATAAATGTCCAGTATGCGATGAACCGAGATTCAAGTATAATGATAAGAAGGGGAAAAATGTCCCTCATAAGATATTGCGTTATTTTCCACTAAAATCGAGGCTGTAGAGGCTGTTTATGTCAAGCCATACCGTTGTTGACATGAGGTGGCACAAGGAGAAACGCGTCGATAGTGAGGGTGTCTTGAGGCATCCCGCTGACGCCTTAGCATGGAAAGATTTTGATCAGCAATACCCTTGGTTTGCACAAGACCCTCGTAATGTTAGGTTGGGTCTTGCCTCAGACGGTTTTAATCCATTTGGAAACATGAGCAACTCATATAGCATGTGGCATGTAATACTTGTCGTATACAATATGCAATTGTGGAAGTGTATGAAGGAACCATTTTTTATGATGAAATTACTGATTCCTGGCCCTCAGGCACCCGGAAAAGACATAGATGTCTACTTAAGACCTCTTATTGATGAGTTGAAAGAGTTATGGGATGTTGGTGTGGAAACTTGGGATGCGTACAGTAAAACATATTTTCGTTTGCATGCATCTGTGTTGTGGACTATAAATGATTTCCCCGCGTACGGTACATTATCTAGTTGGAGCACAAAAGGATATAAAACATGCCCAGTATGTAACGAGGATACGTCGTCACAACGTATAAGAAACAAGATATGTTATATGGGTCATCGACGATATTTGCCTCAAAATAATTCGTGGCGAAAAAGTAGACTATATAATGGGAAGCAAGAAATGGGAGTTGCGCCGAGGAAGTTTTCCGGGGATGACATCTTAGAGCAATTGAGTCGGGTAAAAATATTAAAACCTGGTAAAAATCCAAACAATAAGGATAGGAAGAGAAAGCGTACCCCTGAGGAATTAAATTGGATAAAGAAAAGTATTTTCTTTGAGTTGGAGTACTGGGCAAAGTTGAAGTTACGACATAATCTCGATGTCATGCATATTGAAAAGAATATATGTGATAGCGTGCTTGGAACATTGTTGAGTATTGAAGGTAAAAATAAAGATACAGATAAAGCTCGATTAGATCTAGCTGACATGAACATAAGAAGGGAGTTGCACATGATAGAGAACGGTAACAAATGGTTGAAGCCGCGTGCAACGTATACATTGTCGCCGGATGAGAAAAAGGAGTTTTGCACATTTTTGAAATCTGTTAAATTTCCCGATGGATATGCAGCCAACATATCAAGAAATGTGAGTATAAAGGACGGTAAGATATCGGGATTGAAAAGTCATGATTGTCATGTTATGTTGCAACGACTTCTTCCTGTTGGAATACGTCGGTACTTGCCCAAAGATATTTGTGCGACTTTGGTCGAGTTATCCAACTTCTTTCAACAATTATGTGCCAAGACGTTGCTTGTAAAGGACCTAGAGAAATTAGAAGAAAAAATTGTTCTTATATTGTGTAAACTCGAAAGGATCTTTCCTCCAGCTTTCTTTGATGTTATGATCCATTTGGCCGTACATTTACCACGTGAGGCTATTCTTGGTGGACCAGTGAATTCCCGATGGATGTTTCCATTTGAGAGGTACTTTGTAATTATATTAGTTTATATTTTCAAATTGAGTGATACTTTCTTTCATTTTATCCATTTGACATTCTTTTATTTTAATAGAAATCTCGGGATGTTAAAGGGTAATGTCAACAATAAGGCTCGACCCGAAGGCTCCATCGCAGAGTCATACATTGTTAAAGAATCATTAACATTTTGTTCAATGTACCTTCACGGGATCGAAACCAAATTTAATCGAGAAGATCGTAACAATGATGCATTGTAAGAGAAACACAAAGGCTCACTGTCTATTTTCTCTCAACTTGTTCGACCCTTTGGCGGAAGACAGCTCATAATGTTACCACATGGAGATATAGACAAGATTTCTTGGTACATCCTAAACAACTGCACTGAGATTAAATCATATAGAGAGTAAGTATCATGTTATTATATCATAAGATAATTATATTTTCATTATTGTTTTCAAAAATTAAAATGCTCGACTTTGAATATGTAGCGAACATATGGCACTATTAGAGCTGGAATCTCAGGAAAACTTATATCAAAGGCATACACAACAATTTTCAAAGTGGTTTAAAAGTCGCGTAAGTACATATAGTTTGATAGTTTATTATGATGATGTAATTGATAATTAACCATTATAGAATTTGATGATTGATAATAACTTTAACTTTTTATCTATAATAGATAAAGAATTTGCGTCATAAAGGATCTCCTGAGGTTACGGATGAAATTTATTCATTAGCATGTCGTCCTGATGTTCTTGTGATTACATATACTGGGTGCATTGTTAATGGGGTACGATTCCATACAAAAGACCGTGATAATCGTCGTACAACTCAAAACAGTGGGGTAGTTGTACCAGGGGAGCATGAAGATGAAGTTATCGATTTTTACGGACGGTTATGTAACGTTATTGAATTAAACTACATAATGGGGTATCACACTGTTATATTTCAATGTGAGTGGTATGATACTAATCCAAAGAAGAAGAGACTACAAGTGGATAATCACCTTACTTCTATTAATGTAAGTAATACATGGTACGAGAATGATCCTTTTGTGCTAGCAACACAAGTGTCTCAAGTATTTTACTTGGATGATTACAAGTTCGGACCCAATTGGAAAGTAGTACAGAAAGTGCAACACAGACATATTTGGGATGTCCTAAAAGAAGATAATGTAAACGATAATGTTGATAGTACAATTGACGACGCATACCAAGAGGACGATTCTTCTGATATTCGGTGTCCTGTTCAAGAGGCAAATCTCGACGCAGTACAATTGGTTAGACCAAATGATGCCGCTGATGAGATAATTATGACACCTACTTTTCTTGATAATGATGATATTTTATTTGATGATGACATTGGAGGTGAAGATGACACGTTAGAAGAATATTGTAGTGATGGACAAGAAAGTCAAGCGAGCACCGATGATGACAGTGATTGATAGAAGACCCGTAGTGTTTGTTTTCAAAAAATAATGTTGTTGATAACAGTAGTTAGATGCTGGTTGAAATAATAAAATTGATTGTACTCTCTTTCATTTTCTTCCATTTTGCATATGCTTTGCTATCTCTGTTTTACTTTGTTGGTATTTTGTTGGTAGTTAATTGAACCACCTCTGTTTAGCAAAGGATAAACTTCTACTTGTTTATTTGCATTTCGAAAGTTTTGAGGTGTGCTTTGCGTATGTGGTTTGCTGAATTTATGAAATATATACACACATACGTGAATAACTTTTTCATGGCTTTATTTGAAATTCAGATTACGAGATGAAATATACACACATAGTGAACAACTGCTCTAAGTTAACTGTTATGCTCTGCTTTTAACAGTTATATTCTACGAGGAGAATGGATTATTTTTAATATTTATTATTGTGTTCAAATATTACTTGTTAGAAATCAATCCAGTAAATTGTCATGGCACCTGGTATAGCGAGAGGACGCATTTCTAGGGAAATCAATCACTATAGGGCACCGTCAACTGATGAAAATGGTATTGCTACCTAATATATTTATTGTGTGCACGTCTTTTTTTATTATATCAATAGTTTTGTGCATGTAATGTATTGTATTTTTTTCAGTAACCTCTGCCCCAAAGAGAGTTCGTGGAATTGCTCGAAACTTGGCTGCTGAAAAAATATTTGCAGCAACTAGGACCAAGATTCGTGTGGACTTTGCACATGGCAGACCCTCCGGGTTTAATCGCAAGGCATTTGTTGCTGAGATTGGTGTTGTAGTGCGGAGCTATGCGCCTCTACAGGCAGACAATTGGTCTGAGATAACTGATGACGAGAGGGATGAATTAGTTAATAGGCTGCTGGTATGTTCCCTCAGTGTTTAATCTTGTTTTATTATAAACAGTAGCTTAATTATTCAACTTTTTAATCCCATAATTAACCGACTAACTGAACCATTGAACTAACTTGCAATTATTTACCAAATGAACCATTATCCAATAAAATTACAAAAGACTATTATCGACACAATGGCTACCTGAGTATCAATCATATCAACACATTGGCATTTGGGAAACTGAAAGTTGTTTCCCAGTTGGCTGGTCTTGTGAAGGTGTTCTATATTTTGAAAGTAGATTTATGATTATAATATAATCTTAAACAAAATACACTTTTGTGCTCAAATCAGACCAATCTAAATACTGAGCAAAGAAGAATTGAGGCACCTGAGTAAGTTTGAAGCTTGCTTTTGAGTTTCTACTCATCATTATGTACTGTGTTTTGTTAAAAGATGCTAATATATGGGGTTAATGAAACCTGAAGAACAACATGTCTTTCAAAATATATGAGAATACTACTGGATGCTCATCATATCCTTTGAAGAATCAAATTATTGAGACACATTATACCGGCTTTGACGTTCATGATGTGCGAAGTGTGTGGAGTCCTAAACTTTCTCAATTATAAGATAACACCTACTCCTTATCAAATATTCAGGGAAAAAGACTCCTTCTGTTTAGGAGTCACTACAGGAGATAATTAATTGGTTTATTGTATTTATCTCAATCATTATCCTCTGTACCATAACTATATAGAATGAAGGTAACATAACTGTACCATAACTGTATAACTGTATAAAATGAAGTTTTGTATAAAATGTATAACTGTATAAAATGAGGATTCTTCCTCTCAGATTCAAGAATGGAGGTGTTGGGACCCTAATAAAATACGCCTATGACAAATCGATTCTCAAATGTAATCAACCCTAAATGTCAAACACTAAAAAGTTGACCTAATATATGCTCCATTGAGAGAAAAGAGGACAGTAGTTTTATATTCTGGTTTACGAAAAATTATCAATGAACTCAGGGCTTACAAACTAACCCCTTATATTAGGTCAGAGGGATCAGAAGGAAAATTATATTAGGTCTCCTTAAGAAAATATCTGTAACTAACCCCTTATATTTATCTCAATCATTATCCTCTGTACCATAACTGTATAAAATGAAGGTAACATAACTATACCATAATAGTATGACTGTATAAACTGAAGTTCTGTATATAATGTATAACTGTATAAAATGAAGTTCTCATCATGACCACCTCAAACCTACACCACCTCATCGTCGTTTTTCATTTCAAACTGAACTCGAACAATTACCTAATTTGGAATAACCAAATTCATCCCTTAATTAAAAGCCTAGATCAGAGTGATCATTTTGACCCGATGAACCGAAAAGGAGGATTCTTCCTCTCAGATTCAAGAATGGAGGTGTTGGGACCCTAATAAATACAAACCACTGTGATATCCAAATAGAAGCTATCAACAAATTATATTGCCACTATAATTTGATTGAGAATGGGAAAAATTTCTCCGGGCATATAAAGAAGCAGGCGCAGCCAGAGATAAAGGCGTCGTTATTCATCACCCGACCCTCATGGGCGTAGCAGAAGCTGCAGCCCAATCACAAGGTACGACCGTTCTCCCGATTATCACCGCAACCGCCGTCCGTCTCCCGATTACACAAAATCCACTACAACCCCAAGATCCAATCATGGACATCGCCACAAACCATATCTCGACCGCGATTACAGAAACTGAAACATGCCCCACTCCGAATCCGATGAAGAGCTAAAAGGTCTACCCTTGGAAGAATACCGCCGCCTCAAACGCCAAAAAATGAGAAAGATGTTGATCAACTGTATATGGAATGTCACTCCTATCCCTCCTAGGACCGACAATGAACCATACCAACAAGAACTCGACGATGTTGTCCCAGATTTCAATGAAACAGAGATAGACAAATTGAAATTAGATGATGACTCCTTATCCGATTCACCACATGAGGATTCCTTATTCGATTCTTCAGATGATTCGCGTTTAAGGAGAAAGAGGAAGAGTAAGAAATCCAGTTCTAGGCGTAAAATTAGGAGAAAATCTGTGTCTATTAGTGAGAGTGAATCAGATGAATCATGCAGTGACTCCCAAGAATAAGATAAGAGGCGAAAGAGGAGGTTGAGTAGGCGAAAAAAGAGCAGTAAGAGTAGGAGAAGTAGTACAAGGAAGAAAAGTATAGATGAAACTAGTGAGGATAAGAGTCAAAGCCAAGAATCTGATTCTGATGCTAGGGGGAGAAAGAGCAAGAAAAAGAGGGAATCCCAAAGCAAGAGTCCAAATCCAGATGATAAAATTGATTCTCAATTTGATGCCAAAATTATACCAGTGGCAGATGTGGGTGAGCAAGGTGAAATTGATAGTGAGCTGCTTATGTTTAAGGAGATGATTGAGTCGCGAAAGAAGTCTGCTTTCGACGAGGAACCTGTGGTTGGACCAATGCCTTTGTCGAGGGCTGAAGGGCATATCTGTTACGGAGGGGCGCTTAGGCCTGGTGAAGGTGATGCGATTGCTCAGTATGTTCAGAAAGGGAAGTGTATCCCGCGTAGATGTGAAGTGGCTATGTTTAATTACGATGAGAAGGCCAAGCGTGAACAGAAGGTTATGGATGATTTGCAACGTCTGGTACAACGCCACATTGGGGAGGAACCTGCTCCTTCTCATGATCCTTTTGGTGTAATGGCAGCTGATAATGCTGATGCTTGATCCTCATGTATGTTCATGGTATTATGTTTCTCTTAAATGAGTATGGATATTCTGATCCTTGTCAGTTTGAAAAGATTGGTCTAGTTGTGTGCACACATTAATAAGGAGATAAAAAATGTCATTGTAAACATGAATCATCAATCAGTTCCTGGCCTCGATGACTTCACAGGGAACTTTTATAAAACTTGTTGGGACGTAGTTGGTCGAGATGTTTGCAATGTCATTAAGAAAATTTTCCCTTCACACTGGATTCTCAATGTGTACAATGCCAACTTCATAGACCTCACAAAATACATTGTTCAGTACTTCATAGCTTCCCAATGCGATCATATAAACGGGGTGTCAAAATCAGACCCGGCCCTTAGCAAGTGCCACCTGGGCGACTGCACAAGGCCTTAAATGTTAGATGCTCTTTTACTACATTAGTGTTGAGTAGATTTGTAAAAGTCAGGGGGGCATTTACAGAGCAAAGAAGCAATAACAGGGGCTTATTTTAGTTAGTCAAAGTAAATTGGTATGGGCAACAAAGTACACAAGTAATCTAACAACCAATATCCTATGGTTTGAACATAAAACAAAAAAGATGGTACAGTTATGGACTACTGATCTTTTTCTTGGCTATGTAGAGTATTCACTATATATGTTATTGTCATTTTTAGTTTCGAGTTATCACAAGACTAATTATTGATGTATGTATGTGTGTGAATAGGTATATATTTGTTATATACAACAATCCTACAATAGAATAATTGTTGGGGTATTTCTGATAAAACCCCGGTTTAATTTTGATCTAATCCTAATTTTTAAAAACAATTAGTCATAACACCACGACACATATCGCGTACAAATTCACACCAATTCCATGCAAATTAATACAAAATTGATGCAAAACAGCACATCTTCCTTGTAAAGCAACACCTATTTCATGCAAACCGAAACCTATTACCATGAATTTGATGTTATGATTAATTTTTTTCAAAAATCAGGGTTAAGTCACGTATGATATTACAAAATTAGAATTTTGTCAAGAAAACTCTAATTTTTATTTATATTGTTGGAGTAAATAAAAAGAGGCCCAATTTTAATCTCGCACAGGGCCCTCTGAATGTTAGGACCAGCCCTGGTCAAAATCATGCATGTAAACAAACATGGTTCTCGCTGTGTGTCCATTTAACATATTTGTATATACCAATTTTGCAGACAAAATTTGATATAGACATGTCAAATCGAGTTGTTTCGAGATATGTATTCAATAGAATGTCCTCTCGGTATAATGATCATCGCTACCGTCTTAAGAAGCATTTCAAGAAGTTCAGTTTGGAAGAGGTGCGGGATCACCCACATCGAAAGGTTTCGTCAAAAGAAGATTGGAATTTTCTATGCATACTTTGGAGCAGTCCGAAATTTATGGTATATGACAAAGATATTTTATTTAGTTTTTTTTCCATTTTTATTCCATTAAAAGTGTCTTAAAAAGACATATGTTGTACTATTTCAGACTCATTCCTGCAAATGTGTTGAAAGTCGCAAAAAAGTTCGATTTAATCATCGTGGTGGATCAAAATCATTTGTGCAACACGCATACGAGGAGGTAATGTGGTAATTCATTGTTCAAACCCTTTGGATCAGTGGTGGGTTCAAAATATAATTCTGTAGTTGTGATGTTATTGTATTCCACTGAGTTTGGTTACAAAATTATCTTATATTATTTAAAAATAATAATTTTACTTATTTTTTTCCTTTGTAAGGCCTTGGACCATTTTTTATGAATGGAAAATATTTTTAACTTTTGGATAATATTTTTTTTATATAAATGTTATATGGGTTTTCTTGATTATTTTTTATTGCAGGATGATGGTCAGATAAAAGAGACACCAAAGGGGCGTATTGACCTTTTTCATGACACACATTACAACAGTGACAGAGGGTGGATCAACACAGAGGCTGAAACTACCTATGTAAGTATATTTATTTATTATTTCATATATTTATGACTTTAGTTTCCATAGAACATTTCTAGCACCATCTTATTTTTCTCCTTTTGTTTATAACATTGGGTACTATTACTTATTGGACTTATATATTGTTAATATTTAGCCTAAGCTTTGAAAATATATAGGAAAATACCTAAAATGAATTTGCTTATAAACATACCTAAAATGACAAATATTTTGACTATTGGTAAATTAAGACTTTAAAGGATGAGGAAGTGGGTTAAAAATTTGTTTGAACAACATCTTGCCATAATATATACAGTACTTTGTATATGTTAATTTATTCTTCCAGTTTTGAGTTTGTAGGTGACCTTATGATAGATGTGTGTGGGAGATTCTTTTTCTTTTTATAATTTTGGAGTTTGTTGGTGACTATATTAAATATATGTTGGATAAAATATTCATAAAAATATCATTACTTTTCTAAAAAAAACATACAACGAATTGTTCAATTAGGTTTATAGTTTCCATTTTTGTAGTTTTGGATCAACATGCTAAAAGTCTACTAAACTTGTAATATTGTGATATTTTTATTCATCTTTATTAAAATCTGTTAAACATATTAACTTTCAAATGCAAGTGTATATCGTTTTACCAAATGTAAATTTATTAGTCTACTATTACTTTATTCTTTCATTATAATAAGTTTTTCCTTTTGTAGAATACAATGGTCGAATTGCACCATAGCAATCCAGAAATGACAGAGGCACAAGTCTATGAGCAAGTCCTCGGAAAGAGGTCGGGGTATGTTATAGGATTTGGTTTTGGCCCTCGACCCGATACATTTGGATCACGGTACAGGGAAAATAATAATGCGGAGAATGAGGCTCTAAAATCTGAAGTATCTCGTTTGAATGACACTGTGGAGAGTCAAGGTGCAATGATTCAGAAATTTATGGCTTTTCAAGCATGGGCGGAGGCTCATATTGGCCCAATGGATGGATCTTCTTAGATTAGGAATTTTTTTCCCTTAAAGAACCTCTTTTAGTTTTTGTTAGTCTACTTTTGTGTTATCAAGTAGACCAAGATTTTACTTTAATTAGAGTTGAATATTTTCTTTCTCTTTTAATATGCTCTCATTTACTAACATGATTTGGCATAGAGATGAACTGATTGTTATTGTTATTTTATGATAAATCCATTAACTACGTTTATGTATTAATTAATTTTAACATATACATAATCTTACACGTTGAAGTAATCATAGTTTTAATTTAGTTTTCTTTTCTTTTACGGCGACGTAATTTGAATACAATTTATGAATAAAATGTACTTTTAGCGATTGGTAAATTCGTCCTAATGAGTGATAATTAATTCGGCCAATTCCTTATCAGCAATTTGCGATGAATGAATTCGTCTTAACAAACCAGTATTATGAGATGAATCCTCTTCATCGCAAAAAACATTGTGCGATTTATCATATTCATCGCTATCTTATCAAAAGAAACCAGCTTTAGCGATGAATAAATTACAAATAGCGACGAATATATTTGTTGAAAAATGTCAAATTAAGTGATTGAAATGATTTAGCGACGATTTTCATATATTTATAACGATGAATTGACACGTCGCAAAATATCATTTGCGACGAACGAATTCGTCGTAACAAACCAGTATTGTGCGATGAATCCTCTTCATCGTAAACAATATTGTGCGATGAATCATATTAATCGCTATCTCATCAAAATAACTAGCTTTAGCGACGAATAAATTACAAATAGCGACAAATATATTTGTCGAAAAAGTTCAAATTAAGTACTTGAAATGATTTAGCGACGATTTTCATATATTTATAACGATGACTTGACATGTCGCAAAATATCATTTGCGACGCGGTTACACTTCATCGTAACAGAACTGTAGCGACCAGTTTTTTGCGACGAAAATTACGACGAATATAGTGCATCGCGAAAAGACATTTGCGATGAACTAAAAACAAAGGCGACGCATTTAATACGTCGCAAAACACTAACTTCCTTGTAGTGCACAAAATATTCACTTCAGAAGAAAGATGTTCCAATAATGAAATCTGCTACTGTATCCCACATATCATCCAATATCACTATGGATAAAACTTTAGTACACTAGACAATATAGACATATAAAATCCATTTAATGGAAGCAATCATGGGAATACAAAAATCGCGATTGTAGGTCACTTGCGGGAAAAAATGTTTAAAATAATAAAAGAATTACTGAGGAGACAAACATCGATACCTCAACCATCATCGTTATTATTATTGGTGTTGATGAATATTTAATTATACAGAAAATATGAACAGATGATTGGATTTGAGAAGTAATAAATTACTATTTTTAAGGTGTTATTTGTCCCCACTCGTACAGAGTTTGCTAACGGGTCTTGGCAAATTACCTCCAAGATACAACAAATTCACGGGTTTATTCAAGTAGCAAACTTGAAGAATAACCCAGAACACTCTATGAAATTGGTAAGAAGATATAATAGAGAAAGAGAATTTTCGGAATTAATTATGACAGGATTTTGCCTTCTATATATAGCCTCTTGTGGTGTCTGTTCATGAACAGACACCACATCCAAAGGTCATTTAACCACGGCCCTTGGATATATAATTATATTTTGAACGTTACATATTTGAACTAAAAAATGTGCGACTGTATGGATTAACACTTAACGAAGTGGTGCTAAAATCCGACGGTTCAGATTCACTCGCGCCATAATTATGTGTCATTTATTATGGATTTAATCTGGACCGTTTCAAAGGCTCCTACTGCTCCTCGCGACGAGGCGTACGTGCAAAGTGCAAAGTGCGCCCTAAACGCCCAATCGCACTTTCGCACACGCGCGCGTGTGCGGATGGTGCAAAGCACCATCCTTGGACCTAAGGTGTACACTAGTAGCATACACTTCAATGCACACAAGTAATCTCTTATGACACAAGAGCATTTATTAACCCACTAACTTTTTCACACTTTTCCAATGTAGGACTTTGGTTTTCCCACTTCCCTTTGTCTTTTCTTATTCTAACTAATTAATGGTTTTAACCTTTCATTTTCTCTAACCATTAATACCCATTAATATTAAAATCATCCAACAATTGGCCCAATTAACAAGAGCATCAAGCGATCAAATACGGTAAGGGGTGAACGGAAAAAAACCATAGATCTCGAGTACGAAATTCGCTAAAGGATACTCGACTTTAAGTTGGGCGTGTGTTAGGGTGGCTTTGGTACAACGTCCCCCTAGTTTATCTCGCATGAGAGAGTCTAAATGGCTCATTCGTGTAGAGGTTAAGAGTTTTTCAGAAAAAAATCATTAGGAGCAAACATAAAACTAAACCACCAAAGGTATTAGTGAAAGACTTCTAAGAGCAACCCTTACGGGTACTGCAAATTTAGACATCACTAGTCTAAATTTGCAGTACAAAAAAGAGGAAAATTGCTACGCGTGCAGGGTAAAAATACAATAAAGCACCAAAACGACGCCGGATTAAGCCAAAACGACGTCGTTTTGGCTGAGAAAAATTTAAACCTTGCGCGGAACATCATGTTCCGCCTAAGGTTATAAGAAATTCGATTTTGCCCCCCAAAAGTCTTGAGCCGTTTATCTTCTTCCCCCGAATTAATTACCTCAACTCCCACCTACATTTCAACTACTAAATTAAATCCAACAGGTCTATTTAAATCAACCCACCGTAAATAATTTTTATCACTTCAAAAAAAAAAAACAGCAACTAAGCCGGCCTATACATAGGTAAATCAACTGATTTTTTTTCCTTGTAAATTATTTATTTGTGCATTTTAATATTCTATTTTATTACTTAATTATTACTTAATATTATATTTATTTAGTTAGAGCAATCCTTATGTAAAGAATATCAATAATTATTTTTCTTAAATAATATCTTATTACAATTAGTAAATATTAAATTATTTGTTATGTATTTTTCTGGTATATTTGTTCTGTATTTGTTATTTAAGTGAATGTTTATAATAAATTAATTAGTAAATGTTTAATTATTTGTTAGGTTTTTGTACGGTCTTTTTTTTAACAAATTATTTAAGTGAATATTTATAATAAATTATTTAGTCAATGTTTAATTAACAGTTATGTTTTTTTCGATTCTGTTTATAAGAAATTATTGAAGTCAATGTTTATAATAAATTAGTGAATGTTTCTACAAAATTATTTAAGAAATTATCTGTTCCTTTTATGTTTTTTAAATAATTTCTAGTTGTGTATTTCGAACTGACGTATTTATTATGTATTTAGTAATTATCATGTAAATTTAGTAATTATCTGATGTGTTAATGTTCTCATGTAAATTTAATAATTATCATGTAAATTTAGTAATGTAAAGTTATCATGTAAATTATCATATAAAGTAATAGGTAATTATCATGTAAAGTTATCTACTTGTTATATTTAATTTTTGTTGTGTCAACAACCCTATATAAATGAATGTTTTTGTTCGGTTCGGTTATGTTTTTTTTATGTTTATGTTTTTAAGAAACTATTTAAGTGGATGTTTATAAAAAAAATAGTGAATGTTTATAAAAAATTATTTAAGAAATTATCTATTCGTTCTGTTTTTTAATAAATTATCTGTGTTGTTATTTTTTTTAAATAATAATATGTTCTATTTTTGTAAAGATTTCTTAAATTGCAGTGTTGATAATGGAACAAATTGGAAAGAAATTTAGACAGGCTGTTGGGGCTAGAAAGTCTCGAAAAATGGGAGAAGGTAGTCGAGAGGCCGAAACTACTACTACCGAGCGACCTATAGTTTTTGAGAACTATAGGCGTATAGTGGACGACGTAGATCACATTAAACCTTCTCCGGACACGACCACAAACGGCAACTCAATAAAGATGCGTGGCAATTGGCATAGTCTTAGAGCCACATACAAATATTTAAAAACATATCCTAAGGTTATACAGTTTATACACCGTAGCGGTTGGGGAGATTTGTTGGATGCTCAAATTCCCAAGACAAGTTGGGGATTGGTACAAGCGCTCGGTGAGTGTTGGTGGGACATAACCAACACTTTCCAACTACCAACCGGGGAGCTCACCATTACTCCTTATGATTTTACGATTTTGACTGGTTAGTTTCTGCATATAAAAAATAAATTCAATATTAACATTGATTAGTACATTAATTAAATTTACAACTGATTGTTATCCTTCCCATCTTGCAGGTATTCCTATCGAAAGCGGTCCTATGGTACCGATGAGTGATAGAAAATACTTGAATGTACTTGACGGAAAAACTCAAATACGGGCTGACATTATACATAGATACTTTCCCGGCATCGAACCAAATTGCAGTGATTCATGTGGGTTGAAAGTGTCGAGTTTAAATAAGTGGTTCGAGGCCATAAAGTTAAATACTGTGATTGTTGGTCCTGAAGACATTGCTAGGGTTTTTTTATTTTTTTGTGTGGGACATATTTTTTTTCCGACCGCAAGAGACAACGTTCCTATTGGTTGGTTGGCTGCTTTGGAGGATTTGGAGATTGTGGGATTATACGATTGGGGTTCGGCAATTCTAGCTCGCATATACTACTCTCTCCATCTCTTGTCAAGATGTCGCGTAGACTCTATGAATTGTTTTTGGCAACTCATATTGGTAAGTGTAAAAAAGTGATATTATATGTTTTAAATCAAAAATTTATGGTTTAATAATAATCATTTTTGTATTGCAGTTTTTCGGGTTCGAATATATATAGCGGGCGTGTCCCTTATTGAGGGAAGATACAGGTGACTGCTAGCCTAGGATTAATCGATGGAAGAAAGAAAATCGGTTAAATCGTAAGGAGACAAAGGGCTCAATCCAATATAATTTTCCCACAGCCCAGAGTCAGATTGAAATGCGATCGCCAGGTTCAATCAATTAGCTACCTTACTCGGGGTCTACTGTGGAGATGCATGCCTACGTTCAACATGCGAAGTACATATCGCTGAAACGATGCGTTCTTATGGATCCTCAATATGGGGGGGGGGGGTATATTACTTGGGTGATCGATGCCGGCGACAGATCACCGGTAAAATTTGCATACCAAATGACCCTCCGCCGCAAATGATGAGGATACCCTTTCACCATGATAGGCATGGAATTATTATTGACGAGATGGACCCCAGCGTATCTGTTGTTTCCCAACCCATGTATGACCGTTACTGGAAGCAAGTGTCCCTAGGCCTTGTAATGCCACCCCTATATCGAGCAGTCAACACGGATGTCATAAGTCCCAGCGCACTTCCATACCACATCCAAATACTGACTGTCCCTTCACAGGCACCTGGCGCTTATGAGACTCCCATAGGTCGGGTACATCCCAATCTACCCCCAAATGACTTGGGATCTACCGTTTTGCAGTCCTGCAGGTGTACCCATATTGATTCCGGTTCCACGGCCAGACAGGATTGCGGTCGATGAATAATTGCCCACATACGATGACCTCTTATTTACTAGTCGGGAATTCTCAGATTATTTGCAATCATCGAGAGCCACCGCTCTAGGTGCAGCCATGCATCTTAATAACTATTGGAGTCATGAGTTGGATATAGCTACAAGGAAGCTCCAAGAGTTGGGTGTATCTCACGAGCGAACTGCTCCCCCGCCTAATTTCTTTAGTGGTACAAACTCGGCCTTTTACAACCCCACAGAAGATCCCCGACCTCCGACCACAGTATATCGACCGCAGATGGATGATATTGGTGCCCAAGAAGATACTAGCCAACCTGGTCCATCAACGCAAAATAATGACATGTCTGATGCTGTAAATTTGGATGATGTAGAATGGGATTTCGATAATGAATATTAATATGTTTTGTATTGTTGTTATTTATGTTGTTATCTTTATTATTAATGTTGTATTGTTAAGATTGACGCAATAAGCATTTCACAATATGAAGCTTCATTTCACAAATTCAGAATATAAATATAAATGAAGATAGTGTTCAGAATATAAATATAAATTCAGAATATAAATATAAATGTAAATGAAGATAGTGTTTTGAACCATTAATTCCGTTACATTTAATTTAACAATAAACTAGATATTAATAAACATGCAAGGATTCAAATTAACATGAATAGTAAAGGAGATGAAAGAAAAACTAGTAAAACTCCTTCCAATAAGCATTTCTCCTCAACGCACACCATGTCATTAGGCCTTCAAAATTCTCACCGAACGTGCGAATGTATGAATTCACCGCCTCCTCATATGGATCGTCTTCCTCATCCAATGGCTGCATATCTTGTTCAACCCAATTGAAAATGTTATCAAATTCCTCGATGTCGTCTTTAATTTCCAACCATCGATCCATCAAGTTACGCGGGCTCTGATAATCATGCCTAGGTAGCAACTCATGATATTTGTCGGCAATTATTTCCCAAGGGGTTCGTAGATCATTAACTTCGCTAATCTCACAACCAAAAAGACCGCGTGGAAATGAATCTATCAAGGCTTCAGCCAAGAACTCATCAATCACATCTTCGTAAGATGCCATTGTGCTCATTAGCACTCAATCTGGCCATTCACATTTATAGCAGTATAATTAACCACAAAAACCGTCCTAGCTATTCCGCCCTTGTTCTTCCGCATAGTATGATCCGAGCTACATCTTCCGCCCTAGATTATCCGCCAAATGTCTTCCGAGCTACATCTTCCGCTCTAGATATTTCGGCCAAGATTATCCGCCTAATGTGATCCGATCTACATCTTCCGCTCTAGATATTCCGTCCTACATCGTCCACCTATTATAAATATTACAACCTATTATACTTTAAGTTCATCAACAAATTCTCTTTACTGATCAAACGTCATACCATAGTGAGTGAGATGGAAGAATACGAAGAAATACAAGCCATGCAAATCGCCAAGTCAAATATAGCCAAAAAGAAAAAGAAAATAGCTATGGGCCATATGCAACAAATTCATAATATGGCCCTTCATAACATAGTTTGTGATTCCCATGAGGATCAAACGAGGAGGACGATATGTCGGACCAGAGAGGTGGGCCATGATAGACTAATCGCCAACTACTTTGGTGAAGCATCGGTATACAAAGACTACCATTTTCGGTGACGTTTTAGAATGAATCGAGCCCTATATGTACGTATTCATGATGCTGTATGTAGTTACGACTCCTGGTTCATACAAAAACCAGATGCACTTGGTCGTCTTGGCCTGTCCTCGCATCAAAAAATCGTTTCAGCTCTGCGAATGTTAGCATATGGGTCTTCTGCTGATATAAATGGAGAGTAGCTGTGTATCGGAGAATCGACAACCCAGAAGGCATTGGTCCGATTATCCCTTGCCATTGTGGGGATATTTGGCCCGGAGTATAACAGAAAGCCTACCGCTCTCGATGTGCAAAGGCTTACCGAACAAAATGCGGCGCGTGGTTTCCCCGGAATGCTGGGGAGCATAGACTGCATGCATTGGGAGTGCAAAAATTGTCCAACCGAATGGCATGGGCAATATACTGGACATAAAAAGTCATCGACAATTATACTAGAGGCGGTAGCATCACATGACCTTTGGATATGGAGGTCATTTTTCGGGATGCCGGGTAGTTGTAATGATATTAATGTATTGAACAGATCTAGAGTTTTCTCCGATCTTGTCCGCGATGAGACTCCACCAATCCAGTTTGAGATAAATAACAACGTATACGATATGGGGTATTTTTTAGCGGATGACATTTATCCGCCTTACGCTAGTTTGGTGCAAACTTTTAAAAGGCCAACCAACCAGAAGGAAAAACTTTTCGCTCAAGTGCAAGAGGGGGCAAGAAAAGATGTGGAACGAGCGTTTGGTGTCCTGCAACTTAGGTTCGCATTCGTTCATACGCCGACAAAACTCTGGAGCAAGGATAAATTATCATCTATTATGCATTCATGCATCGTAATGCACAACATGATTGTTGAAGACGAGAGGCATGATTGTGATTGGAGAGAGGAATACGACTTCCCGCCTGACCCGGTTCCTATGTTTCGAAACTCTCTCGAGCAACATTATGCGATCGAGGCTAGGACAATGCACATGCACGACAAGAGGAAGCATTTACAGCTACGTGCCGATCTCGTTGAACATGTTTGGGAAAAGTTTGCCAATATCAGTGTGTGATTTTACACAATTAATGTATCTTTTCTAATGTTGTTATGTTGCTATCTTTATTATTAATGTTGTATCGGTAATATTGTACCGAACTAATGTTTATGTATGAAAATTTGAAACAAATTCATTTCACAACCCATAAAATCATATTACAAAGTAGATCAAACGATAAAAATAAATAACATGTTACATACTCAGAAGCATAGAAATTTTAAAATCCAGATTGACCTCCGTGTGGTGGATAGTTTGAAAAGTTTGATTGGGCCCGTGCTTTGTTGATTATATTAAGCACGAGGTATTCATGGTACTCCTTCTGGATTGAATTCATGTATGAGGTGTCAGTGCTAATAATTTGTTGATCAAGCAATATTTGTTCACGCATATCTTTCCTCTCCATAGCCAATATACTGCGTTCGTTGAGCTCCAAACTTCGCTCCTTAAGTTGCAGTGAACGGTTAAGCCCCAAACGGGCCTCTTCGTCACGTACACGATCAGCCTGACATGATCGCTCAAATGATTCATTGAATGAAGAGCAACTATTCAGTATTTCTCGGTTCACCTCAATGTTTGTAGCCTTCGCTTTTCCTTTAGCCCGTTGCTTCATCTCTTTCCTTCCAGGTGGCCTCGGATAAGGCCTTTCTATATCAACTTCTGCCCCATCTTTGGAATTTCCTTGGTGAAACCCAGTATTCAGACTTCCTTCAGTATCCGTCGCACCCGTCATTGGCGAATCAAAATGAAATTGAGGGGAGTCTAAAAAAGTTTGAGAAATTTGAAATTTGTGGAGTTCTTTTAAAATTTGGTAACAAGATTCAAAATTAAATGATTTTCCCTTGTTCTCTCGCTGGAATGCTAGATTAGCCGCAGTAACCTGACAAAATACGACAATGTATTTTTATTAAATCCACAAGCAACTGATTTACAAGAAATAATATTTAAAATAAATTACAAAAGGTAAAAGTTATTTTACCCAGTCTGTGTTAACAGTCCCACTAGCACGATTTGTCATCGATGCATCTTTCAATTTCGAAACATATAACATTACGTGCCTCGAAATTTTACTGTACCGGGTTTGTAGGCTGGCGCCCGTCCGACGTTCTGTGATACCCGTCGTTGTGTTATATTCTTCGGCGACCGCATCCCAAAATAATGTGCTAGGTCGATTAGTTCCTCGTAAACCATCATTTGTTTGATTTACATAAGCGGTGCATAATACTTCATCGTCGTGTTGAGACATATTTTGACCTCGAACCATTGTAAAATAATCACAAAATATATTAATGCAAATATATAAATTTTATAATATTTTTTGGTAAAAAAATTATTATCAATTTTTGCAGCTATAAAAAAAATATTTGATAATAATTTAAATGAAGATATTAGAGACTGTTTCGAATAAAATTCTAAATGGAAATGAAGATTAAATTCTAAATGGAAATGAAGATACTAGATAGGGTTTAAACCTGCTATTTATAAAAAAAAAAAAAAAAAATAGTCGTTGAATAAAAATAGCCGTTTAAAGCTGTTGGAATAATTGGGGGGGGAAACTTGAAATAGAGGAAATGAGGATAGGCTTCCGCGGAACATGATGTTCCGCTTTAACCTTTTTTTTTTTTTTTTATTTCTTGCGCGGAACATGATGTTCCGTTTAGGCAGTGGGTCCCACAAAAAACCAACTAGTTCAATTCTAAATTTGTTATTTTTTAGCTTAGTAGAGTGTATATATGACATTTTACACTACCCACAGCGTACATAAAAAACGCAAATATACCCGTTTGCATTACCCATAAGGGTTGCTCTAATGATGAAGTACAAAGTAGTATAGTTGGAATATGACATAATCATATACATATATATGTACCAATAAAATACCCACCCAATTAGTTTACTACAATAAATCACAACACATCCAATAAATTGTAGTTCATATGTGGTAATTTTCTTTTACCATTTACTCCAATCCTCGACTCCAATCCCTAAGGAAATAAAACATGGTTAATAGGAAAAAAACAAAAAAACTCCATAAGCAGAATCCAATCAAATATTATGGCTCACTTAAACATTTCACTTAAAAGAGTTGGAACATAACAAATATAGATGCGAAGAAAAATATCTTAACAGGGTTGGAACACAATAAATATAGATATAGAGCAAAATGTCTTACACAAAGAGAAACCCGTAACTATGAGAAATGCGTGGATGATTAAGGTGAAAGGGATGGATTATGAATAAAGAATTATAAGAAAAAGAAAAGATGCAGCGGGGGAGAGGAATAAATTGAGAGAGAAGAGACAACTAAAGGGATTTAACCGGTTGCTCATAAAGAGTGAGAGAAATTAGGGAGAGTGATAAAATTTCGTATAAGAAATAAATAGAGGTTTCCACATGGATGGGATAAAAGTAAGCCAACATTCATGAGATGATTCCGTTTTATTATAGGGAGTTTTGAGAAAAGGTCCTTAAAATGCTTAAAATGTATAAAAATAGGACACTCTATATAATTTTATAAATTTAGTCCCTGTACTAAAAACAGCATAAAAAATGGTGAAAAATGGTGAAAAATGGTGCCGCTGGCGCGGACAAAAAAAATAAAAATAATTGTACCACAGGGACTAGATTTATAAATGCTATTTTACCAGAGGGACTAGATTTATAAACTTGAAAATTATTATCCTAAAAATCCAAATATAGGAAGGAACATTACCTTTACCTTAATTCTCTATTTATTATAATTAGTATAGACTCGAAATAAGAACTTAGACATCAGCAATTTTATGCATAATCACTAAGTATCACAGTTAAGACTAAATTAACACAAAGTAAAAATTAATGAATAGATTATTACAAGATACTTTCCATGCTTCGACCAAAATTAGGAGGAGGGGAGTGGGGGTGGGGATGAGTCTGTTCACTCATATTGTAGTTAGTGTGGGAAGTTTATTTTGGTCTCCATCCAATTGGAAAAATACTGAGGGAGATGGTGAGAGAAACACACATCCTCACATGCATCTTGCATGAAAAAATCTCATATTCTTAACCTTTAAATTTATGGAAGTGGAACTTATGAAAAACGTAAGAATGAAAGGCACAACACAAAATATAGAACAATATTAAAATAAACTTTAGTTATGGACTTTGTTTCATTTTGACTAAAAGTTGAATGTTGATTGTGTAAAAAGTAATCTGGTTAATAAAATTTTAGGTGCTAAATACAAAAGCCCCTTATTTTGTGAGAGAGCATGAAATGTAAAGTGTATCTTATCTTACAAGACATGCAGATAACTTTGGATGAAACAAAGTGTGCAATTGTGCGGTACGTGCATCACTACACAAGAAAGTGTAATGGAGGTTGGCATCCAAAAGTAAAATTACTGCAACATATAAAGAAACAATGGAGGATCAGATGGAAAACTAAAACCTCTTCGTGTATTCTAAATTTCTAGCAGAAACATCTGGTATTTCTGCATATATAGTCGGAGAAAAATATAGAAAACTATAAAATATTATTGTGAAAGAGTACTTTGGTTTTTAACATAGAATATATAAAAGGAGATAAATCATTCCCTAGTTGTTCACTAATACATCACTTCTTTTACAAACGACATATAATGAAAAAAAGGAGGATGACACCCAAACAAAACAAAACACAAAGCATACATGCCACGCAGGTGAGAGAAAATGTTGTTTTAGGAAGTTATGGGTGACGATGACTTAGGTGTTGAAAAGTGACAAAAATACTGTAACAAGCCGAAAACTAAATTAATAGATAAAGAGGGAAAAGATAGACTACACACCCATACATATCATAAGTCTTGACATAAAAAAATAAAACCACAAATACACACCACACACAACAATCAAACCAACAAATTGCCAAAATTTAAAGAACAAATAAATAGTCACCCCCAAAAATATTTCTCTAGTCTATTATGTATTTTAAGAAAACAACTAAATAACTTCCATTTTAGTCCATCGGATATGTACATTGGTTCCAAATTTTATATTCAAACTAATTGACATAGATTGTATATTTAGAGTAGATCGAATTGAATCAGAAAGGCTTTTCTATTAAAAAATGGATATTAAATATTATATCTATGCAATAATATAATTAAGTTCCATATCTATCAAATGAGATATCTCGAAGGATGCCACATAAGATCATCAGTGTAAGTGACTCCACCTTCTTCCTCCATACCCAAAGAAACAACATTGGACAATGAAGGATATTATAATCATTTAGTTGGTAAAGAAGTAGCTAGAAAAGGCATGGAATCAACTTTAACATATTGAGTATCAATTTAAGTAAAAATGTGAATCCATCCAGTTTCATTATATGAGTGACCTAAAAAATAAAAAAATACGCCCTCAAATATTGTAGTTATACATCTCAACCCACAAATAAATTATGTGTACAATATACATACACTTTTACCATATGAAAATATATCAAATGTATATGGTAAATATACTCATATGCTGTCAAAGTCAAACAAATTTACTCAAGCTCCCCTATAAATTATTATAGTTTAATTTAGTAACAACACACATGCATGTCCTCACCACTACTCTAAAAAGATAATCTAGCAATTACGCACAAATATAGAACGTTACATAATGTTCAAATTTTGAATACAAATCAAGTTATAAAAATTATCCCCTCTTGTATTCTACATATATAAAAATATTTAATAAACCCCATTGATACTATTTGCAAACATTTATCATTAATATTAACCCACATCAATTAATCAAAATCATACGACATAAAAGCACATTATATGTGTGCAATTATCAACACATATAGCTTAAATTATATATGTCCTTCTATGGTGCTTCTTTTTCAGATCCATATATAATTGTCTTGATTTGAACTGATAGAGGCACCAAAAAAATGCAAAAACCTATAAATTGATCCAGGAGCAACACCTATTTTGACAATTTATCAAACACTATGAGGAATACAATTGAAACACCTATTTTGACAAACTGAAAAAAGGAAAAACACTTGTCTTTGATAACATCATAGAGGAATACAATTTGAAAAAATACAATTTAGAACAAATTTTTTCGATTAGCCCGAGGTTCACATCTTTAATACACATAAAAAATTATATTACCCAGAAAATAAAATTTATTCAGCGTAAAATCGCTATATCTGATATATCCAACCCCCAAAACACAAAAATAAAAAACCGAAAAGAAAAAGATGATACTGAAAGCAAGAAGATGAAGAAAATACACCTTCGACATGTTATCTTTATCTACCAATACATTAGAAGAGTGTATATAGAAAAAGAAAAAGATGATACCACCCACAAAGTTCTATACCCACAATTTCAACAACATAATTTATGAAAAAGTAAATAAACTGTAAGAATCAAACATAAAATACAAGCACAACATCTAAACAACCAACAAATCCAAACATATCATGTCATACATAAAGCAATTTAGAGGTAGCCAATTTTAGAATTTTTTATTTTTTTCGTTGAAGAAATAACGTGTAATACCCTGTTTATCTAGTGATTTTAATTATGAGATTAATTGACTTAAAAATGGGAAATTTATTTATAATTAATTCGAATTTAATTAAATAATTACTAGCGCGAGGAGAGTTAGTATTTATTGATGTGAATTATGTTAAATATTAGTTAGTGAGTAAAGTAGTATGTAATTATGAATTAATTGTTGCGAGCGAATAATATGACAGATATAGTAATCAAGTCAGGACGCGCGTGTCAGTAGTGAAATAAAAAGTAATTTATTTATACGTCACCCATATGTTCATTTCGAGTGGTCCAAATTGTCCGAAATGGTCGAGATAGTCAGAAAATTCTATCCGGGGGTTCAGTTTGGATCTCGGTGCATTTTTATGCCAAATCGGCACCCCGGGAGGGTATTTTAGACATTTTTATTTTTCGAGAAATTAAATTCACAAAATTCCTAAGTCTATATCAGCTGCTTGGGTTAGGCTTCGTAGAGATATCAAACATAAAAGCTTGGGAGACCATTGGAGAAGGAGAACGAAGAGTTTTCGAAGGCTTGAACCATTGTTGGGACACCATTTGCACCACCATAGCCGCCAACGTATAGATCGAAGAAAGAGAATCAAACCCATACCTTTCATCACAAATGGACCAGACTTGCTACATAAGGCAAGTAATTATCTTGCGTAAATTTATGATAGATATATGATCCATGTTAGAATATGGTTACACCTATATGAAAATCCCATGTTTCGGAAGATTTTAGATGGTGTAAATCATGATTCTTAGGTTAAAATTGAAATGGAATAGGTTCATTTATGCATGTAGAATCAAACCCACATTATTGTAATAAAATTGGTTGAAGAAATCAGGTATTTACATGTTTAATTGATGATAAAGTTGAAACTAGGGTTCTTGAGACCAAATATGAAATTTGGGTGAATTTATGCATGTTGATGATGTTTAAATGATTTGGATATGTTAGGATTTTCCCATCTATGTTAGTATAGTATCTGGGTTGCATGAATATCAATTTGGAGATGTTTAAATACGATTTTGATGGTTAAAAATTAATAAACACGTAACTGTTAAGGAAGTATGGGTAAATAACGGATCGATCGACTCAAGAATGTCGATCGACCCATTTATTCGATCGATTGACTCCCCTAGAAAATGTGATCTGTTTTCTTTTTAATATTTGATTAAATCCCAACTTATAGAAATCTTTGGTGTTGAATAATTAAACATAATGAGACTTAGGGAAGGGCAGTAGGATATATTTAAGACCCAAAAAATGTTGTATTTTATGGAATTGATTTGGAAAATTACGAGTGTTAATCGAATGAGTTACGATTGGGAATTATATAAATTGGGGTTTGAATCGGATAAATGAATGTTCAAGGTTTGTAATAGTAGTGGGGGTACATTATAGATACTGAAATAATCCAAGGAATAAATGGAGACTTAGTAACCTTTTTGGGATAGGGGAAGGTACTTGAAGTTAGGCGACGAGAGATACCGCGTTAAATATAATATTACGTAGGGTATTCGAGATATAAATATATTATGTAGGAGACTCAAAAATTAGGACGTGCGTATACCTATATGGAATTTATATATTCTTAGGTTGTGTGATTACCTATCGTATGGGTTATTATGTGTAATGCATTATACCGCACTACTTGCTATCACGGAGGTTTCCGCATGAGGACAGTTTTATTCTGATGAGCCCATCAGGGGAATATGGACTTGTACCTCAGAACCATAGAACCTTGGTATAGGCTATCTGTGAATGATAGTACAGATGGTCGTAGGGGTGAGTGGGTATGTGCGTCTCCCTTGTGACTTGGAACTATGATTCGCCTCCATTATGTGTGACTTGTGTTTTTATATGGTTCTAGAGTGATTATTAACCTATAGTCCTTCATGTAGTATGTGATATACTGGGACTTGATAGCAGAGTATGCATGTACCATAACTTAGTCTCGGGGTGCCTTATGTGTGTGTGTGTGTGTGTGTGTGTGTGTGTATATATATATATAGATATTATGATAGTGATGTAAATATATACACTAGTGATTAGTATACTTTGTTGCTTAATGGATAAGAAAGAATACGTCATGTAAAATATGTTATAATTATGGGAACTTATATGAGTAAAGAAATATTTGAATTGATTAATAAATATTGGAAATACAAGAATGTATTATTCGGGTAATACGGATTGGCAGATTGACTTAGGCATCATAGTGACGGACTTGATTAAAACTAGTTATGTGGGACATTATAACTAGGATGGGTTGGGAGTATACGTTAGGGGTGCACAATAGTTAAGAGGTGGGAATTTCAAGTGAGAGCACGTGGCTAACATATTTAAAATATTTGGTGTTTTTGAAATTTAAATACTTGCTTTTTAAAAAAAAATATTTTCAACTTGGGCTCTGACCCATTTGCTACCAAATCTATTTTTGTCAAATAATTTTTAGGTGTCCTGCCACAAGTACGCGAAGCATGGGTGTTCCATTCAGTAGACATGTTGTAGCTGTTGTGAAAGTTATAGGACCTCGGTATTAGACGCCTCCACCTTCATCCTTGATTCATTCGGAGACATTTACTTTCGTTAGGGCATATTGCCTGTTTTTATTTAGAGATAGCAGTTCGAGACATTCATTTACATTTAAGTTGTTGGATTTACTTCATTTCAGATTATTGTATTTGGGATTTTGACTGGAAGTGTTTACTCCAGACTCAGTTTATTTCATTATGTCGTTTTAATTCCTATGAGTTGTTATTGGATGGTGAATGTTTAGTTAATAATTTAAATTTCTTCCTTGTTATATTAAACGATAAAATTTGGCATCTAACTTTTAAATACTAGGTGGTTAGTAATTAATAAAAAGTTTTCGACAGTGATGCTAAGACTAATCCAACTGGATATTTTATTTTAAATTTAATAAAGAAATGATTACCCGGTATTTAATTAGGCAGGGTGTCACAGTTTGTATCAGAGCATCAAGTTCTAGGGTCTTTAGGATCTGTGCGGTTTATCATGCTTCCGGCGTAGCTTTCTTTGATGCAGATCCCTATGTAGGATTGTTGTATTCATTAATTGGGCATTTTACATCTTCAACTATTTTGAGATATTGATTGTGGACTTATAAAGATTCTCTCTCATCTCAGATGCCTCCCAGATGTGCACAACCAGCTCCTAGGGGTGTCCATCCCAAGCCCCAGCCAACTCCGGCTCGGGGTACGATGAATGCTGCGGAGGTTTCCGCTATCATATCACAAGTGGTAAATGCAGCTTTAGTCGTAGTATTGCAGGAGCCACCCCAGGCACATGCGTTGGAAACAACACCAGAACCAACTCACACATCCCCTTCTACTAGGGAGCGAGTCAAAGATGCCTTCCTGAAGCCACATCCTCTGGAGTTCAGAGGGAATTTCGATGTTGTGGTATTGAGCCAATGGAAGAAAGACATCCAGTGGCACTTGAGGATGTACAAGTGAACTGAGGTCCATAGGCAGATACTAGATACTTTTAAGCTAGTGGGAGCAGTACTGCAGTGGTGGGAGTATATTACCATTACTGAGGAGAGAGGCAGCATGACTATTCAGGACTTCTGGGTGCAATTCGATCGTAAATATTTGCCTTCCGCCATTCAGACTGAGATGAGATGGAAATTACTGGATCTCACCTAGGAATGGAAGACCGTTATGGAGTAAGAGGAAGAGTTTATGAGATTGATTAATCTGGTGCGGGATAAGGTACCTACTAAGGGGAAGAAAATTCAAATGTTTATGGATGGCTTGACTTGGAGGATTCTTCAGCACCTTTAAGGTAATCTTTCATTGGGTAAATATATCGATGTGCTTAACGTGACCCTACTACACTACCAGGATCACCGATTTCATCTAAAGGGAAGGAAACGAGCAGGGGAGTCCAGCCGGCAGGGAAGGACAGGAGGTCATGGTGCCAGTGGGACACAACCAGCTCAGGGTTAGCAGAGACAGGGTGAGCACAGTTCCTATCATGGGGATCCTGCTAAGAGGTTCAGATCATGTGACTACAGGTCGGGACAAGTAGGTTTTAAGCAGGGGCATCAGGGCCACCAGCAGCAGGGTCAACAACATTTTTAGCAGGGTCAAAGGAGGGGTTGTAACGGCCAACAGGGCCGAGGACAGCAGAATCAGAGGCGAGTAAACTTTACTGGTAGATGCTTTGGCTGTGGAAAAAATGGCCACCTACATAAAGATTCTCCCGAAAGGGGCAGGGCCTTACAGCAGCAGCAGGGTGCTCGATAGGAGCCCCGACGATCGATATTTCCAGCCGCCCTCCCATCACCACCACAGATGCCAGCCTTTTCAGTTATTCCACCAGTTCCAGTTCAGCAGGGACATCTACAGTATGGGCATGTTTACAACGTTCACTAGGACACAGTTCCTCAGGATCCACCCGCAGTTGAAGGTATGTTTTGTACCCAGGGGAATTTAGAGAATATATTATTTGACATGGAGGCTTCACACTCTTTCATTGCCACTAGATTTGCACGTGCTACAATATTATTATAAACGACAGATAGTATGATTACTAGTCTAGATTCACCGCTTGGCTATAGGTCACTGATATTCTTTATATACTGGGGTGTGGGTATAGAGATTGGGATATTTATTTTACCTGTCGATATGCTTGTATTAGATATGTCCGAGTATGATACTATTATTGGGATGGATTGGCTAGTTATGTATAGGGCCATGATTGATTTCTATAGTCATAGTATTATTTTCGCCATACCGGGTCAGGATATATTTTTTATGGTGATGCCTCATCCTGAGGGAGGTTCTTCCACCCATTTATATTATATAGAGGAGGAGACCTATAAGGAGGTGGTGATTCCACTTAATTCGATTCCAATTGTTCGTGAGTTCGCTGATGTATTTCAGGACATACCAGGGTTACCGCCTAGCAGAGAGATAGAATTTGTGATAGACTTGACGCTCGGCACTCGACCTATAGCCCGTGCACCTTACTATATGGCTAGGACGGTGATGAGGGAGTTATGGCATCCGATCAAGAAGTTGTTGGGACAGGTCTTCATCCGTAGGAGTACCTCGCCTTGGGGCGCTCCCGTACTATTCGTAAAGAAAAGAGATGGGTCGTTACAATTGTGTGTCGACTACCGATAGTTAAATAAGGTCACGGTATGAAATAAGTATCCATTGCCCCAAATTGATCACTTATTCGACCAGTTGAGGGGTGTTGCCTACTTCTTAAAGATAGACTTGAGGTCAGGATACCATCAGTTATGTATGAGAGAGCAGGACGTGTCTAAGACTTCATTCTTGATGAGATATGGATCCTACGAGTTTAGGGTTATGCCATTTGGGATAACAAATGCACCGACCGTGTTTATGGACTTAACAAATATGGTGTTCAGATAGTTCTTAGATCAGTTTGTTATTGTCTTCATATCCTGATTTATTCTGGGACTGGGGAGGAGCATGACGAGAATTTGAGGAAGGTTTTACAGACCCTACGTGAGAAAGAGTTGTATGAAAAATATGAGAAGTGTTGGTTCTGTCTAAGAGAGGTTCAGTTTTTGGGGCACATTATTTCTGAAAGAGGGATATCCATAGATCCGGGGAAGGTGTCAGCGGTGAGGAAGTGGGGGCAACCCACAACGCCAACAAAGATATGTAGTATATTTGGGCTAGTCGGATACTACAGGAAAATTATTCGGGGATTCTCGAAGATAGAGGGTTCCTTTACTGATTTTACACGCAAAAGGGTGCCATTTATCTTGGGTAATGCCTACTAGTTGGCTTTTGATGAGCTCAAGAGAAAGCTGACTTCACCACCAGTTCTAGCACTACCCAGTCCGAGAGTGGAATACCTGGTGTATACATATGCGTTCTTGTTAGGAGTTGGGTTGTGATTCAGTAGGAGGATAAGGCTATAGATTAGGCTTCCCATAAGCTTAATCCTCACGAGAGGAATTATCCCACCCACGACTTGGAGTTAGAGGCAATCATGTTTGCACTTCGGATATGGAGACATTATCTCTTGGGGATAAATTTTGCCTATTCACATATCACAAGTCACAGCAGTACCTGTTCACGCAGCGGGAGTTCAATATACGTCAACGAAGGTGGCTTGAATTTGTGAAGGACTATCAGTTTGACATCCAATATTACCCGGGGAAGGCTAATGTGCTAGCATACGCATTGAGCCGTAGGCCATCAGGTGAGGTGGCCGAGGTGTGGAAGTCAAAATGGAAGGACCTGGGACATCAGGATGTGGTTTCCTACTCATTCATGTCAATGATGACGGTTACACCCGAGATCGTTACTAGGGTGATACAATCTCAGGCAACAAACTCATTCTATCAAGATCGGATTGTACAACTTCTAGCCGAGGGGGCAATGTCGTATTCTGTGAGTTTAGACAGGGGCTTATGCTTAAATGGAAGACTAGTAATTTTAGAGGGGGAGGATTTATGACATGCGATAATGGAGGAGTCACACGGTTCACAATTTGTTATACATCTCGGAGGGGCAGGATATGAGGCGACAGTACTGATGGAGTGGAATGAAGAAGGACATCGCCGAGTTTGTTTCAAAATGTGCCACTTGTCAGCTGGTAAAAATGGACCACCAGAGATCTCCAAGGCTCCTATAGCCATTGGATATCCCTATATGGAAATAAGAGAGCATTTCCAAGAATTTCATCATAGGGCTGCCTACATCGCAGAGAGGTCACGATTCCATATGGGTGATTGTGGATCGACTGACCAAGATAGCTCACTTTTTGCTAAGTTTGGACCGATTATACTACGAGGAAGTATGCTCATATGTTCATTGTCGAGATAGTGAGACTCCATGAGGTGCCCTTTAATATTATGTCCGACCGGGACAAGATTTTAGCGTTTATATTTTAGGAGAGCTTCCAGTAGGCCATGGGTACGGAGTTACGATTAAGTTTGGCCTATCACCTGCAGATTAATGGGCAGACCGAGCAGATGAATCAGATATTAGGTGATATGTTGCGAATGTTCATACTTGATTCTGGTGGGGGCTGGGAGCAATATCTTCCACTGGTGTAGTTTTCTTATAATAACTCCTACCAGTTTACTATTAGCATGGATCCATTCAAGGAGTTATATAGTAGGCCCTGTTGTTCTCCAAAATGTTCGCTAGAGGTGGGGGTGTAATACCCCTCATTTTTTATTGAATTGAAAAAAAAAACTATTTCAGTATATATATATATATATTCGAAATGTTTGAAAATGAAACTATGTCAGTATATATATTAAAAATGATTGGAAATGAAAAGTTAAAATGAATTCATTGATATATAAATGTGCGACTTAAATATTAGAAGCAAATTAACGCGTATAAGGATCGAGATGGTTAAATTTGGCGCAATGGTATTTTTTAAATAAACAAACCCTAGGTATAAATAGAAAAGAAGAGAAAAAGTCTTCATTTATCATTTCACAAATGGGGGCTAGGGTTTGGTAGAGAGAGAGAGATTAATAAGAGAAGATATCTAAGATGATTTCAAGAGGATTCAACTTCTCCATACAATCCAAGGCAAGTTAATAACCTATATGTGTATATTATGTATCTATAATGAAATTTCACATGAACATGTATTTGGATCCCTAAATTAATATGATATTGATGTTAAAAATGATATGAAATGTATTAGGATCATCATCCATGTAGATTCAAATGCAATAACATCATTATAGGGATTGAATTGTTGAAGAAATTCTTGAATTTGAGAAATCTATTAATTTGAGTAAATCGTCATATTAAAAACTGTTTTGAGCTATTTTGGTTTCGAAAATGGATGTTTTGTCCGCAATACCCGGCAGAAAATTATATTCTGAACAACTTTGTAGTTTTAAGTTTTTCCAAAAACGGATCGAAAAATCCTCGAATATGCGTTTTACGGTTCTGCGCAGAAAGTTATCGTGAGCAGGTTCGAATTTTATATGTTAGTTTCGGGTCTGTTTTAGGTAGGATATGGTAGCGTGCTCGCGTGCCCTTGTAGAAAATCACATTCCGAACAACTTTGTAGTTTTAAGTTTTCCCGAAAACGGATCGAAAAAGCCTTAAATAAGCGTTTTAAAAATCTGGGCAGCATGTTGTAAAAAACAGGGGCAATTATTATATGTTAGTTTCGGGTCTGTTTCGGGCAGGATATGGTAGCGTTCCCGCGTATCCTTGTAGAAAATCACGTTCCGACCAACTTTGTAGTTTTAAGTTTTTCCAAAAACAGATAGGAAAAGCCTTAAATAAGCGTTTTAAAAATCTGGGCAGAATGTTGTCGAAAACAGGGGAGAATATTATATGTTAGTTTCAGGCCTGTTTTAGGCAGGATATGGTAGCGTGCTCGCTTGTCCTTGTAGAAAATCACGTTCCGGACAACTTTGTAGTTTTAAGTTTTACCAAAAACGGATCGAAAGAGCCTCGAATCTACATTTTAAATTCTGGGCAAAATGTTGTTGAAATAAGAGTGGTAATGCTTTTCATGTTGTTAGTAAGATAATTATGGTATTGTGCCTAATATCCTAACTTGATCACATACTTATGGTTATTAGGAATATACAACCTTGAAATGATTTGATGTTAAATTAGTAAATTAATGATGGAAATTATGTTATATTGTAAATAATGACTATGGTATACCTCGAGTAAGAGACTTGACACGATTGTGTATATACATAAGCGTGAAATTGTTTTACATGTATATTGTCGAGTATACACTAGACTAGTCCTCCGGTCGACGTAGGCACATGTTGAATGCAATTTTTTTTGTGATTGATCCGGTTTGGTTTCGTTCGAGTGCCGTGTCGGAGATAAACCACTGGAACCGGACACATGGTTGTAATGCGGGTCGGAGAGAAAGACCTTGAAACGCCATGTGATTTAGGACTTAGTATGATTGCCCTTGCCACGTAATATTGGAGAATATTCGTGTGTAGGCCTAGTCTTACGACTTGTTCCCCCGGATAACGATAGTGACCCGATATAACTTGTTGTGTGAGATATTATGCTTGTGTCTTAAATTAATATCCCGAATTGATGTATATGATATTATACTTGAAGGAAATATTTTGATACATTAAATACTGAAATGAGATTAATAATGATTAATCATGATACGATATGAGACTACACGTTACTCGAGTTTGGGTTGGGTAGTCACGACATAGGAGCATTGGTTGAGTAATTGAACAACTTAATTACTGGAGACGAGTAATGACTAGTGTGCTTTCATTATAAGTACATCTTATAATCTTATAGCTTGTTTTCTTGCTTTGACGTCCGTCTATCTTGCTTTTTGCTCCTCTCCTATATATATAATTTATGACAGGTCCTCGTCCCGCTGGACAATAGACTACGGATCCTGATGAGATCATATCAATCTTAGGATTCATGTAGCCGTGGAGTTATTCTATTTTAATTTATGTCGTTCGTTTCCCTTTTCTTAAGGGTGGTATCAGAGATTAATATTACTTTGTTTACACTTTGGATTTGAGAGAATTGTTGTATTACTCTTTCCCATTTTGTGTTGGGCCGCATGTATTGGCATTTTATATTTTCAGTTTGAGATTACTGATGGAATATTACAGTTAATAGTTATGAGTTGGTTTCACTTGTTATAGCTGTTATGATGTGATATGGTTACAGGTATGAGAGTGTACAAGTTTACTTTACTGCATTAATTTAAATTTTGTTTCTAATGCCAACATATTGCCGCTCCGCTTAATTTAATTGGGCGTAGCTAACCGAATTAGAGTTAAAAAGCAGGGTTGTCACAGGGGGACAACAAGCTACTTACTCCAGAGGTGATTCAGGATACCTTGGTCAGGATTGCGGTGATTTAAGCCGTGTTCGGGTTGCTCAGGATAGATAGAAGAGCTACGCCGATGCTAAGAAGTTCTTCAGGGAGTTCAATGTGGGGGACCAGGTGTTGTTACGAGTATCTCCTATGAAGGGGATAATGCGGTTTAGGAATAAAGGGAAGTTGGCGCCGAGGTATGTAGGGCCCTTCCCTATTATTGAGCGGATTGGTTCGTTGGCTTACAAACAGGGGTTACTGGAACACTTGCATAGGATTCATGATGTGTTCCATATTTCTTCGTTAAGGAGATATCTTCGGGATGAGTTGGCCCACTCTCATATTTCTTTATAGGAGATTGATCTACAGCCCAATAGTTCCTACGAGGAGGGGCCAGTTTCTATCCTAGATCGCAGTGAGAGGAAATTGAGGTCAAAGGTAGTGCTGTTAGTACGTGTTCAATGGCAACATCATTATATTGAGGAGTCTGTGAGATGCGCGAAAAATATCCAAAGTTATTCATACCAGGTATACCTTTGTTTTTTTGAATTTCGGGACAAAATTCCATTATTAGGGGAGAAGTATGTAATACCTCGTATTTTTAATGATTTTAATTATGGGATTAATTGGCTTAAAATGGGCAATTTATTTATAATTAATCTAAATTTAATTAAATAATTACTAGCGCAATGAGAGTTAGTATTTATTGATGTGAATTATGTTTAATATTACTTAGTGAGTAAAATAATATGTAATTATGAATTAATTATCGCGAGAGAATAATACGGTTGTCATGAAAATTAAGTCGGGACGCGCGTGTCAGTCGTTTCGGGATGCAATATAATGAAATAAAAAGTAATTTATTTATAATTCACCCATATGGTCATTTCAAGTGCACTAAAGTGTTTGAAAGGGAGGTAGTCAGAAAATCCTATCCGGGGGTTTAGTTTGGATCTCGGGGCATTTTTATGCCAAACCGATACCCCGGAAGGGTATTTTATATATTTTGTTTTTGGGGTAATTAAACCCACAAAATTCCTAAGTCTATATCAGCTTATAGGGTTAGTCTTCATAGAGATATCAAACAAAAAAGCTTGGGAACCCATTGGAGGAGGAGAGTGAAGAGTTTTCTAAGGCTTGAACCACTGTTGGGACACCGTTTGCACCCCCATAGCTGCCAACGTATAGATCAGAGAGAGAGAATAAACCCCATACCTTTCATCACCAATGGACCAGACCTACTACATAAGGCAAGTAATTATCTTGCGTAAATTTACGATAGATATATGATCCATGTTAGAATAGGGTAACACCTATATGTAAATCCCATGTTTTGGAAGATTTTAGATAGTGTAAATCATAATTCTTGGATTAAAATTGAAATGGAATATGTTTTTTTATGCGTGTAGAATCAAACCCATATTATTATAATCAAATTGGTTGAAGAAATCTTGCATTTACATGTTTAGTTGATGATAAAGTCAAAAGTAGGGTTCTTGAGATTAAATGTGAAATTTGGGTGAATTTATGCATGTTGATGATGTTTAAATGATTTGGATACGTTAGGATTTCCCATATATGTTAATATAGGATCTGGGTTATATGAATATCAATATGGAGAAGTTTAAATATGATTTTGGTGGTTAAAAAGTAAGAAACCCGTAACTGTTAAGGAAATCTGGGCAAATAATCGATCGATCTATCGATCGACTCAAGAATGTTGATCGATGGACTGATCGATCGATAAACCCATTTATTCGATCAATCAACTCCCTTGGAAAATTGGATTTGTTTCCTTTTTAATATTTGATTAAATTCCAACTTATAGAAATCTTTGGTGTTGATTAATTAAACATAATGAGACTTAGGCAAGGACAGTAGGATATATTTAAGACCCAAAAAATGTTGTATTGTATGGAATTGAATGGAGAAATTACGAATGTTAATCAAATGAGTTACGGTTGGGAATTATATAAATTGGGGTTTAAATCGGATAAATGAATGTTCAAGGTTTGTACCAGTAGTGAGGGTACATTATAGATACTGAAATAATCCAAGGAATAAATGGAGACTTAGTAACCTTTTTGGGATAGGGGAAGGTACTTGAAGTTAGGCGACGAGAGATACCGCGTTAAATATAATATTACGTAGGATATTCGAGATATAAATATATTATGTAAGAGACTCGAAAATTAGGACGTACATATACCTATATGAAATTTATATATTCTTAGGTTGTGTGATTACCTATCGTATGGGTTATTATGTGTAATGCATTATACCGCGCTGTTTGTTATCACAGAGGTTTTCACACTAGTACAGTCTTATTCTGATGAGACCATCGGGGGAATATGCACTTATACCTCAAAACTATAGAAACTTGGTAAAGCCTATCTGTGAATGATAGTGCAGACGGTCATAGGGGTGAGTGGGTGTGTGCCTCTCCCTTGTGACTTGGAACTATGATTCACCTCCATTACGTGTGACTTGTATTTTTATGTGGTTCTATAGTGATTATGAACCTATAGTCCTTCATGTAGTATGTGATATACTGGGACTTGATAGTAGAGTATGCATGAACTAGAGCTTAGTCTCGGGGTGCCTTATGAGTATATATATATATATCATGATAGTGATGTATATATATACACTGGTGATTATTCTACTGTGTTTCTTAGTGGATAAGAAAGAGTACGTCATATAAAATATGTTATAATTTTGGGAACTTATATGAGTAAAGAAATACTTGAATTGATTAATAAATATTTGAAATACAAGAATGTATTATTCCGGTAATACAGATGGACACAATGACTTAGGCATCATAGTGAGAGACTTGATTCAGACTAGTTAGGTGGGATAGTATAACTAGGATGGGTAGAAGTATATGTTTGGCGTGTGTAATAGTTGAGAGGTGAGAATTTTAAGTGAGAGAACGTGACTAACATGTATACAATTTCGGGTATTTATGCAATGTAAATACTTGCTGTTTTTAAAAATATTTTGGACTCGGGCTCTGACCTGTTTGCTTCCAAATCTATTTTTGTCAAACAATTTTTAGGTGTCCAGCCACAGGGATGCCAATCATAGGAGTTCCATTCATTAGACGTGATGTAGTTGTTGTGGAAGTTATAGGACCTCGATATTAGACGCCTCCACATTCTTCCTTGATTCATTCTGAGACGTTTACTTCAGTCGGAGCATGTTGCTTGTTCTTATTTAGAGATAGTAGTTTCAGACATTCATTTACATTTTAGTCGTTAGATTTACTTCATTTCAAATTATTGTATTTGGGATTTTGACTAGAAGTGTTTACTCCAGACTCAGTTTATTTCATTATGTCGTTTTAATTCCTATGAGTTGTTATTGTATTGTGAATGTTTAGTTAATCATTCAAATTTCTTGCTTGTTATATTAAAAGATAAAATTTTACATATGGCTTTTAAATACTAGGTGGTTAATAATTAATAAAAAGTTTTTGACAGTGATGCAAAGACTGATCCAAGTCGATATTCTGTTTTAAATTTAATAAAGGGATGATCGCTCGGTATTTAATTAGGCGGGATGCCATATAACCTAAGATGTACATTATAAAAAAATGTGGACCAATAGGAAGAACATCCGGAGACAGGGTTTATTGAAAAGATGATTTGGGGAATAAACCTGCCCAATACTATTTAGCGTGTATTATTTTTTGTTTTTTCCTCGAGAAAATTTTGCAACAGTCCTCAACATATTGTAACAGATATGTTTGATTTGTAATGGTTTAATCTCGTAGCAAATTATTAATGGTAAACCACCGTTACAAATAGAAAAAAATATGTTACAAATTAAGCCATTTGGTGTAGTGATATATACTACACTAGTGTGTGAAGCTTATTGTGTCTTATGTCTTATGTGTAGTGCTTATACTTCATTATATATATATATATATATATATATATATATATATATATCATTGATATCTTTTGTAGATTTATATATAAATAATTTTATTTTGAGTCTTTGTGTTTGCATGTAATCTATGTATGACCTATGTTCTATTTAATTTCAAGTTTGTATTTTTTTTTTGTTTTGCCGACTTGTGTCGTTGCTTGTTGCACTTTACTCCATTTCATGATATACTTGTTTTTTCTTTATGCCTACCCATATTTTATTTAGGGGGAGTTTTGTTTATATTGAAGAGAAACAGTTTTATTATTCACCTTTATTTTTGTCTATTCATGAACAAGCCGGGGGGGAGGGGATGGTATCTTAGAATTTATAGTCTAGGGTGATTTTTAAATTAAGGGGAGACGTCCTAACTTTGGTGGAGATTGTTAGACAAGGGGGGAGGGTTTATTTCATGCAGTTTATATTCTTATATATTCAAGTTGCATTTAAAGGTGTGTTTAAGTGTGCAGGTTTGCAACGATGCGAAAAACATTACACACGAGCAAAGTTACTCAGTTTATGTATCAGTCTTGACGCCCTATAGGTTTTGTTTTGTGCACTACACCAAAATGGTCAAATTGTCACCTTTCATCCGATCACCCTTGTCACGGTCATTGACCGTGACAACAAACACGCATTTTGTGTCACGGTCATTGACCGTGACAAGGTCGTGACAAAGAATTGTCACGGTCAAGGACCTTGACACGACCGTGACAATGACGTCAATAAAATCAGCCCTAGGATTTTTTTTCCACCGATTTTTGGTTTTCCCTCTCTCTCTTTCTCTCTAAGCGATTTCATCTCTCTCTCTCCCTCTCTAAGGTATGCTTTTTTCCTCTCTTTCTTTTTCATTTCTATATGTGTGTGTATGTGTTTATATGTATGTGTATATGTGTGTGTATATGTGTGTGTTTGTGTGTGTATATATGTGTGTGTAGGTCTCTGTGTGTGTGTAGGTGTGTGGGGGTGGGGGCAGTGTTTGTGTGTAGTTCAGTGTGGGGGGTGGGGGGGGGGGGGTCTGTGTGTGTTCTGGGGGAGGGGGGTAGTGTGCGTGTATTGGTATACACGCAGTATTTGTATTGAATTTTAGTGTGTAAATTGAAATTGGTATTGGCATTTGGTATTGGTATTGGTATTAGTATTTATATTGAATTTGAAATTAGTATTGGGTATTGGTATTGAAATTGAATTTGAATTTGAAATTGGAATTGGGTATTGGTATTGAAATTGAATTTGAAATTAGTATTGGGTATTGGTATTGGGTATTGGCATAGGTATAAATTGAATTGAAATTGAATTTGAGATTGGCATTGGCATAGGTATAAATTGAAATTGATATAAAATGTTATTGGTATAAATTGGTGTGGATATTGGTATTGGTATAAATTGAAATTGATATAAATTGGTATTGGTATTAGTATAAATGAAATTGAAATTGAAATTGAAATTGATATTGTATGTATTGAAATTGGTATTAGTTTTATTAATATCGTATGCATTCAAATTGGTATAAGTCCCACTTTGAAAATTTTAATTGTCACCCATCCCATGTATTTTTATAATTGTAATTAGTAGTCTCATAACTTTTCATAACCGCCTCCAACCACCCTTCTGTAATTTTTTAAAAAATTACACATGTCCCATGAACTTTTTAAATACCACTACATAGGACCAACAACTAAAAATAAAAGTACATGTCCCATATATGTGATTGTGATAAGACATAATTAAATGAAACATACTTTAAATTACATATAGTGTACATAGATACTAGCCACTGGATACACATTTGTCGTTGACATTGCTGTTGGATTATTTTGTTTAGTAAATGTTGGGTTGGTTAGTTTTAAAAGTGGCCTGACCACTGGATTATTGTCCATATGGGGGTGGGATTTTTCAACTTTTTTTGAAAATTACTTTGTATATCGAACAATATATATATATAGTATGTGCGTGTGTGTTTGGCGGGGGGAGGGGGCAGGGGGTGGGGTGGTGGTGGTGGGTGGTGTGGTGGGTGTGTGTGTGTGTGGTGGGGCAATCTAAACAATTGTATAGCTTTAATTAATAAATTGTATAGCTTTAATTGTAATTTTAATTGTATAGTTTTAGATGAAAGTAAATTAATAATAAGTGCCCATTTCATATGAAAGTAGGAATTCCCCTCATTGTAAATTAGTAAATTAATAATTATATACTTTAATTGTTAGTTTAATTGATGAAATGATTTAATTGAGTAGATGAATTAGAAGGAGTACGGGATACACATGTTGGATTATTTTGTTTAGTAAATGTTGGGTTGGTTAGTTTTAAAAGTGGCCTGACCACTGGATTATTGTCCATATGGGGGTGGGATTTTTCAACTTTTTTTGAAAATTACTTTGTATATCGAACAATATATATATATATATATATATATATATAGTATGTGCGTGTGTGTGGAGGGGGGAGGGGGTAGGGGGTAGGGTGGTGTGTGTGTGTGTGTGTGTGGTGGGGCAATCTAAACAATTGTATAACTTTATTTAATAAATTGTATATCTTTAATTATAATTTTAATTGTATAGTTTTAGATGAAAGTAAATTAATAATTAGTGCCCATTTCATATGAAAGTAGGATTGCCCCTCATTGTAAATTAGTAAATTAATAATTGTATACTTTAATTGTTAGTTTAATTGATGAAATGAATTAATTGAGTAGAAGAATTAGAAGGAGTACGGGATACACATTTATAGTAATTGTACATATTTGCACATAGGCTCGATACTTATGTGGCTGTTCGGACGAAGAAGGGCAAGGGCAAGGAGGTGTCATTGAGCGTCGCGGCCACGATTGTAAGTAATCCGACAGTTTACTTTTTATTAATTACGTTATAATTTTTTAATTTACTTATTTTACTAATCATGTGCTTTTTGTCGTTTCAGGCAAAGCTTAAGGAAGTGCATGAGTCGTAGTCTGATGCCGACAAGGCATCTTTGTCCACAGACGCACTCAGCCAAGTGCTTGGCTCTGATCGCAAGGGGAGGACAAGGGGGTGAGCTCGCGGGTGGCCAAATTTAGGATCATCAGATTGGAGATGAACGACACCGGGTTGGCTCGAACGGTGGATTCACATGACGCGAAGCTGTCCCGTTTGGAGGCGACGGTCCAAGATATGTACTCATTCATGAAGCGTACGTTGAGCGGAGACCGTAAAGGGAAAGAGAAGGATAAGGCGGTGGAGAAGGAGATACGGGAGGACAAGGTGCAGGATGACGAGGATGTGGACCTCGCTGCTTCATCACCGACACGTGCGTACTTCGATGATCCACTTCCCTATTTGGCAGCCTTCAACAGACCGATATCGACACTTAGTTGGCCGAGCGTGTTCATATTGGACGTATTTGATGGCCAGCGGATAGGGCGGGGGTTGAGAGACCCGAATATCGTCCAGGGTGGAATAGTTCATGGACGTGAGCTTCAAGATATCTAGTCCAAAGTGCTCATCATGCATGTGATACCCGGGAAGGAGAACTCCCTATTGTGGTTGCGCGAATAATGCAGCACGATGTATATTAGTGGGTGTGTCAATTCGTATATCGTGTGGCCTACTCACCTCCTCACATTTACCCCAGACATGTAGTGACATTATTTTTAAGTTGGTACATTTGAATTATATTATGGATTATATCGTCATGTATATTGTTTCTATTTTGAATATATATTTGCATTATCTTTAGTTTATTTGGATATATGATGTTGCTATAACAGGTACAAATATACTGTTGGGCAGTGGCAATGGCCATACTACCCAACAATTTTTTTAAAATTTTGCACAGAATTGTCACGGTTAATGATCGTGACAATTTTTTAAAAAAGGGTCAAGGCTTTGTCACGGTTATTAACCGTGACTAAACGTGTCACGGTCATGGCCCATGATACGACTGTGATAATTTTAACGAACTTGTCACGATCAATGATCGTGACATGTCCGTGACAAAAAAAGTTGTCTCGCCCCGAATTGTCACGGTCATTGACCTTGACAAGTTCAACTTGTCAAGGTCAATAACCGTGACAATTAGGCAGATTTGGTGTAGTGGTGTTTTGTCCCGGAATAGGCAAAAGGGGAGATTTGTATGGATAAATTTCCAATATAGTTAATTTTTATCAGCACACCGAAATACAAAAAATGTCACTCTTCACCCAGCTAGCATTGTTATGATAAAAAATCGTGACAAAAAACATGTGTTTGTTATCACGATCATTGATCATGACAGGACCGTGACAACACCTTGTTGCAATCGTGTCGCGGTCATTGACCGCGACAAAAATATTGTCACGATTCTGTCAAGGCTTTTGACCGTGATAATATCTATATGTTGTCATGGTCAAAAGCCTTGACATGACCGTGACAATATTGTTAATGAAATCAGGGAAGCGTGACAAACCCTTCCCATTGCCACCAAAACTCTCTCTCTCTCTCTCTCTCTCTCTCTTAGGACGATGATTCTATCTTTCTCTTCGATTTTTAGGTCCTCTCTCTTTCTCTCTCCCCAATTTCACCACACCACACACACCACACACATAAACACACATGCCCCTCCCCCCAAAACACCACATGCAAACATACACAAATCCTTTAAATTACAAAAATGACAGAAATCACATGTAATTTCTATGTGTAATTGTGTGTTATTTTGTGTATGTGTGTGTGTGTGTGTGTGTGTATATTGTGTTTTTCCTATTTATTTTGTGTGTGTGTGTGTGTGTGTGTGTTATTGTTGGTTTAATTTCTGCGGTATTTGGTATATAAAATATATGATTATCAACAATTGAATTGTCAAATTATTTTTAAAATAATTTAATGATTTTTGTGAATATTTTGCATTATCATTTGAATCGTTGTTTGGAATTCTTGAATTGTTGTTGACTGGTGAATTTGAAATTTTAGATGACCATTGAGTTGGTTGACCCTAGGAATTTATAATATTTAGGGTTGTGACACTACCGAATAGAAATGAAACATACTTACCATGGAAATATAAATAAAATGTGGTGGGCAATATAAATTTTAAAACATTAATTAAAAGTATGGTAAAATTATACATAGCAACAAAACGTTAAAAAGACACCCAACTTTTTATAGGAAAATGCACTATGGACACAAAACATTGAAAAACAATTATGTACTTGCACTAGTTTTCTTACAAATTTACTACAATACTATTTAACTTTTACATAATATTAATGATGTTTTAAGAAAAATAAGTTGTCACATAAATTTTGCAGTCACTGTTGGTAAAAATGGCAAAATTAGTGAAGACAATGGATCAACTACCCTTTTTGTTCCTTAAAAAACTTCATTCATCCATTATTAGTGTAATATAAATATTTTACTATAATAAATATGTAAAATAAGTAACAAAGTGTTATTATATATGACGTTTGATGATGCTTGGATTTAGCACCACCAGATAAGTGATAATGAGCTCAAATAGTAGCAGCCATGGCAGCCATAGAGATGCAAGTGTATGTGTGTGTGTGTGTAGAAGGGGATGAGTATAAGAAGAAATAAGACTATGATGTATAGTGGTTCAGCCAATTTGGCCTACATCCACTGTGAGTGTGTGATCTACTAAGTATGGGCACTAATGGCCTTGGATACAATGCACATAAGCTCTCTCTCTCTCTACTGTGTATACCAGCAGAGTGTTAGCTAGGGTTGCAATAATCTGATCGATCCTTTGTAGGGTTGTAGGTGACAAGTATATATAGGTCTTGGGGGGTGTAGTGTACCCCCCAAGTATGCATGGTGCATGTGAATGATGATCCAGCCAACCCCCTGTTGACACCTGTAGATGCCCAATGATGACATAATATTCCCTCACGTGAGGGTGTGATTTGGTTATAACGGTCTGCCACGTGCCATGGGAGCCTCACGCGCACTGTTCCACGCGTCTCCCAAACCACGCGCTGCGATGATGTCACCCTCGGCCTATGAGACGAGGCCGAGGGCAAAGTTCCTTCCGGTAGTGAGTCTGGCTTAATTCTGACCTCGTACTGTCGTACCCTCGTAGGGTCGTCCGGAGCCTGGGGAAGGGTCGGCCCCTCGTAGGGTCGTCTGGAGCCTGGTGGAGGGTCGGCCCCTCGTAGGGTCGTCGGGAGCCTGGGGAAGGGTCGGCCCCTCGTAGGGTCGTCTGGGCCTGGTGAAGGGTCGGCCCCTCGTAGGGTCGTCCGTTTTGGAGATAATCTTCAGCCAGGCCAAGGATATAAATGGGTATATCAATCACCCCCCAGCCCTTAGCCATAGGTGTCATTGAGATGGCTGAGGGATAATGCTGAAATTCAGATGCGTGTATGACCAGTTAGGTGAGTGACACATGGGCAGGTACTCATTGCTACTCAAGTTCCCAAGGCAGGGCGGATGCACACTTGCATGGGGCTTTGTGCCCTGATTGCACCCTTCTTGGCAAATGTGCCCATTTACTGCCAAGGTATTTAAGGGTTTTTAAACTCTCTTTCCAACTTCTTCTTCTTCGCGCCTAACCATTTTCTCTCTCTAGAACCAGTCGCCATTTGCAGCCTTCAATCTTTCAGGCCTCACTGCACTCTTGTTCTCTCGTCATCAGGTAACCTTTTTCTCCCCGTGCCTTCTTTTGTCTTCATTTCTGCATATTTTTTAGGGTCGTAGGTCGACAGTTTCTTAGAGTTCCCCTATTGCCTTTTTCCGGTGTCTTCTCCGGTTGGTAGTTCTTGAACATTCTTGACGAAAAACGTTTGAGTTCTTTGATTTGATCCAAAAGTCAAACCTGGTCAATCCCCCAAGTGTTTGTAGTTTAATTAGCCAAGTCTAGTGTAATTTCTCCAAGTGTAGGGTCTTCCCCTTAATGCTTAGGAGGCTTTACAACTTAGTGTCTGAATTCCCATCTCTGAGAGAGAAACTCTTTACCGAGATCAGACGAATAGAGGAGGAGGAAGAGAGGAGACGAGGGGCCGACCCTAATTGGGTACGACCCATCTTTCCCATTCCTCTTGCCACCATAAGGCCATCTGAACCCTCTGAGTCTTGTGGGTCATCGTCTCGTCCTGCCGACACTCCCAAACCAGGTGAGATGGACGAGAGAACCTCCTCTCCAACTGGTGCTGGTACGTCTGGTAGAAGGGACACGTCTGACCTTAGCCCTCCCCGAGAGGCCGAGGGTACGATCCCCTCTGAGGCTGTCCCTGTGACAACCCTGTCCCCCAATGCCTTCCAAGTGGCTTTTCCTCAGGGACCTCCCGCAAGTGGTGAGGGGGATGAGGACGAGGACGACGATACAGATGACGAGGTTGATACCTCCCATGCCTCGTCTTTTATATCTTCCGTTAGGGATAGGGACCTTCTGATATGGAGGCATATCTACGGAGTGCCCTCTGGGGTAACTATGAGGGTTCCCTCTGAGGATGAGAGGGTTTTTGAGGGTGAAGAGGGAGAAGTTGCAGTCTACGAGAAAATGTTCAAAGTAGGTGTCAGACTTCCCTTCCACCCAGCCATTGTAGATATTCTGTCGGCTCTGGGCGTCTCCCCCTCTCAACTTCCACCCAACTCATGGAGGACGATTCTGGGTTACATTTCCCTGTGGAAAAACTCTTTTACTGATGAGCCCTCGTCCGACGTATTCTTGGCCTGCTACAATATCACTTCTTCATCTAAACAGCCCGGATACTATCATCTAGGGGCGAGAAGGTCTGAGAAGAAGTTGCTCCATGTGGCTCAGACTTCCAATCATGATTGGAAAAAGAGGTTCTTCTTCATATCTGGGGCATGGGAGAGCTCCGCCGAGGCGTCCCCTTCTGCCGATGGTCCGAGGGTCCCTAACAAATGGTCTAATCCCTCGATGAAAGCTAGGTCAGACCCCGGACATAGCTTGGAGGAAAGGGATATTGTTGAGTATCTGAGGGGACGAGGGAAAGGGGGTGAGATCCCAAAGTTCGAAGATTTGATGACCCCCCGGTACCTCAAAGAAGCTGGTTTAAGGGTCGGCCCTCTGACGGAACTATGTGAGTGATACAGCACGTTTTCCATTTTTTACTTTTTTGAAGTGTTTCCTGCTTATCTCTGTATTTTTCTGATGCATCGTATCCTTTTCAGGTCGTCCTGCAGGTGTGTCAGATTATCTCTGGGATATGACTGCTCCAAGCCTACTTGCTGGTCTGTCAAAGAAAAAAGGGAAGGAGCCTCAGCAAGCTCCCAAGAAGACAAGGGCCTCAGGGCCGACGGTTGTTGAGCCGACCTCTGATAGCCACAAGAGGAAGGAGCCTGAGACTCCCGTAGAGCCTCGGCCTGATCCAAGGACGAGGGCAAGGTTCGAAGCCTCTGAGGGGATGACCTCTTCGTCTAGCATGGGGGCCTTCTGGTCTCAGAATCTGTCCCATCTGAGGGCCGACCCCTCGTCCCTTATTGCCAACTTGAGGGCGGCCAAGGCCTCGATGTTCTCTGCACCATCGGCCTCTGACTTTGAGTTCTTGGCAAAGATGCCTCCTGCCAAAGTGTACGACTACAGTCTGCACTCCCTTGCTCAGGTATTGGTCTTGACCTTCTTTAATTTCATTTTCACTAACTGTTTCCTCGGCCCCTCTTGATATTTGTTCATTGTTCTTGCAGTCTGTCTGTGCCTTCACCTCAGCCACCAAGTGGATGGCTGAGAATCAACAGAAATTCCATGAAGCCGAGAGGGCCATTCAACAAGAGGCTGACCTACGGACAGAGCTGGACACTGCGAGGGCAGAGCTGGAGAGCACAAGGACTGAGCATGCTAGAGTCCTTGATGAGCTGACGAGGCAGCATGATGCCGATCTTCAGGCTAAGGACTTGTTGCTCAAGGACAAGGACTTGTTGATCAAGGGCAAGGATGAGGCTCTGATCAACCTGGAGGCCCGTCATAAGACTGATCTGGGAGCAGCCATCAAGAAAGCTGAGGCTGATGCTGTGGAGGCATACAAGACATCAGATGAATTTCAGGGCTTCGGCCTTGAATATCTAGAAAGGGGGATTAGGACGAACTGCCGATGGGTCGTCCTCAAATTTGGCGATGTCGTCTCCTCTGTTCGCCCCTCACTGGAGGGTGTTCAACTGGACGACCCCCTAATTGCCGAGGCCCTCAACCAAGTGGAGGCCCAAGTCCAGATCGAGGGGGTCGGTACATCTGAAGATCATCCGGTGCTGGTAACTGAGGAGACCATTCCCATTGATGTTGAGGCCCTGCCCTCTGATGTCGTCCCCTAGGGTGGCTGCCTGTAGCCCATACCCTTATTTTTGTACATTTGTTAAGAGGCCTTGTAAAAACACTTGATATTTTGTACCAGATTTTTATCAATATCATCGTCTCTTCTTCAACTGTCTTCCATATTTAATTCTGCTATGGTTTGTTCCTTGCTAATTTGCTTCTTTGTTGATGATGATGCTACTAACCCCTCCCTCGTCTATAATGAAGGCCAATGAGGGGTCGTCCCCTCATCTGACTTCATTATAGCCGAGGGTTCAATTAACCAAATTAATGGCTTTTAAGTTTACCCTCGTCTTTCTTGAGGACTATGGAGGGGTCGTCCCCCCCACTGGTCCTCATTATAGCCGAGGGTTCAATTAACCAAATTAATGGCTTTCAAGTTTACCCTCGTCTTTCTTGAGGACTGTGGAGGGGTCGTCCCCCCCACTGGTCCTCATTATAGCCGAGGGTTCAATTAACCAAATTAATGGCTTTCAAGTTCACCCTCGTCTTTCTTGAGGACTGTGGAGGGGTCGTCCCCCCCACTGGTCCTCATTATAGTCGAGGGTTCAATTAACCAAATTAATGGCTTTTAAGTTTACCCTCGTCTTTCTTGAGGACTGTGGAGGGGTCGTCCCCCCCACTGGTCCTCATTATAGCCGAGGGTTCAATTGACCAAATTAATGGCTTTTAAGTAAAGTTTACCCTCGTCTTTCTTGAGGACTGTGGAGGGGTCGTCCCCCCCACTGGTCCTCATTATAGCCGAGGGTTCAATTGACCAAATTAATGGCTTTTAAGTAAAGTTTACCCTCGTCTTTCTTGAGGACTGTGGAGGGGTCGTCCCCCCCCACTGGTCCTCATTATAGCCGAGGGTTCAATTTACCAAATTAATGGTTTTTAACAAAGTCTACCCTCGTCTTTCTTGAGAAAAGTGGTGGGGTCGTCCCCTCCACTGGTCCTCATTATAGCCGAGGGTTCGACTTACCAAACTAATGGTTTTTAACAAAGTCTACCCTCGTCTTTCTTGAGAACAGTCGTGGGGTCGTCTCCTCCACTGGTCCTCATTATAGCCGAGGGTTCGACTTACCAAACTAATGGTTTTTTGTAAAGTTTACCCTCGTCTTTCTTGAGGACTGTGGAGGGGTCGTCCCCCCCACTGGTCCTCATTATAGCCGAGGGTTCAATTAACCAAATTAATGGCTTTTAAGTTTACCCTCGTCTTTCTTGAGGACTGTGGAGGGGTCGTCCCCTCCACTGGTCCTCATTATAGCCGAGGGTTCGACTTACCAAACTAATGGTTTTTTGTAGATGCTTCCATGCATACTGGAACTGATAACTATAAGGTGAGGGGAATCATGTTTTTCATTAATTTTCCAATGTCCTGTTGGAGCAACTCCTATTACAACTATGGTCTATCAAGACCTTACAACACTACTGGTAGTATTTCTTCAAATGATCTGCGTTCCAGGGGTTGGAAAAAGGTTCCCCTTCTAGGTTTTCTAGTCTATAGGTCCCAGGGACAACTTCATCGATGACCATGTAGGGGCCGTGCCAATTAGGATGGAGTTTGTTGGGCTTTTGCCAAGTCTTCTTGAGAACCAAGTCTCCTACTGCGATAGGTCTCTGTTTTACCCTCTGATTGTAAAACCTTGCGGTCCTCTGCTGGTAGGAAGCCTGCCTTATCTCAGCATCCTCCCTTCTTTCCTCAATCAAGTCCAGGTCAAGTCTCCTTTCTTCCGTATTTCCCTGGGGGTCGTACATTTGGACCCTATGAGTAGGAAACTCGACTTCGGTGGGGATGACTGCTTCTGATCCATAAGCTAGCATGAATGGGGTCTCCCCGGTAGAGGTCCTTACTGTCGTCCTGTATGCCCACAGCACTGCATATAACTCCTCGACCCATCTTCCTTTTGCCTCCTCAAGCCTCTTCTTGATTCCATCTAAGATTGTCCTGTTCGTAACTTCGGTTTGCCCATTGGCCTGAGGTCGGCCTGGGGTGGAGAAAAATTATTTGATACTCACCCTCTCACAGTACTTCTGTAGAGAGGCATTCTTGAACTGAGTCCCGTTATCCGAGATGAGGGTGTTGGGTAGACCGTATCTGCATATCACATTCTTCCAGATGAACTGGAAGGTCTTCTGCTCTGTAATCGTGACCATCGGTTCGGCCTCTACCCACTTTGAAAAGTAGTCAATCGCTACAATGAGGAACCGATAGTTATTGACTGCCCTCGGTAAGGGTCCTACCAGGTCAATCCCCCACACTGCGAACGACCATGGGGATGTAATGGAGGTGAGAGGCTGATGAGGTTGGTGAGGGATGGTAGCAAATCTTTGGCATTTATCACACTTTTTAACATATGCGGCAGCATCTTTCCCCAAGGTCGGCCACCAGTAGCCTTGGGTGATCACCCTCTTTGCCAAGGATCTACCCCCAATGTGGCTTGAGCACGACCCTTCATGCACGTCTTGCAAAATGGAAGGGACTTCTGAGGGATGCACACACCTAAGTAAGGGGAGCAGAAACCCCTTTTTATACAGCGTGTCTCCGATGACAGTGAACTTTGCAGCCCTGTATCTCAGCTTCTTCCTCTCTTGGCTTGCTTCTGGCATCTCTCCTCCTTTAATGTACCTGATCAAAGGATCCATCCATGACGGTTCTTGAGAAACATTCATGCAAATGCAAAGTGTTCCCTCGACGTCTTCAATAGTTGGCCGAAGCAAGATTTCTACCGGGACTGTCCTCCTTATGTCTGTCCTAGTTGCCGAGGCCAGCCTTGCAAGGGCGTCAGCATGGCCATTGTTGAGCCTAGGTATCCTCTTGAACTTCACTTCTTTGAATTCTTTCAATAGCAACCTCACCTTCTCAAGGTACCTGGCCATCCTCTCGTCCTTGGCCTCGTAGGCTCCTAGTATCTGATTCACCACCAGCCTCGAATCACTGTGAACCAAAATTTGGCCGACACTAAGAGATTTGGCCAAGGAAAGGCCGGCTATCAAAGCCTCGTACTCAGCCTCGTTGTTAGAGGCTTTGAAATTGAACCTCAGGGCGTACTCGATGTCTGTGCCATCGGGTGCTGATACTATCAATCCAGCTCCGCTTCCGCTTTCGCAAGAGGACCCGTCGACGAAGAGTCTCCACATGGTCTTTTCTTCTGAGAAACTTCCCTCGGAGAGGGACCCCTGTCTAAAGATGTATATTCCCTCTTCGTTTTCGGTTGCTTTCCTCTTAGCGGTGCTTGTCTCAGCCCTGGCTGCAGGCGTGTCGGTGATCTTGTCTCGTTGCATATCTGCCTCCCCGGGGGTCTCACCCTCGGCTTCATCGCTCTCCCAAGTAAACTCAGCAACGAAGTCTGCCAGCGCTTGCCCCTTAATGGCTGTCTTAGGCTGATACACAATATCGAACTCCCCTAGCTCTATAGCCCAGGTCATTAGCCTTCCGGATTTTTCAGGCTTGTGTAGGACCTGCCTAAGAGGAGAGTCAGTAAGGATAACCATAGTATGGGACTGGAAGTATGGTTTCATCTTCCTTGAGGCATGAATCAAGGCGTAGGCCAACTTTTCCATCCTCGGGTATCTTTGCTCTGCCCCCTGGAGTGCCTTGCTGTTAAAATATACAGGCTTATGTATTCCGTCCTCGTCTCTCACAATGGCTGCGCTGATGGCAGACTCTGAGACGGTAAGGTACACGTAAAGTCGTTCACCCTGCACGGGTCGTGACAGCAGCAAGGGAGACCCTAAGTATGATTTTAGCTCCTTGAAAGCCTCATCACACTCTTTACTCCATTCAAAGGCTTTCCTAAGGATCTTGAAGAATGATAGACACCTGTCTGTGGCCCTTGACACAAATCTGTTCAGGGCAGCCACTCTCCCTGTGAGCCTCTGGACATCTTTAATGGACTTGGGGGTCTTCATCTCAATTAGGGCCTTTATCTTTTCAGGATTGGCCTCAATGCCTCTTTGATTGACAATGAACCCCAAGAACTTCCCTGCTCCAACCCCAAAGACACACTTGGCCGGATTAAGCTTCATCTGGTACTTGTCCATCGTGTTAAAGGTCCTCTCCAGGTCTGCTACATGGTCCTCTGCCTTCAGACTCTTAGTCAGCATGTCGTCCACGTAGACTTCCATAGACTTCCCAATTTGATCTTCAAACATTTTGTTTACGAGGCGCTGGTACGTTGCCCCTGCATTCTTTAGGCCAAAGGGCATGACCCTGTAGCAGTATGTCCCCTTGTTAGTGATGAAGGCGGTCCTCTCCGAGTCTTCTGGGTTCATGAAAATCTGGTTATACCCTGAGTAGGCATCCATGAAACTCATGAGCTCGTGGCCTGCGGTAGCGTCTACCATCTGGTCGATGCGGGGGAGAGGGAAGCTGTCTTTGGGGCAGTGCTTGTTGAGGTCTGTGAAGTCCACGCACATTCTCCACTTGCCGTTGGCCTTTGGGACAATGACTGCATTGGACAGCCATTCAGGGTAGATGACCTCTCTGATAAATTCAGCGTCCTCTAACTTTTTGACCTCATCCCTGATGACCTCGTACTTCTCTCTAGAGTAAATCCTCCTCTTCTGCTTTACCGGCTTCACTCCCTCTACCACATTGAGCTTGTGGCACATGATTTCAGGGTCGATCCCCGGCATATCTACATGACTCCATGCGAAGACGCTTCGTCTTTTCCTCAACAGTTTGATGAGGTCTTCCTTGATACTGGGCTTCAGAGACTTGCCCACCTGGATGGTTTTTCCCGGGTCATCCTCATCGAGGATGATGGGTTCTACCTCCTCAGCGGTCTCTCCTTTTTTGAGCTTCGTCTCGTCCCTGGGGTCTAGGGTATCAATGTTGTAAGTGGCTGTAGCCCTCTTGTGTGCCTCCCTTTCTTCAGCGGAGTTGTAGTAGCACTCTCTCGCTGTCGTCTGGTCTCCCTGAACTTCCCCCACCCCGTAAGGGGTAGGGAACTTAACCATCTGGTGGACTGTGGACGGCACAGCTTCAAAAACCTTGAGGGCCACACGTCCCAGTATAATGTTGTATGCCGAAAACACATGCTCATCCACCACAAAGAAACTGACCTTCTTGGTGAGCCATCTTGGCCATTCGTCCCCCATCCTGACATCAGCCTCATATATTCCCAGGGGGTGAACCTTCTCCCCACTGAACCCAATCAATGGATGATGGTATGGGACAAGTCTGGCACGACTGAGGCCCAAGGCCTTGAAGCATGGCCAAAACATCACATCTGCGGATGAGCCCCCATCTACCAGGATCCTCGGCACTTCACACCCATGCACCCTGGTCGTGATGACGAGAGGATCATCATGCGGGGACAAGAGACCTTTGAAGTCCATTCTTGAGAACCCTACTATCAGTGTGTCCATGTCCACCTTCTTCCTCTTTTCTGGCTTGGCCTCCAGAGATGTCGAGTGGACAGTCTTCGTCACTGCCCTGGCTTCCGCCACGTGGGCCTTCCTATCTGCGACTTCCGATCCTCCGCCTGCCAGACCCCCAGAGATCATTCCCACTCCGAGGGAGATCATATTAAGCCTCTTGACGGGGCCCTGATCGTCTCTCGGCGGGAGATCAGGGTCGTCCTCATCATCAGAAGGGTCGTCCCCTCTTTTCTGAGGACCTTCTCTACATGCCTCGACTCGCTTCTTTCTGGGGTCGTCTCCTCGGCCCCTCTTGAAGGCGCCTCTGTCGACGTACTTTCTGAGCTTCCCCTCTTTCAGCATCTTCTCAATCTCATCTTTCAGAGCAAAACATTTATCCGTCACGTGGCCGTGGTCTTGGTGAAATTCACACCACAGGTTCTTATTCCTCTTACCGGGGGTTGCCCTCAGCTTCTCAGGCCACTTCAGGGACCGGTCGCTCTTTATCTCATTGAGGATCTGTTCACAGCTGACCGTCAGAGGGGTGTACCCAACGAACTTGTCATCCGTAGACCTCCTCTTCCCCTCTTTGTTCTTCTTAGGGTATTTTCCCCCACTAGTACCTCCCTTTTCGTCTTCATATTTTGCAGCCATCGCCTCTTCGGCGTTCATCACCTTTCCTGCTGTCGACAGCAATTCGGCCATCGTCCTCGGAGGGTCTTCAGCAAGCTTCCATAACAGCTTCCCCTTTTGGAGTCCTCCAATCAGGGCTGTCATAGCTATGCTTTCCTCGTAGTCTTCCACCTCCAGCTTCTCTTTATTGAATCTGGCTATATAGTCCCTCAGACTTTCACTCTTCCCCTGCTTAACATAGAGCAGGTGGGTGGTCTTCTTCTGTGGCCTCATACCAAAGCATAAATTATGTATGAACAGGTCGGCCATCTGCTTAAAATTTTCAATGAAATTTTTTGGAAGGGACGTGTACCAGACATGTGCAGCCCCTGTCAGGGTACCAGAGAAGGCACGACACCTCATCTCATCTGAGATAGAGTATATGTCTACCGCCGACTGATACATCTCCACGTGGTGGACAGGGTTGGTGCTCCCATCGTATCTTGGGGTGACCACAGGAGGCTTGAACTTTGATGGAGTGGGAAAGTTGACTATCTTTGCCACGAAGGGTGAGCCTATGGTGTATCCCCTCTGAAGAGGGTCTCGGCTCTTCAGTATGTCGCCAATCTTATCCTCTAACCGCTGGATTGAGTCATTCCAGGGCCTCACAGGGTCGGCCTGGCCGATGTTATCCCCTGCCGCCTCTCCGAGGTGGACGGAAGGTTCTGCGACAGCAGGCCTGTGTCGGCTGTTTACTTCCCTTTGGCCATCATCTCGTCCTCGGGGTCGGCCGTCTGCTGCCTCCCTCCTGGATCTCGCAGCGCTTCTTGGTCGGGACAACTGTTCCCGTAGGTCATTTACTGGGCCTAGCCTCTCAAAGGCCGACCCCCTGCTCAAGCTATCAAAAGCAGAGCCCCTCGGGCGATCGTCAGGGTTTGGTCTCACGCCCTTTCCTCGGCTGTCCTGGAGAGGTCGTACAGTATTGTTGGAGACCTCATATGGCTCCCAACATTCTATAGGGGCCTCCTCCTCCAGATCGTCATACCTGTCCTCTGGGCAAGGGTTTCCTTGCCTCCCCAGGCGTAAACGCCTGGGGTCAGCAACATCCCCACGCCGCTGAGGGGGTGGAAGATCTTTGCGTGGTGCCTGGGGTGGTCCCCTGGCCTCATGCTGTCCTGGAGCTGCTGCAGGAGTAATCATCTCAGGTGAGACCCCCGGCGGTCTCAGTATGTTCTGGCTCAGGGCTGTGAACTGCTCCTGCATCATCCGCTGGCTTGCCGCTAGAGACTTTAGGGCTGCCTCCACATCAGCCATCTCAGACTGAGGCGACGGCTGACTGGAACTGGGTCTTCCCCCCTCATCCGGCGGGGGAAGTGGCGGCGGTGGCATCTCGGGTGCCATGTGCTTGAGCTATGAAAAGTTGAACTGAAGAAAATACTGGTGAGCTTGGGAACCTTAGTGGGTCTCTTTCAATGGTGAAACACCTCCTCTCAGGGGGAGTGTTGGTTCACCACCAGAGTGCCCAGTGAGGCCAAGCTGTACAAAGGAAGAGATGCCTTCAACGTTCCCACAGACGGCGCCAAACTGATGATGCTTGGATTTAGCACCACCAGATAAGTGATAATGAGCTCAAATAGTAGCAGCCATGGCAGCCATAGAGATGCAAGTGTATGTGTGTGTGTGTGTAGAAGGGGATGAGTATAAGAAGAAATAAGACTATGATGTATAGTGGTTCAGCCAATTTGGCCTACATCCACTGTGAGTGTGTGATCTACTAAGTATGGGCACTAATGGCCTTGGATACAATGCACATAAGCTCTCTCTCTCTCTACTGTGTATACCAGCAGAGTGTTAGCTAGGGTTGCAATAATCTGATCGATCCTTTGTAGGGTTGTAAGTGACAAGTATATATAGGTCTTGGGGGGTGTAGTGTACCCCCCAAGTATGCATGGTGCATGTGAATGATGATCCAGCCAACCCCCTGTTGACACCTGTAGATGCCCAATGATGACATAATATTCCCTCACGTGAGGGTGTGATTTGGTTATAACGGTCTGCCACGTGCCATGGGAGCCTCACGCGCACTGTTCCACGCGTCTCCCAAACCACGCGCTGCGATGATGTCACCCTCGGCCTATGAGACGAGGCCGAGGGCAAAGTTCCTTCCGGTAGTGAGTCTGGCTTAATTCTGACCTCGTACTGTCGTACCCTCGTAGGGTCGTCCGGAGCCTGGGGAAGGGTTGGCCCCTCGTAGGGTCGTCTGGAGCCTGGTGGAGGGTCGGCCCCTCGTAGGGTCGTCGGGAGCCTGGGGAAGGGTCGGCCCCTCTTAGGGTCGTCTGGGCCTGGTAGAGGCCAGCTGGAGCCTGGTGAAGGGTCGGCCCCTCGTAGGGTCGTCCGTTTTGGAGATAATCTTCAGCCAGGCCAAGGATATAAATGGGTATATCAACGTTTTTCTAGACCCAAGCCTAACAAGGTCCATGGACAGCATAGTCTCCCTAAAAGAAAGTTTGAGGACATGGGACTATTACCATATTAGATTGGATTCCTCAAATATAAACGTATGGAAAAAATAAAATGAATAAGAAAATTATACTTATTGAAAATCATCTTCTAACATTTATAAAAACGTTCTAAATTTAAGTAGTTATACGAATTGCTGATATTAAAAGTTCATTGTGATCATATTGGTTAATAAATTACCACATGTGTTACATTAAAAGAGAGTATAGAGAGCACCCCCAACGCTTTGGGATAAAATTATATATTAGGTCGTAGGTGTCATATGAGGTAATTATAATGAGAATATCTCTTATTAAATGACATATTACAAGAAAGCTTTGAAACTAACCTAATTAATTTATCTATAATCTCAGCTCTTAAAGATGGGCGATGCGACATCAAGGCTTGCTTGTCTAGCCATCGGACCATTGCCAATGCACACGAGTGCAAAAAGTATCAACTGAAAGGTTATGTATTCGGTGCAAGGGTGTATGAGGAAAATACATATGTACTGAACTCGGGCATTTCATACAAGCTATTACTTATTTTTGAGCGAGCACAAAAGATAAAGAACTCGTTGAAGTTGAAATGTTTTACTATGGTGTCATTCGTCATATATTTGAATTGTACTATATAAGCTTCAAATAGTTTATTTTTTACCGTGATTGGGTAAGAGCTAAGGATAAAAATGCTTATAAATTTGGGCTCGGTACTAATTTGATCAGGTTGACTTGTCCAAGTTGAAGAGCAAAGAACACGTGAACAATGATCCATTTGTTTGTGATTTTCAAAAGGTCAAGCAACTCATATTATATCAACAATGATCCGTGGTTAATCGTCCTACACATGCCAAAGCGTCTAACCAATAGCGTGGATGACTTGGCTGCTCCTATCGAATATCAATTCATTTTAGATTATAACCTGAATTTGAAATAATTTTTAGATTTGTAATAAGTATTCCAATCATTTAAAACAATGCTTAGTTTTATATGTGATACAATGGTTATATTTGTTCTTATAACGTCGTTCACTAGCATTCTTCTAGTTCTTTATATCACTCGGACGACAGTTTAATGCTTTTATTCATTTGGACTTTATCAGTTTTTGTCGATTAGAATCAAAATTGGTTGGTTGGTTAGTGAATATGTTAATTTAGATTTTAATCAGTTTCAGCATTAATTCAAAGTTCGAGACATGATTTGAATTTGAAATAATTTTTAGATTTGTTATAAGTATTCCAATTATTTGAAACAATACTTACTTTAGTTCATGATGTGGATTTGTATTCTTATAACGTTGTTAACTTACATTCTTCTAGTGCTTTAATCCATTTCGATTTTAATGAATTTAATGCTTTTATTCATTTGGATTTGATTATTTTCTCATATATGTGTCTACTAATAACAACAATTTTTGCAGGGAATATCTACATCACGAAAGCATGGGCGAGGAAGTCTCGTCTAGCACTAGGCCTCCAAAGGGGAAAAAATGGGGACCGTAGTGGAGAACTAGATGGCATTACAAACTAAGGATATAGAGCTACTGAAGGCGGTTGTTGGTCCGTGGTACACGGTTTGGAGAAAAGTGCTCTAAGAGCTTAAGATGGCCATCAGGGGGGATTACAGTTACTTGCTCTCTTTCTTATTATTTTGTATTGATTGGTATTTATATATATTTTGTAATTTAAATACTACTAACTCACTTTATTTTTGTTTTGTATTTGTTTGATAGGAACAATTCGACTTCCCCCCCAGTTTATGCGACACCACGTTAGGACAATTACGAGATCAGTATAAAATGTGGAAGAAAAACATGCGCGTACATTACTCTGGCCAGGACTGGGAGTCCATTTTGTGACTTAGGGACACGATACCCTCGAAGGATCCCATCTCATTGGGAAGTTGACAAAAGTTTATTGACAATAAGGTCTTGGAGAGGCAAATGTACTCTCATCAATCGAGGAGGGAAAATCGGGCCAAGAAGGTTGACGTACGCTACTCCAGGCGTACGTCATACGCCGAGGTGGAGCACTGGATGGTAAGTTTTTAATGTCCATTCATTTTATGTTTTATTTTATTTTATTTAGTTATAATTATATACCATTAACTAATTTTGTATTAATTTATTTCAGGTGACGGGGAGTGCCCCTGGGGGTAAGCCACATAGGCTTGATGCCTATATGAAAATTTAAATGAAGAATGGGAAGGATGGGGAGGTCAATTTGTATATGGGTACTACTATTGTAAGTTAAAATATTAATTATGCTATAAAAATAAAATTCTATAATCACATACATTCTTACTAATTTAGCTAACCTTGTACCTTTTGTCTTTTCAGGAAAAGCTTAAGGAAGTGCACAACTCCCAGAGTGATGCCGATAAGGCATTTCTCGCTACGGACTCACTCAACTAACTATTCAAGAAAGATCATAAGGTCCGTACTCAGGGGGAAATCTCTTTGGCGAGGGAAGACGAGGCTCGCAGGGATTGCATCTAGCAACGCAGGGTTGGGTCACAAGGCGGACAAGTTGTCGACTAACCATGACGAGAAGTTAGAAAACATGGAGTGAACGGTGCATAAAATGTTCGAGTATATTAAGGGTACCTTTAAATGTTGAGGAAAGGGAGAGGATAAAGCAGAGGACGAGGAGACCACTGCTCCATATTTTTAACCCTCACCCTCACCGATACCCCACCCATTCTCGTCTGCATATGATAACATATTCGCCACCCCCACCCATACCCCCGTCCCAAGGCTAGTTTCAACAGTTGGTTGACCTATTGTGTACCTAGTAGACACATGGGGTGGTCATAAAATAGTTAAGGGGTTGAGGGACCCGGATACGTGCCCCGATACTCTAGTGCACAATCGTCCGTTACAACCACACAAGGCACGGGTCCTTGTCACAAATGTGTATGTGGGGAGAGAGAATGAACCCTTGTGGTTGAGCGAGCAGTGTGACGTTACTACTATTAAGGGTTGTCTCAATTCCTATATAGTGTGTCCTACCATCCTCCTTCAAAGTGATGATCAATGGACAGTTATTTTTAATAATTTGATTATTATTTGTTTAGTATGATTATGAACAACAACTTTGTGTATTAAATTGTTATTTATTGTTCATCTTTTGATATAATGATTAAGTGAATGTTGTATGGCTTTTGATCTTATGAATGAATGAACATTTGTTGATATATATATATATATATATATATATATATATATATATATATATATATATATATGTGATAACCGGTGCTTTAATAGGTTAAAATAGGTTATTGGTCAGTGGCAGTGGCCATAATTTCCCAGTAGTTTATTTTTTTAAATGTTGCCTAGTATTGTCACGGACTTTGACCGTGACAAGTCCGTGACAAAAAAATCGTGCTATGGACTTTGACCGTGACACATCCATGACAATTATTAACTTATCATGGACTTGTCATAGTCAAAGTCCATGATAAGTTATTCTTTGTCACGGACTTGTCCCAGTTAAAGTTCCTAACATGTTTTTCCTTATCATGGACATTGATTGTGACAATGTTGTGACAATTATCTTTGTCAACCCCAAACTTGTCACGGTTTTTAATCGTGACAAGGATGCCTTGTCAAGGTTTTTTATCATAACAATTCGCTAGTTTTGGTGTAGTGTATGTATTTTGGATTATTTTGTGTTTCAACAAAACCTTTGATTCGTTGGTTAGGATTTGAATTGTTTGAATTTTTAAGCCTATGATGTGTTTGGTTGAAGACGTAGCAGCTAATATACCATACTCACATCATCATGCCAAGTTTTGTTCCTTGTTTACATCTTTATGTTCCTAGGATCTCTCCGGTATGAATGTGTATTTATATTTTGGCCCTTGGATATTTTATTTGGGTGTTTATTTTCTAAAATATTTTGAACTAATTTTAAAATGTTTTTTTTAAATTGAAGTCGTTCTAATGGCCTCTGGTATGTCTTTCAAACAAGCCTTTATACCTCGTTAGAACCGGTTCCAACGAACTTCAAATGAGAATTTTTGGCTTGTTTAGGTTTCTCGTTTGAAGTTTTGTTTGAAGCTAGTTCGAACAAGATCAGGTGCTTTATTCAAACGATATCCAATTTCATTCAAACGAGATCCAATTTCGTTGGAACGAGCCAGTGCATTTTTAATGAAAAATTTATTTTTCGATCTTATCTCATTTTTGGAAAAATTCCTAATAATAATACTTTGGAGAAGTAGTTTTGTTAGATACTTTTTCATTTCTCTTGAGTTCCCAAACTCTAACAAAAATCTCTCCTTAGGTTTTGATCATATATGATCAAGTTTTCCAACTAAAACCCTAGTTTAAACCCAACAATGTAAGGATACAAGTGTTTCATACTATTATTCTTAGAAAGGATTTTGAGTGTGTGTTGTAAGTCTGCTCTTGTGTCCTTTGTAAATCCATACATAGTGAATTTGTTTGGTTGGGCCATCCGAGATTTTTCCTGTTGCGAGTTTTCCTCATACATTGTCATTTTGTGTGATTGATCTTATTTTACCTACTATAATCTAGATGCATGCTTTAGGATAAAGATAAAATTGGTTAATCAGTTTGAACACAACAATTATTTAATTAGTGCTAAGTTTGATTTGGGTAATTCATTTAAATAAACTTAAATTTAAACTTGAGAAATTTTAAAAATAGTGGTTTTCTTGGTTTTGCACCCTTTGCTATATTAGAACCTTATAGGAGTAGGACTTTCAAGTGATAGATTCCCCTAATTTTTTCTTAAGTAGTTTAAGTTCTTAGTGGGCTACCTCCAATAATTCATTATAATTGTATTGATACATGAATTCCCTTACTACATCTTCCTAGTTATGGATCTAGGATTTTTTCAGTGATAGGAACCAATGAAGGGTGCGTTGTTTAAGGGTTTGTTGGAATATTTGAGATATTTACTATTTGGAATCCCCTAGTAAGCTCATGGAGCAGTGGTACTTAAGAAGATGCACAATGGGAGGTCAACTACCTCCAAATTTCTCAATATCTGACATTTTGAATTTCTCTGGCATCATGTCCTTCAAGTAAAGGGATATGTTAACCTATCCAAACTTCTTAGAGAGAAACTTTAGATCTTATTTGATTCGGTTTAGTTTTTCTTCCTTAGGATCGACAAGAATGGGCACGATCAAGTTAGCCCCCAGCTGAGCAGGATTTGGTATCAATAGTAGACTAAGAGGTAGCCCATTAAGGGTTGAACACATGTCGGATGAGGAACTTGTTGATACTCTTCTAGAGCCCACATCGACTTAGGCATTAGGGATCCCACAACATAGGGGAAAGAAACATCAGGTTTTGGTACTTAGGGGACCTGACCCCTATTTATTTGCGTTTCATGGACATCAGCCAACGTACTGTTAATCTTTGCGGTAAGCTGAGCAAGTACGGTTACAAAATCTGGTTAGGAATTGATGTCCAGATCAGGGATTTCCATGAGGAATCTAATGTAAGACTACTCAATTTTTGCTAAAGCGATTGATGAAGGTGTAGAACCCTGTGTGATTTAATAGCGTACCTGAGCCAATACGGAGCCAGGCCAAGGAGTGCAGTCACAGTTGAGAGGGGAAGAATTTTTTTGTTCTCTTATTTAAAAAGAATATTTTTGGTATTTTAAAACAAAGGAGAAAATATTTTTTGGTATTTTCGAAAAATAAGGAAGAAAGAAAATTCCTCGGTGCAGTTGTTATTATTATGTTTCACTTGTATTATCTTTCGCATAGGATGCAAGTGAAATACCATATAAGACCCAAGTCTAGGAAATGATGAGGTACACGATGCCAGACAAAGTTTGACTTGTTTCTAGACTCACGAATAGGGTCTTATTTTAAAAACAGGTTAAATAACACAATATTGGGTAGGTAAGAAGACCCCAAATTTTGACAAAGTTTCTTGTTGGAACAAATTTTTTTGGTATAAGTGTCCTAGGGCATACGCCTATATGAGGTTTATCCATGGGAGGTTTGTATATGGGTTATCCCTTTGGCGCGACTTCCACGATATACCTCTTGCGTATAAGGGTAATCATTAATTGGTATGTATGGAAAAGCCATTTGATATACTCAGGTCTTAGTGAATTGTCTAACAATATACCTCGTGGTGATGGTATATGTGAGAGTGAATTCAATATACTCGATGTACATAAATGTGTTCCCTATTATATACCTCCCGTCGTGAGTTAGATTTAGCCGTATGATGAGAGGGGAATTATCCAATATACGTTTAAGGTACTTGGCCAATGAAATGTAGGAGTCATATCTCTTAGGTTAGTCGCGCCCTGCAGAATCAACAACCAACACAAAGTAACTCCCTAGTATGGAACAAAATATAAGGTCAATACGTAGTGCTTTCATGATGTAGTGTGAAAAAACATGATTTTTAATTACTATTTTTATGCAAAGTTTTATTTATGAAAAGAGGAAGATGTACAACTACTAAGCATGGAGTAAAGCATGTGGATATACATGATTAAGATATGATAATATATCTAAGTATATGAGGAGAATGAAACAAGTATGTACAAGTAATACGAAAAATGAATTATATATAAGTGAACAAAGCATGGTGACATGGGCAAGGTGTGAAACATGTGGATATACAGACATGAGATAGAGATATTTACAAAGTGAGAGTGACATGGGAATATGTGTAAGGGAGAAAAACATGGAGATATATTCAAGGTGAAGTGAAATATATATATGAAGCACGTGGTGAAGCATGCGATAAGTGAATTAAATGAATATATACAAGGGGGAATAATGAGAACACACTATACGGTTGACTTACTCGAGTTCGTGGCATATAAGAGTTCCAATTAGTTTGGATAATAAGACAAATTAGGATTAGATTTTTAAGAGTTGATCTCTCTTAAAGACTTCAAGCTGCAAGATGAAGATGCAGTCCAAGAATCTCCATGATCTACGAAAAATGGAAGTATTACTCTCATGAACCCACAAATAGGACACATTCACTTCATATATGTGTTATTATGTGTGCACAAGGGTTACATGATTTTTAGGAATTTTTTTTTGAATTTTATAAGTCACTCAAAACATTTTTAAATCATTTAAAATGATTTTTGAAATTAATTAAAATGTGATTTTTAAATGTTTGGGGTTAAAACATATATATTATTTTTCCTAAAAATTTGTTCAGGGTAGAAAACAAAAGCTCTAAAGAATTCTGAGGATGCAATTCATATTATCTAAAAACCCCAAAACACACGTTTTTTGTTGCTATTATATCGGTGCAATTTGTATTTTTTTATGTGTCTTAGTTGAGAGGTAACATCGCAACCCTTGATCTAAAGTCATCTACAGTTTGCATGTGGTCTTTTACAATCCCCGTGTTACCCTAACCATCCAATCATCGATCACATAATCACCGCTTATTTTTCACCCTTAGATGGAGAGTCAATAAGCCAGAGTTAATCTCAGACATGCATTTGGTTGGATGTTCTCGATCCTTCTCTTGCTTAGTATATAAGGAGACCTAATGTTAGCATTTGAGAAGTTTTTAAAATCGTCTAAGTTTGAGAGAAAAACCAGATAGAGAAAAGACAGAGAATGGAGGAAAAGAGAGAAAGGAGAGGAAACCAAATAGCCTGTGTTAAACCTAAATGTTTTCCTTCATACACAAACCTCTAAACATTCCATTTCCCAAAAGACAAAAAAACTCTAACCCTGTAGTTAGATTTTAGGGTTCTAAAATTAGTTATGAGGGTTTGTTCGTGTTGAAAATAATCTTCAACCTAAATCTCTCTTAGGAAACCTATCTCCTAGTAAACTCATTTATTCTTCATAGAATTTGTGAGATTTACCTTGCGAAACATTTTCACGAATATCTTAGGTTTTTGTTCTCTTTTTTGTTGGATCTTGGCTTTACTGTTTTTATTATTTTCAGATCCACTCTATTGATTTCAAAAATATTTTTGAAAAACAAACTTTAGATTTTTTATAGAATTAGATTTGAAAAGTTCTTGTTTCAAAATATCGTTTCACAATTTGTGAAATAAGTTTGAACATAAATAAAATTTTGAAACAATCGTGACCTATTTTTCAGAAAGATTTTTGTCGGATCTGAAAGGTTCTTGAAGTTTGTGTATCAAAACATATTTTAGATCCTTTGCATGTCATATTGTATAAATAATTGAGAGGTGTGAGAATCATTTCTACATTTAGTTCACATCAAATATACCATCACTCTCACATGAACACTTAGACTTAGTCATTATTTTGAGATATCTTGTGTCGGTTGAGCCACTGACATCAAAAAACAAAGACAAAGAAAGGAAGCTTCTGGAGGGAGATCAAAGTTGGTCAGAGACCTTTGAGAGTGGAGTAACTCGTGTAGGTATAAATCTCTGAACTTAGTTTAGGATCTTGATTTTCATGCTTAGTGCTGTAACTTATATATTGTGATTTTTTAGTGGATTTTTTATTTTACTCCGTAGAGGGAGTTGTGAATGTTTCCCCTAATTTGGGGTTTTACCACGTTAAAATGTGGTGTTAATTTGCTTGAATGATTCTTAGTTGTTTATGTGTGGTTTCACTCTAAAGACATAGTATAGGATTTTATTTTAAAACCTAAGGTAACAAACTACCAGATTTGACATCCATACTTAAACTGTTTTGTACACATCTTGAGTTATTTAATTTGAAAATAGTTTCAATAAACGAGTTTATTCGGAGTTTACTTAATTTTTAACATTTTGTTAATAATATAGTAAACAAATAGTTTTATACTATATTTTTCAAATAAGACTGGATATTTACAAGTGACAGGGGGTACATGGAAAATGTGAACAAGTAAAGTGGAACATGGAAAATGTGTACAAGTAAGTGTGAAACATGAGATAGATACATGTGAACATGGACAATTTTGAAAATCTGAATAAGTGAAGTGAAACATGGTAAATATATGAAGTAAATGTGAAATGTGAGATATATACAAGTGAATGTAACATGTGATAGAAAATATGGTATTTACATGCGATAAGAAGCTCAGCATGGTGAGGAAAGAATATACATGTGAGCATAAGGGTAAAAGAAAGAAGAACATTTAACTTAAAGCATATATACACATATAGAGAAATGGACAAATGAAAGAAAAACTAAAAACAAAGCCAATGTATATAGAGTCTAGTCCTCTAAAATAAAAGTCCCTAGTGGAGTCGCCATTGTGGCCATCCTGGACAAAAAAGATGAATGCACGTGGGCTGGTAAAAAAACAAGCGAATAACGGGGTCAAGGAAGAAAATCTCTTTTTTTCTTCTGCTCTTGTGGAATTTGTGGATTGTTGAGGATATAATAGATTGTGGTCAAGTGGTGTGAAAATGTAAAGATTAAATTCGCCAACCTATTTTACTCAAAACAAGAAAAATACGTAGCCATCCCTCGAAGAGACGACATAAAAGACTCACTAATGCATATGAAACCAAATAGATCATAGGTCTGGGGAATAAATTATGGGACGGGAAAGTGTTAGGCACCCATCCTACCCTTTAGGTTTCTCATGGGATCTTAAAAATGTGTTCCTTCTGCTAAAAAATGTAGACATGGTATAATGTGTGCGCAGTGAAAATGTGTAGATGTGTGAAAAGTGGGTGAGAAGTGAAATCATCATTTCCACATCATAGTAAAGATGAGAACGAATCATTCAAAGGAGTATGACCAAAATAAATGGGAAAATGTATAGATGACTAGAATATTAGTGGTGCACCAGATAGTGAGTCATTATGAACAAAATGAGTACGCATATCTAACGGTGTCGTTAAAATGTAAGAAAATAAGTAAAATTATAACGTTGGATCGTAACTCACTATGAATAATTGAATATACATGTCTGCTGGGACCACTAAAAGAGTGTAATGATAGGTAAAAGTAGATATATAAATATAAATCTAACTAGTTGAAAACTCGCGCGATGCGCGATTCATACGTTAAAGTAAAATATACATCCGAGAAATTCCAACCACATAAAAAATGATAAACCAAAATAGGAACTTGATTAAATGTAACAAAAATATAACTAAAACTCCCAAAGTAGTGATCTTTAAAACTTTACATACATAAAATTTATAGTTATTAGATAATAGTTTTTTATAATCTTAATTCAACCATTGGTTTAACGAAAATAAGATAAATGAAATATCTTATGAAAAACTATCAAATTCTCAGTTGTGGGACTTGAAAATAAAAAAATAAAAATATATATATTTTAAACATTAATCTGGACCAAAACAATTTACAAAAAAAAAAATGAGCAGATTGGTGAACTCAAAACCTCATCTCAAAAAAGTATATGATCGAAATATCAATTGAATGTAAACAGTTTCTAAAAAATCTTCCTTACGATAAATTAGAAAGCATATAAATTGTAAGAACAATTGAGATATTAAATTAATCGAAAGATATATCTTATGAGAATGGGAAATCTAAAGAACCAAAACAATGAAAAGCACAGGACAACTATATACCTTAAGCAAGAAGAATTAATAATCGATCTATTTTTTCGATAAAGCATAATAGCATATGGAAAATACTATCACACTGCATATAATTAGTATCACCCCATTTAGAGACTCCTTAATGGCAGACCACAAGTTGAAGATAAATGGGTGTTAAGATTTATAGAAAGGAGAGAGATGGGGATGTACGAAAGTTTGTGATTTTTTTTTCTTCAACTGAAAATGGAACATACACAAAAGCATATATGATATTTCTTTTCAATTAAAAACTCAAGAAAACAACAAACTATATTACCCAGTAAATATAGATTACCCTAACAGATCAGAAAAAGGAAATAAAAGACAAACCTTGTTGTTAGGAGTAAGATATGTAAGCCTTCAAAAAATTTAAAACTGCACTCTTTGTGTTTTTCACCCACACTAAAATTTTTTGATTTATTTTTCTTAACTGAAAGACCAAACCTTCGTAGAAATAACTGTAATTTTTTTTACAGTCAAACACATCAAACAACTAACTACATATTATAGATATGATCAAGTATCCCTAAATAAATAAGAAGATATATGAATAGTTTTATATGAGAGGGCATGAAAACCTTTTAGATTCCAACTAAGATAAATTAGGTGAAAATGCCATAAAAAGAGGAATTTGTAAAGGTAGATGAGATTAATAGTAAACTTTCTTCTTGCCACGTGGACGCTCTCTTTTCAAGTGAGATATAAATGCATGTATTGCATTTTAGAAAAACTAAAAAAATATGTTATTCAAACATTATAGAAATATGTATCCAAATATTTTTAATGAGCAAAATTTTGTATTACACTACACCAAAATGACAAAATTGTCACCTTTCAGCTGGTCACCCTTGTCAAGGTCATTGACCGTGACAAAAAATACGCGTTTTATGTCACGGTCATTGACCTTGACACGACCGTGACAAAGAATTATCACGGTCAATGACCGTGACAATTCTTTAAATAATTGTCACGGACAATGACCTTGACACGACCGTGACAATGTTTGCAGCAAAATCCCTTTCTCCCTTCTTTTTTCCCTCCCGCCGTTCCCTCCCTCTCTCTCTCTCGACGCTGCTCTCTCTCTCTCTCTCTCTCTCTCTCTCTCCCCCATTTATATATATGTTTGTGTGTATATATATGTGTGTATATGTGTAAATATGTGCGTGTGTGTGTGTGGAGGTAGGGGGTGGGGAAGGGTGGGGGTAGGGTGGGGGCAGGGTGGGGGTAGGGGTTAAAAATGTAATATTATTTTGATACAACATTAATTTGTGTATGAGTTTCATAATTATAAATAATATCCAAAAATATTGGATAACAATTTATTTTCATTCAAAATAAATAAGTAATTTTCTACAAATTTCATAAAAAAATGAAGGCCGGCTTAATATGTGATTTAAGTGTGAAATAATCGCTATATACTTATACTAATGGAGAAAAAAACTATATATGGCGTTTTTTGTTTTTATTATATGCAAAATAACACATATAGGTATCACATGACTTTATATCCATCAAATAAAATTTTACCATAAAATATCATTTTGTGGAAGGCAAGATCTATTACAATATATTTACATACCTAAATGATTTTTTTTAAATGACATTACAACAAAAAACTACAATAAGGGTTAAAATGGCATCCGAAGTTGCTAAAAGCATGAAAAATAAAATATTTTTTAAGATTTGTGGTAAATAACTAAAGTTAAAAAAAGTATTACTTTAGTCATTAAATTACTTTTTGAATTCGGGCGATGCGCATAAATTTGTAGTAATTGTCTTATAATAAAGATCATTTAGTCTATGCTGTTGAAAAATTTGATCAAATTGGTGAGCCCTTCATATTTTAAAAATGTTATTTTTATTCCTATTTAACTCTTCTTTCTACAAAACAGCTTAGATATCTTAACAAAACACATATCTAACATTGAATATGATTTATACAAAGCACAAAACAATTGTAGAAATTCAATACCTGAAATTAACATTGAGATTATTTTAAATAGACAGTCACTACTGTGTGTGTGTGTGTGTGTGTGTGTGTGTGTGTGTGTGTGTGTGGTGGGTGGGGGGCTATTGTGTGTGTGTGTGTGTGTGTATGTGGTGGGTGGGGGTGGGTGTGTGTGTGTATGTGGTGAATGGGGGTGGTGGTGTGTGTGTATGTGGTGAGTGGGGGGTGTGGAGGGAGGTGGGGGTGTGTGTGTATGTGGTGAGTGGGGGGTGTGGAGGGAGGTGTGTGTGTGTGTGTGTGCGTGTGTGTATATTTGAATTAACCCATGAATTTGTATTTTTGTATTTGAATTAACCCATGAATTAACCCATGAATTTATTTTTGTATTTGAATTAACCCATTATATGAAACATACTTGAAATTAAATATAGTGCGTATAGATACTAGACTTCTAGTTCTTATGCGTACGCATTCAATAGCCCTTAGACCCGTTCGAGAGCCATTACCCCTATAATGAGATCTCTCGAATTGTCCCGTTTGGACAGTTTGAGACTGTATAATTTCTGTATAATATTCTTATTGGCTCAAAGTTGTTACTTTTGGAGGAAGTTCTGCAGTAGTATCTTAATGATCTCTAGGTACATACTAGATTGACAAGTGTGACTGTTATTTAAATTGACCAATTGAAATAACACTCACACCTGCCAATCTACGCCGTGTACTTGGAGAACTACGGGGATATGCTGTCGAATTTTTTTCAAATCGTAACAATGTGCATGAGCTGTTAAGTATATTACAGAAAAATGCAGTCTTGAATGGGACAGGACCACTTACCCTTTAATAAGATAATTAAATAAAACATACTATAAATCTAGGTTTTGTTTACCTTTAATAGGTGTTTAGTTGTGGTAGCTGTGATGGGATATCCGAAATACAAAGAGTGGATGGGTGAGACTAATAGAATGGGGGATGTGTTTCGCAGAGGTGCTAACGAATTTGTGAAATATGCAAAGAGATGTCGTAATGATGAAGAGTTTCCGTGTCCGTGTGCTAGGTGTAAGAATGGTAAGGTGTTTGAGTGGAAAACAGTTGAACTACATTTGTTAAGATCGGGTATGCAAGATAGTTATCGATTTTGGAGTTTTCACAGTGAATTGAAAGTTCATTTTGTCCCCGACCAACCTTCACAACAACCTTCAACAAGTAGAATAGATGCAGAAAGGGACGACATAGATCATAATAGGTTAGAGGATTTAGTTGATGATGCGTACGGAGTTTATGAAGCAGAGGAGAATGAGGTTACTGATGATGTAGAAGATTCAAGTGCTCGTGAAGATAACACGATAAAACTTGACGATGACTACCAAAGTTTAAAATTTAAGGCGACCCGACCGTTATACTCTGGCTGTGAGAAAGATCAAACAACTTTACATGCCATGGTTGGTTTGCACAGTTTGAAGACGCAGTACGGTTTGTCTGGCAATAGCGTGACGGGAATTCTAAAATGGATGAAGGGCTTATTACCCAAGGTGAATACACTTCCAAATAGCTATCCTGTTATGAAGAACAGTTTGAAAGGTTTGGGAATGAAGTATAAATCGATTCATGCTTGTGTGTATGACTGCATACTATACCGAAAGGAGTATGAAAATCTCGATCGTTGTCCGGTATGCGATCAACCTAGATATGTCCAATCTACTAGTAAGGAAGGCACAAGCTCAAAAGTGCCTCAAAAAGTATTGAAATATTTTCCCGTTGGGCCTAGATTAAAGCGATTTTTCACAGTACCATGGATTGCAGAGGCAATGACTTGGCATGCTAGGGCAGAAGTAGGGGGTAATATCATGCGTCATCATATTGATTCTACTGCCTGGCGGAGGATGAATTTTGAGTATCTCAATTTTGCTCGAGAACAACGCAACATTCGTTTGGCTATATCAACGGATGGTTTCAATCCATTTGGAAATCTAAGCACCAATCAGAGTGTATGGCCAGTGATCCTAGACCCACTCAACCTCCCTCCTTCACAGTGTATGAGACCTGAATTTTCGATGATGGCTTTGTTGATACCTGGGCCAAAGGCACCAAGTGATGACATTGATATCTACCTGGATCCTTTGGTAGAAGAATTAAATGAGTTGTGGGAGGAGGGTGTGCAATCATTTGACTCTTTTAGAAAAGAAGAGTTTACGCTGAAAGCTATGTTGATGTGGGCAATTCATGATTTTCCAGCTTATGTGTAACAACCCGTCCTTTTTGGAGACGATTAAATTCCATAATTGGATATAAATTGGCAATTTGGGGAATTTTCCTAAATAGTAATTTTTGGGATTCTCGAGGATTGAATGATTTTCGAAGGGTGTTATAAATTATTTTGGGACTATATAGGTCGAAGTAAATTAATTATATGTCATCGTTGAGTAAAGCGACACGAGGTAAGATTTTTAATTGGAAAACCCGCATTTATTTATTTTGGGTTGGAATAGTGATTTGCGGTCAAGTACCTCGGATGGAAATTTCGACTGCGCCATAATTCTCGGAATGGCCGAGATAGTCGGAAAAGAGTGTCCGATTGTCAGAAATGAGTTTCGGTTAATTTTAGAGGTAAAAGTAACTCGTAATTGGGTAAACGAGTCGTTTTTGGGTTTTAAGGGGTATAACCCCTTTCTTCTTATTTAAAGAGGGAGAAAGGGAAAGGAAAGAAGAAAGAAAGAAAGAAAAGACAGAGAAGAGAGAGAGGAAGAAGAAAAGAGGAGGAAAAGGGAGATTCGGGCCAAACTCCGCCGGATTCGACTCGAGGTCGTCGGATTTTATCCACGAGGCAAGTGTTTACTTGCTTCATTTTATTTTTGCAATCCTCTCATATCACATTTGGTATAAACATGATTTTAGGGTTAGAACCTGTTGGCACACTTTATATATTGTGATTAAAAAAAAATCACGTCAAAGAGTTTTATGGAGAAATCGAAAAATAAAATCATAAATTAATTTTAAGTCTATTGCTCAAAATTAAATTATTACCTCATATGATTATCGCAAAATATGAACCTCATGCGTGAATTCCAAATAATTACTGCACAATAAAAATAAACAATATTACCTCAATCGTTTATAAATTCGTCGTAGACGATTCTTGGGTTGAGTCGCGGACTAGGTCGTTCTCTTTAAGACGTTTCGCGGCTCTACCCTCTTTGTGCAGGTAGTCTACAGTCACGCCGTCCCCAGGATAAAACAAGCCCAGAATCACTTCTGTATCATATAACCATGCACCGTGGTTATATGTCTTCTAACACCCATTCCAAATTAATTGCTCAATTCTACAATTTCAGTTTGGGGGGACAAATTGTTCTAAAAATATTTTTATGAAAAAACATTTATGAGTTTCTCTTTTATCTCAACCAAATATTTTGCTCAATATCAAGGCTTGAGCTAATATTTTTTTTTTGTTCTTTTCTTGCTCTTAAGAAACTTGAGCTCTCAAACTTTCTCAAAAACTCTCTATATCATTTTGGCCGGATGAGCCTCTTTTTAATGGAAAGTGGCTAGAGGGTACACAAGTGGCTTAGTGGGTATAAAAGTGGTTGAATTTTTTTTTTTTTTTGGGCAAAAAAATCGGAAGTAGTGGGTATAGTTGGTCTCCCACTTGTTTAAGTGGGTATAGTGAGTGCATAATATCTCCCAATTGTGTATTAAAATACATTCTGTCAACAGAACCCTTAAAATACATTGGGTAAAAGTTGATTATGAGTTTACACATTGATGTAGTGTAAACTCTTAATGATTTTTAGTATCAAAACCATGTTAATGGAGTATAAAATGGGTTGAAATGCTAAGTTGGGGTTTTTATGATTTTAGGGTTTAAAACTAAGAGAAATGATTTAATACCCCAAAATAATTGATGTGTTAGTTGTAAAACATAGATTAGATGTTAATTGAGTTGTTGGGCGAGGTTAGAACCAACAAAAATGGAGAAACATGGAGTTTGGGATTTTGGTAGGGACAATGAATAGTAACCCGTAATCTTGTGGGGTTATTTTAACTAGGAAAAGAATTGATTTAGCTTTCGGCCAAAACACGAAAGTTGTAGATATTTTCGATACCGCGTATTTTTCTGATTTTTCTACGATTTGATATGATTTTTACAAGATGACAGCTCCCAGTTGAAAGTACCAACTCGGAAATCAAATCGGGAATTGGAAAAATAAAGGCTAGAAATTATTGTGTAGATGTTTGGGATGATTTTTGGTGTAGAGTAGAAACCATGAAAATGAATTTGGATTGATTTTTGGGTATTTTGGAGTTTGAGAAATCGCCCAAACTGTGACCCTCGAACAGGCCGAATCGATTCGGGTACAGGCCGAATCGATTCGCCTAAGGGGAATTGGGTTTTTGCAATGGGCCGAATCGATTCGGGTACAGACCGAATCGATTCGCCATTTACAGACCTGTTTGCAGAATACTTTCCGAATCGATTCGGATTGGGAACCGAATCGATTCGCCCATCCGAATCGATTCGCTAAAGGGGCGAATCGATTCGCTTAGGCCAGAATTTCTAGTTTTCTCCCTTTAAGAGTATGGGGAGTTGAATTACCATTTGGGATTTTTATATGGGGATTCCTAAATAAGGGTTTTGAGGATAAATAAACCTTTAAGAGATGATTGAGGTAATTAGTATTGAACAAAGTAAGGAAATACTTTGGGTTTAGTATCATGCTTATATGAAAGCATGATTATGATTCCTCGAGGGAATCTTTGGGATTAATGGTCATCGCTATATATAGTTGGCAAATATGGCCATTTATGTATATTCAAGGATGAATATAGGGTATATGTATATACTATGTGATTAAAGTATATATGATATGATGAAAATGATTTTGAAAATAATATATAAATGTTTTCAAAATGGAAAGACAAATGATTTTCATAAATAATAAAAATGAGGATACACACCTCTCTAAATCGCTATCATAAGGGAAGTTGCGTTCGTTTGGTGAAGCCCCCTGGCTAATGATGCAGGGTGGATATAGTCCTATAGGCCATGTGAGCGTTTGTTGTTATATTTTCTGCGCTGGTTAGGAGATTCCGGGTGTGGTCTTGACTATCCCGCAGGCACATGGTCGCTTCCCGACGTCTTTCGATATAGGATCCCAGGTTGTCTTGGAGGCCCTGGAAGATGATAGCCATTTAGGGGCGCGCACAGTGGAGAAATCCGGACGGGCGGTCTTAGAACGCGTTTATTAAAGCAGTTCATAATAATGGATTTGCTTTAATTACATTTCCTGGATATAGGAAGGGAAATGGGTTATATTATTTGGCTTCGGTAACACTTCCCGGATGGAAGAAGGGATGTGGAAGCATATGTCATGATCAAAGCATTTTTATGATAATGAAAATGTCTTTGAATACATTTCCTGAGTATAAAAAGGGAAATGGGATAATTGATAAAGGAAAAGCATTTTTATGTTAATAAAATTGGCTTTCAAAAAGTATATGATTTGTTAAAGCAATTCATGATAATGAATTGGCTTCTATAAATACATTTCCTGGATATGAGAAGGGAAATGGAAGTTTTTGAAATGAAAAGGATAAGTATTTATAAATACTATATGTATCAAGTAATCCTCAGTCCGGGAGATATTATCCGGACGTATATTGTAGATGTACGTATATGTATAAATCGAGTGTCGAGGGTCTAATGGATCCCGACGATCGACCGTGCTGCATAGTAGTGTATCAGGGGGGTTCCTTGTTTGGATTTCGCTTCGCGAGACACCCCACGCACGAATATGGCATTGTGTTGAGACTGGGGAGAAGTTCAATCCTTAGTGCTCTAATATTATTAAATGTTTATGGTATATATATTATATATATCTTTCTGTACTGAGGGACTGGCGGATCTCAAAGATCGACCTTGCTGCATAGTAGTGTATCGGGGGGGTTCCTTGTTTGGATTTCGCTTCGCGAGACACCCCACGCACGAACATGGCATAGCATCGAGATTAGAGTGAAGTTTAGCCCTTAGTACACCTGTTTGACTATCTAGGTTCGATAGTGGTTGGGTATTAGACTAGTTTAGCAGGGTAGGTTGACTAGAATGTTTATAGGGATGCGCTAGGTGTGCACTGTTAGAGGAGAGGTGAGGGGTATCTCATGAGAGTGCGATACAAATTTAAATATGAGATAAAAACTATTTTTCTAAAAATAAAGCATTTATGCACTTGCAAAATATTTTCTAAACATTCGGGCTCTGACCCGTTTGTCTACTCTCCTTTCTTTCTCTATACTATATATATATATATAGGTGTCCAGACACAGGCACGCCTGGATGGAAACTCTTTCGGGTCAGACGTCTGCTGCAGCAGCTGTGGATGCTTGCAGGTTATCGGTAGACGTTTCTTTCTTTGTACTCTAGATAGGAGATATTGTATAAACACTCGAGCCAATGGCTCAATTGCATTTATTTATTCTTTCAGTACAGCATTCGATATGGTTGTATATTTGGACCGAGTGTTCGGTTATTTTAGTTCCTTTCATTTTCATTTCAGTTCATTACGCATTTAATTGTGGATGTTGTAATTTATTCGTTAAAAAGAGTAGTTAAGTAAAAGTTTTTAACGGCCACCTAATAGGATATTAGTAATTAAATGGATTTTCGACAGTGATGCTAAGGATGATCCATATGTGACTCCTGTTTTAATTTAATATTGGAGTGATCGCCCGGTATCTTATTAGGCGGGTTGTTACAGATGGTATCAGAGCATCAGGTTCTAGTGTCCTTAGGAATCTGTGCGAACGTACTACGCTTTCAGCGTTGCTCTCGATTTGTTATAGAGCCTCATGAATAGGATTGTTGATTTCTATTGTGAGACTTCGATCTCCTGCCATATTAGAAGATTATAGAAATCTGTTACGCGCTCGTTGAGAATCGTGTGCGGAGCTCGGAGGGCAGCAGGAGTGGAGCTTAGCTGGGGGAGCTGGTAGAAGACGGGGACGAGGATCTTAGTAGATGCCACTCTCCTTGTGGCAAATGCTAAGGACTGTTGCGACGACTACTAAAGTATAGTAGTTATGAGCAACCAAGTACTACTGTGATAGAAAGTGGTACTAAAGTTGGATTTCCCCGTGAAGATAAGGGTTCCAAAGGGATCTTACGGATAGTTCTCACCGTGAGTCCCCATGAATCAGCAGGACGAGAAGAATGCAGTTTTGGGAATTATTCCCCTAAGGTTCAGCCAGGGGCCGACGGTGAATAAAGAGTATTATGGCAAAGTGAACCTTGTACCTAAGTGAGTTAGGTGCAATGAATATTGAGTCCTTTCCAAGGAGGATGGGCTCACTAAAGAATGGGTATGTTCGAGGACCCCATGGTTGGACATCCACTCGGGGAAATCATTATAATGAAATTGTGGTTATGAGTTTTACCTCAATTGAGGAGGTATATTAGGCGTGACTAGATGAAGTCGCGGTATTAGTTAGCCCTAGAATCGTGTGGGTAATTTGAGTTATGGCGGTATCGATAACATTATATCATGTATGCCTATGTGTTGTCCGCAATAGCGGAGTTTTATTTTCTTCATTCGCCATAGAGGCGGGTACTGATATATGGTATATATATATACATATCTGGTTAGTGATGCTCGTTTTATATGTCTATACGAGCATGGTGGTATGAGGAGCCTAATACATTATGGTGTATTTTCGGAGCGATAGCAGGCTAAGAATGGCAAGTCTATCGTGTCCATGGTTCCTCGAGGGAACAGGTTATTGTTGCGATGTCTCACCTAGATATAGGTTGAGTTCACCTTATTTGTTATGGGTTAATGGAACTTCAGTGAGAAGAGGTTTCCTTATCGTGATTTGGGTTTATGGCGACCTTATATATATGATTTAAGGCCGCAGGATTGTTAAGCTGAACATAAAGCTCATTATTGTTTGCGCAAGGACTTAAAAATGAGTGCGAGCGCAGGGTGGTATGACTCTTAGTTAGAGATAGGAGTTCAGATCACCTTTTGTTGGATTAGGGGATAGGGATATCCCGGTTGCATGTTTAAATGACAGAACTCCATAACCAACGAAGTCAAGGGTTAATGTGTGGAGGGGTTCCTTGTTTGAATTTCGCTTTGCGAGACACTCCACACATGACTCTTAACGGCGTCGGGAGTGGGGAGCTGTTATGGGATGCAAGGATGTTGATTTTGTGGAAAGGTCTTATAGTGTGGATGAACCACTATAGGCTATGAGCCACATGATGTTGATATACTTATGGAGATATTGTGCTATGGAAAAGCACTAAAGTGGTCCCCTCGCCACAAGTGGGTGGTTGAGGTTGGACTTAGAGAAATTTGTTTGAGGATAATAACCAGCCTTAATGAAAAGGCAGACTTTGAGAAGATAAATTTTGGGTACTATGTTCGTGACACTTTTCACAGAAAAGTGGGCACTTCGATTGATTAGGTTTCCTTCTGTATGGGCGGAAGGATAAGATAGTAGGAATGCGTTCATAGGATAGCCTTGTAGGATTTAGGAAGTCCCGCCTATGTGCCTTGGGTCGCTATATCTCGATGACCGACTACGCGAGGGAGTAGTGTAACGGGAGGGTTCCTTGTTTGGATTTCGCCTTGGCGAGACGTCCCACGCATGAAACCAAGCAATTGTCGGGAATTGAGAGAGGCCTTGGTCACTAGGGACATACTTAGGATTATATTAGTTTCGCGTAGGTAGGGTGACGCATAGATTATAGCCTTGTTAGGATGTAGGTTCGCTAGAGTTAGTAGCGCCGAGGTTAGGAGTTGGAATTTCACAGGTTGGAAGGACCCATAGGTGAGTATTATACCGAGGAAAGGAGACCCTTATTGGGAGAGAGTGTTACGTGTCAAACGTTCGCTTACGAATTGTGCAGATGTGCACAAGTTAGGAAGGTGTATGGGTAAGATAGGAGTAGTACGCAAGATTGAAATTCATGCCGATAGGCATTATAGATGATGGGTATTATGTGACGTATAAGAGTCACTTTGCGATTGTGGTAGTCGTGTAGCATATGGTTGGGAACCGTTGGGTTAGTATTGTTTCCCTTTAGGTATTAGGATTTGGAGTGATCCTAAGATTGGTGGTGTAGGTTGTATCCGAATTTCGAGGAAGAAATTCCGTTGTAAGGGGAGGAGTGTAACAACCCGTCCTTTTTGGAGACGATTAAATTCCATAATTGGATATAAATTGGCAATTTGGGGAATTTTCCTAAATAGTAATTTTTGGGATTCTCGAGGATTGAATGATTTTCGAAGGGTGTTATAAATTATTTTGGGACTATATAGGTCGAAGTAAATTAATTATATGTCGTCGTTGAGTAAAACGACACGAGGTAAGATTTTTAATTGGAAAATCCGCATTTATTTATTTTGGGTTGGAATAGTGATTTGCGGTCAAGTACCTCGGATGGAAATTTCGACTGGGCCATAATTCTCGGAATGGCCGAGATAGTCGGAAAAGAGTGTCCGATTGTCGGAAATGAGTTTCGGTTAATTTTAGAGGTAAAAGTAACTCGTAATTGGGTAAACGAGTCGTTTTTGGGTTTTAAAGGGTATAACCCCTTTCTTCTTATTTAAAGAGGGAGAAAGGGAAAGGAAAGAAGAAAGAAAGAAAGAAAAGAGAGAGAAGAGAGAGAGGAAGAAGAAAAGAGGAGGAAAAGGGAGATTCGGGCCAAACTCCGCCGGATTCGACTCGAGGTCGTCGGATTTTATCCACGAGGCCAGTGTTTACTTGCTTTATTTTATTTTTGCAATCCTCTCATATCACATTTGGTATAAACATGATTTTAGGGTTAGAACCCTTAAAATACATTGGGTAAAAGTTGATTATGAGTTTACACATTGATGTAGTGTAAACTCTTAATGATTTTTAGTATCAAAACCATGTTAATGGAGTATAAAATGGGTTGAAATGCTAAGTTGGGGTTTTTATGATTTTAGGGTTTAAAACTAAGAGAAATGATTTAATACCCCAAAATAATTGATGTGTTAGTTGTAAAACATAGATTAGATGTTAATTGAGTTGTTGGGTGAGGTTAGAACCAACAAAAATGGAGAAACATGGAGTTTGGGATTTTGGTAGGGACAATGAATAGTAACCCGTAATCTTGTGGGGTTATTTTAACTAGGAAAAGAATTGATTTAGCTTTCGGCCAAAACACGAAAGTTGTAGATATTTTCGATACCGCGTATTTTTCTGATTTTTCTACGATTTGATATGATTTTTACAAGATGACAGCTCCCAGTTGAAAGTACCAACTCGGAAATCAAATCGGGAATTGGAAAAATAAAGGCTAGAAATTATTGTGTAGATGTTTGGGATGATTTTTGGTGTAGAGTAGAAACCATGAAAATGAATTTGGATTGATTTTTGGGTATTTTGGAGTTTGAGAAATCGCCCAAACTGTGACCCTCGAACAGGTCGAATCGATTCGGGTACAGGCCGAATCGATTCGCCTAAGGGGAATTGGGTTTTTGCAATGGGCCGAATCGATTCGGGTACAGACCGAATCGATTCGCCATTTACAGACCTGTTTGCAGAATACTTTTCGAATCGATTCGGATTGGGAACCGAATCGATTCGCCCATCCGAATCGATTCGCTAAAGGGGCGAATCGATTCGCTTAGGCCAGAATTTCTAGTTTTCTCCCTTTAAGAGTATGGGGAGTTGAATTACCATTTGGGATTTTTATGGGGATTCCTAAATAAGGGTTTTGAGGATAAATAAACCTTTAAGAGATGATTGAGGTAATTAGTATTGAACAAAGTAAGGAAATACTTTGGGTTTAGTATCATGCTTATATGAAAGCATGATTATGATTCCTCGAGGGAATCTTTGGGATTAATGGTCATCGCTATATATAGTTGGCAAATATGGCCATTTATGTATATTCAAGGATGAATATAGGGTATATGTATATACTATGTGATTAAAGTATATATGATATGATGAAAATGATTTTGAAAATAATATATAAATGTTTTCAAAATGGAAAGACAAATGATTTTCATAAATAATAAAAATGAGGATACACACCTCTCTAAATCGCTATCATAAGGGAAGTTGCGTTCGTTTGGTGAAGCCCCCTGGCTAATGATGCAGGGTGGATATAGTCCTATAGGCCATGTGAGCGTTTGTTGTTATATTTTCTGCGCTGGTTAGGAGATTCCGGGTGTGGTCTTGACTATCCCGCAGGCACATGGTCGCTTCCCGACGTCTTTCGATATAGGATCCCAGGTTGTCTTGGAGGCCCTGGAAGATGATAGCCATTTAGGGGCGCGCACAGTGGAGAAATCCGGACGGGCGGTCTTAGAACGCGTTTATTAAAGCAGTTCATAATAATGGATTTGCTTTAATTACATTTCCTGGATATAGGAAGGGAAATGGGTTATATTATTTGGCTTCGGTAACACTTCCCGGATGGAAGAAGGGATGTGGAAGCATATGTCATGATCAAAGCATTTTTATGATAATGAAAATGTCTTTGAATACATTTCCTGAGTATAAAAAGGGAAATGGGATAATTGATAAAGGAAAAGCATTTTTATGTTAATAAAATTGGCTTTCAAAAAGTATATGATTTGTTAAAGCAATTCATGATAATGAATTGGCTTCTATAAATACATTTCCTGGATATGAGAAGGGAAATGGAAGTTTTTGAAATGAAAAGGATAAGTATTTATAAATACTATATGTATCAAGTAATCCTCAGTCCGGGAGATATTATCCGGACGTATATTGTAGATGTACGTATATGTATAAATCGAGTGTCGAGGGTCTAATGGATCCCGACGATCGACCGTGCTGCATAGTAGTGTATCAGGGGGGTTCCTTGTTTGGATTTCGCTTCGCGAGACACCCCACGCACGAATATGGCATTGTGTTGAGACTGGGGAGAAGTTCAATCCTTAGTGCTCTAATATTATTAAATGTTTATGGTATATATATTATATATATCTTTCTGTACTGAGGGACTGGCGGATCTCAAAGATCGACCTTGCTGCATAGTAGTGTATCGGGGGGGTTCCTTGTTTGGATTTCGCTTCGCGAGACACCCCACGCACGAACATGGCATAGCATCGAGATTAGAGTGAAGTTTAGCCCTTAGTACACCTGTTTGACTATCTAGGTTCGATAGTGGTTGGGTATTAGACTAGTTTAGCAGGGTAGGTTGACTAGAATGTTTATAGGGATGCGCTAGGTGTGCACTGTTAGAGGAGAGGTGAGGGGTATCTCATGAGAGTGCGATACAAATTTAAATATGAGATAAAAACTATTTTTCTAAAAATAAAGCATTTATGCACTTGCAAAATATTTTCTAAACATTCGGGCTCTGACCCGTTTGTCTACTCTCCTTTCTTTCTCTATACTATATATATATATATAGGTGTCCAGACACAGGCACGCCTGGATGGAAACTCTTTCGGGTCAGACGTCTGCTGCAGCAGCTGTGGATGCTTGCAGGTTATCGGTAGACGTTTCTTTCTTTGTACTCTAGATAGGAGATATTGTATAAACACTCGAGCCAATGGCTCAATTGCATTTATTTATTCTTTCAGTACAGCATTCGATATGGTTGTATATTTGGACCGAGTGTTCGGTTATTTTAGTTCCTTTCATTTTCATTTCAGTTCATTACGCATTTAATTGTGGATGTTGTAATTTATTCGTTAAAAAGAGTAGTTAAGTAAAAGTTTTTAACGGCCACCTAATAGGATATTAGTAATTAAATGGATTTTCGACAGTGATGCTAAGGATGATCCATATGTGACTCCTGTTTTAATTTAATATTGGAGTGATCGCCCGGTATCTTATTAGGCGGGTTGTTACAGATGGTATCAGAGCATCAGGTTCTAGTGTCCTTAGGAATCTGTGCGAACGTACTACGCTTTCAGCGTTGCTCTCGATTTGTTATAGAGCCTCATGAATAGGATTGTTGATTTCTATTGTGAGACTTCGATCTCCTGCCATATTAGAAGATTATAGAAATCTGTTACGCGCTCGTTGAGAATCGTGTGCGGAGCTCGGAGGGCAGCAGGAGTGGAGCTTAGCTGGGGGAGCTGGTAGAAGACGGGGACGAGGATCTTAGTAGATGCCACTCTCCTTGTGGCAAATGCTAAGGACTGTTGCGACGACTACTAAAGTATAGTAGTTATGAGCAACCAAGTACTACTGTGATAGAAAGTGGTACTAAAGTTGGATTTCCCCGTGAAGATAAGGGTTCCAAAGGGATCTTACGGATAGTTCTCACCGTGAGTCCCCATGAATCAGCAGGACGAGAAGAATGCAGTTTTGGGAATTATTCCCCTAAGGTTCAGCCAGGGGCCGACGGTGAATAAAGAGTATTATGGCAAAGTGAACCTTGTACCTAAGTGAGTTAGGTGCAATGAATATTGAGTCCTTTCCAAGGAGGATGGGCTCACTAAAGAATGGGTATGTTCGAGGACCCCATGGTTGGACATCCACTCGGGGAAATCGTTATAATGAAATTGTGGTTATGAGTTTTACCTCAATTGAGGAGGTATATTAGGCGTGACTAGATGAAGTCGCGGTATTAGTTAGCCCTAGAATCGTGTGGGTAATTTGAGTTATGGCGGTATCGATAACATTATATCATGTATGCCTATGTGTTGTCCGCAATAGCGGAGTTTTATTTTCTTCATTCGCCATAGAGGCGGGTACTGATATATGGTATATATATATACATATCTGGTTAGTGATGCTCGTTTTATATGTCTATACGAGCATGGTGGTATGAGGAGCCTAATACATTATGGTGTATTTTCGGAGCGATAGCAGGCTAAGAATGGCAAGTCTATCGTGTCCATGGTTCCTCGAGGGAACAGGTTATTGTTGCGATGTCTCACCTAGATATAGGTTGAGTTCACCTTATTTGTTATGGGTTAATGGAACTTCAGTGAGAAGAGGTTTCCTTATCGTGATTTGGGTTTATGGCGACCTTATATATATGATTTAAGGCCGCAGGATTTTCGTTAAGCTGAACATAAAGCTCATTATTGTTTGCGCAAGGACTTAAAAATGAGTGCGAGCGCAGGGTGGTATGACTCTTAGTTAGAGATAGGAGTTCAGATCACCTTTTGTTGGATTAGGGGATAGGGATATCCCGGTTGCATGTTTAAATGACAGAACTCCATAACCAACGAAGTCAAGGGTTAATGTGTGGAGGGGTTCCTTGTTTGAATTTCGCTTTGCGAGACACTCCACACATGACTCTTAACGGCGTCGGGAGTGGGGAGCTGTTATGGGATGCAAGGATGTTGATTTTGTGGAAAGGTCTTATAGTGTGGATGAACCACTATAGGCTATGAGCCACATGATGTTGATATACTTATGGAGATATTGTGCTATGGAAAAGCACTAAAGTGGTCCCCTCGCCACAAGTGGGTGGTTGAGGTTGGACTTAGAGAAATTTGTTTGAGGATAATAACCAGCCTTAATGAAAAGGCAGACTTTGAGAAGATAAATTTTGGGTACTATGTTCGTGACACTTTTCACAGAAAGTGGGCACTTCGATTGATTAGGTTTCCTTCTGTATGGGCGGAAGGATAAGATAGTAGGAATGCGTTCATAGGATAGCCTTGTAGGATTTAGGAAGTCCCGCCTATGTGCCTTGGGTCGCTATATCTCGATGACCGACTACGCGAGGGAGTAGTGTAACGGGAGGGTTCCTTGTTTGGATTTCGCCTTGGCGAGACGTCCCACGCATGAAACCAAGCAATTGTCGGGAATTGAGAGAGGCCTTGGTCACTAGGGACATACTTAGGATTATATTAGTTTCGCGTAGGTAGGGTGACGCATAGATTATAGCCTTGTTAGGATGTAGGTTCGCTAGAGTTAGTAGCGCCGAGGTTAGGAGTTGGAATTTCACAGGTTGGAAGGACCCATAGGTGAGTATTATACCGAGGAAAGGAGACCCTTATTGGGAGAGAGTGTTACGTGTCAAACGTTCGCTACGAATGTGCAGATGTGCACAAGTTAGGAAGGTGTATGGGTAAGATAGGAGTAGTACGCAAGATTGAAATTCATGCCGATAGGCATTATAGATGATGGGTATTATGTGACGTATAAGAGTCACTTTGCGATTGTGGTAGTCGTGTAGCATATGGTTGGGAACCGTTGGGTTAGTATTGTTTCCCTTTAGGTATTAGGATTTGGAGTGATCCTAAGATTGGTGGTGTAGGTTGTATCCGAATTTCGAGGAAGAAATTCCGTTGTAAGGGGAGGAGTGTAACAACCCGTCCTTTTTGGAGACGATTAAATTCCATAATTGGATATAAATTGGCAATTTGGGGAATTTTCCTAAATAGTAATTTTTGGGATTCTCGAGGATTGAATGATTTTCGAAGGGTGTTATAAATTATTTTGGGACTATATAGGTCGAAGTAAATTAATTATATGTCGTCGTTGAGTAAAACGACACGAGGTAAGATTTTTAATTGGAAAATCCGCATTTATTTATTTTGGGTCGGAATAGTGATTTGCGGTCAAGTACCTCGGATGGAAATTTCGACTGGGCCATAATTCTCGGAATGGCCGAGATAGTCGGAAAAGAGTGTCCGATTGTCGGAAATGAGTTTCGGTTAATTTTAGAGGTAAAAGTAACTCGTAATTGGGTAAACGAGTCGTTTTTGGGTTTTAAAGGGTATAACCCCTTTCTTCTTATTTAAAGAGGGAGAAAGGGAAAGGAAAGAAGAAAGAAAGAAAGAAAAGAGAGAGAAGAGAGAGAGGAAGAAGAAAAGAGGAGGAAAAGGGAGATTCGGGCCAAACTCCGCCGGATTCGACTCGAGGTCGTCGGATTTTATCCACGAGGCCAGTGTTTACTTGCTTTATTTTATTTTTGCAATCCTCTCATATCACATTTGGTATAAACATGATTTTAGGGTTAGAACCCTTAAAATACATTGGGTAAAAGTTGATTATGAGTTTACACATTGATGTAGTGTAAACTCTTAATGATTTTTAGTATCAAAACCATGTTAATGGAGTATAAAATGGGTTGAAATGCTAAGTTGGGGTTTTTATGATTTTAGGGTTTAAAACTAAGAGAAATGATTTAATACCCCAAAATAATTGATGTGTTAGTTGTAAAACATAGATTAGATGTTAATTGAGTTGTTGGGTGAGGTTAGAACCAACAAAAATGGAGAAACATGGAGTTTGGGATTTTGGTAGGGACAATGAATAGTAACCCGTAATCTTGTGGGGTTATTTTAACTAGGAAAAGAATTGATTTAGCTTTCGGCCAAAACACGAAAGTTGTAGATATTTTCGATACCGCGTATTTTTCTGATTTTTCTACGATTTGATATGATTTTTACAAGATGACAGCTCCCAGTTGAAAGTACCAACTCGGAAATCAAATCGGGAATTGGAAAAATAAAGGCTAGAAATTATTGTGTAGATGTTTGGGATGATTTTTGGTGTAGAGTAGAAACCATGAAAATGAATTTGGATTGATTTTTGGGTATTTTGGAGTTTGAGAAATCGCCCAAACTGTGACCCTCGAACAGGTCGAATCGATTCGGGTACAGGCCGAATCGATTCGCCTAAGGGGAATTGGGTTTTTGCAATGGGCCGAATCGATTCGGGTACAGACCGAATCGATTCGCCATTTACAGACCTGTTTGCAGAATACTTTTCGAATCGATTCGGATTGGGAACCGAATCGATTCGCCCATCCGAATCGATTCGCTAAAGGGGCGAATCGATTCGCTTAGGCCAGAATTTCTAGTTTTCTCCCTTTAAGAGTATGGGGAGTTGAATTACCATTTGGGATTTTTATGGGGATTCCTAAATAAGGGTTTTGAGGATAAATAAACCTTTAAGAGATGATTGAGGTAATTAGTATTGAACAAAGTAAGGAAATACTTTGGGTTTAGTATCATGCTTATATGAAAGCATGATTATGATTCCTCGAGGGAATCTTTGGGATTAATGGTCATCGCTATATATAGTTGGCAAATATGGCCATTTATGTATATTCAAGGATGAATATAGGGTATATGTATATACTATGTGATTAAAGTATATATGATATGATGAAAATGATTTTGAAAATAATATATAAATGTTTTCAAAATGGAAAGACAAATGATTTTCATAAATAATAAAAATGAGGATACACACCTCTCTAAATCGCTATCATAAGGGAAGTTGCGTTCGTTTGGTGAAGCCCCCTGGCTAATGATGCAGGGTGGATATAGTCCTATAGGCCATGTGAGCGTTTGTTGTTATATTTTCTGCGCTGGTTAGGAGATTCCGGGTGTGGTCTTGACTATCCCGCAGGCACATGGTCGCTTCCCGACGTCTTTCGATATAGGATCCCAGGTTGTCTTGGAGGCCCTGGAAGATGATAGCCATTTAGGGGCGCGCACAGTGGAGAAATCCGGACGGGCGGTCTTAGAACGCGTTTATTAAAGCAGTTCATAATAATGGATTTGCTTTAATTACATTTCCTGGATATAGGAAGGGAAATGGGTTATATTATTTGGCTTCGGTAACACTTCCCGGATGGAAGAAGGGATGTGGAAGCATATGTCATGATCAAAGCATTTTTATGATAATGAAAATGTCTTTGAATACATTTCCTGAGTATAAAAAGGGAAATGGGATAATTGATAAAGGAAAAGCATTTTTATGTTAATAAAATTGGCTTTCAAAAAGTATATGATTTGTTAAAGCAATTCATGATAATGAATTGGCTTCTATAAATACATTTCCTGGATATGAGAAGGGAAATGGAAGTTTTTGAAATGAAAAGGATAAGTATTTATAAATACTATATGCATCAAGTAATCCTCAGTCCGGGAGATATTATCCGGACGTATATTGTAGATGTACGTATATGTATAAATCGAGTGTCGAGGGTCTAATGGATCCCGACGATCGACCGTGCTGCATAGTAGTGTATCAGGGGGGTTCCTTGTTTGGATTTCGCTTCGCGAGACACCCCACGCACGAATATGGCATTGTGTTGAGACTGGGGAGAAGTTCAATCCTTAGTGCTCTAATATTATTAAATGTTTATGGTATATATATTATATATATCTTTCTGTACTGAGGGACTGGCGGATCTCAAAGATCGACCTTGCTGCATAGTAGTGTATCGGGGGGGTTCCTTGTTTGGATTTCGCTTCGCGAGACACCCCACGCACGAACATGGCATAGCATCGAGATTAGAGTGAAGTTTAGCCCTTAGTACACCTGTTTGACTATCTAGGTTCGATAGTGGTTGGGTATTAGACTAGTTTAGCAGGGTAGGTTGACTAGAATGTTTATAGGGATGCGCTAGGTGTGCACTGTTAGAGGAGAGGTGAGGGGTATCTCATGAGAGTGCGATACAAATTTAAATATGAGATAAAAACTATTTTTCTAAAAATAAAGCATTTATGCACTTGCAAAATATTTTTTAAACATTCGGGCTCTGACCCGTTTGTCTACTCTCCTTTCTTTCTCTATACTATATATATATATAGGTGTCCAGACACAGGCACGCCTGGATGGAAACTCTTTCGGGTCAGACGTCTGCTGCAGCAGCTGTGGATGCTTGCAGGTTATCGGTAGACGTTTCTTTCTTTGTACTCTAGATAGGAGATATTGTATAAACACTCGAGCCAATGGCTCAATTGCATTTATTTATTCTTTCAGTACAGCATTCGGTATGGTTGTATATTTGGACCGAGTGTTCGGTTATTTTAGTTCCTTTCATTTTCATTTCAGTTCATTACGCATTTAATTGTGGATGTTGTAATTTATTCGTTAAAAAGAGTAGTTAAGTAAAAGTTTTTAACGGCCACCTAATAGGATATTAGTAATTAAATGGATTTTCGACAGTGATGCTAAGGATGATCCATATGTGACTCCTGTTTTAATTTAATATTGGAGTGATCGCCCGGTATCTTATTAGGCGGGTTGTTACATTATGGGACATTATTCGGATGTGTAGTACATGATTATTTGGGGTGTCCTATTTGTGGAGAGGAGACTGAATCTCTTCGTCTATCCTCTAGATTAAAAAATTTATACCATTGCCACAGGAGGTTTTTACCCCCAGCTCATAGTTTCAGATTTGAGAAAGGTTCCAATTTTTTATTGGGCGGAGTTGAACATAGGCTACCGCCGAGACAACTTTCGGGTTCAGAAATTGAAAGTAAATCTTCTGAATGTGGCCCAAATATGCCAGGTAAGAATCCCAAACTTAAGAATGTCAAGCATAAGAAGACCCCAACTGGGAATGAAACTGAGATAAGAAAGGCATGGTCTCGGAGGTCAATTTTATTTGACTTGCCTTATTGGAAGAATAACCCGGTGCGCCATGTATTGGATGTGATGTATGCAGAGAAGAACTTCGCTGAACATATTGTGGGTACTTGCCTTGGAGGGAGTCATTCGAAGGATGGAAAAAATGCACGAAAAGACCTTAAAACGTTAAAACTTAAGCCACAATATGGTTGAAAGAAGATAGTAGGGGAAGGACAATAATTCCCCCTGGTGCGTTTACTTTGACGAGTGGGGAAAGGAAGGTGCTTCTAGACACAATATATAATTTGAATGGCCCATCTACTTTTTCGTCCAACTTGCAAAGGATTGTGAATTATGCTACTCATGATTTACATAAGTGTAAGTCCCACGATTGGCATGTGATCATGCAGTTGGTTCATCTATTGTTTAAGCACTGTTTCTCTAAGCACAAGGATTTACGTAGGGCTATTATGCAAATTAGTATTACCTTCTCCCTCTTGTGTGAGAAGGTAGTGAATCGAGAACACATAGTGGCCACAAAATTGGCTGTGAACGAAGCGATTTGTGTATTGGATAAGTACTTTCCCTTAGCATTCTTTGACATAAGTGTTCACTTGTTGGTACACCTATGCGACGAGGAACTTCTTTGTGGTCCAGTTAGATATCGGTGGATGTATCCGTTTGAAAGATTGATGAAAGTTTTTAAAGATTACGTCAAGAATACGCGATATATTGCAGGATCAATTGCAGAGGAATACATCACCGTGGAGTCATCAATATATACTCGGGAATATATGCCTGACTCGACCAGCATTGATGACACTGATGAATTCGTCGATGATGGTGGTAATGTGATGGGAAAACGAGTGAAATTAACGAGTTTGCAACATAAACAAGTATCTCGTTATCTATTTGACACACATGAAGATGTCGAAGAATGGAAAAAGTAAGTTTCGATTATTATAATGTTTAACATTATTTTAGATTATTTTATACATAATTAATTTTGTAATATGCAGTAAATATGAAGCCTGTGAGAACAATAAAAGACGAAAAACAATGGTACAATCAGACAGCGAATTTAGGCTATGGTTGACACAAGAGGTAATTATAATGAAAACAGTCGTTATATAACGTTACATTACACTCAAATTTTACCACTAATATAATTAATTTATCTATATTCTCAGCTCCTAAAGATGGGTGATGCGACATCAAGGCTTGCTCTTCTAGCCACTGGATCCTTGTTCGTGGCACAAGAGTACAAAAAGTATCGATTGAACGGTTACATTTTCGGTGCTAAAGTGTACGAGAAAAGTACAAATGTACAGAACTCGGGAATTTCATACAAGGCTCTTACTTTCTTTCGAGGGAGCGCAAAAGATATAAACCTCGTTGAAGCTGAAATGACTTACTATAGTGTAATCCAAAATATATTTGAATTGGATTATATAAGCTTCAAAGAGGTTGTATTTTACTGTCAATGGGTAAGAGTTGAGGATAAAAATGCTTGTAAATTTGATCATGTCACCAATTTGATCATGGTTGACTTGTCCAAGTTGAAGAGCAACGACCACGTGAGAGATGAGCCGTTTGTTTGTGCATTTCAAAAGGTTAAGCAAGTGTTTTACTCGGAGTATATCAACAACAAGCCGTGGTCAATTGTCCAACACGCGCCAAGGCGTCTAAATAGTAGTGTGGATGAATTGGCTGCTCCTACCGAATATCAATCTATTTTTTATGATAACCCGAATTTGAAACAATTTTTCAATTTGTAATAAATATTTCAATTTGTACCGAAACATCCATTTTTAATGCTTTTAATTGATCTGCACTTTATCATTTTCACTCTTGTGTAGTGTGTGTGTGTGGAGAGGAGATTAATACATAAATATTCCAACTACATCTAAGTTTTGTTTATACTAATCCATGAATATACGCTTCTTAACTTTAATAGGTGATTAGTACATAGTTATTTGGGGTGTCCTATTTGTGGAGAGGAGACTGAATCTCTTCGTCTATTCGAACACTAAGAAATGCCATAATCCAATGGAGCGATGCTCTGCAAATTCCTCCCAATCGTTATGTAGCCAAACATCACCAGTTGAAGTTGTCAATTCCACTTTCAATACCCCACCACTTGTAACTTCTAGCAAAACATGGGAGACCATTGAAAGGTGGAATTGACAACTTTAACTGCTGATTTTTGGCTACACAACGGTTGGAAGGAATTTGCAACACATAACTCCATAGGATTATGGCATTTCTTAGTGTTTAGATATGAAGAGAATTATATTTGACACGATTGCCCGGGGTACATTAATTGGAAGGAGGTTCCATATGAGCTCAAGTTAGCTGTTTGGGTGACACTACAGGTAATGTATTTATATTTATATGTCAATTTCGATTTTGATTTCAATTACGATTTATATTTATCTATATTTGAGGGGCGGATACTAATTTTACTTTATTTCAATTCAGGGGACAGGGAGTGGCCCTAAGGGTAGGCCACATATGCTCTACACTTATGTGGCTATTCGGACGAGAAGGGAAGGATACGGAGGTGTCCCCGAGCGTCGCGGTACAAAATCTCTTTTCCATGCAAATAGTTTATAGATTTGAGATAATTGATGGTGATGTTGTTTCTTCTTAAATAGTTTCTATTTTGAATATATATTTGCATTATCTTTAGTTTGTTTGTATATATGATGTTTGGAACAGGTACAACGTTGCTATAACAGGTAAAAATATACTGCTGGGCAGTGCCAGTGGCCATACTGCCAAGCAGATTTTTTTAAAATTCTACCCAGAATTGTCACGGTCATTGACCGTGACAAGCCCGTGACAACTTTTTATCACGGACGTGTCACGGTTGTTGACCGTGACAATTTTTTTAAAAGGGGTCACGGCTTTGTCACGGTCATGGACCGCGACACGACCGTGACACAAAACGCGACAAAAAAAGTTGTCTCGCCTCGAAATATCACGGTCATTGACCTTGACAAGTTGGATTTGACAAGGTCAATGACCTTGACAATTCGACGGATTTGGTGTAGTGTTAGTTGATAATTACATAAAAATTGGAGTTAAATTTACATAAAAAAAACTAATTGGCATGAAATTAACTTATAATTTTAATTAAAAAAAATAGATGTCCACAATGTGCATTTTTACAACCCTAGAAAAAAATTTCTTAAAGAAAAATTTACACAATCAAACACACCCAAAGTTGAAAGTTAAGAATCATAAAAAATATTCTCAATCAAACACACCCTATCACTCATTTTCAAAAGATTAATCTGACAACGATGATAGTTAGCATCTTATAAATTAGGGTTTGTTCTAAATATTTGCAAGTTATCTAAATGCCTCATGCAAAATTATTCTCACATGACATCACCTTAGGATGCTGCATTGCAAGCCTGGTTCTCTGTCTGATCCGCTGGAGAGTTTCTGCACATGATTAAAGAATTTATAAATTGGCATCTTAAAGCACAAAAAGAGTCAAACATATCCAAAAGCTAGTTTCAAACATATATTAAGTTATAGTTACCTAGACTATGCTTCTTACCTTTATTCCAAGGTTTTTCCCTTTATTTGATCGGGATATCCTCATCTGTCTCAACTTGTCTCTCTCATCGACTTCTGAATCGCCTACGGATTGATCATCAACAACTTAAAGGCTTTTAGAATCAACATCCAAATTTAAATTATGGTAATCCCTTTTCCCATCATTACTCTGACTTAAGCATTTAGGTTCAAGGGTAGCAACTACCTTAATCATAAGTCTATCCTTCCGCAGCTCAATATGCCCAACATTAAATGTTTTCGATGATTCTGAGCTATGGAATGATTTCCATGAAGATTCCAATATCTTTTATTGCCAAATAGAGATGTCCCGTGGTAAAAGATTTGAGAACTAATCGAATATAAAAAAAAATTGGGAAGAAGACTATGTAGTAGAAATATCTGCACAATATATGAAATATAATGTCAAAAGAGATGCGCATAAATTACCGTCCCTTTTGTATCATTTGAAAGGGGAGATGAATTGATTTTAACAAAGAAAATAATGTGTATCCCTTCAATTACGAATAGCTTTAGGAACAATTTGGATACAAAATAAGAAAACGAAGAGGCTTTTCTTAGAAGAAGAAAAGGCAAGACTCTCAATGAGGAGGAGTCTTAAATGCTCATAGAGATAGAGATAAAGAAGATTAAAATATAGAGTGCCACGTGGACACTCTCAATGAGGAGGAGTCTTAAATGCTCATAAATGCCTTGTTTTGCATTTTATAGTATATAGAGATGAGAGCAAGGTGAAAGAAATAAAAAAATGGGAAAAAAGAGGACTCAAATCCCAAGATAAACTCGGGATGCCTACGTAGTCAGAACCGACATCAAAGTTCACGTAGTTCGGGAAAGAAATAAGGGTAGGAAACTAGATTTTTCTATTTCAAATTGTGAAAAGGTGTTTACAAATGGCAAAAAATGTAGGAAAACGAGAGAAAACTCTAATTTGGGGTTTACGAATTAAACCCTCTTTTCATATTTTTAAATTTATGAAAATAAGTCTTGTGTATGTATAAATAATAAAATGTGATTGAGGGTGAGAAAGTAGAAACTAAACAGAAGGATATGTTAACATTAATAAAATGTAAGAAATTACACTAATTTAATGAACTTGAATATACGAACTATAAACCTTCTAAAGAACTTTTTAATGTGATGTACGTTGATTATGATGGTGGTGAGTTAGTGGCAAAGGTGAGGTGTGGGTGATGAAAGGAATGCTTGGAAAATGATGTATTAAAAGGGTGTCACCCTAATTTTAAGGCAAAAGGTCTTGAATAATAAGGTCAGGGTTTCCTTAAATAGGAAGCCCTGAGGGGAACAAAAGACTAGGATTCCCCTAGGGGGTCTGTCGATCGATGGCTAAGTAAAGTATCCCATGCCTGTAGGTAGGGGAGGGGTGACTATATGCAGTCTAAAGATGGATTTTCTGAAAAATGTTCGTAAAATACACACTGTAAGTCCGTTTCATGCACAACTGGGACGATTGAAAAGAGGATTCAATGCCCTATGGAAATGCGTTGAGATACTCTTAGGTCCAAGAGAGTACCAGAGTCAAACGGAGCTTAAAAGCGTATGGCGGTCTTCGATTTAGAGTTAGGAACTAAAAGGCTACTAAATGTGAAATGCAACTCTGATTTGTGCATGGTATGAGCCATTAGAATGGGGATTCATAGCCCTATGAAAATGTGTTGATATACTCTCGGGTCCTAGAGCTGACTAAGTTCAAATGGAGCTCGAAAGCACCAATAACCTCGTGTTTAGGTTTTCTGGGTAAAAAGGTTACTAAATGTGAATTGTAATTCTGATTTTCACACGGTATGGACCGTTGGAAAGGGAATTCAGTTCCCTATCAAAATGTGTGAGATACTAACGGATTCGAGAGTTGTTCAAAGTCAAACGGATCTCATAAGCGTCTAATGGCCAACAATTTAGGGTTTTCAAAGAAGACGAGGGGTGTGAGTTTTGAAGGGGCTATGTTTGGAGCTTATGGAGGTGTAAAAGGGTAATAGAATGGGGTGTCGCATTGTCACCCGATAAAGTTGAGCATGTTGTCTTAAAATTATCGACTTCGTAAGACCTTTGTATGCGAAGAATTTTAGAAGACATACATCAAAATCAAAAGGAAGCTACATAAATCTATTATGACAGCAATGCGATAATTTAAATGACAAAGAATTTGATTTTTCCTTGAAAAACGAAGCACATCAAGATCCATCATCATTTTATTTGAGATGTTGTTACGAAAGAGGTAATATATATGAAGTATTGTCATACTTCCGATCAAGTTGGTGATGGATACACCAAAGTGCTTAGTTATTTGAAGTTCTCAAATTTATGTGTTCTTTGCTAATTTCTAGGTTTGCATCAAGGAGGAGTAATGAAAAATAATGATGTAAACCCAACCCATGTTATTTCCAATCCCGTAGATTAAGTCCCTACTTTTGTGGGTCAGTGGTAGATTACGGGACTAAGTCTTAGTTGTTATACTTATTTTGTGCACATATGGAAATAGGGATGTCCACTATATGTTTGGTTCTATTATAATAAATATGCCTATCAATGCAGTTCGTGTAGCAGTGGAAAAATTACCTTTTGTAACTTAAATTTTTTAATGAATTTAAAACATTCTATTCTTGCCAAAATAAATTCCATACTCTGCATCTTATTAGTGATCTCTATAGATTCAATTTTTTATAACAAATAAGGGCATTGTGAAGTTGAATCCAAGTATGGAGGCTAGATATGATGTTTATAAACATTATTTATTTGATGATTAATTTCTCTTTCTATATTTCTCATAATTTTGTTGCATATGGTTGATTTTTCATTTATTTCTTTATTTTATTTAACTAAAGAATTTTGGAGGTTTCACAATGTAAAACCAATGTTCTCAACACAATTAATGGCGGGGAAAAACCATGATATATATTTTTTAGTTAATAAAAACACTTGGCCAAAAATCATGCAAATATCTTTTATTCAAACTATAAAACAATTTGACACGATATTAAATCATGACAAAATATACATATAATATTGACGCGTGGTAACTTTTAAATGTGTCTTGTGGTAAAAACCTATAGGTATCACGCTTACAAAAAAATTTAGATCTCTCGAATACTTGAAGAAATAGTGTAATTACACATGTAATTAATTTGGCACAACCATTGCCATTGCTACAAACGGTCATTATATGGGTGTATTGGTTTTCTTTGATTAGGGGTGGTAAACGGACGGATATGGATCGGATACCATGTTTTTCATATATGTGTTCGCTATCTGGTTTCATTATCCGTATCAGTATCTAAATCTGTATCCGCCTAGATAGTTAAAACAACTATCCATATCCGTATCCGTTCAGATACCTCAGATTTAGATAATATCCGTAATCGTTTACATTGTCTAGCCATCATAAAAAATAACTATTGAAATATCCAATCCAATCCAAATAAATATATAACAAAATTACTGCCTCCTAACATCAATAATTATGGCTTCCATAATATTAGTAGCATTACATAATGATAATATGGTTTAAAGCCATCCATACTCTACAAACATATAATCTTAAAGCCATCCAAAAAAAATAACAGTAGCATTCCATAACAGTACAAATAAATATGTACCTTTTAGATTAAATAAAATTTATTGAGAATGATAAAATCATGGACCTTTTAGTCTTCAAAACATACTGATATTTTTATTTTAATAAGTATATATTTTATTTTGTATATAATATATATGTTGTTAACTTCAGTTCTCATCACAATCAAAACCATCTCTTTACTTTTTTGTTTCTCTCCTACATTTATTTATAATTAAGGAAACGAATGAACAACCATATCAACAATATATAAATACAGTTATATATTTTTATTTTTATTTTTTATGTACCTGTTGTTGCTAACTTTCAGTTGCAGAGGAGGGGATGCGCCGTGACGGAGTTGATACGCAGTGGAGGGGTTGATGAGAAGCGATGGTAGGGTTGATGAGCAACGCCGGCTGATGCGGCAGAGGGGGAGGTGACAAAATGAAGGTTTTTTGTGGAGTAAAATGAGGGTTTCTTTTCTCTTGTTTTGCACGAAAGAGAAATGAAACGAAATTATGTTTTTTTTAGTGGAGTATATATTCTTTAGTGGGTGTATGTTGTGTGTAATAGGGTGTATTGTAACTTTAGTGTAACTCCAAGATAATAAACCCAGTAAAATAATAATACATGGCATTTTCTAATATACCCAATAAAATAATAACTTAGGGTGTTTTTGTTTTGAGTGGGGTATGTCTTTGTTTTGTTTTAGGGAATAAACGATTAAGGTCTTTTCTTAATATTATTTTATTAGTAATACTAATACTAATATTATTAGTAATATTTTAAACATATGTTTGACGGATACATATATCTAGTAAAACGGATTTTCAGTAAAAATGGATACTCCGCATCGAATACAGATTATCCATGTCGGATACTAATACAATCTGCATCCGTATTCGTTTTTTCGAATATTTTATAGAGTATCCATATTTGTATCCGTTTCCATTTTTCGGATAAATATCCACAAATTTGGATTCAGATATCTAACGGATGCGGATTTTTTAATATCCGTTTACAAACCTCGCTTCGATCAAAATCTTCAAATCATTAAAAAAATATTGTTTTGTAAAATTTGGCAGGGTTCACAATTGTTTGAAATCTGGTTAAACATGTTTAACAACATGATGCCTTGCTTTTTTTGGTGTACTTTTATAAATTAGAGCAATAAGTTTTGAAGAGGATCCAAGTCGCTAAAAATTATGGTTAATTACGCCTACTCCTTGAACTTTATCCTCCCCCCACTCACTTCACTATCCGAACTTTTATTTTCTCGACTTAACCCCCTAAACATTTTGAAATGGCTTCATGTAACACCATAATACTAACACTGTTAAATTTTTGACAGAAAAGTGGCCATGTGCCACGCACATGAGGGAAAATAAGAGTACTTTAGTACATTCCTACTTAGAGGGGATATTTAATATTTAAAATTATAGAAATTATAGAAAAACATTAGAAAGTATTATGAAAATGCTAAAAATATTTAAAACATTTACAAATAAAAAAAATATATTTAAAATTATGAAAATTATAGAATATAATTTGAAATTTAGAAAAATACTAAAAAGATAAGGAAACTACTTCAAATGCATTCAAAAATGATCTTTAAAGTAATTGATTTTTTACCAAATATGGAAAACTTAGAAAACAATCCGAAAATAAAATAAATATTTAAGTCATTTAAAAACTATGTAAAACTTTAGGGAAACAAAAGAAAAAAAATGACAAATTACAAATGAATATATTAAATAATCAGAAATTATAAAAAAATATATTTAAAATATCCGAGACTTACAAAAACATTAGAATAGTTGAAAAATACTAAAAATTATTTTAAAACCTTCGAAAACTGAAAAAAATGAAAATGACAAATAAATATTTAGAACATTTTGAAATACCAGAAAATATATTTAAAAGAGCTGAAACTTATAAAAAAAACTATATATGAAAAATATGAAAATACCAAAAACTATTAAAAAAATTTGGAAAGATTAAAAAACAAAACAGGAAATGACAAATAAATATTCAAAGTATTTGGAAATCCGGTGGGTATGATTTAATATATTTAAAATATCCGAAACTGAAAAAACATTAGAAAAATATGTATTTCAAAAAATTAGAAAACTTAAAAAAATAGAAAATATATATAATATATCTTAACCAAAAAAAAATTTCACACACTATCAATTTTTTCAATCCAATTTAATTAATTTGAAAAAAGGCATTACGGTGGGCTAGTCCCATTTACTGGGTCAAAGAGGCATAAGATCCCATTGACTTTTCTTTAATGCAGGAAGTCATTTTTTTATAATAGAGCAAACATTCTTAGACAATTATAACTCTCAACAATACCTATTTCAATCATACTTACTATATCTCTAAAAGAAAACACATACATCTCTCTCTCTCTCTAGTAGCTCGACCTACTACCCCCCCCCCCCCCCCCCCCAACACACACACACCAGAGACTCACTAGAGAACCCCCGTAGCAACCAACCAGAGACTCATTAGAATCTCTCTCTCTCTCTCTCTCTCTCTCTCTCTCTCTCTCTCTCTCTCTCCCCCTTTATTTGGTCCTTGCCAGCGGCACCTTCATCGGAGCTCTCTCTCTCTCTCTCTCTCCTTTATTTGGTCCTTGCCAGCGGCACCTTCATCGGAGCCGGAGAAGGAAATTTTTGCTGAAAAAATGGGATTTATACATAAACATATAATTTATCTATTTCATTTTTTTTCATTAAAAATATTGAATTTATGTCTTCTTTGATAAATCTTGATGGGTGCATTCCATATACATACCTTTTGTGAATTTTGGATTTGTAGATGTGAAGTTATGGACTTTCAAAGATTTTAAGATTTTTGTTTACAAAAAAGGAGGTAGTTTCTGAAAAAAGATATTTTGGGGGTAGGTTGGTCCTTTTAATCCACTGAGTTGGTAAAATAAGACATTTGACAGTATTGACCAAATCAAAGGATATGTTACATTATTGACTAATCCAATAAGACTTGATACCAATCACCTTAATAAAATAGCCGTAATTCTAGATCAAGATAAACTTAGCCCAAATCAGTTTAGGTTTGTTCATTCCCAGTCAATCTATACAAAAAATAAATATAATATTCAGCCCAATCAATTTAGATTGAAGAATTTCAATCTAGATTTGAAAATTTCAAAAACACCAACAAAGGAGTGTGTGTGTGTCTGTGTGTGTGTTTTCGTATGTATGCTAGTGTTTGTGTTTTCTTTTGATTGTATGAGAGAGAGAAGGAGGATGACATTCATGTGTGTGTGTGTGTGTGTGTGTGTATGTGTATGTGTTTGTATGTGTTCATATATGATTATGTGTGGGTGGGAGGGGGAGGAAGATGAAGACGAGATAAAACGTGATAAATTAGTTATTGAAGTAGATTTGGTGGGGGTGATAGGTAGGGAAAGGAGGATGCAGTGGTGGGTGGCGGGGGTCTCCGGCAATTAGTTGTTGGAGGGGGGAAGACGATGGTGGGCGGGGGAGTTGGAGGTGAGTGGGAGCAGCCGATTAGTGTTGGGTTTAGGTTTAGTGCGAGAGTGAGAGAGGGAGGATGAAAGAAAAATATGTTTATCTTGTTTTTACAAAAGTGCCCCTCTAATTAGGAATGGACAAAAATACCCTTATTTCCCTCATGTGATTAGCAGATGATCATTTTTCAGTCGAAAAAGTTAACGGTGTTAATGTTAGGGGTTACTTGAAGTTGTTTTGCAAGTTTAGGGTTTAAGTCTAGACATTAAAAGCTCAGGTGGTGAAGTAAAATGGGAGGTAAAGTTTAGGGGTAAGTGTAACTAAGCCTAAAAATTAATGGGCAATTTACAACTAGGTACCTTGGTAATAATTTTTAAACATTTAAGGACAATTTACAATTTGGTCCATTTGTTAGGCCACTAACGTGGACTTCTACAAGAAGAGAATTAGTGGACCATGTTTAAAATTTATCAAAATTCCTTTAGTGTTTAAAATTTGTTTGTGAGGTACTTAAAAGTACTTTCCCCAAAATTAACAAGTTTTAAATATAGCGTAAACGTCAGAAAATTACTGCATTATTAACTCAAAACATATGCACGTTAACAATGACGTGTTAGCTTCAAATGGTGAGATTAGATATTTACCAAAAACTCATCTTTCTTTCGACCTGAATCGCCTAAACCATTAGATATACTTTACCTGAACCAAACCTAGATTATGAGAGTCAATCATAGTCTAACCAACCCAATAAGATATTAATAGAAGTTCTCAAATTAAGGATGTGAATGGTCCCCCACACCAAATGTTTCATGAAGTAACGTCGTAAATGTTATAAAACTCAAATTAAAACCTTCATATGAAATGTTTTGGGCACTGAATAAAATACAAAGAATTCCAAACTCATATAGTGTTCAAGGGATTTTATTTTTTCACCTAATTTGCTTTAGTGGACATATGACATAGAGTTTACTCATTAGGCTGATGGTTTGATTTGTAGGTAAAATTGACGTTATTAATTTGTTTTTTTAAGTACCCATTAGAGATGCTCTTATTAATTAAATCAGATCCTAATGATCGATCTTTAAATGTAAGTAGGCCAGACCCATCGTTTATGCATTTTCAGTGAACAAACGTTCTATGCCAAGTTCTCCCTTAATTTTACACTCACCCATATCACCCACAATGATCTTATAGTATTTATGAGGGAGGGAAAATATCTCGCTCCGACACTCACTTTTGGGAGTACCTCAAATCTCTCTAAACTCATTTTTAGTGTTTAAATCCCATAAAAATGCATAAAAAGTCCACTCTATGTTTGATATTTAAAATCACAAACAATGTCCAAATAATACCCATAATCAGGGGGTAACAATGCATGTTTTGAAGTCATGCTTTGGATCGACACAACACGTCAAGACTTCCAATTTGTGGTATTTTGGACACGAATACAACACGATAAGACTTCCAATTTTTTTTAAATCGAACGCAAATAAAACAACTATAAAACACGCCACGAAATGACTAAAATGATTTCTTAACACGATAACTGAAATAAAACATGATTAATAAAATTAAAACACGATAATAGCTAACACGACTTATAATTTTAACATTAACTTACTAAAACTTGACTTTGTGTCAAAAAGATCAAACAAAAACATGACATGTTACATTATTTTTATGGTATTTTCATGTCTTCCATGTAGACACAAGCATATAAATTCAAGTTTGGGTTCACCTTTAAAACTAATCATGATAAGACCTTTAACACCTTTACATTAGTAGACATTTAATAGGACTCTTAAATTCATGCATGAAGCATTCAACTGACATCCATTAATCATACAGGTAAATGATGGTCGCTGGTAAGGGCACGCAAAAAATAACTCCATAATACCACATAATAAAAATATTAGTGACGAGTGCGCTTGCGTTCAAATTAAGAAACTATTTAATTAAATTTCGTTTTTCAATTAAATCCTAAAAACATGCATCTAGGAGTGATTGAATTCAATATGATAATAGAAGAACATTCGAACACAGACGAAACACAAAAATGAGGAAAAATCCCCCAAAGAGGCAAAACCTTTCTATTTTCACTATAATTTATAAAAACAGTTACACGGATTACAATGAAAATAAGGGCGACATACGAAATACCCTCAGGTGTCGGTTCTGATGTCGTCGGTTGGAATCTCCCGCAAGAACTCCAGGTGGTCAGCAATGAAGAAGAAAATGGCTTCTCCGCAATTGTGATATTTATAAGGACTCCCTCTACAATAACATGTAGCTCTCCGGTTGTAGAGTTCTCCCCACAAAGATTAAACCAATAAGGTGTGTTCTTCAACACCAAAACAATTCACCAAAGCATATTGGGATTTTTGGGAATTGTAAACAAAGAGGGATTAAACCCTAAAAGAAGAAGCCAAGAGTATTAATTTTCCCCGTTTTTCTGTTCTGTAAAATACTGGGACTTCTTCAAGAAAATGAAACCATTTAATGAGCATTTACACAAATTCGTGCTGCCTCAAAAAACATGCTCATTCGAAAGATAACGGGGTCTCGCATGAATGAAGGACAAATGTCGTTCAAACAACATCTTGCGACATCCATATGTCGCTCGAACGAGATAGCTATCTCGTTTGAACGAACTGGGCATCAAATTCGAGGTACGCTCCAACACTTAGAAAAAAATTACTCATTCTCACATTTGACGAAGAAGTCCGCTCCAACACTTAGAAAATATTTTATAAAAATATCCTAAAAGCTCTAAGTGTAAAGTTAAGGTATTTAAAACATAACCTTACCAAAGTAAACTCCGAGGAGTCTTTTTGATGAAGCCCTTGATTAATTCGGATCCGTCTTTGATGTAGATGGATCTTGAATGCTCTTCGACGGTGTAGCGGTATACGACATAATAAATTGATAATGGACTTATAAAATAATGTCCTTATAAATCTCCCCCTATGTCTATGCGGGTACATACATAAAAAATCCGAATCATCAAATACAAAAATGCCTATACAAATCTACCCTCCCATTGAATAAATTTGCAAGATCTCAAGCTGGTCTTCAAAAAATATTCGTCAAATTTCAAAGCTTTTCTCATCAGGGTGTACAACATAATGATCTTCAACCTTTGTACCTACACACATGAGATAAAGAAAAAACCTTCGTGACGCATCGAGTTTGAAATGATATAAGATTAAATCAATCAATATAATCAAATCTCTCCCATAATGCAAAAACTCCCCCATAACATGATAATTCTCTCTCCCCCTTTTTATGATGTCCCCAAATAGACAGATGAGAAGAAACAATCAAAACATGGAGTGTCACGATAAAATGCATAGAAAACATGGATCAAACTACGCGTATGCAGAGGTGTGTCCCAAAAACATCCACAAACTATTTTTGGATTTTTCAATTTTTTCATACAAAAATAAGATTAAAAAAAAATCACACCATGGATTTAAACTCAAACAACCAAGTCACAGAAGTGGAATGTATGGGTGTGAACACATTCGATAGGTAAATAAACTCAACCAATCATATGTGCACGATGCATATGTGTACTCCTAACAAATGAACATCAAAAGTATCCTTAGGTGTAAAAATTGTTCAATTTAGATGACATCGTCTTATGCAAATCAACAAATCAAAGTCAAAGTGATTTCCACACCAATAGCGTCCAAAACTATTTAATGCTTTTTAAAGACTTTCAAGGACGTGCAAACCCATTTTAATTCTCCATCCAAACACCCTCATATATATTTTCTTTTAGAGGCGTATAAACTAAATTCTCAAACGTTGGAGAATTGGTGCAAAAACCTAAATGGCCCATAATTGGCATGAATTTTTTTTATTGCCTTTAAATTTTTTCGGGATATTTTAAACCTCTTTGGACCCCGGATAATTAAAATTACTCAATTTTTTAGGTCCGATATAATGGTGACTTAGTATTCACAAAGGTCAGATAAGTACCTTTCGTAGCCCTTCATCGTTATCAAATAATGCACACAAACTCACAAACGGCTCTTACATGCATAACTTTCTTATTAAATTTTATCGCACTTGGTTCGTTTTAAGGACATGATTGAAGTGAAAACACCCAACCAACATGTGATAAGACAAGGACAATAATCAAACAAATATGTGCATGTGTGCAATAAAGGAAATCATGAGTCAAACAAGTAGGAAATAACACTTAATTACATCTCAATGATTCCAAACATTATAAAGCACATGGATGACATGATATATTGTCTCAAAACACTATCAAATAGTCACATGAATAAATGAAAAGATGTTGTGACTCGGTCATCCTAAGTGTCCATCCATAAACCGTGCAAAAAAAAATACAAAAATCTTTTTGGATTTTTTTTCAAAAATTTTATCAAAATAAAATCTTTTTGTATTTTTCAAAAATTTTCATAAATAAAAATCTATACAAAAATTACATGTCACAACGCTAGCAAAAATATATCAAAAAGCATAACTAGTGTATGACAAATATGCAAACACAATCATCTATATGATATGGCAAGAGAATAATCATGTGCAAGCAAACGAGAATCAACTTGTCTAAAATCTAGTGCCTCTAAAAGTGATTTCCTAACCCAAATAGATGTGAAATGTCGTGTGGGGGATTTAGGAACCAAGGGAACACTAGACATAAACTTCTTAGGACATTTTCCAAGATCAAAATAAAAACGCCTAAGGTGACCTTTCCTACCACAATATGAACATGTGTAAACCGGTGGAACGACACCCATGGGTTGCCCTTTTCTAATATCCTTGAAATCAGTTGACCCTTTAAAAAAAATAATGTTTTTGGCTTTAGCACTAGAAGCATGAGAACAAGATGAGCCATTACCATCACTATCAAACCTACTTGAATTGTTCAAATCATTTTTCAAGTTCAAAATATTTGATTCAAGTAAAGAATTAGACTCTTCCAATTTAAGGGATGCCTTTTTTAAATTATCAACAATTCCTAAAATGGTATCTCTCTCTCCCTTAATTAAAGAAAACTTTTCCCTAAGAGTCTCTTCACGTGCCACAAACTCATTGACTAAAATATTTTTATCCTCTTTGGCACAAACACATCCCATCGAATTTTTAAGGTCCTCCAATTATTTTTCTAAAAATAGGACCCTATCATCACTTTCCTTCTTAGACAATTTTAAAGCAACAAAGTCATGGTCCAAGGAAACAAGTTTCTCACGATAAAAATCTCTTTGATCTTGAACCGTTTGCAAAAGATCCATCGCGGATTTAAAACGAGAATTTTCTTTTTCCAAAACTTTAATTCTTTTCGCAAACGTCAAATTCAAATGATTTTTATCATCAAAACTCTAACTCGTGTCATCAAAGGGGGGCATCCGATTAAATAAGTGCTCCATCGGAAAAATCGCGATTTTTCACAAAGATGATTTTTCAAAAAAAATCAATATCACACAATTTTGCGAAAAATAGGAATACACAATAAAATAGTTTAACCAACTCTGATACCAATTTGACGACGTGAGAAGTCAAATTGTATAAAAAAATCCTTGAAAAATTAGGATCACGCGGTAAATTAGCGTAACCCGCTCTTATACCAATTTGTAAAACGTTTAACGATGATAATTGATTAAATTTTCAACTTTCTACGTTGGCACACTTATATAACTGGAGTCTATATAAACCAAATATAATTTAGCCCCTAAACATTCATCTATGTGTTATTGAATTCAATATGATCATGGAAGAACATTCAAACACAGACGAAACACACAAATGAGAAAAAATCCCCCAAATGGGCAGAACCTTTTTATTTTCACTATAATTTATAAAAACGGTTACACGAATTATAAGGAAAATAAGGGTGATATACGAAATACCCTCAGGTGTCGGTTCCGATGTCGTCGGCACGAATCTCCCACAAGAACTCTAGGTGGTCAACAATGAAGAAGAAAATGTCTTCTCCATAACTATGATATTTATAAGAACTCCCTCCACAATAGCACGTAACTCTCAGGTTGTAGAGTTCTCCCCACAAAAATTAAACCAGCAAGGTGTTTTCCTCAACACCCAAACAATTCACCAAAGCATATTGGGATTTTTGTGAATTGTAAACAAAGAGGGATTAAACCCTAAAAGAAGAAGCCAAAAGTATTCTGCTTTCGCAGTTTTTTTGTTCTGTAAAATGCTGGGACTTCTTCAAGAAAATAAAACCATTTAATGAGTATTTATACAAAATCGCACTGCCTTGAAAAATGTGCTCGTTCGAATGAGATAGGGGTCTCACGCGAACGAAAGACAGATGTCGTTCAAACGACATCTCGCAACATCCATATGTCACTTGAACGAGATAGTTATCTCGCTTGAATGACCTAGGCGTCAAATTCGAGGTACGCTTCAACACTTAGAAAAAATTACTCATTCTCACATTTGACGAAAAAGTCCTCTCCAACACTTAGAAAATATTTTATAAAAATATCCCAAAAGCTCTAAGTGTAAAGTTAAGTTATTTAAAACATAACCTTACCAAAGTAAACTTCGCGAAGTCTTTTTGATGAAGAACTTGATTAATTCAGATCCGTCTTTGATGTAGATGGCTCTTGAATGCTCTTCGACGGTGTAGCGCTACACGACATAATAAATTAATAATGTACTTATAAAATAATGTCCTTATAATTACTTCTTTGCTAAGTACTACCACATGGTATAAATACATTTTTTGAACACACAAATGGGCTCCACAACCATTTCCTATCCCTCTCAAAACCTACTCAAACTCTTTTGAATCTTCACGTTCTCACTCGGGATACCCATCAATCATCATCCAAATCACCCAAAAATACATTTAAACCCTTTTTATAATCAGTGATTATCATTTATAAGTTGATAATATATTGTTGGTCATCCATTTTATCTCATTTCAACTCTTAAACTCTATGTAAGGTGGACATGAGAATGAAGACGACCGTGGTCCCTCAAACTCTACCCAAATGAGAGAAAACAATCAATTTGAGGTAGTATTATGCTTAAAAATATGTTTCTTTAGTTATTTTCAATGTTTGAAAAGCTTGTAAGCAGAAAATGGCTTAACATAGTGATTCAGCATCGAGATACTGAAAATGATGATAAATTTCGATGGGAAGGTATCAAACAACTATATATATATATATATATATATATATATATATATATATATATATATATATATATATATATATATATTTCAAATAGTCTCATTCGGGGTACTTATACCGAATGGAAATCATATATTCTGGATCTAGGCCCTAAGTGAAGGATACCAAACCACTATATACTATTTTTGTTGAAAAAGTCCCATTTGTGGTACTTATACCGAATGGGATGCATATATTCAGGATTCGTGCCTCGAAACGAGGCCAAATTCTCGGTATATAGGCCCCGAATGAAGTCCAAATTTAGTTTGTTTTTAAATAATTAACTTGGGTCATAGATAACGCAATATGTGGGTTGATTCAGGGTCGGGGTACCGAAAGTACATTTTATGAAGATAATTTTTTTAAAATTCATGGCATGTCATATAGTCCATTAAAATTATTCGGGATTGTTTTTTTATTTTATTTTTTGTGAAAGGTTTATAAGTTATTAACATGTCACATTCAATAAATTTATTAGTAAGTATGTGTAAATTAAAAGTTTGACACATTACAAGAATTTTCACCATTAGCAACATACAAATTATGTTTCTAAAGTTAGAAATATGTTGGTAAAAGCTATTGGCAACATATTTTGCTATGTTGGCAGTTTGTTGCCTATTGTCTGTCTAGGAAACCCTTTGGCAACATAGCAGGCTTGTGTTGCTGAAGGTATACTTTTGGCAACACACAATTATTTTGCCAAAAGTATTTTATAATTTGTCAAATTTATAATAAAAAATATTATTTGTGTTTCCAAAAGTCACTGAACAGCGACAAAAATAGTTGTGTTGCCAAAATGTATAGCTTTTGGTAATATAAGAGCCGTGTTACCAAAAGGCTATACATTTGGCAACACATGTCTTATGTTGTCAAAATCAATATCTTTGGAAACACAAGAGTTGTGTTGCCAAAAGATATATTGTTCGAGAACACAAGAGATGTGTTGACAAAAGGCTATACATTTGGCAACACAGCTCGTGTGTTGCCAAAAGCAATACCTTTGGCAACAAAATAACTGTGTTGCCAAAGGTATAGCTTTTGGCAACACAGATCTTGTGTTGCCAAAAGCAATATCTTTTTGCAACCAAATATGTGTTGCCTTAGCCAAAGTGATAGATGTAGATGATAACTTTTGGAGACAAAAAATTGTGTTGCCAAAAGTACTATAATTTTTTTCGCAATTGGAAGCACTTTTAAACCTGCATTTTTTTCATCAAACGTGCAACCTTATAATCCAAAATAACATTATGCATTTTTCATACAATCATAAGTAATACAAAGTTCCACAATTTTCAAACAAATCTCATAAATATGAATTATAAAATAATATTCCATCACAATCCAAGTATAAATGTACAAAATAAATGCCTCCCAAATAAGAACATAACAAAAGATGTAAACATGATCTAACCTAATACATTAACACATCAAAAGATGTTAAAAAAATCCACATAAACTAAAACGACGATGACAATATCGCTCCCCTACACTATAAGAAACCACGGCTCCAAGCCACCACGAACATAATAACTCCAAGAAAAATCGCACAAGATACAAAAATAAATGACTACATAGGTTTGTATAACTTCAAATGCATATATGTTTGACTTGATCAATTTAAAACACTATTTAATTTTAAAAAAATTCGGAAGAGTTTCCTTTGTTTATTCATGAAATCCAACCTATTTAAACATTAAAATAAACCCAACAACAACAAAAACCACAGCTAAACCACCAAAAAATCCCTTCCACTGATTTAAAATCTAAAAATAGTATATACGAGCCCGTACGGCCATAGTATCCGAGTAGCTACATACCTGGCTCCTTTATATCCATTGACTTTGTCATGTGATGTAAATCCATTTTCAATCTACAAAAAATACAAAATAAATTATTATCAATCCGACTTCAAAAGATAATAACAATTTATAATATAAAGCAGTGATTGTTGTGTTTTATTGGAGAAATAACAATTTATGCTTAAGTAAACTTTTTTGCAAATTTATGTCGTACACTAAAACCGTGAGCGCCGTGACTACGCGGTCGGTTCCTATGAGTTACATTGGTCCCGTGTGAGGTGTTCGTGCCTCTTACGGGACCGTTTTTTTGTTGTTTTATGTTTTCACCCTTTGACGGCATGTTTTTATGCTTAACTCAACTTTTTACAAATTTAGGTCATACATTTAAACCGGGAGCATCGTGTTCGTGCCTCTTAACGGACCGCTTTGTGGCTATTTTACGTTTTCACCCTTTGATGGGACATTTTTATGCGTAAGCCTAACTTTTTGCAAATTTACATCGTACACTCATACCGAGAGTCACGTGACTACGCGGTTGGTTCCTACGAGTTAAATGAGTTCCGTATGAGGTCTTCGTGTCTCTTAAGGGACCATTTTGTGGTTGTTTTATGTTTTCACCCTCTGATAGCATTTTTTTTGCCTAAGTGTAAATTTTTGCAAATTTATGTCGTACACTCAAACCGGGAGCCCCATTACTACGCGGTCGATTCCTACGAGTTACATTAGTCCCGTATGAGGTGTTCGTGACTCTTACGGGACCGTTTTGCGACTGTTTTACATTTTCACCCTTTCATGGCATATTTTTATGCTTAAGGCTAACTTCTGCAAATTTATGTTGTACACTCAAATTGGGAGCACCGTGACTACGCGGTCGGTTCCAACGAGTTACATTAGTCCCGTGTGAGGTGTTCGTGACTCTTACGAGACTATTTTATGGTTGTTAATGTTTTCACCCTTTAATGGCATGTTTTTATACTTAAGTCTATCTTTTTACAAATTTACGTCGTACACTCAATCCGAGAGTTATATGACTGCGCAGTTAATTCCTACGAGTTAAATTGGTCCCATGCGAGGTGTTCGTGCCTCTTACGGGCCCGTTTTATGGTTGTTTCACGTTTTCACCATTTGATGGCATGTTTTTATTCTTAACTCAACTTTTTTACAAATTTACGTCGTACACTCAAACCAGGAGACCCGTGACTACGCGATCAGTTCCTACGAGTTACATTGGTCCCGTGCAAAGTTTTCGTGCCTCTTACGGGACTATTTTGTGGCTGTTTTATGTTTTCACCCTCTGATGGCATGTTTTTATGCTAACTCTAACTTTTTACAAATTTACATAATACACTCGAAGCGGGAGCATCGTGACTACGCGGTCGGTTCCTATGAGTTACATTGATCCCGTGAGAGGTGTTCCTGCCTCTTACGGGACCGTTTTGTGGCTGTTTTATGTTTTCACCCTTTAATGGCACGTTTTTACGCTTAAGTCTAACTTTTTGCAAATTTACGTCGTACACTCAAACCGGGAGTCACGTGACTACACAGTAGGTTCCTACGAGTTAAATTAGTCTCGTATGAGGTGTTCTTGCCTCTTAAGGGACCGTTTTGTGGTTGTTTTACATTTTCACCCTCTGATGGCATGTTTATCTAGTTAAGTGTAAATTTTTGCAAATTTATGTCATACACTCAAATCCGGGAGCCCCTAATAATCCTTGGAAGATCTTCAATTAGTTTGAGAACATAAAATAATAGGTCAACAATAAACATTACCGAAGAAAACTTACCCGAACCAAATCTAGCAACGAAAATTGACAAATTATGAATTTTTCCACTTCTGCATTTTCCTCGTCTCCTTCTTGGATTTCTCCATCCTCTATTTCTATTCCCTCTGATTGGACTTCACTTCGAACTTTTTATGCATTTTTCCCCATTTTGTTGGCCCTTATCAACTCGATCATAGTTTCCATCTTTTTCTTGTTTTTCATATTTTCCTCTTGATCTATTGGCCTCCGGTAATTATTTACTCATCCATTAATGAGTTCTTCCACAATTGCTTCCCCCGCTATATCCATTGTATATACCCTTGATGCCCATTATCATGTTTATAACAACCCCATCGGGGCCCCCACTTGTTGGCCCGTTATAGCCTATGATGTCAACATAAGGTGGAGGTGAGCTATAGTAACAAAGTTGTTGTCAAAACTAATTGAATATAAGCCTACAGCTCAACACCCGAACAAAAAAAAATGCCTTAATGAATTAAATAATTACACTTCTACGCTCTAGGAAATATTATAAAATATTATGTATAGAAGGTAAAATTTTAAAATAAATGATCCAATTTAAAAAACAATGAACAGATTGAAGTGCAAGATGATTAAACAATGTATGTAAAAAGCAATAAAGTCTATTTATATCTGCAAAAACAAAGGAAACGGGGAGATGATTAAACTTTATGTAGATCTGCAAAAGAAAAGAAAAAAATGAGCAAAATGACAGAGTATAAAGAACCTGCGATCGAACACCATGAAAAACATAAATATGAGAATCGGACACCATGAACGTTGCAACCTCAATTGCAGTAGCAGCTAGACTGATTAACTGATGAAAATAAAAACCCTTCCTCTTTACTACCTTGTATCTCTTGTACCTTTTCTTTTACCATGTCTATTAATAAAAATCCTTCCTCTTTGCTACCTGCATTCCAAGTGCTCGAGATCGTGAGTGAATCATCCCAATAGTTAAAAGAGAGCACGAAAAAGATTCATGTATGTTCTTCTATCTGGAGACATTTTTTTACTAAAGAAACTTTTATTGTGTATAAATTAAGATGAAACTTTAAAAATATGTACACATGTTAAGATTAGAAGAGTTGAAACATTATTTTCAAAGTAATTGATCACCACGCTTTTTATTTTGCTAATACATACATAACAAATATTTACAGTTCTAGAAATTCTAACTTTTCTTTTCAAAAAATACATCTATTGGGAGATGTTTACCGTTTGAGGGGGATGGCTTCTGCTTCTTCCTAGCTCCGAGCCTTGTAATGTGGTTTTTCGGGATAAGCCTCTAATTTGGAGTAAGCTTTTTATGGCTATTGCCAGATTCCTCCTCCTGCCGCTGCTTGATAAAATGAAATCAGAATGTTCTTGCCTTTCCTTGACAAAGATGGAAGGAAGTTCAACTTCACATTGCAGACACTTGTAGTCATCCACCCATAAAAATGGGTCTTTTCAGTTTGATGAAGATCCGACTTCATCATATGGACATTGGGTCCTCTTATTCACTTGATAATCTAGGCCAGTATCCTCAAACTGACGAGATGAAGATAATGTATCTGCCTTCAATGGCCGATAATCTTCGTTTTCATAAGACTTTAGTGCATGCCCGACTACATGGTGGTCATTAACCTTATCTTTGATACCTGTGCATCGCTCGTCTCTAAAAATGTCTTGCTTGGATTCTGAGGTGAGTTTGTTAGCCCTTGAAATTAACTACTAACATGATATAAACAACAAATCAAACAAAGATGATATAAACTTAAGCATAATTACACCACCCAACTGACCATATATTAAGCATGGTTTACATCATATGTAGAAAAATAAAAAAAAACATTAATATCAAAAACAGTGTAATATTATCAATAAGTATGCACAAATATAAGAAGAAAAAAATAACTTTAACATCATAGGGAAATTTTATATCCTAATTTATAGCTGATGAATCAGATGTAGCATAGTAGATGTAGCAAATGTAGTATATCATAAGTAGTATCTCCTCAAAATTGTTTAGCAGATGTAGCATGTCCACAATTTTTTTTAGCAAATGTAGTATATAAGATAAAATCAAAATAGACCCAAATATAAATGAACAAATTGTGAACACATGGTGAAAAAAAAACCTTCACATGTCTGCTCATTTGCAATTTAATCCAAGAGATAGCTGACGGGGTTACCATATCTGCTCAAGTTGTGCAAGCGGCAGAAGCTCAAATGATAAAAATAATAAAATAACAATTGAGATAATCCTCATACTGACTCCAAATAACACAATATGAAAACAAATTATTTAAATATTAAGCCTAAAAAAATAGCCATGTACTCAATATGACATCTTTTAAATGGATGAATTGGTCTCAAGATATTAGGAATTCGCACACCTGCTTCAACACTTGGTACGAGGTTCTGTGTTCAAATACCTGCTATGTTTGGATTGATACTCCATTGAGTACCTCCTCTATTCAAGTACCTGCTCTGTTTGGAGGATGGTGGCAGCATTGTGTTTTTCAGAGTAAATACTATGTCACAAACTGTTGGGTGTATAAACAGGGAGAGTATCACATTACCATTCGTTGATTTCAAGCATACAAAAGTATATCGATGGGAAGATATCGGTATACAATACATGAAATTCTGCCTGGCACTCAACTCTGCCTGGTACTATAACAAACATGAGAACATCAAAAGAAATTTATTCCAAACAATATATATAACATGTGGAAACCATTCACTTTATAAATATGTGATTAGATGTAATTACATACACTTCATAAATCTTCAATTGTACTCCACACAACCATCGAACACCAAGTACTCTCTCTCTCTCTCTCTCTCTATATATATATATATATATATATATATATATACTAGGGTATGCCCGTGCCTGAAGGCACGCTGCAAAGTTTTGAAAGTTTATGTCGTTGATAAGACCACACATCGTATCTAGTTCGCAACAGATAAATAATTTTCAAATTATTTTTTAACACAAAATTGTAAACAATTTTAAAACATTGGGAAAATTTTCATGTATTTATATTAGGTCCATCAACGGGTCATTTTTCATGACCTAAAATTACTCAATAGCATCGTTTTTTTTTCTTGACACGGCACGAAATGTTTTCATTATAAGTAAATACGATTCAATATGACATGATTATAACCGACCCAACATGACACGATTAGACCAATTAGTGAAGAATTAAAACATTAGTGGATCTAAATAATGTATGGAAACAAATGATTTGATCCCTACCCATTTTTTTTTTAATGAAAATGAATTATTTTTCAAAAAAAATCAACCACCACATGCTTATGTATAGAACTTAATCAACTTTTGCAAATTATTAGTAGTTACTTATAATCTGAACAAACTTAATTAGTTTTATAAAACACACCATTTAGTTATATATATATATATATATTTATTTTAACAAATTTCATTATTTCACCTGAAGGCACAGTGGAAATTGTCCAGAGATCGATATGTATCTCCTGTCAAATTCATATCGAAATGTATCTCATGTCAAATTTTCCAAAGATCTCTTCAACTCATGTCACAGATTACTTAGCCCCAATTATACTTGATCACAATACATTACGTACCTAAAGTATGACCGAGCCTAAATTACTCCATAGTTATTAAATAAAATCTCAAACAATGAAAATTCTTATCTTCTCAACCGAGCACCAAGCAAATGGATATATGTACTGACATTAAACGAGTTTCTTTTATAAGTAGAAGCAACATCATATTAAAAACCCATTATACAATGAAAGCATTACATCATATTTAATTCATTTTCTCATTAACAATGAATACATATAAATATATGTGATCAAGTCCATAAAGACTTGTTCTAGATAATACTAATATAGATTATGATTTCCAACTGAATAGTAAGTGAGAAGACCTATTCTAAAGGACCTCCTTTTGAAGACCTCATGCATTGCAGGTCCAATGTTTGTTGGAGACTCGACCGCTATCGCGCTAGCTTCCCTATGCGTCTCGATTTTATCTTGTGTAGTACCCTTTCCACCCAATACAATGGCTCCAGTATGTCCCATTCTCCGTCTAGGTAGTCCAATGACTCCAGTAATAAACGCAGCAAGAGGATTTTTCATCTCACTTTCCTTTATGAGTGCAGCAGTATCATATTCAGCTATAACACCAATTTCACATTATGTGTATCATGTATGAGTTCAAAAACTTATTGTTAGAAGATATTAGTAAAGGCATTATCAGATACTCTTATAAAGAGGTTGGAAGCTTGAGTTACTAACCTGAGCCATGTTGGGTGCAAAATCTATGGCAATATTTCTGGCCATCATTTTGTTAGATTCCTCTTGCTCAACGACATCCGCCATAAGATCGACTGCCCAATTGAGCAAAACCATCTTCATTTGTTGCAGTTGTTTGATGAGCTCAATCGACTCGTCAGTGTTGCACTGTAAAACTTCTTCGTGTGAAAGCCCATGTGCACATCTATTGGGGCGTTAATATTCAGCGGCTCCAACGAGGTTAAAATAGTTGTAGTTGAAATTCGCACTGCAGAAAAGTGACCAACACGTAACGAATGTAAACAGTTGCAATTGAACTGTATTCCAGAGAACTAAAAACACATAACTAAAAACAACAATTTGAAACCAACATGTATACCTGGAATCTCTAGCAGATCTATTTGCCTTTTTTTATAGAATACCTAAAACTATCAGTGCAAAAATATTGTAAGAGAATACCTAAAATCTCCAAACAGATCTTTTTGCCTTTTTATACCAATTGGTCAAAAACATTATTACTCACCATGAATGTATGCCCACTTGCAAGAATGTAAATAGAACGAAGTTAGCATCCAAATATGAATCAACTGACATCCACTTGCAAGATTACACTAAATGTACTACTAATGTAGATAAAGGATAGGGATATAATTTATACAAAGTGTTTAATAGAATCAATCGACAAAAAAAATCAATTTTTAACAAAATAATCAACTGGATAAAATAATCAGCAACCTAATTTTTCTCTTCAAGTTTCTCAACAACTAAAAAGTTGAGCATGGACCACTAAATATCCACTGCTTGAGAAATATCATCAAATCAATAAATAACGTTCTTGTGTGTGCGTGTTCGCGCGCGCACGTGCATTTGTGTGAATATAGCCAAAGCTTAATGAAATTGTGAATATAACCAAACCTTTTTGTATAGTTGAAATGATCTTTCACTTGTACATATGCCTACACTTGCAGGTTAAGTTGCCACAGCTTGGAGAAGTTGTTTCTCATTATTTTTGGTCACATCAACATAGCCATCAATGGTCACAACATGTTTTTTCAACTGCAATGTAAAGAGAACATTGATTTATAATAGCAATGAAATTTTATAATTATAGTATTATCATAGGAATGCATTGTCCTTTATATATTATCATACAAAGGAAAAGGACAGGGAGAAAGTATAAATTGATTACTTTATCTTTGCTGCACGATTTTTCTCCACCTTGATAGGAGTAATCCTCCTCAGTATGAATCCTATGATTTCTAACAACAAATTCATAAGTGTAGTTTATGAGTCCACCCCGAGTTGGAGGCAGGCGACATTTTCTGCCGAAGCAGGTATATGATCTGCCAACATATATCATATAGGACAGAAAATGTGTTCACTATTGGCAAACTTACAACATCCGTACTTTGATTAGTACTCATTTCTAGAATTTACATTTCGTATATAATAGGAATGAGTAGTAATCATACTACGGAGGTTACAAGTTTTCCAATAATGAAGACATTTTTTGTCCTCATCAGTTCACAGTTGACTACATAATCATTGAATCGTGCACTCATTAGCATAAAACTTTTACAATCGGACATCGTGAAAACATTACAATGTAGATATTGAATCATGTAAAAAATTTGTAACATAAAGGTGTAAAACATTTATGAATTTTCATATATGATATGAAGTTGCAAGTTATGGACAGTCTCTAACTAATCTGGAACTTAACTTATCTCTAAGTAATCTCTTACCTCTCACCGGCGATAGCAACATCAATGAGGTAAGATCGGTGAGGCAGCAGCAGGCAGCAACCAACATTAAGGCTGCATCGATAAGGCCTATCTGTCTAGGCAAATCCAAACATATGTTGACTCGAAGAAAGTGAAGAACGAAAACATGATTCCACTAAGGAGACAACCATTAGAATGCAAGTGTTCATCAACTGACAACTGATCCACCATAGTATCCAAAAGAATTAGTAGCACGCCACCAGTGGTCCATGTATACACATAAGAGCCAGTACAATGCTGCTATTTACTCCAATTTTTTAAAAATTCTTCATTCAAACTGATGTGATAAGTCCTGGTAGCTTCAAAAATTTCCAAAAATGATATCGTTATGCACTAATAAAAAGTATTGGTTGTTAAGGATAAACCATGAGTCATTCCCACATAAACTAAAAGTATTGGTGGATAATAAATAGAAAACAAACATAAAGATAAAAAAATAGTACCATAACTAATGTTTAAAAGAAGTTAAACTCTATATTGTCACCAGTAGCTTTGGCTTCCATCGAATAGGGAAAAAGAGCAACCATCCAACACCTGCAGTAAGTTATGAGAGGCTTAGATGAAAGCATTTGAAAATATAGATTCATATAAAGCAAAGAAAGGCATGAGGGTATGTTTTATAATACAGAGTCTAGACCCATGTTACTTTTACTACGACGGGTGTGTAAAACTCTCAACATAACTGAATAAACACATAGCAACCCAGTTACAGAGTCTAGACCCATTTCAGTGCGATGGAGGATATTCACCCCCAAAATGATTTTTTAATACAAAAAAGAAAAGATTATGTTTTAAAAAATGTTAATTTGAACAAAAAAGGTCCCCCCAAAGTTACAACCCAGCGAGAGAGAAAGGTTAGCATGGTTAGGTTTTCAATCTGAAAAAAAAACATTTACAAAATAAAAACCTAACTAGTAAAATTGAAATCAGAGTGATAGAATGTATACATCATTAGGTGTTGATCTTCAAAAAAAATTAAACAAAAAATAAATGGAGAAGGTAGAGTACCTCATTAGGTTTCGATTTGCAAAAAAAAGGCAAATCAGAAGACGGGACGATGGTGTAGAATGATGGTGGTGGGATGATGTTAATGGTTGTGGCTCGTTGAGAGAATCAAGAGGCAGCGGCAAGAGGGGGAATTCCAAATGCTACAATACCATTGTGCGTGTGAGATAAGCATCGTGGAGAGAAGTCAGAGAGAGAAGAGAGCATCGAGGGAAATAATGAGAGGAGAGACTGAGAGGAGATGATGAGAGTAAGAAAAGTGAGACTAAAATGTTAGAATACCATTATACCCTTATTTTTGAATTTTAAAGAGAAGGGGCAAATAAATTGGAGTGTGTAAAAAGAGGGGAAATTTAAAATTTTCAAGGGCAAAAGAGGTACTCCACAAAAAACTCAAATGGATGACATCATAGTTGTCTCTTATGACATACATAAGTTTCCTACTTTATTATATATATATATATATATATATATACACTATAAGATGGTGATCAATGAGAATTCTACGATCCTGATATTGCCAAACTATGCAATCCACAAAGTTCAATTGTTCTTCATTAACTAGAAACATCTGTTACGAACTTACGACAAGAAACAAAATTGACATGGATCCTCAAAATTTATATGCTAGAACTCCAAACTCATATGCTAGCATACTAAAGAAAAATTACATGAGGAAACCAAATAAAAAACCTAGCCTATGCCTAAGCTCTGTGGAAACCTTATGTCAATTGAGATTTCGGAAGATGAATATCAAGAGTCTATCAAAGAAAGTGAATCTTTCTTAATTGGAAGATACATGGTCAACAAGGGTGAAAAACCTATAAATTTAGGACTAATCAAATCGAAACTCAAAGACTCTTGGAATATTTTTGGCTATTTCAAAATAATTCCTATGGGAAAGGCATACTTTACTCTATAACTCACTACTGTAGAGACCAAAAATGTTGTTTGGGAAATGGGTACAACCTCTATAAACCCTGGGATCTTCAAATTTTTTCAATGGTCCCCTAGATTCAATCCAGCAGAACAAAGAATAACAACAACACATGTTTGGGTTAGATTCATGGGTCTTAGTATTGAATATTGAAGGCCTAGAATTCTTCTTGAAATTTCTCGTTGTTTAGGTGATCCAATAAAGATTGATCAACCTACCCTTGATAAATCATAGGTCCAAGAATTCTGCATTGTGAACATCTTGGTGGGAGCCTCTCATATTAAACATCTTGTTCAAAACTGGTATTTGAGTGTTTGGTTAAAACTCGATTAGGCATTGAATCATTGATCTCCATATCCTAGGATATGAGGCAAAAAAAATCTTTAAATCCCAAAGAACCATCAAAAGACAATTCAAAACTAAATATCAAAAACCTATAGACAAGACTCTGTGGATGACAAAATGTCACCATTAGAAAAAATAGATGAAGATCAACCAGAATTTGAAGATGATGAACAAATGCCACCTCTTGAACTAATTGATGAAATTGAGATAATACTGACAGAAACCACAAAGGCAGATCCTCTGCATACTTGCCTTGCAATTATTGTTGTTCCTCCTAACCAAGAAAATACTAGGAAGACTGAAAAAACTTGGGTAAACATTATGGAAGAAGAGGAAGAAACTAAGATTTCAAAAACTCCCGTAGAAGAGGGCTGCAAGTTAATAGACTACAACCTAGACAAAGAACTTGAATATGTTACAAATGATAGCATATCAAAGTTTAAAGGTTCTTTGGGGAAAGATCATGACAACTTTACTCCTGTAACCTCCAAATCTCAGCAGAAGAAAAACATCTAGTAAACACAAAAGCTTATAGCATAAGGAGTGGTTCAAATCCCACTACTCAATGAAGATTCTACTCAACTCAACTCAACAAAGCCTTTTCCCAATTATTTGGGGTCGGCTACATGAATCCTATTTTTACATTCCATTATGTCCAATGTAATATCTTGAGTTAAATCACATGACATAGTATCCTTTTTTTTATAATATCCCACCAAGTCAATTTAGGCCTACCTCTACCCCTTGTGTTACCATCAATACTAACAAAATCACTCTTCCTTACAGGAGCATCGATCGGTCTACGCTTGACGTGTCCAAACCATCTAAGTCGATTTTCTCTCAATTTATCTTCTATAGGAGCTACTTTTACCATTTCACGAATTTGTTCATTTTTAATTTTATCCTTTCGAGTTTTATCACAAATCCATCTTAGCATTCGCATCTCCGCCACACTCATTTTCTGCACATTTTGTTTCTTGGTCGCCCAACACTCTGTCCCATATAACATGGCAGGTCTAATGGCCATCCTATAAAATTTTCCTTTTAACTTTAAAGGTATACGCCTATCACACAAAACGCCAGTAGAACTTCTCTAATTAATCAATGAAGATTCTATTTTGGAATATTAGGGGTTTAGGGAATTCCTATTCTAAAACAATGCAATCCTCTTGGTCTATGCAACATAAACCATTTTATGCTTGCTTTATGTTTTAACCCTTCGATTGCATGTTTTTATGCTTAAGTCTAAATATTTTGCAAATTTACGTCATACACCCCGTGACTACGCGATCGATTCCTACGAGTCACATCGATCCCGTTCGAGGCGGTCGTGACTTTAATAGGACCGTTTTGTGACTGTTTTACTTTTTCACCCTTCGATGGCATGTTTTTATGCTTAAGTCTAAGTTTTTTGCAAATACACTCTAACCGGGAGCCCCGTGACTACGCGACTGGTTCCTATGAGTCACATCGGTCCCGTACGATGTGTTCGTGACTCTTAACGGATCGTTTTGTGGTTGTTTTACGTTTTCACCCTTCGATGACATGTTTTTATGCTTAAGTCTAATTTTTTACAAATTTATGCCGTACACACAAACCGGGAGCCCCGTGACTACGCGGTCGATTCCTACGAGTTACGTTGTTCCTGTGTGAGGTGTTCATGACTCTTACGAGACCGTTTTGTGTTTGTTTTACGTTTTCACCCTTCGATGACATATTTTTATGCTTAAGTCTAACTTTTTATAAATTTACGTCGTACACACAAACCGAGAGTATCGTGACTATGCGACCGGTTCCTACGAGATACATCGATCCCGTGACGGGCGTTCGTGACTCTTACCGGACCGTTTTGTGACTGTTTTACGTTTTCACCCTTCGATGACATATATTTATGCTTAAGTCTAAATGTTTTGCAAATTTACGTCGTACACTCAAACCGGGAGCCCCGTGACTACGCGGTCGGTTTCTACGAGTTACGTTGGTCCCGTGAGGTGTTCGTGACTCTTACCGGACCGTTTTGTGACTGTTTTACGTTTTCACCCTTCGATGACATATATTTATGCTTAAGTCTAATTTTTTGCAAATTTACGTCGTACACTCAAATCGGGAGCCCCGTAACTACGTGGTCGGTTCTTACGAGTCACATTGGTCCCGTGCGAGGTGTTCGTGACTCTTACCAGACCGTTTTGTGGATATTTTACGCTTTCACCCTTCGATGGCATGTTTTTATGCTAAAGTATAATTTTTTGTAAATTTATGTCGTACACTTAAACCGAGCGCCCCGTGACTACGCGGTCGGTTCCTGCGAGTCACATTAGTCCCGTGCGAGGTGTTCGTGACTCTTACCAGATCGTTTTTTGGCTATTTTATGTTTTAAACCTTAGATGGCATCTTTTTATGCTTAAGTATGACTTTTTGCAAATTTAGGTCGTACCTTCAAATCGGGATCCTCGTGACTAACTGATTGGTTCCGACGAGTGACCTCGATTCCATGCGAGATATTCGTGCCTCTTATGGGCCCATTTTGTTCTTGTTTTACGTTTTCACCCTTCGATGGAATGTTTTTATGCTTAAGTCTAAATGTTCTACAAATTTACGTCATACACTCAAACCGGGAGGCTCGTGACTACACAGTAGGTTCCTACGAGTCACATTGGTCCCGTTCGAGGTGTTCATGACTCTTACTGGACCGTTTTGTGGCTGTTTTACGTTTTCACCCTTCGATGGCATGTTTTTATGCTTAACTCTAATTTTTTGCAAATTTTCGTCGTACACTACAACCGGGAGCCCCGTGACTATGCGCTCGGTTCTACGAATTACAGTTGTCCTATGTGAGGCGTTCGTGACTCTTACGGGACCGTTTTGTATTTGTTTTACGTTTTCACCATTCGATGGAATTTTTTAATGCTTAAGTCTAACTTTTTGTAAATTTACGTCGTACACTCAAATCGGGAGCACCGTGACTACGCGGTTGGTTCCTACGAGTCACATCTATCACGTGTGAGGTGTTCATGCCTCTTACGGGACTGTTTTATATTTTTTTTATTTTCACCATTCGACTGCATGTTTTTATGCTTAAGTCTAAATTTTCTTGCAAATTTACGTCATACACTCAAACCGAGAGCCCCGTGACTACGCGGTCATTTCCTAAGAGTCGCATTAATCCCGTGAGAGGTGTTCGTGACTCTTATCGAACCGTTTTGTTGTAGTTTTACATTTTCACCCTTCGATGGCATATTTTTATGCTTAAGTCTAAATGTTTTGCAAATTTACGTCGTACACTCAAACCGAAAGCCTCGTGACTACGCGGTCCGTTCCTACGAGCCACATTGGTCCCGTGTGAGGCATTCGTGACTCTTATGGGACCGTTTTGTAGTTGTTTTACATTTTTACCCTTCAATGGCATGTTTTTATGCTTAAGTCTAACTTTTTACAAATTTACGTCGAACACTCAAACCGGGAGCGCCGTGACTACGCGATCGATTCCTACGGGTTACATCGATCCCGTGCGAGGCCTTCATGCCTCTTACGGGACCATTTTGTGCTTGCTTTACATTTTCACCCTTCAATTGCATGTTTTTATCCTGAAGTCTAAATTTTTTACAAATTTACATCGTACACTCAAACCGGGAGCCCCGTGACTATGCGTTCGGTTTCTACGAGTCACATTGATCCCGTGTGAGGTGTTCGTGACTCTTACCAGACCATTGTGTGGTTGTTTTAAGTTTTCACCCTTCGATGGCAAGCTTTTATGCTTAAGTTTAAATTTTTTGAAAATTTACGTCGTACACTCAAACCGAGAGCCCCGTGACTATGCGATCGGTTCTTACGAGTCACATTGGTCCCGTGCGAGGTGTTCGTGACTCTTATCAGACCGTTTTGTGGCTGTTTTACGTTTTCACTCTTCGATGTCATGTTTTTATGCTTAAGTCTACTTTTTTGCAAATTTAAGTCGTACACTCAAACCGGGAGACCCGTGACTATGCAGTCGGTTCCTATGAGTCACATTGGTCCCATGCGAGGTGTTCGTGACTCTTACCAGACCGTTTTGTGGCTGTCTTACGTTTTTACCCTTCGATGGCATGTTTTTATGCTTAAGTCTAACTTTATACAAATTTACGTCGTACACTCAAATCGAGAGCCCCGTGACTACGCGGTCGGTTCCTACGAGTCACATTGGTCCCGTACGAGGTGTTTGTGACTCTTACCAGACCATTTTGTGGATGTTTTATATTTTAACCCTTCGATAGCATGTTTTTATGCTTAAGTCTAACTTTTTACAAATTTACGTCGTACACTCAAACCGGGAGCCCCGTGACTACGCGGTTAGTTCCTATGAGTTATATTGGTCCCGTTCGAGGTATTCGTGACTCTTATCGGTCCATTTTGTGGCTATTTTATATTTTCACCCTTCGATGACATGTTTTTCTGCTTAAGTCTAATTTTTTACAAATTTACGTCGTACACTCAAACCGGGAGCCCTGTGACTACACGGTTGGTTCCTACGAGTCACATTGGTCCCGTGCGAGGTGTTCGTGACTCTTACCGGACCGTTTTGGGATTGTTTTATGTTATCACCCTTCGATAGCATGTTTTTATGCTTAAGTCTAACTTTTTATAAATTTACGTCGTACACTCAGACCGGGATCCTCGTGACTAATCGGTCGGTTTCGACGAGTTACATCTCCTATGCGAGGTGTTCGTTCCTCTTACGGGACCATTTTGTGCCTTTTTATATTTTCACCCTTCGAAGGCATGTTTTTATGCTTAAGTCTAACTTTTTTTGCAAATTTATGTCGTTCACTCAAACCGGGAGCGTCGTGACTACGCGATCGGTTCCTACGAGTCACATCAATCCCGTGCGAGTCGTTCGTACCTCTTAATGGACTGTTTTGTGTCTACTTTACGCTTTCACCATTCGATTGCATGTTTTTATGCTTAAGTCTAATTTTTTTGCAAATTTACGTCGTACACTCAAATCGGGAGCCTCGTGACTACGCGTTCGATTCCTACGAGTCACATTGATCCCGTGCGAGGTGTTAGTGCCTCTTACCGGACCATTTTGTGGATTTTTTATGTTTTCACCCTTCAATGGAATATTTTTAGGCTTAAGTTTAATTTTTTTACAAATTTACGTCGTACACTCAAACCGGGAGCCCCGTGACTATGCGGTCAGTTCCTACGAGTTACATTGGTCCCATGTGAGGTGTTCGTGTCCCTTACCGGACCGTTTGGCCATTGTTTTACGTTTTCACCCTTCGATGACATGTTTTTATGCTTAACTATGAATTTTTACAAATTTACGTCGTACACTCAAACCGGGAGCCCCGTGAGTACGCCGTCGGTTCCGACGAGTCACTTTAGTTCCGCGTGAGGTGTTCATGACTTTTATGTGACCGTTTTGCGTTTGTTTTACGTTTTCACCCTTCGATGACATGTTTCTATGCTTAAGTCTAACTTTTTGCAAATTTACGTTGTACCCTCAAACCGGGAGCGCCGTGACTACGCGTCTGGTTCCTACGAGTTACATCGATCCCGTACGAGGCATTCGTGCCTGTTACGGGACCATTTTGTGCTTGTTTTACGTTTTCACCCTTCGATTGCATATTTTTATGCCGAAGTCTAATTTTTTTTCAAATTTACGTCGTACAGTCAAACCGAGAGCCCCGTGACTACACGGTCGGTTCCTACGAGTCATAATGATCCCGTGTGAGGTGTTCGTGACTTTTAGCGGACCGTTTTGTGGTTATTTTATGTTTTCACCCTTCGATGACATGTTTTTATGCTTAAGTCTAATTTTTTGTAAATTTACGTCGTACACTCAAACCGGGAGCCCCGTGACTACGCGATCGGTTCCTACGATTCACATTGGTCCCGTCCGAGGTGTTCGTGACTTTTACGGGACCGTTTTATGTTTGTTTTATATTTTCACCCTTCGATTGCATTTTTTTATGTTTAAGTCTAACTTTTTATAAATTTACGTTGTCCACTCAAACCGGGAGCGCCGTGACTATGCAACCGATTCCCACGAGTTATATCGATCCCGTACGAGGTGTTCGTCCCTCTTACGGTACCATTTTGTGCTTGTTTTACGTTTTCACCCTTCGATTGCATGTGTTTTATGCTCAAGTCAAAATGTTATGCAAATTTATATCGTACACTTAAAACTAGGATCCCCGTGACTACACGGTCAATTCCTACTAGTTACATTGGTCCCGTGTGAGGTGTTTGTGACTCTTACCGGACCATTTTGTGGATGTTTTACCTTTTCCCCATTCGATGGTATGTTTTTAGGCTGAATTCTTTTTTTTTATTATAAATTTACGTCGTACACTCAAACCGGGAGCCCCGTGACTACGCGGTCGATTCCTACGAGTCACATTGGTCCCGTGCGAGGTGTTTGTGACTCTTACCGGACCGTTTTGTGGTTGTTCTACGTTTTCACCCTTCGATGACATGTTTTTATGCTTAAATCTAACTTTTTGCAAATTTATGCCGTACACTCAAACCGGGAGCGCCGGTTTGAGTATTGTGTTTGAGACGGCCATAAGACTTTTTGAGACGGATGGAGCACCGTCTCAAAAAGCATTTTTTTAGTGATTTTCACCTTTTAAAGGCATATTTTTATGCGTAAGTCTAACTTTTCACAAATTTACATCGTATACTCAAATTGGGAGTATCGTGACTACGCGTGCCTCATTCTGGTATATTTATTAGTTGTTTTACATTTTCATTCACGAATGTTCAATTTTCAAATGATGTATACTCGCGTTAATCAATTTAGAACACTTACTTGTTTCATAAAATTTCGACAGAGTTTCCTTTGTTTATTCATGAAATTCAACCTATTTTAATATTAAAATAAACCCAACGACAACAACAACCACAAAGGCCACAACTAAACCACCAATAAATCCCTTCTACTGATTTAACATGTAAAAATAGTATATAAATCCATATAGCCCCTTCCTCCATGTCAACTACTTATTAAGGCGTTAAGACACACACATCTTACATAACACACACAACTAAATGAAGAATTTACTTTGGTAAAGGTGCACTATATTAGAAAATCTTCTATCATCAATATAAAATACTTACCAAATTTATTCGTAATTTAAGATCCTCCAAATAAGCTCCCTCATTCTTGATCCTTGCGTATTTGGGCAAACAACTTGAGATCTTCCCTTTTTCGATCACTTCTTCTAGTTCTGCTTTGGCTTTCACCATTGTCTCTAATTGAGCAGTACCTCTGTCATAGCCCATTCCAGTGTGCTGATGTTGTATCAGTCCCGACACAAAGAGGTCGTGCAATAGCAAAATTATATTTTAAAAAGATATATTAACCATTATGTAGGGAAAGTAGTCATTTTACAACAATATGCGACTTAATTTTCTGACTTGTGAAATGTTCTTGGTTTTTTGTTTTATTTACCAGTTTTTCAATTTTGTCATAGGACATACATGAAGAATTAGTGAAAATGACTAAGTAATTGAGAAAGGCGACAAATCAAGCACGTGTGTTCGATGTGGGTCCTTTCGATTTATTCTGAGTTCTATTGTGAAATATTGAGTATTGTCCTCACCCTAAGTTTGTACGGGGGAGTAATTCGAATAAGGATCCAAATTAGGAACATACACAAGCAAGAATACTCCAAATAAAACTATTATTCAAAACAACTGCCATTCTTTGATAGAACAGGGCAATGCATCTTTTCAGTGTAGAGAAGCTGGTATGCATAATAAAATGGAAGTAAATACTTGTAAACATAAGATCCGTTCCATCAAATTCAACTATAGAACAAGGCAACCAATCACTACTGGTGTTATATTTTTAAAGGAAAAATAAAGAACAGTTTCTTTTATTGCTATTACCTCAATCTGTAAAGATATTCTAGATGACATAAATATCAATGACTAATCTGTAAATAAACCAGGCCACAAATTAACATAAAGTGCATAAGAAAACTCACACACACTAAGCATAACTAAATAGATTTGAAATCCACAGTAGAAATTGATTGGAGAAATTAAACAACTAGCAGACAGGCTCAATCGAAAATATAAGTAACTAACTAAATGAAATGCAACCACTAGGTCGAAAACATGAAGTAATGATACAAATTGAAAGTAACAAAGAATACAAAGGAGAAGATGGGATTACGGGGCTGAACTTTTGTAAATGAACAAGTTAATACCTTCGTAAGTAGATGGGATTACGGGTAGATGAGAGAGAGAACCTACGAAGGAGAAGATGAGAGAGAGCATCGACAAAAGAGAGGGACTGATGGGGGTAGAGTTTCATAGGTGAGAGAGCGGCGTGTGTGTGTGTAGGTTTGGGGCGAAGAAGACAATCGATTTTTTTTTTTTGTATAATTTGATATACTTTGGTATTTTACATTTAAAAAAAATATAAAACACCTTTGGCATCACAATTTCCTTTGTTGCCATAAGTGATCTATTTTTCTCAACATAGTGTTATGTTGTCAAAAGTTAGGTCATGTTTGGCAACAAACAACTATGATGCTAAGAGCTAAAATAATCCCTCCTTTTATTTTGTTAGCTTCCCGCTTAAAATTTCAACATTTGGTAAGAAGATTTATTTTATGTTGCCAAAAGTACAATGTAAAATGGTCTTTTGGCAACATAAATAAGATTTTGTTGCCAAAGAGGTACTTTTGGCAACAAAAATAGCTTGTGTTGCTAAATATTATTGCTAATGGTGCAAATTCTTGTAGTGACACTAGTGAATATTATATACCCTAGATTGAAGGGACATTTAGTGAGTGCCATTGAGATTTCGTGGTGTTTGATGATCTTCAGGTTAAAATTTGAGTTTTGTAGTGTTGATCTTTGTAGCTTTTGAGGTTTATTAGGATGTTTATATAGTATAAGAAAAAGTTAAAAAATAAGAAATTTTAACTTTAAATATTTGGATGGCCTTTGGTGGTATTATAGAGTGTGTAATGGATTTATGTGGTATTATAAAGTTATTTTATATTGGTGGTAGGGGCAATCCTGATCATGTGTCAAGTGGGTGTTTATACAGGACCACGCTGATCTATTTGTTATTACTTATATGCACTGTTCTAAAAAACCCGCCTAGGCTTCGCCTAGGCTTGAGGCTTGGGAGAAACGCCCCGCCTTAAGAATTTGACGCCTTATGCTTGGTAAAATCCTTAAGGCGTATTTTTTCTCTAAAAAAAACAATGCTTTAGTGAAACGATATCACCTTTTAAAGATTTCTTTTACAAACCGGACCATTATCTCATCCAAAATAATCAAATAGTATTTTTATTTGCAAATATTCGAACATATATTTATGATATGTACAATTTTTGTATTTTAATAGCCTTGTTATGGTTAAAAAATATTAAAATATATTAAAAAGGCCTAAACGCATTTTCACGCCTTTTCACGCCTAGGGTTCTAAGGCTTAAGGCGTGGCCTCCACGCCTCGATCACACCCCACGTTTTTTAGAACCTTGCTTATATGTTGAGCGTTCATTATTTTATATTAAGGGACATATACCAAATAGTCCCTCAAACATTTTTTAATACTCATTTAGTCCAAGTCTTTTTATTTTGCCTCAAAAAGTCATTTGCCACATATTTTGGAAAGGGAGTGCCGCTGGCGCGGACCTCTAAAAATAAGAGAATATTGAGTGCTTGAGGGACTAAATGGGTTAAACTAAAAATATGTGTCCTTTTAAAAAAATATATATTTATAGTAGGGACTATTAAATAATTGACCCTTATATTAATATACATAAAAAAACATTTTACAATTTTTGTATCCACCTTATCAAATTTTATCAATCTCAAAACCATCGTATGTGTGCCTATATTAGCATTATGCTGAAAGAACCTAAAATCATGAGAATTTAATTGATTCCTAATTAAATCCAAATTCTAACAAATTATATCGGAGTTGAAAATCCACAGCCCTAGCTAGCCGTCTATCTATGGAGAAGAAACGTATAAAGAAAAACAAAGGCATAAGGCTCCAATAGTTTACGCATTGGTATAATTCACACATAAAGAGGAGAAAAGCGAAAAGACAATCAAAGTCATAATGCTCAAACGTTTTAATTTCTATGGTTAATTCACAGAAAATCCTTGATTCAAAAGTCATATAAAATCACCACAAACACAATACTTAATGAGAGAAAGGATTCGGCAAACTTCCATTACACGTGCGTAATAAAAGCCATTAATTCAATAAACGTTATAGGAATGAAGAGTGGTGTACATAAATTGCTTAAAATATCATATATCTAGTCCTAGGGTTTGCCTATCTCTATCTGCCTTATCAATACTAAATAAAAAGCAACGATCTTCTTCATGGTATCCCTCTAACCTTTTCTTGTAGATTGGAACTAAACTGGATGGCAGTGAATATTGAGATTTGACAAGCTTGTTCTTGTACACGTCTTGGCAAGCTAGGGTTTTTTGTTTCTCAGAACCCTTGGAAAGATCTTGTTTTAGGGTTGGTTGCGGAAGAGAGTTTTGGTTACTGATATTCTCCTTGATGGGTTGCTGGGGACGTGGGTAAAAGAAATCGGTGGGAAAAAAGTAGTATTGTAGGCCAGCCATTATTACTTGCACCCTTAATTGTGAATGCTTTTTCTAGGTCAAGTCTTTATATAGGTAACAAATTATAAGGGAAAGTCTGGAAGAAAATATTAGTCCTAACGTGGGCTGTACGCAAAAGTTATTTGATCTAGATTGTAGAAGACTAGAAAAAGAGACCTTATTGATTTTGGTCTCCTATTGGCGAGAGAGGATTCTTTTCATACCTTTTGTAAAAGCAATTTAGGAATATTCCATTCATATCCCTGATAAAAACTCCCCTCGGGCTTAAATTTTTCCTGTGAATTTCCAAACCCCCTTGACTCTCTTTATTATTTCAAAACATACCTTGCTACATTAACCGCACATTAACGTTTGGTGTGAAATTCACATTTTAAAATTTCTCCATTATCGTGTCATCCTATTATCTTTTCGTTGGAACTCAAGCGACACAAGATGTATCTCCTCCACAGGGTCGCACTTCAAGATTTCGTTTTTTTCTAGTTTTAGTTAGTGCTATATAAATTTTGGGGGGCTTTAAGTCATGAGAAAATAGTCTATGAATAATTTTAAGCTGACACAATTGGTGCGACACAATGACGTGTCGTACTGGTATTGACTCGTGTCTAGGCTCCACTGTTGTGGGGTCAGCGTGGAGCTCGAACACGAGCTAATACCAGTGGGACATGTCACTATGTCGCACCGTATCAAAAAACTGTGTCGGCATAGAATGACTTATAGTCTTTAAGGGGTTTAAGTCATGAGAATATAGTCTTTTCGGTTAAAATATACTATTGAATTCGGCAGAGTCTAACATCTGTGACACAAACTGTCAATTCAGCGTTACACCTTTCTTGTAACATATCAAAGTATGTCAAATATATCATGACAAAACTGTGACTACTTTGGCTTTATGCTAAAACCTATTTGATCCCGCTAACCGTTTAAATTTGGTTGCAATTTGGCTTCCTACTTCGACACAAAATAGGAAGAGAAGCTTCTCTTCACATGGTTGAAAACTTTTAGGCGATATTCAAGTCATCAAATAGAATTATAATCCTCACTTTGACTTTTCTAAGTATCAAATTTAAAATAGAGATATTTTTATTTGACTATGACCATTTGATGAATTTCTATTGTATTACATTTCTTTCCCTTTACGTTTGTTACAGAATGAGGGAGATATAAATCCAATTTGCTATTTTGGTCCATTCAAAACAGTTGGGCCTGGCCCAATCCAAAAAGCAACTTCCTATGCCCAAATGCAAAATTTCAATAAAAGAACCCTGCTACGTGCAACTCCAAATGTTGGTGCTATTTTGCTATGCTACATAGGCAGATTTAGATTTCAGCAAAATAACACCAGCTTTCAATTTAAGGCGTTATAGTAAATGAGTTGCTCAAATTATATCGCTGAATAAAAAAAAAAGGGGGAAAGTACCCTTAGGTCATTCATAAATAAATTTTAAAGACTTATATCCACTAATTTTCTTCTTGTAAAAGTCTACGCAAGTGACATAACAAGTGACCTTAATTGTAAATTGTCTTTAAATATTTAAAAATTGTTATCAAGGGACCAAATTATAAATTTCCTATCAAAAAAATCCCTCCGAAATAAACAAGGCTCGGTAGATTTACTGCTGCAAAAATGAAATATACAAAACTTGAACTTGCAAAATTCTGAGGAAACAAAACTCAAAATTTGACTATGAATGCAAATTTTGAGAAACTGAACAGAAGAGGATATTAGTTTTTTAGATAACGCCACAGAACATGACACAATTAATAAACAGATCCCCGTACTGGTAATGATATGTCTTTTGACATAATTTATTAGCGATAAAAAGTATACATTTGGAGAAAAGTCTTAGAACTTAAGGGACTAAAAATCAATAGAAATAAAACAGAATTTGTGGGATGTAAAGAGGCATCGGATAGCATAATGTGAAAGATTGAAGAAAAAGGAATAAACAAAATTAATAAATTTCGTTATTTAGGTTCAGTGTCACAAAGTAATGTGAAGATTGATGATGATGTTACGAGTAGAATATCATCTGGTTAGATGAAATGGAGAGAAGCAAGTGGGGTGTTATGCGATAAGAGGATAACTAATAAAATAAAAGATTTTTTTTTATAAAACAGTTGTTAGGCAAACAACCCTATATGGAGCTGAGTGTTGGGCTTAAAAGAGAAAACATGGACAAAGTCTTCATGTTAGTGAGATGAGGATGCCCCGATGGATGATAGAAATTACTAGAAAGGATAAAATTAAAAACCAGTACATGAGAAAAAAGTTAAGAATTGCTCCCATTACCGATAAATTAATAGAAAGTAGACTTAGATGGTATGGACATATATTTGCATAGATCAGTATTGCACCAATAACAAGAGGAAGATTATTGAAAGAGAAAGGGGTCGCCCTAAGCTATCGTGAGAGGAAAGTATTATGAGAGATTTTAAGGAATTAAGCTTGAATGATAATATTTCATATAATATATAAAAAATGGAAAAGGAGAATCAATGTGGCCAATCTCATATGATGGGATTAAGGCAAGAATGATGATAATGATGAATTTGGGCTAGGGTTGTTCAGTTTTTGACACGAACCCCAAAATGATACAATCCGAACACAACATAACACAAACGACTCGCCACCACTAACTTTACACAGAGGAAAAGGTACTCACTTATGGAGTATCTTATTAGAAATATAGATATTGTTATCTCAACGTACCCCTTTGGTGAATTTTTATTTTATTACATTATTTATTTCTTTATTAGTGAATAAGGAAACTATGAATATGATACAATTAAGCTACGTACTTGGTAAAAGATTTGTCAAATCGATCCATAACCTTTAAAATATTTTCAAAATGATCCACAAGTAGTACGGCTAGAGACACTTGTAGAGAAATTATCAACATTGTTATGGACTTATCAAAGATGACTGGCTTTAATCAACACTAAAATTACTTACAAATTTGTCAATTACAGATGAATGAGAGCCCAGTCTTTATACTAATCTAGTACAAAAATGTTACCGATGTTTTAAGTTTGACCCTCAATTTTTAATATCAGTTTTGAGTGATCGCAAAGCTATGAAGCACCGACACTCTCCCGGACGCGACGAATCTTGTTTTAACCGTGTCGGACCACGTCCTGACATGTTGGGACACGAGAGTCCCAGAGTGTCCTCTTTTTTTTAGTTGGACACGCTCCCGACACGCTTGTCCCTATTTTTTGCTATTTCCTCTTCATTATTTGTTGTTTTTCTTTCCCTTTTCTTTGTTATTTCTCCCTCTTTGTTTTATGCAACTACAAAAAAAAAAAAAGATTAGAAACAAAAGAAAAAAATTAAAATAAAAGAAACAGCAAAGAAAAGTGTGTTTGAATATTAAATGAAACTAATGTGTTGGTGATTATGTTTTATTTATGATTTTTAATGTTAAAGTGTGTTTGAATATTGTTTTATTTGGTCCATTTTCTTAATTTTCTTATGTTAAATACTCTAATAATGTATTTTATGGTAAAAAATTATTTTATTTCTTTTATATATATATTTAAATATATATTATATATTATACGTATCCTAACGTGTCGTATCCTAGTTTTTAGAGAAATCACGTATCGCGTAGAAGCACATATTGCGTGTCGAGTTCGTGATTCATAACCACAAAGTAGCAAAATATGTGAGAGAAAGAGAGAGGGGGGGGGGGGGGGGGGGGAGATTTTCCTTTTGGTCCGCGCCACCGGCATGGTAAAAGACTTTTAGGAGAAAAATAAAAAGGCTTGGACTAAACGTGTATTGAAAAATGTTCGATGGACTATTTGATATATACCCCAATAATATTAAGTAAATGGTGGCTAAACTTAAAATGTCCCTTTTTATCACAAAACTGTGGGAAAATGGAATTGAAACTGATAATTCATTACCCTTTGGCAACCAAAGTGATATATGGTGTAGCAAACTGGGACCATAAGCCAAATGATCCATTTTTTGGATTTTGTGGTAACTCAACAGTGGGGGCCAACATCATGATTAATTATAAGAGCTCCCCTGAGTTTGGGGCGAAGATCAAGATTCAAGGTATTGAGTGTTGGAAATTATGTAGCAAATACAGAAATAGAACTCTTTATTGTATCACAAAAATATCAACTTGAATACAACAATGTAACTTTATGAATCTTCAAGGCGTGATGTCACTTTCCTAAATACAATATTTGCCCCACACGAATAACTTCGGTATACAAACGGGAATCCGCAAATCCGTACTCAAGATACAATGAAGCAACTTGCACTGCCTGCAACTTGTATATTTGAAGACAACCATTGGATGCAGCAGCGAAGAACAATCAATCAAATTCTTATTCTGTTTCTGTGCACAAAACAGATAAGAGAATTTGTATCTCCTGAAAATTGTAAGAGAGTAATAGCAGGGTTTGAAAATCTGAAACTGGGTTTTTGTTATCAATCTAATTTCATTTTTAGGCACCCTTTATTTATAGTTAATGAAAAACTTTGTCTCCAAGAGTCATGATTGTTTGATTAACAGTCTTAAGTCAATTCCGAACAGGTACAATTAATACCGAATCGGTTTTGCACGGGTCAACCAAAAAGTGATCGCGCTCGAGCTACTGCGATCCGACCTGAACGAATCTCGGCAACCCGCTACGACCGCTGACACGGGAAGTGCAAAGTGCAAAGTGCGCCACTAGCGCATCTACAGCTCACTGCCCCTCACCCGCGTGCGCGCGCGCGTGTGCGTACGGTGCTTCACACCGTATTGAGGTCTCTTGAATAGCCTCTTAAATACTAGATGAATTAACTCTTCGTCTTCCATTTGTACTTATTAAGTGCACAAATTCTTAATATTTTTCCAATGTGGGACTCAAAGGTTGCCCACTCCTTTTATAGCTTAGTGATGACACTTAGCTTTTTACATTTTCCAATGTGGGACACTATCCCCTTTTATATTTGGGTTAGCTTCCCACCTCTTCCACACACTTCCAATGTGGGACAAGCTTTTTAAGCTCTTACACCCAAAACTCTTACTCACTTATTTTATAAAATCTCCAACATTGAGGTCCTTTTTTAACAATTGATATTTCCTACAGGTTGTCTCTGCATTAAAATAAATAACTTGAAATGTAAAAACAGAGTAATGTGCATACCATTCAAATTTCTGAAAATGGAACAACTGCCTCAAAAGCTTCAACAAGCATTGCCACTCTTCTCTTTCAAGACGGAGTTAACTTAGTAACTATACGTTCAACCTCATAATCAAGCATCCACTGCTCAGCTTTTCCTCTCATCCATCATTTGAGGCCTTAAGTCAACCTTTTCTGCATCTAAATCGCATCTCAATGGGAATAGTTGCACCAGTTGTGGGTTGAATTTCCTAACTTTTGTCCAATGCCTTAATGGGGATCTCTTTAGTGTTGATACTATTATTGGCGTACCCTTTATCTTATTGATCCACTTGAGCACCATTTTCCACTTTAATAACGTCTTTGATAGAATCTGTGGAATTTAGCCTGCTTAGTCCCCCACTATCAGATGAGTCATCTTGGATATTAGGAAGTATAATTTCGTCAATGGCTTCTTATGCAAGCTTAATCGCGTCATTCTTGCTAAATTCAATCCTTTGATGGCTTACATTATTATCTATCGTAGAATCCTTTACGTCTTGCAACTCGTTGGCGTAGTCTACTTATTCCTTTTCTTCTTCAAGTCCATCAAGAAGTATCTTGATCCCAACTTAGTCGGCGATCTCAGAAACCACGAGCCGACACATTTTCATATGATTTTGCTTGTCCAACTGTGTTTTGTCTCCCCCATTAGGACTTATTAGAGGTGGAAACTCTCGAATGACGAACTTTACGAGCTTGGATTATCCCTTCTTCTCTTCATTAGTTACCATTAGTTGTTCTAATAGTCATGGTCCAAAGTCTCCAAATGGACCCACTGACGCAGATTTTTCATTCTTCTCTTCCCGGGTGGCACTGATTTCCTCAAAAGTCAGAATCATCTTCGTTTTCTTCATCACAATCATTTGGTGTTGATCCTTTTGTAATACAAGTTGGTTCATGTTTGCTCAAATCTGAAACATCCACACCAGTGAAATTACGATCCTTACTATTCAAGTCCGTATAGAAAGTTTCAACAATAGATTTTTCCACTTGGGTTTCTTCATAACAGAATGCTGAACTTGTTTAGTTCCGATTTTCTTGCTGATTTTTCACAGAACAGGTTCTCACCAGCGTCTTTATCTTCGTTTGAGTCCATTTATCTTCATTGAACCTTTTCGTTTTCATCACCAAATTGATTAACTGCAACTTCAGATAAACTTTCTGGCATATTTTTCCATTGGGTCTTCATTGAATTCACAGTAAATCCTTAGTTTAAAAATCCAGATAAAATTACCATAAACAGTATTACTAAAGGGTATTTTTAAACGAACCCAAAGGTCCCATGGTCTGGCAATTTTTGACTCGATAACCCGTTTATGGTAATAACCCGAATATGACACGATTAGCTTGTATAGATTTAAAAGTACTTAAAACTTATAGTCAAATAAAAATTAATGCGACTCGAAAATGACACGACTAACCCGAATTGCCACGACGTCTATAGCCCCTGGATATAGTTAAATCTTTGAAATAGTAAAATGTCTTTAATATCCCTTTTAAAAGCCCCCGATTTTGAGATTTTATGACAGTTATATTCCAATTCCAAATGAACTCATATAAACAACATTATATCATCTACACCTCCTCCTCTTTCTAAAGAAAACAGAGTGTTTAACTCTTTGAAAGACATAAGAACCCATCTCTCTCTCTCTCTCTCTCTCTCTCTCTCTCTATCTATCTATCTATCTATCTATAATAAGATGGAATGGTTTTTGAATTGGCAAAAATGTAAAAGCACAAAATAACGGTTGAGATTCGCTTAAAAAAAATAAATGGCTGTGATGAGTTGTGAGATTTCATTATCCCGCTCAAATTTTTGAGATTCAAATACCTGCTCTTTTTCGCTCATAATCTCTACTTTATTTCAACATTTTCACACCTCCCAACACACCACCCACTTCACATCTATTCACGAATCTCTATGTCTCTCTCTCAATCTTAATCTGACCCTCTCATTTCTTTCGTGTTCTCTCTCACCCTATCTCTTCACTCAAGTCATTTGATTACTTCAAAGCACAAACAAATGGAGAATTTTTCATCCACACTTTTGCTCTTGCCGGAATAACTTCACGGTATTTGTTCATTTTGTCCTCCATTTTATCCTAACACACTGATCTAATTGTTTTTTCTATGTAATCATTTTCTAAGTAATGGGTTTTCTTCCCTCTAGGCGTTGAAGATTCATGCATCTGAAAAAGGTGAGATCCGGGTGGATCTAAAATTCTGGTGGATTTTCTTCCCTCTAAGTAATGGATTTTCTTCCCTCTAATAATACCTGAATGGGCTAGACGAGACATAATTTTTTTTCTTATTTAGATCCCTGAAGTTTTGTTTTTTTTAATTACACTTTCACATTTTCTCAGCTGCTCATGTGGAGATAAGTCGGACTGAGACCACCATGGATGGGAATGGAGTTAATACTTGATATTAATTTCGTAGAACAAATTTGGTAATGGGTATTTCATTTAACTGTTCGTTATTCCTTTACAAATTTTGTAATGGGCATTTCATTCAGCTGTTGGTAATTGGTCGCTTTGTGTATATTTCAGTTTTTGTAACACGCTTGGTGAGACAACAAAAACATATTCTGAGTTTTGTATTCATAGACCCATTTAGTAAGTGTAAGGGTTGTCCTCCCTGTTTTAAATTTGTCCCAAAAATTGTTCAATTTGATAATTGATTGACATAGCCCTCCTCTTGATTTTCGTTTGTTTGTATATGAATAAACCTAATGAGGTAATATTGAGATGTGTGTAAAAAACCACTAAATTTTGTACAAAGTGCTCAAAAAATGATGGAAGTTTACAAATAATTACTAAAAGAAAGATAGGCAAATTTGTGGGATTACGGATAGAAACATAATGAAGTAATATTGAGGTGTGTAGTTTTTTCTTGCTTTAGATTCATCTTTCTTTATGATGTCTGAATTTTGTACCGCGTGTTTAAAAATATTTCTTATTCCTTATGCGTTGATATGTTCTTTGTAGTTTTTTTTTAATCTTTTGTTGGCGATGCTGTGAAAAAGATGGGGTTGTTGGGTCTCTTCACCCGGGGCTTCCTCTTCGTATTGTCATGATTGGAACTCTCACCGAAGCACAATGGCGTATTTATGATGCTATCAAAGTTTTTGTTGGGCTGTCAACCACTGGTGATGCTTCCCCTACTGCGGCTATCGAGCCTACAAAGGCCTAGAATCAAATGAAATAGTTTTTTCGAATCTTGAGACACTATTTCTCTTCAAAGGGGTAATTGGATGCCTGCGCTTGGATGGACATTTAGTAATTAGAGACTCTTCAAAGGAAAATATGTTTGATGTTTTAAAACTGTTTGATAAAAGAGTATAAACAGTTGTATCTTGAAGGAAGGCATGTGTTTTTGATGTTTTTTCCAGAATCAACATTTGGACTGCTGATATCAATGTGTAACTTTGCAATTAACTCTTGAAGGAAGGCAAGTGTATTTTATAAATAATGTATGTATCTTGAAGGTAAGTGTTTATAACAGTTACATGTATCTTGAAGAAGGCAAGTATATTTTATACACTATTTATAACTGATTGATAAAAGAAAAGCAAGTGTTTATAACAGTTATATATATCTTCGGCCCTTTTTATATTTCATATGTTGTCTTGCAATGTTTGTTGTGGTATTGAAAGTAACTCAGATATCCAGCAGCTCCCAAAAGGTTTTAGGAAAACAGTTGGTCGCACTTGCACTATCCAAATATCATAAAAGATGTATTATTTTTTCCATCATTGATTCACAAAATACATGATCTCTCTTCGTTTGCCTAACATCACTAACCAATTTGTTTTAGAAAACTTTGATCCTTTTATCACATTAAGTTGATGTTTCTGTAACTATTGTTAGGCTACACAAGTTTTTTGCTTTGTTTATTTAGTTTTCTTATTGATATCTTGGATAATTACAACTGAAAAGATTTTCAACACAAACAAGAGACCCTTGAGTTCATGAATCGGGAGTACACCTGTAAGTTACTTATCAAATTAGATTCTTATCTCATACTTGGAGTTTTGTCAGATTAATGGTTAATGTGCATGTACATTTTCATGTGATGTTATTAAGACTTTGAAGGATAACGAGAATCAATATACATGGGAAAAATTTACCATAAAACTAGAAGAATCATACGTTTTTTGATGGATTGTTGAGCGGGCAGTTCAGATGTATAGTGTAAACATATTTATCAAAGCACGAAGTTGTGACCCTTTTTTGTTTATATACTTTATCCAAAAATCTGAAATCTTTATGCGTGTTTCACATGCAAATGCAACTTATTCCAAGGTAAGTTGGTTTTGGTTAGAATGCTTTGTTTCGAAACAAAGTATTCTTTTGTAAAGAAGGGGTAAAATTCTTCCTTTGCCTCAAATTTTTTTTAGCAACTTAACTTATATTATTTGTTGATGTTTATGACTTTTAAGAAAACTGTCATAACTGATTTCAAATCAGTTTGGAACTATTCAAGATGAAAACTGGCTTAGTCCCAAGATAAGTCATTTGGCATATTGTTTATTATGTTTACACTATATATATAAACTTCCTTTTTTTTCTTTATCTATCTGATTTTTGTATTTTAAATTTCCATATTCAATTTACTCATGTTCAATTTACTTACTACTTTTTTGTTTGTTTCAGGATTTGAATGTAACACAACTTCAAGGAACATGCATATATAGGTTCACAAAGCAGGTCTGTTTTCACAAATAAGAACCTATATAAAGTTTATATTTACAAGGCCTGCTTTAAAAAATAAGAATCTGTATATGCATTAGTATCAATTGACTATTTACTAATTCTTAAAATGATTTTGCAGCAGTAAACATCATCTTTTGTGCTGTTCGGGAACAACAACGTTGCAAATGCCATTGTCTTGCAACCTTGGTTCTATTAGTCTACAATGTATCTCTTAAACCCATTATTCCTTTGGGCATTGATATTTTAGAATTTTTGTGCTAATTATTTTTGTTGTATAGTACTACTTTTCTTACCGAGGATGGGCAGTTCGACATTATCTGTGCATCAAATAGATCAAAACCCACAACACAAAAAGAATCAATGAAACCTATGGAGAAGATTGTTGCGCCTTTGCCAAAGAAACGTCCTCAGAAATTAGACAAGAAGAGTATGTCCTTCTATTTCTATACTTCAATTGATATATTTTCAGTTTTCTTCTTAATATTTAATATATCACCCTGGTGGTCATTTCAACTATAATTTTAGGATTTTGTTTTATTTAATGCACACTTTTTACTTGATAACAGTGGGAACTCATTTAATGAGGTTTGTTCAATCTCACTTTTTAGTATTTCTTAAACATACCTCGAATGCTCAAGATATAATATCATCAAGATGTGTGTTTTTCATACCTGATGTTTGTGAAAATGCTTCCATGAGCTTATAATTAGTTTTGTCCATTGACCTCTTATAATTGTTTTCTAAAATTATTTGTCATAGGGTGCGTTAAAATGCTTCCACGAAACACTGTTTGATTATTTTGAAATTTTGAAAAAATGTTTAAGATAAGTTTGTGTTTTGTGTGGATTTTAAATTGCACATTTAATTAGTACTTTAATTTTTCATCTAATAAATATTATGTTCTTGCTCAAAATAATTTTATTTATTGATTTTTTTTTTGTAGGGCTCACAAAAAATACTTAAAGACAACATTGCTGTAAAGAAAGTGACATGGAGCCTAATGGCTATTGAGAATTCCCCGTTTCTCTAGAATCTAAAGAAGTAGGGCTACGAGGTGAAGATTTGATATTAGGCGAGAGTGAAGACAAGAAGAAGTAAGATGACTTGAAAGATAAATTTAAGGGACTTTGCAAAGTGATAAATGATGTATTGGGTGACAAAGTTGAAAAGGTGGTTGTCTCGGACCATGTGGTCGACTTAAATTATACACGAATTAATATTGGCCAGATGTTTGTTCTTAACCTGTCTGGAATGATGAACTAGCCACACAGTTATCTACTTTACCATGTAACTTTGTTAGTCCCACTTTGATTGGAATTATTGTCTCAAATCAGTGCCTCCATCACACACCCGTTTTTTTTTCAAATACGACACATAAATGTTGATGAATGGGAAATTCATTTATAGATAATTTAATGATACTAATGTCAAGTATTATTTTATTTACTTACAATAAATGACAAATATTATTTTATTTACATACAACTTTTATCTTACTACCTAATATTTATTGGTCGTGCGATGATGCAAGAAATGTTATAGGCATGCGAGTTGGAGTCATGATGTGCACAACTTTGGAAATTATGACTATTTTTAAAAAAAATTACCCTTTGTTTTGTTGGGGAATGATTTTTTTTTGTTTTACGGTTACGTACTTTTGAAATTTTTGCCATTTCGTGATTACGTACTTTCTAAATTTTTTCCGTGCCTTCAGGCACGGGTATCCGCTAGTATATATATATACTAGGGTATGCCCGTGCCTGAAGGCATGCTGATAATCGCAAAACGATAAAAATTTTCAAAGTACGTAATTGCAAAACGAAAAAAATATCGATCCCCAAAAAAACAAAGTATAATTTAAAAAAAAGTCATGTGCCTGCCTGAAAGCACGACGACAATTTTCCCGAGTATGAATCGTGTGGTCAAGTCATAAAAGTTTCTTTTACAACAGAAATGTGTAAACAATTTTTAAGAATTCGAGCAAAATTTCCTTTCTTTATAAGACTATCCACAATGTTTAACAAATAAAAATATTCCAATAATAAGAATAGTAATTCATATTTGTGTGGAATTTTAATTACACGAAGTCGTGTCAAAATCGTGTCAAAATTTTAAGTCATATTAAAACGGTGAAAACTTTCAAAGTATGTATTTATAAAACGTTGAAATTTTCCAAAATACACGAAGTCGTGTTCGTCATAGGTAAAAAAACATTTCATGTTGTGTCATATCGTGCCATTTTTATTTTGGTCGGGCTCATTTTTCGTTAAAAAAAACATCGTGTTGTGCTACTTTTACTTATGTAGTTTTCGTGATTGGTAAAAAAATAAATATTTGATATCGCATCGCATCGCATCGTGTCGTGTCAATTTTATTTTGGTCGGGTCGATTTTTTATTTAAAAAGCATCCTATGATGTGTTGATTTTACTCGAGTAGTTATCGTTATCAATAAAAAAAATCATGTCGTGTTCTGCTTCTTATACTTGGGTATTTCTCATGTTTAGCAAAAAAATATATTTCATGTTGTGTCGTGTTTTATCACAAAAAAATACTTTGTGATGTGTGATATAACTTGTACCGTGATCGAGATGGGTTAAAATATATATTTCTTGTCATGTCATTTTATTTTGGTCGCGTTCATTTTTTATGAAAAAAATGGGTTGTGTCGATTTTACTTGGATCGTATTCGAAATATATAAATAATATTATTTTATGTCTTATGATATCGTGTCACTTTTATTTGGATGGTGTGATCGTGTTGCGTTAACAAATACAAAACTAATCAAAAGAAAAGAAAATCATACAAAAGTATAAAGACTATATAAGAGCTTAATTATGTGGAGGTGTCTACTTGATTTTTAGAAGTATTTATTATAAAATATTTCCCTTATATTTTTGTTGTAGTTCACGTTTTCAAGAGCAGGTAATGGGTTCTTGTAGTGGTGTCCTAAGGGTAGAGGATAGATATGATCAGATTTTCAAGAGAAGGTAATGTGTTGGACGGGACCTGATGTAATATGGTAGAAGACAGCTATGATCACAGGCCTATTCAGTCAGGACAAAAATTTTCAAAAATTACGTAATCACAAAACGACAATTTTCCAAAGTACATAATTGCAAAGTGGAAACAACTTCATTCCCCCAACAAAACAAAGTGTTATGTCGTATATAATTTTAGTTATTCAGTTTTATATATAATACATATAGTGTTACACAATTTTAAATTTTTGGAAAGTTTTCTTTGTTTATAAAACTATCCACCTTATTTAAACATCGTATAAACAAATTCAACAAAATTCATGAAAATATTAATTCAAAAAGATTTATTACATAACACAAATAATTGTAAACAATCAACCTGCTTTAATTTTAATACAAATAAGTTTAATTTAAAAAAAATGGATAGACTCATTTATTTATAGGACTATTCACATGTTTAAGGTATAAAAAACACTTCAATAACCAAATAAATACACTCATGGACATTGTATAAACTAAATAAAATTGGGTACTAATACTGAAACACACCAATAATGAAACGCAATAATACGCCTAATTTCTTACATCAAATAAACAAACGTAGCAATATTAAAACGAAAGGTAAAATCAGAAATAAACAAACGTAGCAATATTATAAATCTTGGATTGCAAACATGTATATGTTGACTCCCAAAGACATATCGACATATCTGTTTCAATCATTTAAATCGCTTAAATCTTAAAGACATATATGCAAAAGATTATAGTCCTAGGGAAAAATATACATCAGAGAAATTGAGACCATTAAGATACCGGCATCCGCGCGCCTCCATGCCTCACAAAAACAAAGGCGAGTAGCATCTACTCGCAGGACGTCGTACTTCTTCCATAATTCTCCGTATTCCTTCAATGGGAGCATCAATCCTAGTTTGATGGATCAACAGAAAACAACTTCATAAATCGACCTTCAACATGACCTGACTTTTTCGCCTCAACTGTCAATATTCCAATCCAAAATTCAGAATGAACACAAACATATTGTTATAAAACCAACCCACAACTTAAAAAATGAAATCTTATTGGAATAAGATATTACAAATAAACCCTGATCAAGATGGAGAGAAGCAATCTATATATAAGTATTCGAATAAGAAATTTGTATTTTTGTGACAAAAAGAGTCCAACTGTACCAGTTTTGGGGGAATTAATTAGACAGGCAAAAAAGGTGGATTTATTTAGAAGGGTTTGATGAAGAGCCGCACGAAGGTGCGAGGCAGATCGACAGAGTGAAACTTCACCTTTCTCTGATCAATTTCGTGAAGCTCTGTTTCTGCAAATCCAACTCCCAAATCTGACTCCTCTATATTTTCAAAGAAATAATCTGTTTCACATAAACGAACATGTATCTGTCCATCTTCAACGTCATCCTTCTTCATCGCCTTCATTATAGCCACCGTCTATGTAATTAGCCTCCACCACTGCTTATACCTGTGAAGCTTTGAAGCAAGAGTGAGATAGGGTTAAAGAGGGTAATGATTTATGAAACCCTGAACCTGAATCCATAGCTTACAAATTTGCAAACATGTTCTGCATAAATGACAAAAAATAACTTGAATCCATAAGATTAAGAAGACAAACTAATAAAAGGAGAGGTCCAATTTCAAATACACTTGAATCCTATGCTTGTTAAGGTCACTCTGAGGCTATTCCAGTCCAAGACAGATAAGTCTTCATCTGGATGAGTTTATTATGGATCACATAACTTCAGTGTAGCTCCTTGGGGACATCCGATTTCCAATACACTTGGGATAAAGCCCAGCGGAGCTGTGAGAACTAATTATGTATATTGGGTTCGAGTCTGCACATATGCAACTATGAATTAGGATAAATTGAGTGAATGTGTATGTATAAATTGAGTTCAAAAGGTGAAAAAAAGAAATAGATTTACAGCACATATCATTTGAGTATAAGCCATTTTCTTTATAAGCATATTAAATAAATAAGAAGCAAATAAACATTATATCGAATGAGTGACACAAACAATACGTATACACCAATGACGACCCCATAATGACTTGCACCACCAACATAACCTCGCTGCCATTGACCATAATAAATTGCCAAAACTGCACATAAACATCAACCCCACAACGTCAAAATGAATACATGCTTGTCAACATAATAAATGTTTCGGCATAAACATTTAACCCACTAACATAACCTCGCTGCCATTGACCATTTTCTCTATGAGTAATGTGCCAAATAAAATGTTAGTTTATATAGAGTAAGCCAATCTTAAAGCGTTAACTAACAATATTCTGAACTAAAAGTAGTTTAGAAATAAAAATGAGTCGTATACTACCATCAATAAACCATAAAAATTATATAATTACATTTTTACTATATAAACATATCTCATATTACAACTCATTACATATCAACAAATGATTCAACTTTGCTTTTGTTTCTTCCCTTTTACAAATAACCTAATGCAAGAGGCTGAACTGACCCAATGAGAATGAAAAGTAAAATAAAAATTCACTTGCACATTTTTCTTTAAATCTACTTAAGGAAAAATAGAAAGAAGTAGGGTTGCTATTGTCTAACATATCGGCTTAAGGGGATGATATTGCATGGACAAAAGCAGGGTTTAAGCATTGGCTTCCATTACCTCTAGTGCCAATATGAGGCTTGCCTACAATAAAGAAAAGCAAAAACAGTTAAGCATGTATATGAAATGATAAATAGAAACATCATAGACAAAGTTTTGCCTATAAACACTCATGAAGCAGGCGTCTCATTGGATACAGTGTAGGTATTCTGATATCCTAAAGTAAAAATGATTAAATGTGAGAACCTAATATCCTAAAGTACTCCCTACAAAAATCATGGAATGTCCAAACAATGTTTCGAAAATGTACCTATAAGAACAAAAATAACTTACGTGTGTTCGGTTATGTGGCCGACACATCACGCGTGTTCAGTTATGTGGCCAATATATCACGTGTGTTCGTGAAAACAGAGCAAGTGGAAATATTAAAGCTTTTCCTAAAACATAAATACTGAAAATGTCGTATTTAGGGACACTGTGAGATTCTTCGGTAAGAAAATGATGGGCAGGAGGGACTTGTAGAATCATCTTACGTTCGTTTTGATCAAGATCAGAGGTCAATGGAACCAAATGGAATGCTGAGAATAAGAGTACCTATAAGAAGAAGACCAATTCATTAGTTACACATCTAAATCGAAAATAACAACCAAGCCCCTCCTAATATCAGTCATTTTTTACACATATTCAGACCTTCTCGATCATACCTGCTTGAATAGACCTGCTCGATCCAAAAAAAATGAGATCAAATATGCTTTAGGTCCAGACAAAAAAAGGGATTATTATTGGCACCTGCCTACAATATTTCAGACTTTGCTGTTGGTGTCTATTTTGCAGCTGCTGGGACTGGTTATGATAGTGCAACCTCTAATGTTCTTGGTAGTCTCTAATCAACTTATATTTAAGTAATACAAATTTTTATTGAATTAATGAAAACTCACAATTTATCAGTTGATGCATTAAAATGGCTATAAATAGATACAACTATTTTAATGCATCAATTAAAACAGTTTTAGTTTCTGCTCTTATTTAGGTGAGTAATTACACTGACCTGAATTCAGTATAGCAATGCATTGGTTGTTCATGGAGTACACTAAATGTCATTTAAAACATCAATCACAGAATCTGTGTCACATTTATGAGCCAATTTAGTTTTACTCTATTTAGTTACCGTACTACTATTTTGAAATCCTTTTTTTGTGAGGGGAAACTGCACCAAAACCCCTCAACTTTTAATTCATGCCCAAAGAAAAAAATTCGCATCAATTATACGTTTTGTCACAAATATTGTATAATCAGTGTTGTTTCTTGCATTAAAATACTTCAGGGGGTTTCTTGCAAAAACTATAAAGTTACAATGATGTTTTTTACATTTCCCTCTTTTTTCTTAAGATACTCTCTTAGTAAAGAAATAAAATAACATTAAAGAAAAATTATAATCACCTCATTGTTTACAAATTAGAAGGAAAACATAATTGGGACCTGCTCGATCCAGACCTGTTCAATTCGAAATAACATTTGTTTCTCCTCTCGATCCATAGATGTTACCTGTAAAACCACAATAAAAAGAAATGGTACCAGCTATTCAATTATTTTAGATCTGAAAAATGAGAAATCCCAAAAATCAAAATCACTAAAACCAACTTAAAATGAATACAACCCAAAACCATTCAAAACGTATATCTTAAATACTGCTCTGTGGTAATGGCCAGCCTCACACGGGACCATGTAGGTCTGCCTATGCTATGGGGGGTTTACGTATATCTTGAATACTGATGTCCAAAGTGAAATACAACCAAAAAATGGGAACGTTGGCCAAATCACAGAGAGTTAAAGAAAAAACTGAAAAGTTATTGGGTTATCAGTTTCTTTGCTTCTCATGTTTTCTTCCTTCTTTTTCATGGTATCTACATATAGATAAGTTTAGATTTAGTGTCATTATTCATAATAAAGATTTCCACCAAGACTAATGAACAGTAGGCTAATGATTGGGATTAGAGTTCATACCATCTGCATATAGATATGTTTCAACTTAGTACCATTATTAATAACAAATATTTCCACCCGAACTAATGAACAATCAGTAGAATTTTTCTTAAAAGCAAAGTCAAATTGACCCAATACATTGACTTCCTTAGAGGGAAAATTAGAAATGTTTCAGTTTTTCTAGTCACCCCTTCAACTATTTTCAATGCAAGTGCCTCCCCTAAACTATGCATTTTGTTATAATTACCCCCTGCGTAGTTAAGAAAAACATGGCCAAAAATCCCTAGGAAGGGATATTTTCAACATAATGCACAGCTCAAGAGTATCGCTTGCATTAAAAATAGTTCATGGGGTTTCTTGCAAAAAACTAAAAAACTCCACTTTTTTTTATTTTCTCTGAGCTCTCCCTTTATTTTATTTAGCATGTCGATAAACTTCATTGTGGAGTGAGTTCTTATGGATTTTTCTGACTCCTAACCTCTATCTTGATCCTAGTCATGAAGATATATAAGCTTCATGAACAACTAACTTTTTATATGTTATTTTCACCTATTATCCGTCCTTTTTTATAAATAAAAGGTAGCACCTTCTCGATAAATAAATTTGTCCAATTATATCAGAATTTTTCGCGTGAAGGAGCATTTAAACCTTGGTTAGACAGCTCGTGTCTAGCAGTGGTACCCACCGAGAGTTAGCCAGAAAATTCTTAGCATCCCATTATCTCAGGGTAATGGAAGAGGGGGAGGCAGTTTATTTGTGGTTTGACTGCATATATATAGTTGTAATTAACATTTCTCTCCCCCATCTTCATTCATACATCTTTGGCCCTTGAAGCATCATAAACAATATTAATGATGTTGTAAGGGCCCAGATCTATATAACGAAAATTCTGAGTTGTAATAAAATACACATGGTTCAGTTATTGAATCCCTCGAGATTGAATCCAGCAATGAAATTTGATTTTGCACAAACTTAATGATACATGGACGCAAGATAGATGATGATAGTATGGGGAATAATCAGACACTTCCAATTGCCACATTTGGGCGTATTCCTACTCCATTATCAGTTGCAGATCTTCGAAATGCTTGATTTTGTAGTGCAATTTCTTTAACTACGTCTCAATTTCATGAGGATCTCCCTCACATACAAATCAATATCATAACAGAACAACAAAGTAAAGAAATGAATAATAGCACATAGACGCGTGTTAGATATTATATGCTGCAGAGGTGGACACTTCCAATGACAAAGGCATTTTAACAAATATAAATTGTACCAAGTGGTATTAATCATACAACACGAAGAATAGATATGAAAACATATAGAAATAGTCAAAATCAACGATTGAAAAATAACAGAATAAAGTGAAGAAAGTTAATAATAAATCTAATAATTTTACAAAATCATGTTGTTAATATCTACTATGAATTTGATGCTAGCATTTGCAATCCACATATTTTTGTACTCCTTAGATCTTATGCATACAAACTAAAAGTTGAAACCATGGTGATAAAATGAAATCACACATACCTAAAAAATACAATCCCAGGTGCTTGTCCGGTCCATTTTTCAAACTCCTAAAATATTAGGAGAGAACTAATTCAAATACCATAAAAGAAAATTAGAAAGGGACAACTAACAACATAATGAATTTATGATATAACATAAAGCTAAATAAGGTGTAAGCACACAATTCATGTATAATTTAAGTCATGAATAATTTTATCCGTTGCCAAACATAATAATGCTTGAAAGATGTAAGAACTCAATTCATATAAAATTTTCAATTGATGCATGAATCCCAATTAGTAAATTCATACAATTCAGATTATCCAAATGCATTATACTATAATAATAAAGCATGAACAAACACCCATGAAATTTCTCAAGATGTTTAAATTCAAGAAAATCAGCACGAAAATCGATGCAACACTACTCTTAAATGCATCTTTGATGAGGTGTGGCATAAGAACCCCCACTTGGCTCACTACGGACGGGAAACACTTATCAGGTAGTCGAATTATTGTTTCGAATCATTTAATAAGCATTACAAAGTAATGAATTTAATAATCATTATGAGTAGAGATAAACGTAGCCAAATAAGAGGAGGAGAGTAATAAAATTAAAGATAAATTAAAAATAGATAAATTTACCCACAGTTTAAGGAAAGACTCGAAAGGCTTGAATCACACCAGATATTGCATTTATCCCTGCAACCTAAATATATATACGCAGACAGAAAATAAAAATAAAAAAGATTGAATCACACCAAAACACAAATAAGGAATTCATTTCCTACTATTTATCAATAAACAAATTGTAATGAAATATAAAAATCTAAAGTTCACATTAATATTACCTTATCAATATCTCAAACACTATGAGACTCAAATTTCTGAATCAACCCTGAAACAAAGAAGAAAAAAATTAGAACCATTTCAGTTGAAAAATAAGTTATTAATTTTTAAATTAACATCCCCACTCTCTATTTTTATGTAGAAAGAAAAATCCCCAAAATATTTACAACACCCACAAAATAAATAGTTCTTGAAATGTGAACTATTTTGAAGATTTAAAAGTGAAAAAAACTTGAACCTTAATCGAGTATCTACAAATCACCAATCCAAATATCCAAAAATAATGGCACAATATAAATCAATGAACAAAGAGGAATCTAAACATACATTAGGGTTTAAAAAACGGTGGATCAAAAATGGTTGTTCACAATCACAACCTGAAAAATAAAAAATCACAATCCCAAACTTCTACAAATGTACGATGTAAATGAAAAGGGGGTTACCTGATATCACGCCTACATGGATCATGGAGAGAGAGTTGAAGAGAGAGGCGAAGGTTTGGATCTCAGTGATAGAAGAAAGAGCTGCAGACATTTTAGGGTTTGTCTTTAGGGGTCACGCATTTTTCATCAAGTTGTTTTTTGCCGAAAGGGAGAAACGACGATATGAGAGAGAGGGAGACGATGAGGAGGAGGGCTAGGGTTTGGTCAAGTTAGTGTAATGGGGAAAATGATCTCAGCCCTTCATTTCATGCCTAGGTGGCTTTGATCTGAACCGTGAAGTGTCTTCCAAACTTATGAATAGTGAAAACACCATTGCTCCTTATTATTATTATTATTATTATATATATATATATATATGTTTCTATACATTGTTTTCTTCTTTCTGTTTCTCACTACCAACTCTCAACATCCATGGCAACACCACCATTTCTCAACCAACTGAATTGCAAATCATATCCAGAGATATCAAAACCCAAATAAATCAATCCTAGATAGAGAAAACACAAACCACTAGAGAGAGGAGTGAGAACAGTGGTTTTTGGACAAACCTTGGTGGTCGGTATTTGGTTGAAAAGACAGATGGAGAAGCAATGGAGAAGCAATAATGGTATGAGTTTTGGGGTGAGAGAGTACATATGTTTAGTGCTATTTCAAAATGTGTTTTTTCAAATGTGTATTGTTGGCTCTTTTTATTCAATAAACCCTTCCATTCGGGTGCGATAAATGGGTTTACACCCATTTATGTGGGTTTAAAAAAACTTGGGGATGTAGATTGTTAAATTGGGTTCAAATAAAAATACCCTTACTAAAAGAGAGAGAGGATTAAACAAATTTCAATCACATGTATACAATAAGTTTAGAGTGTTTTTATTTAAACCCAACTTTTCAATTTACAACCCTCATTTTATTTAGGGCAATTTACAAATAGGTCCCTTAGTAACAATTTTTAAACATTTAAGGACAATTTACTATTAGGTACACTTGTTATTCCACTAGCGTGAACTTCTACAAGAAGAGAATTAGTGGACCTAAGTGTTTAAAATTTATCAAAATTCCTTTAGTGTTTAAAATTTATTTATGAGGGACCTAAGAGTACTTTCTCCTTTTATTTATGCCTACCTTGATGGGTTTAAATTCATTTATCACACACAGGGCAAAGGGGGTTATGGAATAAAATTGAAACCCTTGGAGATCTCAAAATCCATTTTCAAACAAGAGCCAATGTTTTCTCTTCAAAATTTCTACATATCTTCTACTTTATCACAACCAAAGAAAAAATAAGGCACTGGAGGATGAAGACGCTTTGAAAAAGATGGTAAATTAAGAGGTCTCGTAAGGAAACAAAAGAAAAATATTAAATAAGAGGTTTGGTCAATCGTCTCATGTTTTCCCCTTCTCCCAAGTGCTTAATGCATTTTCTTACTGAAACCAAATTTCTGATATGTAAAGAATCTCTATTGGTTGAAACAATTGTATTGGGTATAATTATACAATATAACTTCCATCATGTTGCCTTAATCACGGACTTCCTTGGTCGCCCTTCATCGATCAACACACGAGTCTGGAACGAGTGCACAAAAGATTTACTATAATCTTACATAATAGCAGGAGAACGAAATCTTACGGGTATCATGCAATATAACCCCCAAAAATTTAACTGTAATGTTTTGAACATGTGATATATGTTAGACAACTCTCCATTTATGAATCTTATGATCTAATAAATGATTTGTTAAATTTTGTTAAACTTGAATTCTTCTTGTTCTTGTTGTTTCTTTGCTTTATTGAATCAATTTAAGGGGTTGTTTGTTTGTTTTAAATGATTAAGAGGTTAATGGTCATTTTTTCCTCTGAATGATTAAGAGGTAAATGAACCTCTGAAGTCTGAATCCGTCTAAATACATTCATTCAGATGTCCATTTAGACATAAAAACAAACATATTTTAGAGATTCAAATTCAGATTTATACTTCTAATTTCAGATTCAAACGAAAAACAAATACAACCTAAGAGTCTTACAATCGAGGGATTTTAAAATGGGTGTTTAAGTCTTTTAGGGACTGTTAGGTTTTCAACTATAATTTTGTTTTCCGTGTTTAAATACAATTTTAATAAAAATTTGCATTTAGATAACCTGTTTTTAAACACTGAATTAGAATATTTGCATTTAGATAACCTGTTTTTAAACACTGGATGGAGGGTTAACATTTGTAAAACAGGTTATCTAAATGCAAGTTTTTCAGAAAATAGAAAAGGGTGTTTTATAACTTCTATTTTTTATTTTTCAACTCAGAATTATTCATTCTTAATATTTTAATACATTCATAGCTTATATATGATATGCATACATAATACATCAATATGTGTGTAATTCTTATAAATAAAGAATATATATACACATATATAAAAAATTACAAATATTTATAATATTTAATTATATAATATACTAAGATCCAAACGTTAAATAATATTATCAATTGAGTCATGATACTTATATATAGTTTTATACATGTATTATTAATTTATGGAATAATATAAAATATACATATAGGACATATGTATTAAAAAATATTATCAATTCATGTATGTATATAATTTTATTGTGAAATATACATGCAATATATATATATATATATATACACACACATTTGTATTATGTATGTATCTTTATATATATATATAGTTAAACTCTCCAACACAACTCATTAAATATACATAAAAATATATTATATATTGATGCATATGTCGATGTATTTATGTGTGGAAGTTTAATGTATATTTACACACACACACACATACATGTTTTGCCAATTTTTAAAATTTTAAAAAACTATATTTGAAAACGAGTTTACCAAACTGGCACCAGTATTTATAAACACAAAAAACTGAATTTTAAAACTCTTTTAAAAATAATGTTTGAATCGATTTTTTTGAACACGGAACCCAATGGACCCTTAGCCACTTTTTTAATTTGAGAATTAAAAATGGTTTGTTGTCTCTATATGGGTATCCCGGATTTATATAAAAACACCCTAAATTTGTCCCCTATCTTTAGGGGCAAAAACTCCATTATTTATCTTATATTTATATTTTCACTTTAACATATTTTTAACATTAGCACATAAAAAAAAACTTGCCATAAAACCTTGTTCACGGTCTAAACATTAATTACCCATTAATTTTACCACATGTGAAACTTTGCGCCTGAAGTTCTTAGTTTTCAAAATGTTTTCCATGAACAGTCGCAACCGTCGATTAGATTGCATGGCCATAGTAATGAAACTCAGATTCTTATGTTTTTCGTTAGGAGACACTTTCTTGCAATGCGCATCTCATAAAAAATAGGAAAAAATAGTTACATAAAAAGCAATAGGAAAAAAAATTTAACTCCGAGGTTTGAGGTGAGTCTAAGCTCAAATTCATTCTTTCAAAAGTTGTAAACTTAAAAGGTTGTTAATTTTTACAAATGTTAACCCTCCATCCGACATTCGTGAAGAAACTTAACAGACAAGTTGATTGTGTATCATATGTGGTAATGTTCATTAAGTTGTCTGATGATTAAGTGACATGTGGCTTCAAACAATTTAAAATAAATAATATTCATACAATTAAAAAAAATCCCTATCTCATTACTGAATAAAAATAAAAATTCATAATACAATCCCACCCACCACGGGCACAAAACCACCACCACTATCGTGAGGTGTTCATTATTAAGGGTATTCGGTAATGTACAGTATGAGCAGTACTGCGTAGATTACATGAGATGTGGGGTTAATATCCGGAGTTGTCCTTACCATAAATGCCTTATTTTCCGAATTTGGGGACGAAATTCTGTTATTAGGGGGAAGTATGTAATACCCCGTATTTTTGAAGATTCAAATAATTATGTGATTTGTTATTATTGTGGGATTAATTAAATTAAAATGTGAAGACTAATTATTAATCCGGATTAAATTTGAATATTTACTAGCGTGACGAGAAGTTAGTAATTATTAATATTACTATGAGAATAAGTAATATGGAATGACGATTTTAAATAACTTGTCGTGAGAGAGAAATACGACAGTTTGGTATATTAAGTCGGGGACGCGCGTGTGAGTCGTGTCAGGACTAATTAAGTGGAATAAAAAGGTAAATTATTTTAAGTAACTCATATGATCATTTTGAGGGCGCTGTTGAGTCTGGAGGGGTCGAGATAGTCAGAAAACTCTACCCAGGTATTTTATTTGGACTCCGGGATATTTTTAGGTCAAGCCGGCACCCGGAAGGGGTAGTTTTGTAATTTGAATTTTTGGAGGAATTAAATGGACGAAAATTGGATAAATAATATATCAGCTAATGGGGGAAAATTAGGGTCAGGTTACACCAAAATTAAGAGAGAGTCACAGTGGGTGAGGGAGAACAAATTCCAAAGGAGGAGAAGCTATGTTCACCACCTTGCACAACCACCACCACCATCGTGTAGATCGAAACACGAGGAACGCATCCATACCAACAACACCAACGAATCAGGCCTTCGAAATCGAGACAAGTGTTTATTGCTTGCTCTCTTTAGTGATGATTGTGTTCATGTTAGTTCGGGTTAATAAATCTTTATTATGAAAATTAATTTGGGTGAAACTGGAGAACTATATTATAATCTAAGGCTGATTTGATAAGAATTTGAATCCCATACGTAGATAGAATGATGCCTACGAATTTGTGTTGATTTCTATGAACAAATTTGGGTTTGATTTAGAAGTTATGCATATCAATGTAAGAACTAGGGTTCTTGCTAATAAATTGGGTATTTCGAATTATATGGATGATTTAATGATTCGAGTTTCTTAGAATTCGTTTACAAATGTTAGGATTCGATTTGGGACTGATTGTTTGGAGTTTGGGATGATATTTTAGAAGTTTTAGGGTTGAAAAATGGTAAAAAATGAGGCTGTCTAAAGTTGAAGACGAAACAACCCAGGTCGCGCGAAGGGTATCGTACTAGTGAGATTGGTATCTCGCGAGAAGTAGTTTGAGCGACGTAGGGATGTCGCGCGAAGTCGTGCGAAGACTGGTTCGAGCGACATGTGTAAGTCGTTCAAATGACTTTGCTTTATGGTTCGAGTGAGATTTCTAATTTTTAAGGATTTTCCTATTTCGCCCCTATTTGGGAAATAGTCAATTTGAGTGAGAAAAAAATTAGTGTTCGATGAACCCAAAATAGTACAGAATTATTGGGAGTTGTTCAAGTGTGATGATTTAAATATTTGGGACTGTGAGTTTACCTTGAAGATTATGAGAGACATAATCGTAATTGCAATTGCGTCGAGAGTATTACGTCATAAATACTTACGATATTAGTTCTGATGATATGGAATTTATAAGAATCAAAGTTAGTGGTTACTTGTGGGACTTCTTATGATTTTCTATTAAGCATTTTCGGGTGGCATATTCACTACACCAAAAATAGGAATCTGGCACGGTTTAAAACTGTGCCAGATCAAATCTGACACGGTTTTGCACTGTGCCAGAATTAGGTGTTCCAAAATGACATTTTTTTTTTCTGGCACGGCTCAAAAGTGAGCCAGATTCAGGCAAACAGGAACACTTATGGTACCCTTTTAAACCGTGCCAGAATTTGATATTTCTGACACACTTTTGACAGAGTTTTTAACTGGGCCAAATCCAGCCAAATAGGAACACTTCTGGCACACTTTTAAACCGTGCCAGAATTTGATATTTCTGGCACACTTTTGGCACGGTTTTGAACTGTGCCAAATTTTTTATATATAAAAAAAAATTAAATATTTGAAATCACAAAATTCACAAATTAATAATTTTGCACGTTGTTAATAAATTGATGTACATACAAACTTCAAAATATAACAAGTCTTTAACAGTTCACAGGGCCAAAAAAAATTGGGCAGAGTTTTCTCTATTTTTTGAACATAGAAAAACACGTTAATACAAAATCTGCCTAACATAAAGCCCGCACGGCTACAAAATATAACAATTAACTTACAAAAGTCCACACGACCATAAAAGTCAATAATAAAACAACAAAAGACCGCACGACCATGACAAAAAAAATGGAATCATGAATAAATCCCTTGTTGTAAACCATTGAGTTCTCTGTGTGTTCCACGTGAATAAATGCCAACGATAAACTGTTATCCTACAAAAAAAAGGATACAAAAAAGATATGATATTAGTAACCGAATAATTTACAAAAAAATTTTTACTCAAACTAAAAAATTACATATATGAGTGGAAATTACAGTCATATTCTCAAATAGGGAGACCCGAGACTGCGCGGTCAGTTGCTACAAATTACATTGGTCCCATGCGAGGTGTTCGTGCCTCCTACGGGGTCGTTTGGGGCAGGTTTGGGTTTTCACCCTTTAACGGCTTGTTTTTAAGTCGAAGTGTCATTTTTGCAAATTATCGTCATACTCTCAAACGGGTAGACCCGGGACTACGCAGTCAGTTCCTACAAGTTTCATTGATCCCGTGCGAGATGTCCGTGCCCCCTACGGGGTCGTTTGGGGGCAGGTTTGGGTTTTCACCCGTTAACGGCTTGTTTTTTAAGTCTAAGTGTGATTTTTACAAATTATCGTTATACTCTCAAATCGGGAGACCCGGGACTACGCGGTCAGTTCCTACAAGTTACATTGGTCCCGTGCGAGGTGTTCGTGCCCCCTACGGGGTCGTTTGAGGGCAGGTTTGGGTTTTCATCCTTTAACGACTTGTTTTTAAGTTTAAGTGTGATTTTTGCAAATTATCGTCATACTCTCAAACCGGGAGACCCGTGACTACGCGGTCAGTTTCTACAACTTGCATTGGTCCCGTGCGAGGTGTTCGTTCCTCCTACGGGGTCGTTTGGGGGCTGGTTTGGGTTTTCACCCGTTAACGGCTTGTTTTTAAGTCTAAGTGTGATTTTTGCAAATTATCGTCATACTCTCAAACTGGAAGACCCGGGACTACGCGGTCAGTTCCTACAAGTTGCATTGGTCCCATGCGAGGTGTTCGTGCCCCCTACAGGGACGTTTGGGGGCTTGTTTGGGCTTTCACCCTTTAACACCTTGTTTTTAAGTCTAAGTGTGATTTTTGTAAATTATCGTCATACTCTCAAACCGGGAGACCTGGGACTACGCGGTCAGTTCCTACAAGTTGCATTGGTCCCGTGCGAGGTGTTCATGGCTCGTACGGGGTCGTTTGGGGGCTGGTTTGGATTTTCACCCTTAAACGGCTTGTTTTTAAGTCATACTCTCAAATCGGGAGACCCGGGACTACGCGATCAGTTCCTATAAGTTACATTGGTCCCGTACGAGGTGTTCGTGCCTCCTACGGGGTCGTTTGGGGCAGGTTTGGGTTTTCACCCTTTAACGGCTTCCTTTTAAGTCTAAGTGTGATTTTTGCAAATTATCGTCATACTATCAAACCGGGAGACTCGGGACTACGCGGTCAATTCCTACAAGTAACATTGGTCCCGTATAAGATGTTCGTGCCCCCTACGGGGTCGTTTAAGGGTTGGTTTGAGTTTTCACCCGTTAACGGCTTATTTTTATGTCAAAGTCTGATTTTTGTAAATTATCGTCATACTCTCAAACTGGGAGACCCGGGACTACGCGGTCAGTTCCTACAAGTTACATTGGCCCCGTGTGAGGTGTTCGTGCCCCCTACGAGGTCGTTTGGGGGCAGGTTTGGGTTTTCACCCTTTAACGGCTTATTTTTAAGTCTAAGTGTGATTTTTACAAATTATCATCATACTCTCTAACTAGTAGACCCGGGACTGCGCGGTCAGTTTCTATAAGTTGCATTGGTCCCGTGCGAGGTATTCGTGCCTTCTACGGGGTCGTTTGGGGGCTGATTTTGGTTTTCACCCGTTAACGACTTATTTTTAAGTCAAAGTGTGAATTTTACAAATTATCGTCATACTCTCAAACTGGGAGACCCAGGACTACGCGGTCAGTTCCTACAAGTTGCATTGGTCCCGTACGAGGTGTTCATGCCTCCTACGGGGTCGTTTGGGGGCTGGTTTGGGTTTTCACCCGTTAACGGCTTGTTTTTAAGTCTAAGTGTGATTTTTGCAGATTTTCATCATACTCTCAAACCGGGAGACCCGAGCCTACGCGGTCAGTTCCTACAAGTTTCATTCGTCCCGTGCGAGGTGTTCGTGCCTCCTACGGGGCCATTTGGGGGCTGGTTTGGGTTTTCACCCTTTAACGGCTTATTTTTAAGTCAAAGTGTGATTTTTGCAAATTATCGTCATACTCTCAAACCGGGAGACTGGGGACTACGCGGTCAGTTCCTACAAGTTGCATTGGTCTCGTACGAGGTGTTCGTGCCTCCTCCGGGGTCGTTTGGGGCCTAGTTTAGGTTTTCACCCTTTAACGACTTGTTTTTAACTTTAAGTGTGATTTTTGTAAATTATCGTCATACTCTCAAACTGAGAGACCTGGGACTATGCGGTCAGTTCCAAAAAGTTACATTGGTCCCGTACGAGGTGTTTGTACCCCCTATGGGGCGGTTTGGAGGCTGGTTTGGGTTTTCACCCTTTAACGACTTGTTTTTAAGTCTAAGTGTATTTTTGTAAATTATCGTCATATTCTCAAATCGGGAGACCCGGGACTATGCGATCAGTTATTACAAGTTGTATTGGTCCCATGCAAGGTGTTCGTGCCTCCTACGGGGTTGTTTGGGGACTGATTTGGATTTTCACCCATTAACGGCTTGTTTTTAAGTCTAAGTGTGATTTTTACAAATTATCGTCATACTCTCAAACTGGGAGACTCGGGACTACGGGGTCAGTTCCTACAAGTTACATTAGTCCCGTGCGAGGTGTTCGTGCCTCCTACGGGGTCGTTTGGGGGCCGGTTTAGGTTTTCACCCTTTAACGGCCTGTTGGCCTGTTTTTAAGTCAAAGTATGATTTTTCTAAATTATCGTCATACTCTCAAATCGGGAGACTCGGGACTACGCGATCAGTTCTTACAAGTTACATTGGTCTCGTGCGAGGTGTTCGTGCCTCCTACAGAGTCGTTTGGGGGCTGGTTTGGGTTTTCACCCTTTATCGACTTGTTTTTAAGTGTAAGTATGATTTTTACAAATTATAATCATACTATCAAATCGGGAGACCCGGAACTACGCGATCAGTTCCTACAAGTTACATTGGTCTCGTACGAGCTGTTCGTGCCTCCTACGGGGTCATTTGGGGGCTGGTTTGGGTTTTCACAATTTAACGACTTGGTTTTTAAGTCTAAGTGTGATTTTTGAAAATTATCATCATACTCTCAAACCGGGAGACTCGGGACTACGCGGTCAGTTCCTACAAGTTACATTGGTCACGTGCGAGGTGTTCGTGCCTCCTACGGGGTCGTTTAGGGGCCGATTTTGTTTTTTACCCTTTAACGACATGTTTTTAACTAAGTGTGATTTTTGTAAATTATCATCATACTCTCAAACCGGGAGACCCGAGACTATGTGGTCAGTTCCTACAAGTTACAATTGGTCCCGTGCGAGGTGTTCGTGCCTCGTATGGGATCGTTTGGGGGCTGGTTTGGGTTTTCACCCTTTAACGGCCTATTTTTAAGTCTAAGTGTGATTTTTGCAAATTATCGTCATACTCCCAAACCGGGAGACTCGGGACTACGCGGTCAGTTCCTACAAGTTACATTGGTCCCGTGCGAGGTGTTCGTGCCTCCTACGGGTTCGATAGGGGGCCGGTTTGGGTTTTCACCCTTTAACGGTATGTTTTTAAGTTTAAATGTTGATTTTTGTAAATTATCATCATACTCTCAAATCGGGAGACCCGTCACTACGCGATCAGTTCATACAAGTTACATTGGTCCCGTGCGAGGTGTTCGTGCCTCTTACAGGTCCGTTTAGGGGCGAGTTTAGGTTTTCACCCTTTAACGGCCTCTTTTTAGGTTTAGGTATTGATTTTTGCAAATTATCGTCATATTCTCAAATCGTGTGACCCGGGACTACGCGGTCAGTTCGTACAAGTTACATTGGTCCCGTACGAGGTGTTCGTGCCTCTTACGGGGTCGTTTGGGGGCTGGTTTTAGTTTTCACCCTTTAACGGCCTATTTTTAAGTCTAAGTGTTATTTTTGGAAATTATCATCCTATTCTCAAACTGGGATACCCATGACTATGTGGTCAGTTCCTACAAGTTACATTGGTCCCGTGCGAGGTGTTCGTGCCTCTTACGGGTCTGTTTGGTGGTTGGTTTGGGTTTTCACCCTTTAACGACCTGTTTTTAAGTCTAAGTGTTGATTTTTGCAAATTGTCGTGATATTGTCAAACTGGGAGACCCGGGACTACGCGATCAGTTCGTACAAGTTACATTGGTCCCGTGTGAGTTGTTCGTGCCTCTTACGGGGTCATTTGGGGGCTGGTTTGGTTTTTCACCCTTTACCGGCTTGTTTTTAAGTCTAAGTGTTGATTTTTGCAAATCATCGTCATATTCTCAAACCGAGAGACCCGGGATTACGCGGTCAGTTCCTACAAGTTACATTGGTCCCGTGCGAGGTGTTTGTGCCTCTTACGGGTCCATTTGGGGGCTGGTTTAGGTTTTCACCCTTTAACGACCTGTTTTTACACGGTCACTTCATTTATTTATTCGTTAAATCCAACATATTTTAACATTTAAAATAAACTCAACAGCAGCAGCAAACTCCAAAACCAAACCACCACCAAATACCTTTCACCAATTTAACGAAATAAGCTCATAAAGTAAGCCATTTTACGTTTGACTAGTCAAGTTCGACTTAAAATTGTCTGTTAACAACTTTGTTTTGAAATTGTTGTCGAGTGCAAGATCTTACTGTAGTTTAAAATGTAGTGAATTCAATTTTCACATTCACTTTGTGTTCAATTTATATGTGACATGCATGTGGTATCCCATGGACAACAAGTCTAAGGTAACTACCAACTAGTGCATACAGTTTTCATGATAATTAAGCATCATAAACCACTCTATGACTACCAATAGTGGAGAAATACTAACACATCATATATTCTACACTAATTGTGTTACTCGACGCTTATGGAATTCTAATGTAGAGATGCCTTATAAGAAAACAGTAATTAAATTTCAGGTGTAAGTTAATTAAAATTAAACAAATACCCTCATAATATGAGTGCACAACCAAATGCAAATCCACCGTGTTGATAGTTGAACCCATGGGTGAGATGCCTGAAATAAAAAATAAAAAAAAACATCACTTCCAGCCCAAAATGGGATGGTGTGTATAACCAATATACAACATATCTCCTACCCAAAACTCCAAAAAATGAAAACCTAAAATGGCTATATGACATTTGCCTATTTTTAATTAAAATTGGATTGGATCAGATCGGATTTAGATTCAGATTCAGTCCAATCTATACACCATTTTATCAAATGCACTCCAATCCAATCTAATTCTGTTCAATTCACTGTATTTAAATAATTCTACAATAACAAAATTATATATTGCACAAACATAACATTCTGTCCAACACATTAATTTCTGAATTCCACCATCTTCCAACACCTGCTGCACGATAACCTACACATCAAAAGAAAATGATTTTTTAGTGGCAATTGATATATAACGGATTGAGTGTAAAACTATAATATAAATAAATAGGTATAAACTTACATTTGGATTTGAACCTCCAACTTGCATATATCCATACACGCATTAGAGACAGGAAGAGAGAGATATAGGGTACTTGCATATAAACTGTAATGTTTTACAAGTAACTTAGTGTTAGAAAATGGTTTTTTTTCCAGCAAGGGGATCTCTAGCAAAATGGAATTTTTTTCTCAATGTTCCAATTAATTATGCATTAGGTAACTCACTAATTATATGATTAAAGCAACATTTACATAATTTCAGTTAAACCCTTAAAAAAGTTCACAGTTTGAACCCTAACAAAAAAATCATCATAGTTTAAACCTAAGTTTTATTCATCATAATAAAAAAAAACGTTTCAATGAGAACCCCCTCCCCCCCCCCCCCCCCCCCCCAACAAAAAAAAACATTGTTAAACCCTTGCAAGAATGAATAATATATAACTGATTTGAATGAGTTAAACCCACATTTATTAATCTCTCCTAAACTATTTCACCAATAAGACCCAATATTTCTTCACCACATATAAATATTTTGTAACAAAAAAAACACTTAGTCGGAGAGGGTAATACCTTAATCTCAAGTATTTCTAGTCGAAATCCATACCGGAATGGAAATCCATACCGGAACTGGGAAGGCGATGCAACCTCCAAATTCTCAACCTCCTCTATTGTTGGAACTGGGAAGGAGCGGTGGAGCGGTGGGACGGAGCGACTGGATGCCCAAATCCATACCGGCTTGCGAACGAAGCGGGTGAGGGGAGGGAGAGAGATGAGAAGAGAGAAGATCGGGTGACGCTTGCGAACGTAGCGGGTGAGCAGGGGATTGAAAGATGAGAGAAGAGGAAAGTAAACATAATAATTTTTTTAGGGCCTTTTATATTTTAATCAAGTGTACTCAATTTTGGCACACTTTAAAATAGTGTCAAATTTTGGCACTATTTTAAAGTGTGCCAGATTGCCATTAAACCGTGTCAAAATCTGACACGATTTAAAACTGTGCCAGATTTTTAACATCAGGGTGTGCCAAATTGCTGTTTTTGGTGTAGTGATTATCCTTATATGTATATTACGAGAGAGGGAATATCGTAATTTAAAAATACGTTGATAGTATTTAGTGATAAAAATACTACGTATGAAATATGACATTTAGTTGTGTGTATACCGTTTGATTGATGGGTTGTGTGTATACCTATATTTGATATTGTGTGTGAGACATACCTAGCTACTTGCTATCGCGGGGGGTTGTGTAGAGACGGTCTTATCCTAAGTGACCTTCGATGGGATATTTGACTTGTATCTCAGGACATAGTACTGTGAAGACTTATTTGTGAGTTGATAAGTCGCTCACTATGGGAGCGTAGGTATGTGCATGACCCATAGGTATGTGAACTATGTTCGCCGCCAATTCGTGTGATTTGTTTATATGGTTTGTGGGAGATTTTCAAACCGATAGTCCTTGTTTGAGTACGAGATGTACCGAGACATGATAGCAGAGTATGCAATGTACTACATGTATATCCTTGGGGTGTTGTATTAGTATATATATAATAGTGGTGGATATTTATATATACTTGTGTTATACTTATAATGTGATATTTGTAGGCTATTACGATTGGGTTAATACATATATAATGGTGAAAGATATATATGTATGCTTTTGGGTATACCTAAAATTTGATAATATCAGATTATTAAGATAGTGAAATTTTCAGTAACGTAAATAGTAAATACTTGATTTTAGTATGATAACACTTATTTAAAATGATAAATGTCAAGATCAAATACGGGATACTACTACGAGGGGTAACTGGTAGGATAAGCCTTTTCCTAGTTAACAGTGTGTCAGATGGCTAGGTTGGATTAGATGTACGTTAGGTGTGCACACTAGTCGAGAGGTGAAAATCTCATGTGAGAGTTCGAACTAACATGCATATGATACTTGCTTTAATGCAGTTTTAAATACTTGCTAATAAATATTTTTAAAAACATCGGGCTCTGACCCGTCTCTTGCATTTCTTCTCTCTCTTGCTATATATATATATATATATATATATATATATTAGTACAGGTGCCCAGCCACAGAGACACCGGTTCTAGATACTTGGATGGTTTGCCGAGCTGCAGCTGTTGTGGAAGTTGCGGGTCATTGAGATTAGACGCTTCTCTCAGTTCATTCAGTTCCTAATTCAGATATCTCAGTTCGGGCATGTGTCGCCCATTCTCATTAGCGGAGTTGTACTCAGTTTACTTTGTAGTTCTTTTCAGTTGGATTGAGTATTTATTATGGTTTTGTTTGTGGCATTGAACTGGAAGATTTTTATCCAGTCTTAATTTTTAGTAATTGATTCAGTCAGCATTAAATTCTTGTGTATGGTTTATAATTGCATGTTCAGAAATTAATTAAATCAATTGGATTCAAGTTTAATTGAAAAATGTTTTGACACTAGCTTAATTAAATGTTAGGTAATTAATTGGATTTAAGTTTTCGACAGTGATGCTAAAAATGAACAAATAGAACATTCTGTTATAAATTTTATAAAGGACTGATCACCCAATATTTAATTGGGCGGGATGTTACATATTTATCATTCATAACTTATTGAAATTGGACATATGAATATACTACGTTAATCTCCTTGCCGAGAAGAATGCGTTCGTATATGGTCCCACAATTATCATAGTGTGGGTCCCACCTAAATTTGAGCTCAAAGTTGTTCAAAATTCTGCACAGCTTTTTAATTCCAACTTAAGTCCAATTTTCCAACATATGCATGCTTAATTATCTAAATTTCATGAACAAGGTAGCCAAATATTCAACAAAACTCTGAGCCACAAAATATTTTCTACAAAAACATGAATCTACACTATATATAAAGGTATAAAAAGGTGAAAGTGTTCTATACAAGTTATACTTCTGTATATGGACAAATATACCCTTCGCTTAATTTTGAACTCATGAATTCCTTAATAAGAAATTATATTTTATGAGGACATTTAACCCATATAAAATGCACTAGCAAAACTCGTACCTACAACACTATTCGTGCCTAAAAAATGCCGCATGCCTACCACACGATACAAGGTCATTTGGTATTTTTTAGAAAATTCAGGAGCAAAAATATATTTTTCAAAGTTGCATTCGACTCTAAATAACAGGATGTAAAAAAATGGGGGAGGGGAGTGTTGCAATTTTCATGCTTTTATCTATATTAACCCTTCAATTTTGGCGGAATGACAATTGTTCCATATATTTTGTCAGGGTAATGGGTTGAAGGCCTCATTTCATTTCCCAGTTTATTTTGTGAAGAGAGGAAGAGCGTGTTGTGCTATAAAAAACATTAAGGATTCAAGAAAAAACCAATCATATAATTTATAAATATAATATAGATTTTATGTTGGATATAACATAATCAATGAAAACAAAACATATTGTGTAATATTATTACTATGTAACCAAGTTGACTTATAGTCGTAGTTTAAAGACGATTGAAATTGAACTGACCCGTTCTCCTCAGTCATATTTCAATCATTCATAATTGTATCCTATTTTGATTATGGTCAGTGACTTACCAACACTTGAAACAATATGGGAATATCACTTATGTGAATTTTTTTATGACATTTCCACCATTTTTGCTTTTTTTGTTATTTAATTTTCTTTTACTTAACGAGAGCGTGTGAGAAGATCTACAACCCTGATGGAGGTTTTATACTTGGTATTCTCGTAACATGTCTCTCACCTGTGAAGCTTTGATATAGGGAAAAAGAAAGCTGTCTTCCAAGCTGGAAGTAAAACGTTCGATCTCATAAAAGAGAACATGGACTCTAGTTACAAATTTAGATTGGTTGAAAGAGGTCGAGGGTAACCGCGAGGTATTCATAGAAAGGGGGAGGTTTTTTGGCTGAATGCATGTTTAAGGGAGGCTTCCAAATTTTTAGGAAGGTCTTTTATGAAGTGATTTATGAGAAATAGGGAGGTGATTGCATGCACCAGTTGTAGAAGGAAAGTTGTCTGGTTTAACATTATAATGAGAAAGAATAGGTCTCGAATGCACTTTCAGTTGCTGGAGGTGGTTGAAGGTATGGGTGGAGCTACGCTGGAGAAGTTTTTAGAAGTCTTGAACCAGTGGTATCTAAAAGTTTTTAAAAGATCTTCACCGGCGTTTAGGTCGTATCTATTGTTGAAGTGGAGCCTTGGCCTTTCTCCACCATAAACGCCAGTGAAGATCTTTCATCAATTTGAGATCTCATTATCAATGATCTTTCATCAACGTCAGAAAACCTCCTACCGGCGCCGGGGTTCCTTTGAGAAGAGAAAACAAGAAGGCATCAACCACTTCGTCCAGTAGTGTGGTTACCGGACGGGCAGTGGGTGAAGAGAAACAGTAGTTACTATTACATTGCTTCCGATATGGGAAGTCAGTAGTACATTGATTATGGCCCCGTTTGGTTGTCCCAAAATTATAAATTGACCAATTTATAAATTATCTTATTTATAAATTGATTCATTAATTATGTTTGGTTTCATTAATGAAATGATTTATTAAGGCCCTGTTTGGTTGTCCCAAAATTATAAATTGGATCATTAATAAATTGTTCCATTTACAAATTGACTCATTAATTATGTTTGGTTTCATTAATGAAATGATTCATTAATTGTCCAATTTTAGCTCATGTGCAAAATCTGAAATTGGATCATTTCACAAAAAATGTGAAATGAATCCATTTGAAATAGGAGTCACATTAAGTGCATGTCCCCTCTCCCCTCTTCCTCTTCCCCTCCCCCTCTCCCTCTCTCTTTCCCTCCCCCTCTTTCTCTTGATTTGTTTTTATATTTTTTTCATAGAACCTTAACATCAATTTCAAATTACCAAACATCGTGTAAAATTGGATTTAACTCATTTCAAATTCACTCATTTATAATTCACTAATTCACAATGAAATAATTTACATAATCAAAAAATTTGCGCAACCAAACTGGGCCTAATTGTATCATTTTAGCTCATGTGTAAAATCTAAAATTTGATCATTTCACAAAAAATGTGAAATGCATCCATTTGAAATAGGAATCACATAAAGTGCATGATTCTATCTCTCTTTCCATCCATTCCCTCCCCCTCCCCTTCTCCCTCCCCCATAATTTGTTTGTATCTTTTTTTCTCATCGAACCTTAACATCAATTTCACATTACCAAACATTGCGTCAAATTGGATTTAAACTCATTTCAAATCCACCAATTTATAATTCACTCATTCACAATGAACCAATTTGCATAATCAAACAATTCGTGCAACCAAACAGGGCCTATGTAAATTGGTTCATTGTAAATTAGTGAATTGTAAATGAGTGGATTTCAAATGAGTTTAAATCAAATTTTGTGCAATGTTTGGTAATTTGAAATTGATGTTAAACAACCATGAGAAAAAAAAAGATAAAACCAAATTGAGGAGGGGAAAGAAGATGGGAAAAGGGAGGGAAAGTGAGAAAGGAGCATGCATTTTACGTGACTTCTATTTCAAATGGATGCTTTTCACGTTTTTTGTGAAATGATCCAATTTCAATTTTTACACATGAGCTAAAATGGGACAATTTATAAATCATTTCATTAATGAAACCAACCACAATTAATTAATCAATTTGGCAAATGAAAATTGTAAATTGGCCCATTTATAAATTGTTCCATTTACCAATTGATCCATTAATTGTGTTTGGTTTCATTAATGAAATGATTCATTAATTGTCCTAGTTTAGCTCATGTGTAAAATCTGAAATTAGATCATTTCACAAAAAACGTGAAATGCATCCATTTAAAATAGGAGACATATAAAGCGCATGTTTTTCTCTCTCCCCCCCCCCCCCCCCCTCTTCTTATTTGTTTCATCTTTTTTTTCTCATAAAACCTTAACATCAATTTCAGAGTATCAAATATCGCATAAAATTGAATTTAAAGTCATTTCAAATTCACTCATTTACAATTCACTCATTCACAATGAACCAGTTTACATAATCAAACAATATTCTCAACCAAACAAGGCCTTTGTAAATGAACCAACTTATTAATGAGTCAATTTCCAATTTTTGGACAACCAAACGGCCTTAGTGCTTTTTTTCCATTTTATTTTGATTTAGCACCCCATGTACTAGTTTCACTTTGCAGTTTCCAATCAATATCTTAAAAAAACTTACTTTAAACCCTGCCATTCGTCCATAAAGCTTAAAACAAGTGCCATGTGTCACTAAAGCCCAAAAACAGAGTTTAAAAACACTGAAGTGCGATTAAGGTGCAGAGTCAAAATATCTCAAATTTTTACTCTTTCAATTTGGGAGTTTGGAAAGGAAGAAAAAATATTAACAAAATGTTGAGCCCAAAAAAAGTATCCAAAACACGGTTAAATTCTGGTGCGTAGGGACAACACCTATTAATTGAAACGTATAACAAATTTTTGAGACACACGTATACTGAAATGAAGTGGGTAAGGCCGAAAGATGTGAGGCGACAACAGGAGGGTATGGGAGGGAAGCCAAAAGGTGATTCACTCATCATGGGAGACGAGGAAAAACCAATCACGTGGGAAGAAGTATGGGGTCCCTAGTTGTGGAATTAAATATAAGGAATGTCGGAAACTTAAACCAAATGGGGAACAAGTGGTTACATGTGTGGGAATACAACCATGTATTTGGTCACCAGCAGTGCTTGAAGAAAAGTCCATGAAAGATGTTAATTATGGTTATGGGACGATAGGCGAGAATCGTTTCCATTACAAAAAATCTGTCAACAAGCAGAAATATTATGGAAATTATTTATTAAGTTTGAAGAATATGAGGGGCCTCATAAATTCGGGCAAACAGATGCGAGAAAAAAACAATAAAACGGACGACATTGGTGGAGAATGTGACAGTGGGTTTGATGGAAACGGGTTACACGAGAACAACTTAACTATGGTGGTAGCTAGTGAAAATACATAATTATTTTACCAAGGGACTCATTCTAATTTTGACATTGGGGAAGCGAGTCGAATGGGGAGGTTGGAAAAATTTCCAACACTACCAATTTAATGGAACTGCAGAATTCCAAACTTTGGGTGGAAATTGAAGTTGCGAAATGAGGATGCGGAGATAGAGATGGGGGAGAATAGTTTGTGTGATACTTTATTACCAAACAAAGCAAGGTATTGGCCACGAGACATTAGGGAGGAGAGTGAGTGGGAGGGATCGAGAGGGGTGGAACAACGATTAAGAGGGATGTGCAAAGGATTTAATAAGGGGATTTACTGTAACAATACCTACTTTCTCACGTAGAGGCTTGCCAGACACAATACGTCGAAGATAGGGTTTGCTTGTCAATTAATACCATTCTTAGCACTAGCTTAAAAATAAATTATTTGTAATGAAAGGTCGAATTCTAAAAGTTACAAACACTTCCATAATTAATAGTTAAAACCAAACCATCAATATTGACATAAGCATCCAACTAAAGTAACCAACTATCCACCAACATAAAAATAAGGTATTCGGGAGTTTGCCCTTACAAGTCCAACTGAAGAAAAGACTAGAACTGAGAAGTACTTATATTAGATCCAACCGAGCTGAAATCTGAAAGCAAGTGAGGTTGCAAGATTGCTATGCATAATCCCGTTGTCCCTGCCTTTGAGCACCTGGGGGAAAAATATTTAAATTTGGGTCAGAGCCTGAGGTGTGCAAGGATTGACTTGAATAAATTATGATAAAATACAGTTAATGCACAATAATTACCTCATTTACCGTCACTCGCATGGGTATAATATCTCACCCCTCATCTAAGTGTGACATTATACCCCATTAAGTTCCAAATAATAGTTCGTGGCACTAACATGTGTATAACGGATTTCATTTCCAATTTATTAATTTAAATACACTCCCTATAGTTAAATTACCATCTTGCACTAATACTAGTCTTGTCAGAATCATATATAAGGCATAAGCATCTATCATGTGATATGGGGTAATTAAAATGTTTAAAGCCCACATCCTTAGACAACAAAATTAAATTTCATAGTTCTTGGTCATTTATATTATATGTCCTTTCATATATGTGATACACAAGAGCATCTATCGTTGGTATCTAATTCATGCTCTATCGGCAAGTCTGAAGGAATCCTAACATCCTAAGTTGACAGTCCGAAGGAATCCTGACATCTTAAACGGAAATCACAAAAACACATAAAATTTGGGGGCGCTCCCTATGCAGGACACCTGTATACGGCCCATACCCAACGGTATTACAGGAAGGGTTAGCGCCACACGTCCCCCTCGAGGGTGGAGCCTCTATGTAGTACCTATATGCATATACAACGTCAAGCCCTCCTGTGCCTACGTGTGGCCATTGGCCCGAACGCGCGAACCCCTAAGCCGATCGAAAAGTCCACTGATATGTTCACACAAAAATATAATATAGTTCATATTATTTTTCTCTATAATGTGTAAAGGGGAAATTACTCTAAAATTTCCCTAAGAGTCCCATCCAAGTCGTCAACATTTTTCCATTTATAAATAATTTATCGTCTCATAAATGATTAAGTTCCAATTCTTATTAAAATTAATTAACCATCCAGTTACTTGATATTTTACCAACTCAGTGGGGTTACTTATATATTTTTAATAAATTCCTTGATTGCCCAAACACAGGTCTACCCACTCGCTTGGACTCCTAAAAATGTCCATAACCAAACTCCAAGCCTAACTCCTTATGTCCCTAAGGGAGAATCAATTCGGTAAGGCCCGAATCGATTCGCTGGTCAGTCCGAATCGATTCGCACTTCAGTCCAAATCGATTCGCACTGGTCTGAATCGATTCGGACCTGAGAAGCAACCGAGAACTGTTCGTTTTTGCTATGACGGAAATCACACCATTTATCTCAAATCAATTTCGAAGGGTTCTTTCTACTTTATAATTAACTAGCTAAGTTCCTAAAACTTCGTTAATTCAATAGGGATCAATAATCATGCCAATTAATCCCAAATTCATGCCGGAATTATCAGAAATTTTGCATCAATATTATCCACTTTAATCAGATTTTCATCCAACTTTATTCATCATTTGTCTTGGGTTATAACACATTTAAAGTTAGGTTTTTACACCAGATTTCAGTCTCAATTTCATCATCCACTCTATCATAATTTAATCTTCTGATAAAACCTAATTTAGTCATCAAGAACCCTAAATAATTTAATCCCAACATCCCAGAACAAATTTCTAATTTTTGGAAATAATTCTACTATAAGAATTTGATCCTCTACATAGGTTATTCATCATCAATTCAAATATATCTGAGAGTTTTACAAGAAATATAAGGGGACAACTATTATGCATTAAGAAATATTTTGAAGACATAAAATATGCAAGAAAATTCTTGCCTTAGAAGTGGTAGAAGATGATCCCCTTGATGTTCTCCCTTGTTCTCCCTCTTCTTCTTCCCCTTTTCTCTTGCCTTTGGTCCCTCTCTCTTTTCTCCCCTTAACTGTGAGTCTGTGAGTTGTGGAATGAGGGTGGGGGAGTGGTTTACCCCCCCCCCCCCCCACTTAACCTCTAATCATCACACTAATCCCGAGTTGGACTCTTGGCCCAACGTTTGGACCCCCAAATGGACGTGAATCCCTTAGTTAATTGGCCCCAAACTCTCCCAACCCATATAGTATTGACCTAAGGCTATTTTTAATGACTTAAACCTTCTAAACGATCACATATAAGTCCTAAAATAGGTTCCAAATTGTTTAAGTCAATATTTGTCACTTTGAATTTATATCGCACATACTTTATACATTTTCCTTTTTACAAAAAAATGTAACTATCATAATTATGCATAAGAATGAATCATACACAAGCATACTAAATAAAATAAGATTTTTCACTCAACATCTCCTAATATAAAAATATTTATTTTGGACTAAATTTCGAGATTAGTTAGTCATTTCAAAATAATATTCTTTAACGGTTTAAGAAAAAATGCGGGGCATTACATTATTCCCCCCTAACAACGGGATTCTGTCCTCGAAATCAAGAAAGTACGTACCTGTAATACCCCGTAATTTTTATGACTTTTAAAATGGGTTATATTTTAAATTAATGGATTAGTTGGATTTTATTATTAATTAATTCATTTGGGTTTTATCCGGATTGTGGATATTAAAATGGATGATTCTGAATATTACTTAAAGATATTTAGGTAATATATGAATGTGATGTCATTGATATGACGGTATGATATAATTTTTTGGTAAATTGGATTTTTAGTCAGACGCGGTATGGGACGTGTCGGGACTAATTTATTAAATTAAAAAGGAAATTTATTTTCTATCGACCTTATAGTCATTTCGACTGCATCGTTGCGTCCGGAAGGTTCAAAATAGTCAGAAAAGTCTATTTGGATGTTAATTTTGAGTCTCGGGTCATTTGGAAATGAAAGGACAATCCAAAAGGGCATTTTGATCATTTTTCTAGGGGGGTGAATAGTGATTTCGGGTTTTGTCTTATTATAAGTATTGGTAGATTAAGTGTACGTGGGTTATACATCTCCTCTTCCCAAATTAGAGAAGTCATCTTCCTAGAGAGAGTGAAAGGGTGCTTGGGAAGGGAAAAGCCTACTTGGGAAGGAGAAGAACAAGAACCAAGGTTCACCACCACCAACCACCACCAGAGGTTGACCGGGGAAGGGACAACCAACTGAGATATATTACACCAAAGGATCAGACCTTCAGTAAAGGCAAGTGTTTGATAATGGCAATTTAAGTTTGTATATTGTCCATGTTAGAATAGTTATGAAAAGAGAAGATTATTCATGTTTGGAAGAAATAATGGAGTTATTAAATGGATTTCTGGAAACTGAATTGATATAGGAATTAAACTCATGTTGTAGGTTGATAATAATCCACGAAATAGTCATGAATCTGATGAAGAAATTATGAAAACCATTGATGTGTTCTTGAAGAAGATATGTAGATAATTTTCTGGAAATAAGGATATAAACATGCTTTTTAATCCAATCTCTTGATGATTCTAGGATGTTTAGATCATTGGAAATCATTTGTATATGTTGATACATCATGTAGTAAGGATTATAAGTCATTTTGGATGTTAATATGAAGGATAGAATGAATAAAAATGGTGAAACCCGTAGTTGCTGAAATGCAGAAAAAACTAGGCTGTGACCTGAGGGATCGATCGATCGACCCCCTGCCTTCGATCGATGGACCTCCCCAGAATTCCTAAAGTTGTTTCTTTTAAATGTTTATTCATATCCCAAACCTTTTGTAGATCTTTGGTGATTATTAATTGGATATTATGGGACTTAGAAAAGATCAGTAGACCCTTGATAAGATTTGAATTAAAGTGATTGGGATTTAATTGATTAGAATGATGATAATTAAATTGAAAGATATTTCGGTTGCTAGATTCACGTGTTGGATTCTAATTGGTATGCATGAGGATTAAGGATAGGTCCAGTAGGGAAGATTTAAATATAACTGAGGGTAGCCTTAGGGTTACAATTTTAATACCAAGGACTGAGTTTAAGCTCATTATTGATTTCGCAAGGACTGGGTGTAGTTCAAGAGCGTAGTGGTATGGCTCCTGGATAGAGATGGGAGTTTAGAACACATATGGTTGAAAGAGGGTATGAGGTTGTCCCGATCGCGTATTTGAAGTTGACGAACCTCCACGTTCGACAAAGTTAAGTAGTAGTGTATTGGAGGGGTTCCTTGTTTAGATTTCGCTTTGCGAGACGCTCCGCGCATGAACCTTAACGACGCCGGGAGTGGAGAGATGTTATAGGATGCGAGGATAATTAAATTATGAAGTAAAGATATGATATTTTAATACGTAGGATTTGAGTGATATAATGCTACGTATGGGAATAATCTAAGGGCAATATATGTACCTTGTTGATAGCATATTATAGGTATGATATTACCTATTTGATTAATTAATGATTTTGTGTATGACATACCTAGCTTACTTGCTATCGACGGGAGGTTTGCACATGAAGGCAGTCATATCCTGATGAATCCATGGGATCTTTGATTTGTCGCTCGAGAACGTAGGTCTATGAAAGAATTATCGGGGAGTTGATAAGTCCGCTGACTGTGGGTACGTAGGTATGTGCGTGACCCATGGATATGAGAACTATGTTCGCCTCCAATGTTTGTGATGTTGTTTATGGTTCGAGAAATTCTTACCGAACCTTTTGTCCCCTATTCGGCGACCAGCGATATTGGGACATGATAGTAGAGTAATGTACTGCACCGCAGCTGTGACTCGGGGTGTCGTATTATATATGAAAATATATATAATGAATTAAAGGAATGAATGGTTATATTGTGGTTAAATCATCTACTGTGTGATAATTGTAGAAAACGGTGAATTGAGAAAAGAATTGAAATAAGTTAATGAATATTTATTGAAGAGATTAATTCATATTAATGAGAAATGATTCATGTTAATGAGCAACGATTCATATAAATGAAAAATGTATAAGAATGATTATATAACGTATGGTATGGGACATACGGGGTTATTATATGGGAATGAAATTATATTATGGAATTGTTAAAGAGGAACCATTAACTAAGAGGTTAATAGGAAACATTAAGTGTGCACTCTAGTTGAGAGGTGAGAATAGCAAGTGAGAGTTGGATCTAACATGTACATAATAAATGCTTTATTGCACTTGTTAAATACTTGCTGTTTTAAAAAAATCATTTACACAATCGGGCTCTGACCCGTTTCCTTGCATATTTTCTTTTCTATTGTATCTCCTATATCATGTGTCCAGCAGCAGGGACGCCAACCTTAGCAGATTTTTGACAGGCTATGGAGCTATGGAGTTTTGCTTAGACGCCTATCATCTTTTTGATTCACAGTATTCTTAGTTAGGGCATGTCGCCCAAAGGATTCAGTTATCTTTTTCTATCGGGGTTAAATACTATTGCATTCGGATCTTTTTAATACATTTAATATTGTTGGGAATTCTATAATGGATTTATATTATTTGGGAATGTTTATTCCAATTGCATTTAAATTCTTTTGTGTTATCTATTTGGTTATCAGTGTTGTAGAATAAAATGTGTTATGTTATTCTTAAACTTGAAATGGGTTTTGTTAAATTAAAATTTGGAAAGTTTTTAACACCAGCTTAATTGGGTATTGGGTGAGTTGTAAATGTTTTCGACAGTGATGCTAAGAATGAGCCAACTGTATATTCTGTTTTAATTTGGTATGGGACTGGCCACCTGGTATTTAATTGGGCGGGGTGTTACAGTACCTAGCTATAAGAGTTCAGGATACTTCGTGCGCATGTCGTCCTCTCTCTCCCAAGTCGATTCGTCCTCCCGGTGGTGCCACCACTGCACTCGAACTAAAGGGACAATCTTAGACTGCAATCGATGCTACCTTCTATCCAAAATGGCTACTTGTCTCTCCTTGTAAGTAGCATCTGGATGGAGCTCAATCTCGTCGACATCGATGTGCTGGTATGACACCTCATCTCTAAGAAATCTCCGCAGTAAAGATATATGAAAGATATCATGCATCTGGTGTAAGTGCTCCGGTAATCCCAATCGGTATGCTACGGGCCCAATCCTCTCCAAAATAGGAAATGGTCCCACGTATCTAGGTGCCAACTTCCCCTTCTTCTCGAATCTCATCACCCCCTTTATGGGAGGCACTTCAATCAACACCTAATCTCCAACATCGAAGTCTAAGTGTCTCATGCCTGTATCCACGTATCTCTTCTACCTATCTTAGGCAATCTGTATCCTGGCCCGAATCATCTCCACCTTCTCTGAGGTATCCTGAATGTAGTTCGACCCTAGCAATTTGTTATCCCCCACCTCTAACCAATATGAGGGCGAATATCAAGGTCTCCCGTAGAGTGCCTCAAATGACGCCATCACTATAGTGAACTGGTATCTGTTATTGTAGGGGAACTCTACCAATGATAAATACTGCTCCCAACTTCCTTTAAAGTCCAAAATATACATACGTAGCATATCTTTCAGCACCAGCTTCACCCTCTCCGTCTGCCCATCGGTCTGAGGATGATACAAGGTGCTTAGTCTCAACTCTGCCCCCAAGGCCTGCTGGAAGCTCCTCCAAAAGTGGGACACAAACGTCCTGTCCTTATCTGAAAATATGTTAAGAGGCACCCCCTGCATCTTAATGATCTCTGCAATAAAAAGTCAAGCATACTGCTCGGAGATAAAATCTGTGCGGATCGGTAAGAAATGAGCCACCTTTGTCAATCTGTCGATAATCACCCAGATCGAACCGTGGCTCCTCTGTGAAGTAGGTATCCCCGTAATGAAGTCCATATATATGCTTTCCCATTTCCACACGGGGATCTCCAAAGGCTATAGAGTACCCGCAGGACGCTGATGATCCACCTTCACCAACTGACATGTCGCATATCTGGACACAAACTCAGATATATATCTCTTCATACCGGCCCACCAGTACTGACGGTGCATATCATGGTACATCTTATCCCCACCGAATGCACCGTATATAATGACCCATGAGCCTATGACATAACGGCTCGCCTCAACTCCTCATTATCGAGAAAAACCAGTCTCCCTTTGAACTTTAAACCGCCATCAAACCCGATAGAAAAATGCTTCACCCTCTCGGCTAGCAACTGTCTCACTCGCTCCTGACAAAGGTGTACATCCGTCTGTGCCTTCACCACCCGAATAATGATCTCGGGAGTGATGGTGAGAACTAACATAAATGCTCGGGTGAACTCATCATCACAACAAAGTGACCTCCACTTCGCCTTCCACACTACTACAGGCTCCAAAATTAGCTTACGGCTTAGCGCATCCGCTACTATAAATTCTTTCCCTGGGTGGTACTGAATGTAGAACTGGTAGTCCTTTACAAAGTCGATCCTCTGTCGCATATTCATCTCCCTATGGGCGAATACATATTGCAGGCTCTTATGATCCGAGAAAAGGTGAAACCTTTCCCCAGAAGGTAACGTCTCCACACTCGTAAGGCAAAAACCACGGCCGCCAACTCCAAGTTGTGGGTGGGGTAATATCCCCCGTGAGTCTTAAGTTTGGGAAGCATAAGTTATCGACCTCTCCTCCTGCATCAGAACCCCGCCAAGTCCACTCAGGGACGCATCAGTATAAACATTGTAGTCAACTCCCGCTCGAGGTAACGCTAGAACAGGTGCTGTCGTCAATCTCTTCTTCAGCTCCACAAACGCCTACTAGCACGACTCATCCCAAACAAAAGTTACCCCCTTCCTCGTCAAATTCGTTAAGGGCCCGGCTATCTTTGAGTTACCCTGAATGAATTGATGATAGTACTCGACTAATCCCAATAAGCTGCGCACCTCGATGGGTGTAGTGGGTTGTCCCGACTCCATCACGGAGGAAATCTTCCCTGGGTCCACTGATATACCCCTCTTGGACATGATATGACCCTAGAATTGTACTTCCCTCAACCAAAATCCGTATTTCTCAAACTTTGCATACAAATGGTGATCCCGAAGTGTTTGTAAGACCACCTGTATATGCTCTTCAAGCTCCTCTGCAGTCCGAGAATATATCAAAATATCATCTATGAAAACTATAACAAACCGATCCAAAAATTCCCTGAAAACTCGATTCATCAAATCCATAAACACCTTCGGTGCAATGGTTAGCCCGAATGGCTTCACCAAAAACTCGTACGACCCATAATGAGTAAGAAAAGTTATCTTTGAGATGTCCTGCTCCTGGATCATCAACTAGTGGTACCCCGACCTCATGTCAATCTTCGAAAAATAAGCAGTACCCCTTAACTGATCAAACAAATCATCTATGCGTGGCAACAGGTATTTATTTCGAATCATGACTTTGTTCAAATCTCTGTGGTCAACACAAAGTCGTAAGGATCCTTCCCTCTTCTTGACGAACAACAATGGAGCACCCCCAGGGTGAAATACTCCTCCTAATGAACCCCTGACCTAATAACTGGTCAATCTGCTCCCATAGCTCCCTCATCTCCAGTGGATCCATCCTATATGGAGTGCGGGAAATAGGTCTGGTGCCCGAAATAAAATCTATCACAAAATTAATTTCCCGAGTCGACGGTAACCCTAGAATCTCCCCAAATATGTCTGAAAAATCACTCACCATAGGAATGGAATCTATAGTCACCAAAACATCCGAAGAGGTATCCTTATCAATATAATATAAGTGTGTGTTCGACCCACCCCCGGGGTGAGGCATCGTAACTAGGTACATATCCTACCCCAGAATGGCGAAGACGATGGACCTACCGAAGAAATTCACACATGCCCTATAAGAGGAGAGCCAGTCCATACCCAGAATGATGACGTACTCGTGCATGTGAAGCACTAATAAGTCCGCAATAAAAGTGAGTCCGCCCATCTCATTGCCGATCTCCTGACAAAATGATCGTACTAGTATCCTTCTACCCACTGGTGAGTCTATATGCAATACTACATCCGAGGCAAAATCTATCATACTCGATTCTCATGCGAACCCTGTGATAATAAAAGAGTGCGATGCACCCATGTTAAAAAGTACACGACCGATATGACCAAAGATGGGAAACATACCCTCAACTGCCTGTGAAGGTGCAGGTTCATCTGCCGTTTCTATATGGTAGACTCGGCCATACTACAATGGTTGCTGCCCCTGAGGTGGGGCAGCGGGTGTTAGAGCGGCTCCCTGAGTTCGAATAGATGGGCATTATCCCTGAGGCACCAGGTGTCCCCTGAAACCTCCTTGCCCCTGAGCTTCCTAATTCCCCCGCGGTCAATACCTTGAAGAGTGACCCCTCTCCCCACAAGTGTAATAATTCCCCTGAAAAGGGCCCCGTGGAAATTATTGGCCCTATTGGCCTCTATCCTGCTGGCCCCTGAGCTACTGGCCCTGATGGCCCTGACATGCCTGACCCTGGAGCCGCCTCTGTTTGTCATCAGTGCCACTGAACCTCTTATGTTGCTCGACAGATGGGGTGTCCCTGTGTTGTTAGGCCCCAGATCCACCACCCCCACTTGTTTTGCCCTACTGGATAGACAATTCTCCTACCTTTCGTTTATACCCCTTATTCTTCAGAAAAGTACGGTGATCCTGGCAGTGGAGAATTGCAACATTAACCATATGATTGTACATGAAGAAGGCGGGATTTCCAAGAAGAGCCTTCCTAATATGATAAGCTGGCCACTTGATGAAGTGATCCATCCTCATGTACTCTATTCGAACATCATCATTTGCAAAATACGAGAGGGAGGTGAATAACTCCTCGTACTATGTAACTGTACGCCTGTACTGCTTCAAATTAATGAATCTAGTCATCATCTCGAACTTCATAGCTAGGGGGAAGTATTTACCCTCAAACCTCTCCCAAAACTGATCTATCGTAAGGTTGTCCATATCCTCAATCGTCATCACTGTCTCCCACCACTAAAGGGCGACTCCCACCAACCTAAAGGGTGCCAACATCTTCTTTCATACGGGGGAGCAGTCCACCATTCTTAAGTGTCTCTCAATATCTTTCTTCCAACAACTAGATATCAGAATATCAGACCCTCCTATAAACTATGGAGGCTGGCCTTTAATAAAGGCCTCCCTCACGCGGTCCCATGCGTAGCCCGGTGCCTGTCCTAAAATGGACACCAGCTGTGGTGGCTGCTGTGGCGCCTAAGGTGGTGGGAAATGCTGTAGCATAGCAACCATCGCTGTAGACACTTCCCGGGACACTAAAATGGCTATCTTCGCTGGAGTAATCACTGGGTGGCCTGCGGAACCTGTGGAGCCTGTGGTGGCTGCGGTGGATGGGGTGGCTCCTGGCGATCCTCCTCCAACGCCAACAGACCGGGCTACGCTCCCCTACGTCCGTTTTCCATTTGAAGGCAAAGAAGGTTCGAATCAGTATTAACCGTATGGATACAACGAGTCCTAAATATTGTCTCTATATATCAAAGAACGCAATGCATAACGTAATGACCACAAACACAGATCCTAAGGACACTAGAACCGTGCTCTGATACCAACTGTGACACCCCTTATTTTCTCACATAAAGGCTGACCAGGCACGATACGCCAAAGATGTGGCTTTCTTGTCAATTAATACCATTCTTAGCACTAGCGTAAAAATAAATTATATACAATGAAAGGCCCAATTATAAAAGTTACGAACACTTCCATAATTAATACTTAAAACCAAACCATCAATACTGACGTAAGCTGCAACTAAAGTAACCAACCATCCACAAACATAATCATAAAGTATTCGGGCTTATCCCCTTACAAGTTCAAACTGAATAAAAGACTAGAACTGAGAAGCATCTATACTAGATCCAACTGAGCTGAAATCTAAAAGCAAGTGAGGTTGCAACACTGCTATGCACAATCCCGCTATCCCTATCTTTAAGCACCTGGGGGGATAACATTTAAATTTGGGTCAGATCCCGAGGTCTGCAAGAATTAACTTAAATAAATTATGATAAAATACAGTTAATGCACAATAATTACCCCCTTTACCATCACTCGCATGCGTATAACATCTCACCCCTCATCTAAGTGTGACATTATCCGCACCCCACCCCATTAAGTTCCAAATAATAGTTCATGGCACTAACATGTGTATAACAGTTTTCATTTCCAATTTATTAATTTAAAAACAATCCCTATAGTTAAATTAACATCTTGCACTAATACCAGTCTTGTCAGAATCATATATAAGGCATAAACATCTATCATGCGATATGGGGTAATTAAAATGTTTAAAGTCCACATCCTTAGGCAACTAAATTAAATTCCACAGTTCCAGGTCATTTATAATATTTGTCCTTTCATATATGTGACACACAAGGGAATCTATCGTTGGTGTCTAATTCGTGATCTATCGGCAAGTCCGAAGGAATCCTAACATCCTAAGCGAACAATCCAAAGGAATCCGAACATCGTAAACGAAAACGAAAAAAACACATACAAATTTGGGGGCGATCCCTACGGAGGACACCTGTATACGGCCCATACCCAGCGGTATTACAGGAAGGGTTAGCGCCACATCTACCCCTTTAGGGTGGAGCCTCTACGTAGTACCTATATACATACACAACGTCAAGTCCACCTGTGCCGACGTGTGGTCATTGGCCCGAATGCGCGAACACCCGAGACGATAGGAAAGTCCACTGGTATGTCCACACACAAATATAATATTGTACATATTATTTTTCTGTATAATATATAAAAGGGTAATTACTATAAAATTCCCCTAAGAGTTCCATCCAAGTCCTCAACATTTTTCCATTTATTAATAATTTATCGTCTCATACATGATTAAGTTCGAATCCTTATTAAAATTAATTAACCTTCTAGTTAATTGATATTTTGCCAACTCAGTGGGGTTACTTATATATTTTTAATAAATTCCTCGATTGCCCAAACACGGGTCTACCCACTTGCTGGGACTCCTAAAAATGTCCACAACCAAACCCCAAGCCTAACTTCCAGTGTCCCCAAGGGCTAATCAATTCGGTAAGGCCCGAATCGATTAGTTGGTCAGTCCGAATCGATTCACACTAGTTCGAATCGATTCGAGCTTGAGCAGCAGCCCAGATCTATTCATTTTTGCTATGATGGAAATTACACCATTTATCTTAAATAAAATTCCAAGGATTCTTTATACTTTGTAATTAACTAGTTAAGTTGCTACAACTTAGTTAATTCAATAGGGATCATTAATCATGCCAATTAATCCCGAATTCATGCCCAAATTGTCAGAATTTATGCATCAATATTATCCACTGTAAATTAGGTTTTCATCCAACTTTCTCCATCATTTTTCTTGGGTTATAACACATCTAAAGTTAGTTTTTTACACCAGATTTGAGTCTCAATTTCATTATCCACTCTTCCCTAATTTAATCTTCTTATAAGACCTAATTTAGTCATCAAGAGCCCTAAATAATTTAATCCCAACATCCAAGAAAAAATTTGTAATTTCTGGAAATAATTCTACCATAAGAATTTGATCCTCTACATAGGTTATTCATCATCCATTTGAATATATGTAAGAGATTTTCGAGAAATATAAGGGTACAAGCTATTATGCATTAAGAAATATTTTGAAGACATAAAATACGCAAGAAAATTCTTGCCTTAGAAGTAGTAGAAGATGATCCCCTTGATGTTCTCCCTCTCTTCTTCCCCTTTTCTCTTGTCTTTGGTCCGTCTGTATTTTCTCCTCGTAACTGTGGGTGTGTGAGTTGTGGAATGAGGGTGGGGGAGTGGTTTACCCCCCACTTAACCTCTAATCACCAAACTAATCCCTAGTTGGACACTTGGCCCAACTTTTGGACGCCCAAATGGACCGAAATCCCTTAGTTAATTGGCCCAAAACTCTCCTAACCCATATAGTATTGGCCCAAGGCTATTTTTAAAGACTTAAACCTTCTAAACGAGCCCATATAAGTCCTAAAATAGGTTCCGAATTGTTTGAGTCAATATTTGTCACTTTTAATTTATATCGCACATAACTTATACATTTTCGTTTTTACAAAAAAATGTACTATCATAATTATGCATAAGAATGAGCCATACACAAGCATAATAAATTAAATAAGATTTTTCACTTAACATCTCCAAATAGAAAAATATTTATTTGAATTAAATTTCGAGATTAGTTAGTTATTTCCAAATAATATTCTTTAATGGTTTAAGAAAAAATGCGGGGTATTACATTTAGTAAGGTTGCGGGGGTTGATTACGAACGAAGTGAGAGAACTCAAGGCTGAGGGTGGGCTGTATTTTCTCCATCATAGGTGAATAGGAAGGAAAGAAAACTCAAGAGACTGTAGTGCACTATTAATTATAAGGGATGGGAAGAGATTTACAGGGGGAAAAGGGATTGGTGGGAAGAAAATGATAATTGATGAAGCTACGAATGATTTCGTGTAATGTGAAGGGGTTGAATGATCTAGTGAAGTGTGGCATCATTAGTGGTGCCATCTCGAGATGGTGTTCTGATATTTTATGCCTCAGGAATCTAAGTTGAATCGAGTAGATAGAGAGATATCCAAATCTATTTGGGGAGGTCGTTGAGTGAAGTGGTGTAGTATGGATGCAAACGGGGCATCAGGTGGAGTGATTATTATGTGGATTCCAGAGTAGTAAAAAAATTGAAAGTTTGGTAGGTAATTGGTCAGTGCCATGTTTATTTAGGAATGTGGAGGATGGTTTTACTTGTATATTTTCATGGGTATACGGGTAGGTGGAATATGTTAGTAGGTGGGAATTATGGGAAGAGTTAGCGAGCATCAGTGAGGTTTGAGGTGTTCCTTGGTGCATAGGGGGATACATTAGTGTGGTGATATTTGCTTAAAAAAAATGGAAGAGGGTGCACTAGCAGATACATGAGGGAGTTTTAGAGTTTATTGATGAGTTGAATCTTTTGGATATTCCTCTAAATAGTGGCATGTACACATGGACTAGCAATAGAGATAATGCTTCCCTTTCTTATTTAGACTGTTTCTGGTTTCACATGGGTGGGAGGATCACTTTTGAGGGGTTATTAAGTCTTGATATACTAGGGTAATGTTAGATCATAGCCCAATTCTTTTAAAGTGTGGGGGGTGGAGAGAAAGGATGACTCCATTTAGATTTGAGAATATATGGCTTAAAAAGGCGGATTTTGTGGACATAGTGAACGAGTGGTGGTAAGGTTATGCGGTGGAAGGATATGTTAGCTTCATTTTGGCGAGAAAAGTTGGGCTTATCAAGGAAAATATCAAGGTGGAATAAAGAGGTGTTTGAAAATGTAAGTGAGAACACCGCGAGGTATATGGATAAGGTGATGACGAAGGGATGTGCGTACTATTAGGGTAGGAAAAGTTATTGAGGGAGGAAAGAAAAGGTGAAACCAAAAGATGTCTGATTCAGGAAGAAGTTAGTTGGTGGTAAAAGTCATGAGATCTGTGGTTAAGGGAGGGAGATAAAAATAACAAAATCTTCCACAAGGTGGCTAACTCACCTCGCTGATTTAATCATATTATATGATATAAGTGATGGGGTGGAGTTTGAAAATGTGAGCGAGGTTAGGGGGATTGTTACTCAGTTTTTTGAGGGTCTTTATAAAGAGGAGGAATCGTGGCCCATAATCTAGATGGGGTTACGGTGGTTAGCATTCTGGGGGAAGATGCGCAGGTTTTAGAAGGACCCTTTACTAAAGAGGAAGTTGTGAAGGTGTTGAGATATATGAGGGGAGATAAGTCTCCAGGACCGGACAGTTTCACAATGTCCTTCTTTTAGCATTATTGGTCAGTAGTGTGAGGGGAGGTAATGTCTTTTTTTGCCAAGTTTCATGCCAGAAGCTCCTCCCTAAAGAATCTTAATGCGACATTCATAACATTGGTTCCCAAGATTCGGGGCTCGATTGATGTTCAAGATCTTAGACCAATCAGTATAATTGGGAGTTTGTATAAGCTCCTAAAAAAAGTCTTATCTGTTGGGCTTAGAATAATTATTGATCCTCTTATTTTTTAATCTCATAATGCCTTAGTGGGTGGAAAGAATATCCTAGATCTGATCTTAGTGTCTAATGAGTTTATGGAGGCGAGGGTCAAGAGTGGGGAGCCTAGTATTGTATGGAAGTTATGTATTAATAAGGAGTATGATCATGTCAGGTTCTCAGTCCTCATCAAAGGGGTTCCCAAAGACGTTCTTTCCCAGCCCTCGTGGGCTTCAGAAGGGAGATCCTTTGTCTCCCTTCCTTTTCCTCTTGGTAATGGAGTCGTTTAGTAGGATGATGGGGCGTATGATAGATTCAGGGTTAATTAGCGGATTTGTGATTGGGCAGCTGAGCGCGACTCCAATTAGGGTATCCCACCTATTGTTTGAAGATAAAATGATTGTATTTTTTGAACCGGAGGAGAGATAGGTGAGATTTTTAAGACTTTTTATGATGTTCTTCAATAAGGATTCGGGGATACCCATTAATGTTGGGAAGTGTGAAATGATCCAGGTAAGGGCTTGTGAGAACGTGAAAAATCTGGCGAGGATGCTTGGTTGTTGGGTAAGATCTCTCCCTTCCACATATTTTACTTTTCTTATAGGGGACCTGGCTCTCAAAAGAGTAAAAAGAGTTTGGCAGGGTGGAAGAATTGATATTTCTCAAAGGGAGGGAGACTAACATTGAGAAAAAGAACTTTGTCAAGCCTGCCAACTTACTTCTTATCCATGTTACCGCTTTCGTGCTATGTGTGTAGGTTGTTGGAAGATATGAAAGAGATTTTATGTGGAGAGGGAATGAAGAGAGTTGTAAGTAATTCCTAGTGCAGTGGGAGGAATTGTGTAAGTCGATTCAGGAGGGGGCAGGAGTGTCGAACCTCCAGTACTTTAATAAAACATTTTTAGGTAAATGGTTGTGGAGATTATATAGTTAGGAGAATAGATTGTGGAGGAGAGGGGAGGTACCTAGAGGGGAGTACATTGCTAAGATGGGGGCGGAATGGGGTGATTAGCCCATAGGTGGGGTTGTGGAAGCATATTTCGAAGGGGAGGGGAAACTCTTTAGACACGCAGAGTTTGATCCGAGGAATGGTGGTTGGATTTGATTTTGGAAGGATAAGTTGGGCAATAATGGATTCTATAAAGATCTATTTCCCAAAATTTTTAGCATAAGAGGGGAGACGGATGGTATGGTTGCTAATCATATGTCGAGGGTCCTGGATCAAGTTATGTGGAATACAAAATTTTAAATAAGGTTGTGGGACTGGGAATTAAAGGAACTGAAGGTTTTTTTTCGATTGGTTGAGTATGGAACCTGTCCCATCGGGAAGGGAAGATGATCTGAGATATCGGTCAGAAAGGTGGGGGGATTTTATCTTAAAATATTTTTATTCTAATTTAAGGGGAAACGAGAAAGGGAATGTCAGGTTTCCTTGGAAAGAGATATGGAGGGAAAAGGCACCTCGGATTTCATGTTCTTTATCTGGATCGCATCTAGATAGGCAATTTTTAAGATAGAGGGATTACAGAAAAAGAGACGACAAATGGATAGTCGGTGTTGATTGTGTAAGGAGGCTGAAGAGACGATTATTCACCTTCTCTTGCATTATTAGGCGACAAGGGATTTATGGTAGTTATTATTATCCTTATCCGGATTGTGTGGGTAATGCCCAAATCGGTGAGGGTGTTGCTAAAGCCGTCCCACCACCCGAAGGGATGGAAGGGACTTAGAGAAATTTGGGAAGCGTCCCTCATTATATCTTTTGCACGATTTGGAGGAAGAGAAATACGAGATGTTTTGAAGGTAAGGGTGTACATCCACCCAGACATCGACACCTATTTTTGAGTTTGCTGATGATTTTGTATAAGAAAAACCACAACATGTCTATTTCTTTTTTTGGTGTTTCTAGAGGAGATGAATAGAGTGATGTAATCTAGCAAGGTGATTTAGAGGGTCATTGTCTACCCCCCCTTTTTTTCTTTTTTTAGCTTCGCTCGTCAAGTATACTTCATGTAAACGGGGTCCTCCCCCTTGGCGGTTAATTTATAAAATATTTTACTAGGTTTCTTAGGCCTATCTTTAGTATAGGGAGGAAGAATTTTGAGAATGATATGAGGTGAGAAATATTTTTTTGGTTGTTGTTGTGTGGATTAGATAAACTCTTACAAGAAATACATTAGTTACCCATTTCACTCTCGTTTTCTCCCTCTCTCAACCACACAATTTTCTGACAACTAGAAGAAGCCTCCAATTATCTCTCTCCCAGCGACCCAATCTAAAACTATCACTGTTGATGTAAAAAATTAGATCACTCTAATTATTCAATCACAGATAAATAAATGAGACAAAGAATTTTAAAGTGGTTCAGCCTTATAAGAATGGCCTACGTCCACTGTTATGTTATTGCTGAGTGTTTTGGGAATTCTCAATTACAAGTTCTATCAAGAAATTCCGCCCCTCTACAATGAGGATGATACAATGTATTTATAGCCTTGAGGTTGTCATCTGAAAGGATGATACATTCAATGATATACATATGAAAGGGTAATACATTTAATGCCCTTAAGCGTGTGCGTCAATGATAAGCATTCAATGAATAGTTGAACTGTTGATTATCTAGCAATCAATGTTGTGGTCGAGATGCAGCTCGGACCGCCTTAGGTGCTCGTCGTTCAGGAGTTCCTCGGAGAGTTGGAGTTCCTCGGGGTACACTTGTTGCTCGGAGTAATTATGACTTGGTCGGGGAAATAAACTTCCTCGTTGCTATTGTGCCACATAGATTGACACGTGTCTTCTTATTATTCGTCCATATCAGCATACTAATTTTGGTATCAACAGAAGCCCCCAATGTTTTATATTTCAAACTTTGAGGAGTATGGAACATTCGTTCTCGGTATATGGCAATATTAAATGACCTTCCTGGGTCTTAGGAGCATTTTCTTCGTATTTGAATTTCCTTCCAAATTCGCAGAATTCGCTTTTTTGAATTTTTATAAGCGCTTCGATCTTCGTGCACCTTTTGTCCTTTTAGCCGCCGGTAGCGTAATAGTTTCCTTTTTGTAATCATTTCTTTCGCCGTTTCCCAAGGCAAAGTATTTAAGCTTCATAGGCAATCACACCCTCTTCTACCTTTTCTAATTTTCTGCTTTCGAGTTTTCCATAGTCTTTCTTTCTCTTGTGCGTTCATCCTTGTCTTCGTTCGTTGTCAACAGATCTCCCTTTTTCCTGTAAGATCTTCTTCCTTCTTCTTTTATCCACCTGGTTTATGTTATTGAATCTCTTGAGAAATTCCGTTCTGATTTTTCCATTCCATCTTGGGTAACTTTGGAGGATCTTTCTGAGCCTTCAAATTATTTTCGTTTGGCTGAGGGACATTGGTTCCCCAGCCTTTTTATTGCTGAATGTGGATTTTCTTTTCCACCAAACCCCTTGTGCTTAGAGTTCTGTCATTATTTCGATGTTGTTCCTGTAAAAATAGCCCCCAACACATGGAGAATAGTTAATGGGGTGCATAGGTTAAATCAAACTCATGGAACTCGTATAGGAATTCCTGAGATTATGTACTGTTATAGATGGGCTGTTCTAGACAATGTTTATTATTTAAAAACTAGATTTTTGAATAGGGCTTTAGTAGTCAATCTCCCTGATGCTAATAGGGATTATTTCGAACATGGGGTAGTTATCAAAAAATGGCAACATGCCCCTTTGGTTGGAGATGAAGTATATGAAGGTCCCAAATGCCCTCCATATGGCAATGGGATAGGTTATTTTCATTTTATTTTATTTCTGAAACTATGCTTTCATTATGTTTGAATAAATGCATGATTGACATTTCAATATGTATTTGTTTGCAGTTGACAGCAAAAGAAAGACTCCAAAAGAATCAGAAGTTAATATCAAGCATTTAAAACATATCTGGAGTTTGCATCAGAAAGTTGCAGACGAGCACGTCAGGTCTGCTTCATACTTGTTGCAATACAGGAGCTATACATCATCCTTTACTGCTCGTCCTGTGGTCAGCATTAGTGATCCAGTGCCAGCTTCTGAGGATTCTTCACCAGACTCTCATTTTCCTTTGAGTCAGAAAATGGGCAAAAGAAGAGTTCTTGCTATCTTTGAGGAGACTTCCTCTGTTGGAGATGGAAAAAGAAACAAGAATGATGTCCCAAAGGGGACAAAGAAAATAGATGTTGCCCCTTCTGTTGCTCCTCAGAAGGCTACCGAGAAGCCCCCAATGGCTCCTATCCAGAAGGATGCACCTGTGGAAGTGATCACCATCTCCCCAACCAAAAGCTCTTCTTTGGTTGAAACTGTTGAAAAGACACCGAGGAGACTGAAGAAATCCTCCTCGGTCAGTTTTTCTGAAACCATTCCCCAGCTCCAAGCTAGTGGAGCTGGTGTTCAAACTATTATTCCCCCGAGTTCTGCAATGAGCTCGGTAAAGACCTGGACCATTCCTGAAGTCCAAGGAATTGAGGATAGTATGTCTAGGGATATGCTTACATCCCTGGCTACTCGTCACATTGCTTCAGTAAGTTTCTCTTATTCTGAATTTTTCTTTCTTTCCATCAATACGTGTATCTCTGCAATGACTTATCATTATCTTCTTTTTCAGCTGGTGAGTTGTTTTAACACCATTGTGAGGAAGGATGAAGCAATCAAGGCTTCTAGCTCCTCGTCTGGAGTGGAGGATGATTTACAGGGCTTGGCCCAATCTTTGAAAGATTCCCGTCAAAAGTATGACGAGGATAAGGGTGAATGGGAGAAGAAGTTGGCTGCATCTGAGGCAGAGAAGGTGCAGTTGGGAAATAAAGTGAAAGACTTGGAGAGAGAGAACAAGAAGTATGCCGAGAAGCTCACGAACTTTGGGGAGCTTGAAAATAAGTTTAAATTGGCTGAGGAAGAGCTAACCCTTCTGCGAGAAGTAAATCGCCAGAAGGAGGAGGTGGAAGCTAAGTTGAAGGCCACCGAGGATCTTCTATCCGAGAAGCTCTCCTCGGAGAAAATAAAGAGAAAAGTGGCGGTGAAAAAATCTGTCCGCACAGTCGTTGTTATCGGCTTCCAACGTCAATACAAAAAAACCCAAACTTTTAACTACACTTTTATGGAGTATAGTAGTAAGTCTGGGTATCGAATCCACATGGAATGTTTTATAGAATTTAATTGATTTATTACTTCTAAAATAAAAGTGAAAAGATGATGATGGTTAACAAGGGGAAATAAGTTGGAACAAATTTATAAAACTAATTAAAATGAATGAGGAAATAGGTTGGAATACAATCCCCCAATCCCTAGTAATTACCCATTAGAATACTAGAATTGTAAATTATAAATTTGAATGAATCCAGTCTTTATAGATCCTAAGCATTACATATATGAGGTTCAAGCCCGCATCATATGAAATCAAAGATAAATATAAAGCGGTGCTAAATAATTACACGCACATCATATTCTTAAATATCCCAAGTACCTAGGGCAAGAGAGATTAAAAGATCTAGGATGATTATGAACTTCTCTTACACGATTCTTTCAAATTTAAATTTAAATTCTATTTCCTACGTAGATAAATTACATCGGGATGGGTTCATGCATCCCAACCCTTAAAAATTAGCTAAACATGATGAAAACAAAAGAAAACTCTAACAAACATTGTTAACAAGGGTTTATGAAAACTTGTATTTAGCAAGAGGAGAAAGAGATGAATTTGAATCCAGCAAAACTTCTTCTTCAAACTTACAACTAGGGTTTATGAAAACTTCTACCAAAGAAAACTACAATCTAACTTTCTCTCTCTAATCCTACTCCTACCCTCTAGAATTTGACTCCCTCTCTCTAGAATTCAACTCCCCTTGAAAATGAGGTAGGGCTTGGTCTTTTATAGCACCAAGTTGCACGAATTTGGCATCAAATTTCTCTTGTGGCACAAGTTTTCCAAGAGTTGCACTGCATTAAATTCATAATTAATTACAGAAATCCGCACATCCAGACTCTTCATTATCGCGCAACTTCAAAACATCGTAACTTCTTCACCGTAGCTCGGATTGAGGTGCCGTTTTTTCCAGTATTCTTGTAATTTAGAGCTCTTCAACTTTATATTTGGCCCCACCTCTGGACTAAGGCTGAAAAATTACGAAAATGCCCTTCAACTCTCCATTTCTTGGTTTCTTTCACTGTTTTGAGTTCTCCTTCGCACTAACTTGCATGAAATACCTGTAAAACACATGAGAAATACACAAAACAAGAAATACTTGCCAAAAAAGGTTAGTAGCATAAATAAGAGACAAATCCAAGCTAAATACACAGCACGGGATCATAAAAATACCGAAATTAAGGGGATAAATGTGAAGAATATGTACCTAATCACACCCCCTAACTTAGAACTTTGCGCGTCCCGAGCAATGTAAATGAAATTAGCCAAAATTATACTCTTGAAAATTCTTTTATTAAAATAAAATTCCACTTTCGCAGGCAAGCGATTGCATTTAGCGTATGCAACAAGCCTTTAAACCCCTAGGTTACCCTAGTAGGACGAGTTTTGTCTCGTGAGGGTTTGCAGTGAATACACCCACAAAATTCTTTATTGACTCAAATAAAGATCAAAATACTTAAAAATTATACAATTTAAACTTTTCGAAAAATAATCACCATAAATTCATATTCAAATGTCTCAAACCATAGTGTGTGTGTGCGAAGCCAGAAATTAAACCTCAAATTTCCACCGATTGAGCATTACGTTACTTTCCGAAAATTCGTTTTGATTCAAATTCTTACGGATGCACTCACAAACGAATCACTCAGATTGTGGTTATTTTCTCTCGGTATGCATGATATAAAGAGTAAATATAATGGACACAAATTCATGCATACAAAATTGAAAAGAAGGAAATTTATGGTGAAAAGATCTCATTATCGGAATACAATTATTTGGAAATGGGAACATCACCTCTAATTCACACCATTTAATCTCTCATATTATCTTTTCATGTCTTAGCTCTCCACGCGGTAACCAATTTCGCCATTCGGACTCGGTTAGGACTTTTTGGGTTAAAAAGTGTAAAGGGTAAAAATGGGAATGGATGGAATGTTCGGAATTAGAAAATTTTCTCATGATGTCTATTTGTGCTTTTTTCGGGCATTTGCTCATTTTTCTCTTTCTTTTTCTCTTTTCATTTTTTTTTCTTGCCCCCCCCCTTTTTTTTTGGCACAATTTGGACCTACTTGTTGAATTTTCTCAATTTTCACAATTCCGAGCTATTTGGGTTTTTCGGGTTATCAAACGAAAGGAAAATATTATATTAGTCTCAAAGTGGGTTGCAAAGGGATAATTATTCACAACTTTTTATGGCTAATATTTTTGGGTAACAAATGAGGGCCTACTTCATTGTCCAAATTGCTAATCACATTACCATATGCATCTCGAGATTCATTAAGTTTAGAGATATATTTAGCACGAATTTCGAGACAACATTTCACACATTTCCATAACCGATCAAAACAAAGGATTGAGATCATCAACGACTTATTAAAACACTGAAAAGAACTTTGAGTTAATCATAAACTCGGATTGATTTAAAAACTCATAAAAAAAATTGAAAGGCTCGAAATCTCACCGGGTTTGATCAATCTCCACACTTATTCGTTAAGTCGTCAATTTTCTTTAAATTTCCATCTTTGGTCAATTTTGGCTTAGTGCATTATGATTGTTAACAATTTGAGACTTTAAATAGAATAAAGGTGACATTTTTGAAAAATTTAAATTCCAATTTTTATTTATTTTGAAGAAAAATATTTTTGGATTTTTTCAACTTTTTTTTAAAATTTTTGAAATTTTCTAAAAAAACATACACTTGGAAAGAACATGTGATTGAATCAATGAATCTAAACAATAAACGGGAAGAATATCCCACACCCCCTAACTTAAATGTTGCATTCAATGCGAATCAAGAACCCAACATAAAGAGAGGAAAAGAAAGATATTACCCAAATGAAGTGATCCCCGATGAGTGTGAGTCCATTGAATCTACAAAACATGTTAGAACCAAGCATAGAAAAAATAATAACAAAAACTCTAACTATCAAAACTAGACTATAATAAAAGAGAAAAAGAAAAAGAAAAAAAACTAATTATGTACAACCTACGATATGAAATTCTAATAACTCATATAGTAGAAGTCGAAAAATTTGAGGGTCCACCCAAAATACAATTTGATTTTTAGGGATTAATGGTGTACCCTCACTATGATGCATGCCTCCCGAAAAATAAGAATTCCGTTTGAAAAACGGAAGGCATGTGCAAAGCGAAAGAAATGAACCATCACCAATTAAAATTTTTAGGGGGATAATGAGGGATTTGAGTGCACAGGGGGACAAGTACCATTGGGATCCAAGAAAAATAGAATCACTTCCCAAAGATTTTTCAAGTAGTATGGGAAGCGGAGAATACAAACTAAAAGAATCCATCTTGGAAAACAATTCAAGTATAGAGTCCTTGTCCTCAAAATCTTCTCCCTCAAAATTTTCAATTGGATCTGGTGGAGTGACACGTCTAAGTGTATGGCCCATAATATGAAGCATCTCAAAATAACATTCCCATACAAGAAGCGGATCAACATCCTCAAGACATTCATCCAGTTCTTGCGATGGATTTAATGGTTCGATAATAGTGGGGACACAAGGAGACAAATGATCCTCAACCTCAGTAGATTTTGCAATATTTATAATAGGTTGAGATTCAAAAGAACTTGGATCAATCTCAATGATTTCATTCTCAAAAGTATTAGGTGAAGCGCAAGTCTCGACCTTTTCTAAGTTGTCCAAATAATCATTCAACTCCTTGGAAGTTGCTATAATTTTCGACTCGAGAACAGCACGGTCATCAGATTGCTTTTTTATATCAAGCAAGAGTTCTTCCAAAGTAGGCTTCCTTGGTTCTAGCACCTCGAATTCCTCATTTGGTTGAAAACTTACTTCATCTTCAAAACTATCGGAAAAAAAATCCTCATTGGGTTCAAATAATGCATCTAACTCTTGCTCCCAATAACAATTTTTTTCGCGATATTCTTTTTCAAGTCTTTCTTCTTCAAGCAATTGATTTTGATAAATTTGGAGTTTCTCAGCACTAGGCTTGTATTTAATATAATCATCTTTAGTGATATTGATCCAATGTTCATAAGTCTTGAGTGCCTCCTCCTCCTCACTATTACCATAACAATTAAAGCCACCAAAAGAGTTAAAATAAGACATTTCAAAGTGGGCAATTAAAAAACGTGACACACATTTTTCTTTTATTTATTTATTTATTTATTTATTTATTTATTTATTTATTTACTTTTTTTTTTTACGAAGTAGTAAGTCAATTATAATCTATAACAAACACTCCCCGGCAACGGCGCCATTTTGATCGAGTGGAAAAACCGAGCGTCCGTGTAATACGCTAGTCGTTGTTATCGGCTTCCAACCTCAATACAAAAAAAACCTAAACTTTTAACTACACTTTTATGGAGTATAGTAGTAAGTCTGGGTATCGAATCCACATGGAATGTTTTATAGAATTTAATTGATTTATTACTTCTAAAATAAAAGTGAAAAAGATGATGATGGTTAACAAGGGGAAATAAGTTGGAACAAATTTATAAAACTAATTAAAATGAATGAGGAAATAGGTTGGAATACAATCCCCCAATCCCTAGTAATTACCCATTAGAATACTAGAATTGTAAATTATAAATTTGAATGAATCCAGTCTTTATAGATCCTAAGCATTACATATATGAGGTTCAAGCCCGCATCATATGAAATCAAAGATAAATATAAAGCGGTGCTAAATAATTACACGCACATCATATTCTTAAATATCCCAAGTACCTAGGGCAAGAGAGATTAAAAGATCTAGGATGATTGTGAACTTCTCTTACACGATTCTTTCAAATTTAAATTTAAATTCTATTTCCTACGTAGATAAATTACATCGGGATGGGTTCATGCATCCCAACCCTTAAAAATTAGCTAAACATGATGAAAACAAAAGAAAACTCTAACAAACATTGTTAACAATTTGCAAAACAATTGAGAATTGAATGGAAAAATAAAATAGAGAATAGAAATTGATACTTGTATTTAGCAAGAGGAGAAAGAGATGAATTTGAATCCAGCAAAACTTCTTCTTCAAACTTACAACTAGGGTTTATGAAAACTTCTACCAAAGAAAACTACAATCTAACTTTCTCTCTCTAATCCTACTCCTACCCTCTAGAATTTGACTCCCTCTCTCTAGAATTCAACTCCCCTTGAAAATGAGGTAGGGCTTGGTCTTTTATAGCACCAAGTTGCACGAATTTGGCATCAAATTTCGCTTGTGGCACAAGTTATCCAAGAGTTGCACTGCATTAAATGCATAATTAATTACAGAAATCCGCACATCCAGACTCTTCATTATCGCGCAACTTCAAAACATCGTAACTTCTTCACCGTAGCTCGGATTGAGGTGCCGTTTTTTCCAGTATTCTTGTAATTTAGATCTATTCAACTTTCTAGTTGGCCCACCTCTGGACTAAGGCTGAAAAATTACGAAAATGCCCTTCAACTCTCCATTTCTTGGTTTCTTTCACTGTTTTGAGTTCTCCTTCGCACTAACTTGCATGAAATACCTGTAAAACTCATGAGAAATACACAAAACAAGAAATACTTGCCAAAAAAGGTTAGTAGCATAAATAAGAGACAAATCGAAGCTAAATACCGAAATTAAGGGGATAAATGTGAAGAATATGTACCTAATCACCCAGCCTCTCGAGAAAGTCTTAGGAGACAAGGAAAAGGTGTGAAGTTGTTCGGTATTTGTTTTATTTTTTACTTGTACTCTGTATTCTGAACGCTGTACTCCTTTTGATGATGTAATAAAATCACCTTTTTTGTTCCTCTACGTTTTTGATGTTCTGTCTGCTTCTTTTATTAACTCTTGCCTTCTCTTCTTTACTAGTTTATGGCTAGAATGGAATTACTATCTGCCAATGATACAAAGCTGATGTAGCAATGTAATGATTATTATAAGGTTGGTCACACAGAACTGAGTGCATCAGAAGTTGCCGACATCCTTGGCCATGGTGCTTCAGAGCAGGCAGTGGAGGCATATCCATACTTAAAATGTCTTCTTGATCGTGCTGTAGGCAACAATGTGGCTTATTACGAAATGATTGAAGACTTGCAAGGTACTCTCGATGAACTTCATCAGCAGTATAAAGAGTCTTCAGTTCTTTTGCACGAAGGGTATGAGAAGAAACTCAAACAACTTAGTGCTGAAACAGGTTATGACAAGATGCTTGCTGGCTATGAAGTGAGAGAGAGAACGTTGAAAGCAGATGTCGAAAGTCACAGGCAAATCGCTGAGCTATTGGAACAAGAAAACAACAATATGCAAAAAGAACTTGCTCAGCTGAGGTCTGCTGCTTCATCTTCCACTGCCTTGGTACCAGTCACCGATGAAGGATTCTCATTTTTAGAAGTGGAAAATGCCAAATTGCGTGAAGAGTTAGAGGCTTTAAGAAGAGCTGGGCCTTCTACTCCTACTCAGGGACGAGGAAGAGGTTCTCGTGGTCGAGGAAGAGTTGCCCAGAATGTTGTCGAGGAACAAAGTACTCCACCTGCTCGAGGTCGATCAAGAGTTCTTCGTCGTACTATCGAAGAAGTTCGTACTCAATCAGCGTTGGAAAGCCAAGCATTCCAATTAGTGGCTAAGAACCAAGCTTTATCTGAACTGTCTAAGAAAGTTAGAGAACTGGAATTACAACTCTCTACCAAGAAATCAGAGTTGGATAATAATGAGATTTTTATCAACAGTCTTCACGAGAAACTTGAAAGGCTAATATTTCAATTCCATAAACAACCCAGGGAGTTTTTGATGGCTGGATACAACGAGGCACTATTCCATTTAGATGCTCGTATCCAGAATGCCAATAATGAGGGCACAAACAAGGCTGGCTGAATGCCTTATGTGTGTTGAAACTCGAGCAGGGACATTATTTGTGGGACTACTACGAGCCCGGATTGCTCGACTTGCCTGTGCCACCATTCAATTTGGACATGGAATGGATCCCAGCTCGTGCCATTCCTCGGAGCTTAATTGCGAAGTATCTTGGTGACTACAGTTTGCATTCTCAGTTTGAGGTATCTCGTCCTGAGCATCTTCTAGATCGACCTTCTGTGATGAACGTTAGGATGCTGAAGGACTTGAACTTCATTAATTCTCCTCAGTCTTTAAATGATCCGCCTCCTGACGAGGAACCTGTATCGAAGGCTGAGGGGAAAAGACCAATAGAATAGGAATTTCTTATGTAACAGTTAGTATACATATCCGTATAATTATCAATGTAACTTGTAATTTATTTTGAATTTTAATGAAAGACTTTCATTTTTCTTCGCAAATCTGTATTGCTATTGTCTTGTACTTGTTAAACACTTTATGTTTGTGCTTGCATAACAATATTGTGTGGTTCATCGACCAACTCAGTAAAAAAGTTACAAGTATAAAAAATGTTGCTCGATCACTTAATAATAAAGTAATGAGTATAAAAATGTTTAAAATTTTTCCAACCAACCAAGGTTGTTAAATTGTGCTCGTCGACCAATTATAGTTAGTGAGAGTTTATCCCCGACTAACCATACTTGGTAAATTTTTGTCTTTTTAATGTGTCCGACCAATCAAGGTCGATAAATTCTCCTCGTCGACCAACTACAGTTAGTGGGTTTTTATCCCCGACCAACCATACTTGGTTCAGTTTGGAATATTTTTTTCGTCGAGGAACTTTTGTATTTTCTATAATAATCTTACCTCCCGACCAACATTAGTTGGCATTTGAGAGCATATCTTGTTTCTTAACCAACCGAGATTGGCCTTTTTAGGACTATTGTGTTCTCGCTCTTTTACCAACCGGAGTTGGTCTGAGTTCGAACTATCATGTCCACTTGCCCTTTTACCAAAATTGGTCTGAGCCAGTGTCAGCCTCCTAACTAAAGGAGTATGGTTTGTTCTCGCCCTTTTACCAACCGGAGTTGGTCTGAGTTCGAACTATCATGTCCACAAACTCTTTTACCAACCGGAGTTGGTCTGAGCTAGTGTACGCCTCCTAACCAAAGGAGTATGGTTTGTTCTCGCTCTTTTACCAACCGGAGTTGGTCTGAGTTCGAACTATCATGTCCACAAACTCTTTTACCAACCGGAGTTGGTCTGAGCTAGTGTACGCCTCCTAACCAAAGGAGTATGGTTTGTTCTCGCCCTTTTACCAACCGAAGTTGGTCTGAGATTGAACTATCGGTTTGTTCTTACTCTTTTACCAACCGGAGTTGGTCTGAGCTTGAACTATCGTGTTATTTTTACTGCTCAGCAGCGTAGTGTTGCACACTTGTATTCCTCGAAAAACTTTCAATAAAAGAAAGAAGATGGCGAAATATCATCGTTTTATTCATATTGATGGAACTTCTTTACATTTTACATCACTGATAATACTTGCGTAGGTGTTCAGCATTCCATGCATTCTTAAATTCCTCTCCTTCTAGAGTCGCTATTCGGTAAGTTCCTGGTCGAACAACTTCTGTAACTCAGTATGGTCCATGCCAGTTTTCTTCCAACTTATTGTGCTTCTGAATAACCTTCTTTAGCACGTAATCTCCTTCTTTTAAGTCGCATTTCTTCACCCTCTTGTTGTAGAACAAAGCTGTTCGTTGTTGGTAAGCAGCATTCCTGATGGCTGCCTCTTCTCTAACCTCCTCGAGCATATCCAAATCTAATCTTCTCATTAAATCGCTGACTGGGGAATTGAAATTCAGCACTCTATGTGTTGGAAGACCCAACTCGGCAGGTATTACAGCCTCACTTCCAAACGCCAGCATATATGGTGATTCTCCAGTTGCTGCTCGGGGAGTTGTTCGGTAAGCCCACAATACTGACTGTAGCTCATTAATCCAGTTAGCTTTAGCTTCACTTAGCCTCTTCTTCAAACCATTTAGTAATGTTCTGTTCGTCACTTCAGTCTGTCCATTGCTTTGAGGAATGTTCTGGTGCTGAATGAAATACCCCGTACTTTTGGCTATATTTATTTTTGGGATTAATTAATTAAATGGGTATTAATTGGAAATTAATCCGGGTTAAAAATACTAACGAGATGCGAGTTGGTATTTGATTATGTGCGTACATGTTTTCATATTTATTGAATTATGAAATTGTCGTGAGATTTATATACGGCAATTTGGGAATTTTGTTGAGACGCGTGTGACCGCCGCGTCATGGTATATTATTTTAATTATAAAAGTGATTTTTATTTCTATTATCCGTATAGTCGTTTTGAGTGCGCCAACGCGTCCGGAAGGGTCGAGATAGTCAGAAAACACTAGCCGGGGGGTGTAGTTTGGGTCCCGGGGTACTTTTAGGCCATACCGACAACTTAAAGGGTATTTTGGTAATTTTGTATTTTGAGGAATTAAAAAAGTGACGAAAATTGGGAGTCTTAATCTGATGTGGATTTAACCCACTAAACCCACTAACCAACCCATATTAACCCTTTAAGCTACGGAGGTTATCAATTAGGTTTCCAACCTTCCCAAAAGCAAACCCTAGCCACCATAGCCACCATTGAAGAAGAAGCTTGGAGAGAGAAGAAATTCTGCAGAAATCTTCATCAAACCTACACCAAACTCAGAGACGACCAAGGCAAGTGACTTAATTCCATTTAATTTCAAAGAATGTTCTTTCCATGTTAGAAAAATTCAAATTTTTTGTTTGTTCTTGGTGAAATATGAAAACCCATGTAGTTTGGAGTTTAGAACTTGAAAATCTTGAAGAGAATTGCATGTAGAATGATAGGTAGATGATTATTCTCATGATAATTGTGATTGGAAGAAATTAAAACGGATTAAATTCTGGGATTTTATGATGATATAAATCTAGGGTTCATGTTCTTGATAAAATTGGGGAAAAGTATAAAATCTTGTGATTTAATGATGTTTAGGATGCATTAATGACTTAAAAGATGTTAGTATATGACCTTAGCATGTTTTAGTATGATTAGAGGACTTAAAACACTGTTAGAACGAACTTTGGAGAAGACTTGAGGTGTTAAAAATGGTGAAAAACAAGATTAGGCAAATCTGGGACGAAACTGGCAGGTCGTTAGAAGCCCCTGCCCAGGTCGTTCGAACGAGCTCGTTCGAACGAGCTTCTAATGAGTTGACGAGTCACTTTTAACGAGGGGTAGTTTCGTTCGATATCTCGTTCAAACGAGATATCGTTAGAAGGTACAGTTCGTTCGAACGAATTGGATCTCGTTCGAACAGCCTCGTTCGAACGAGACTTCTAACGAGCTGACAGTTGGATCTCGTTCGAACAGTCTCGTTCGAACGAGACTTCTAATGAGCTGGCAGTCTGGGCCTTTTTGGACTGTTTTTATTTTTGGAGTCCCGTAAACTTGTTCGAGGATATAGGTAACATTCCGATGATGATGTAATGATAGAATTTGGACTTTTGGGTATTTATGAGAAGGAAATTATATACGAGAGTTAAATTAAATGGACGGTTTGGGTTGAGACGTGAGTGTCTACTACGACGTGAGAATAAATTATGGCGCGTATGATTATAAATCGGAATAGTATAAATTGTGATAATTATAAGTTGGTACGAGAATGCGATATGTATCAATATATTATAGTGACTACTAAGACGCGTGTTTACTTAGTATTGGTATATAAATTGTGTGTATAACATACCTACCATACTTGCTATCACGGGAGGTTTGCGTTCGCTTAGGGCCCTCTAATCCTTGTGTTGCCCGGATTTAGACTGGTTACCTCGATGAACATAGGTCATAAAAAGACTTATTGGGATATTAATAAGTCCGCTGATCGTGGGAGCGTAGGTATGTGCGTGACCCATGTGATGTGACTGTGTTCGCCTCCACTATTTGTGATGTTGTTATCTGAACGATTCCTGAGAGATTCGAAATACGTGATTCCTTATGTACGTGATGTACCGGGATGGATAGCAGGGTATGTGCACTGCAGCTTAGGCTCGGGGTGCTTATATTGTATATTTATGATGTGAATAATATACACTTAATTTAATGGGAACCTTCATGCTAATGTTGTGAATATATTATGATATTATTTCGAGAAACATAACGGGTTAGCTAGTAGTAAAATATATTGCATATTGTATACCTGAGTTTACATTAAACCCCTATTTAATTGAGATCGTTACTATGTTAATAGAACCAAGTAATAAGGGTAGGACCTATGATACTCTAGCTAGTTATTATGTCACTTAGCTAGTGGGTTGTGTCGTTGTAGATGGGTGCTTACGTTAGGAGTGCACAGTTAGACGAGAGGTGAGGATATTATGTGAGTGTACGTCCTAACATGTACTTTGCATTTAATGTTTTAAATGTTTTTAAAGCACTTGCAGGTTTTTAAAATATGTCCACATTCGGGCTCTGACCCGTTTGCTTTCAAATCTATTTTTCTTTGTAAAACCATTTTAGGTGCCCAGCCACAAGGACACCACCATGCATAGGATACTCATTCTGGTGACGAGCTGTAGCTGTTTGTGGAAGCTACAGGGATTTGCTTATAGATGCTTCTATCACTTGGATTCCAGATTCATTATCTATCAGTTGTAGGGAATGTTGCCCATTTCTATTAGAGTTACATTTCCATTACAGTTTTCAGGCTTTGGCATGTATCGTTTTAGTATTAGGTTTACTTATTTCAGTTGTGGGATTGTATTGAGGAGTTTTTCCTCCAGACTTTATTTACATGTGTGATTGTCATTCTATTTACTTCTTTATGGTGGATGGTATTATTATTCTTTATTACACTTGTTGCATGTTAATCAGACTTTAAATAAAATTTGGCACTTACTTTTTAAATACTAGGTGGTTAGTAATAATAAAAATGTTTTCGACAGTGATGCTATTAACTGAGCCAACTTGGCATTTTGAATTAATTTAATAAAGGAGTAGCTACCCGGTATTTAATTAGTCGGGGTGTCACAGGTGGTATCAGAGCATCAGGTTCTAGTGTCCTTTAGGATCTGACGGCTTATTATGTTTCCGCTAAGTTTCTTTGATATAAAGCCCTACATTTTAGGACTGTTGTACTCTTTTTGTGTATGCTTCGTTCTTCAGCTATTTTAAGTTTATAACTGCGAACTTATAAACTTTATTCTTATTTCAGAATGCCTCCACGACGTGCACGACAAGTTCCCAGGGATGCAACGCCCGAACCCCAGCCCGCTCCAGTTCAGGGCATGTTCAACGCCGCTGAGGTTGCAGCTATAGTAGCCCAAGCGGTAAATGCCGCAATTGCCGTTGTTGAGCAGGCACCACCGCAGGCGCCGGTTGCCGCGCCAGTTCAGAAAAATGCATTCCCGTCTGCTTGGGAACGTGTACATGACGCGTTTCAGAAAGCGCATCCGCCAGAGTTTGCAGGTAGCTCAGATGTGGTAGTCTCGAGCCAGTGGAGGAAGGATATGCAGAGGCACTTAAGGATGTATGAGTGCACGGACGTCCAGAAGCAGGTGCTAGCTACTTTCAAGCTAGTTGGATCTGCACTGCAGTGGTGGGAGTCTATTACCACCGTGGAGGAGAGGGACACCCTCACTATTCAGGACTTCTGGGTGCGGGTTGACCGCAAGTACTTTCCGTCGGCTGTTCACACGGAAATGAGGAGGAAGCTTATGAATCTGAGGCAAGAGAGTAAGACTGTGGCCGAGTATGAGGCCGAGTTCACGAACCTGTTGAATATTGTTCCAGACGAGATACCAACAGAGAAGAAGAAGATTGAGAAGTTCACGGACGGGTTGACATGGAGGATCCGTTAACATCTGCTAGGGAACCTTTCGTTGGCCACGTATTCTGATGTGGTTAACGCTGCTTTGTTACACTGCCAGGACCACCGCTTTCATATGGCTGAGGGCAAGAGGTCGGGAGAGTCTAGCCATCAGGGCAGGACTGGAGGGCATGGTGCCGGTGGGGCACAATCTGTTCAGGGGCAGAGACAGAATGAGCAGGGCTCCCAGCAGGGGGATAATAAGAGGTTCCGGTCAGGGAACTACAGACAGGGACATGGAGGTTTCCGTCAGGGCCATCAGGGTCCAAACGGCCATCAAGGCCAACAGGGGCAGAATGGGCAGCAGTTTCACCAGGGCCAAGGGAGGAACGGTAACGGCCACCAGGGCCGGGGACCGCAGGGGCAAAGAGGAGGGAACTTCCCAGGGAAGTGTTTTGTTTGTGGCAAGACTGGCCATAAGCAACAGGACTGTCCTGATAGGGGCAGGGCCCCACAGCAGCAGCACCAGGGTGCTCGCCAGGAGCCACAGAGGCCTATGTTTCCCGCCGCTCTACCCGCACCGCCATAGATGGCAGCATTGCCACCCATTCCAGCAGTCCCAGTTCAGCAGGGGCAGCTACAGTATGGACGTGTCTACAACGTCCACCAGGCTGCAGTTCCACAGGCACCGCCCGCGATTGAGGGTACGTTTCCTATCCATGGCACTATGGGTCGGGTATTGTTTGATACGGGGGCTACACACTATTTTATAGCTACACACTTCGCGAAAGCTTTAGGATTGTTAGCTACGGCAGAGAGCACAGTGACGTGTGTCGACTCACCATTGGGGAGTGGGTCACTTATATTCTTTATATGACGGGGAGTGGGAGTAGGAATTGGTAGTCTGGTATTAACTGCAGATATGTTGGTATTAGATATGCATGTTCACGATGTGATCATCGGTATGGATTGGCTCGTAGCTTATAGGGACATGATTGATTGCTTCAGCGGGAGCATTATTTTTGCCATTCCGGGGCAAGAGATGTTCGTAGTGGCGATGCCTCGCCCAGAGGGAGGATCGACCGCTCATTTGTATTACATTGAGGAGGATACCTCTAAGGAGGTAGTGATTCCTTTAGATTCTATCCCAGTAGTCAGGGAGTATTCAGATGTATTTCAGGAGATACCAGGCTTACCCCCCCAGTCGAGAGATAGACTTTGTTATAGACCTATTGCCAGATACGAGGCCTATAGCACGTGCACCGTACCGTATGGCTCCGGCAGAGATGCGAGAGCTACGAGATCAGATAGAGCAGCTGTTAGGTCAGGGCTTTATTCGCAGGAGTACCTCACCTTGGGGCGCTCCAGTTTTGTTTGTGAAGAAGAGGGACGGTTCACTGAGATTGTGTGTGGACTACCGAGAGTTGAATAAGGTCACGATACGGAATAAGTATCCGTTGCCTCGAATCGATGACTTATTCGACCAGTTGAGAGGAGCTTCTTTCTTCTCAAAGATTGATTTGAGATCGGGATACCATCAATTGCGTATCAGGGAGGAGGATGTCTCGAAGACCGCGTTCTTGTCGAGATATGGTTTTTACGAGTTCCGGGTTATGCCTTTCGGTTTGACCAACGCTCCAGCAGTGTTTATGGACTTGATGAACAGAGTGTTCAGGGATTTCCTAGATCAGTTTGTCATTGTCTTCATTGATGACATTCTGGTTTACTCTCAGACAGAGGAGGAGCACGCCGAGCATTTGAGGCAAGTTTTGCAGACACTCCGTCAGAACGAGTTGTATGCAAAATATGAGAAGTGCTGGTTTTGGCTGAAGGAAGTCCAGTTTTTGGGACACATTATTTCCGACCGGGGAATATCTGTTGATCCGGGGAAAGTATCCGCGGTGAGGGAGTGGGGACAGCCCACGACACCGACGGAGATTCGTAGTTTCTTGGGCCTAGCAGGATACTACAGGAGGTTTATTCGGGGTTTCTCGGAGATAGCAGGTCCTTTGACACATCTGACTCATAAGGGTGTGTCATACATCTGGAGTGATGCCTGTCAGTTGGAATTCGATGAATTGAAGGACAAATTGACCTCAGCACCTGTGTTAGCACTGCCGAGACCGGGAGTTGAGTATTTGGTTTACACCGACGCGTCTTTGCAAGGACTTGGAGGTGTATTACAGCAGGAGAGACAGGCCATAGCTTATGCTTCCCGTAAGCTTAAGACTCATGAGAAGAATTACCCCATGCATGATTTGGAGTTGGCAGCAGTGGTATTTGCCCTACGGATTTGGAGGCACTATCTTTTGGGGGAGAAGTTCTAACTATTCACGGACCACAAGTCCCTACAGTACCTGTTCACGCAGAAGGAGTTAAATATGCGGCAGCGTAGGTGGCTTGAGTTTGTGAAAGACTACCAGTTCGATATCCAGTATCACCCAGGTAAGGTTAACGTGGTAGCAGACGCGTTGAGCCGTAGGCCAACAGATGAGGTGGCAGAGGTGTGGAAGGCAAAGTGGAAGGAGTTGGGACACCAGGATGCAGTGGCCCGATCTTTCATGTCGGTGATGACTGTTACACCGCAGATTGTCACGAAGGTAGTACGGGCACAGGCTAATGACTCGTTCTATCAGGAGCAGATAGTTCGATTACTAGCAGAGGGAGCTGAGTCCTATACCGTTAGCTCAGATGGGGGATTACGCTTCAATGGGAGATTGGTGGTTCCGAAAGGGGAAGAATTGCGACACGAGGTGATGGCAGAGTCGCACGGCTCACGGTTCGCGGTACATCCCGGAGGAGATAAAATGTACCAAGACATGAGACGCCAGTATTGGTGGAGCGGTATGAAGAGAGATATCGCTGAGTTTGTCTCGAAATGCGCCACTTGTCAGCTTGTAAAAGTGGATCATCAGAGACCGGTAGGATTGCTACAGCCGTTGGAGGTCCCGGTGTGGATGTGGGAGAGCATATCCATGGACTTTATCACGGGGTTGCCTATGTCGCAAAGGGGTCATGACTCCGTTTGGGTAATTGTGGACAGGTTGTCCAAGGTCGCTCACTTTTTACCCGTAAGGACTGATTAAACTATGGGACAGTATGCCCAGCTCTTCATTTCAGAGGTTGTCAGACTTCACGGTGTGCCACTAAATATCGTGTCTGACAGAGACAAGATATTTGTTTCGCGATTTTGGGAGAGTTTCCAGGAGGCAATGGGCACGGAATTGCGGTTGAGTACGGCTTATCATCCGCAGACCGATGGGCAGACCGAGCGCACAAATCAGATGTTGGAGGACATGCTACGCATGTGCATTATTGACTTTGGGGCTGGATGGGAGCAGTACCTACCACTGGTGGAGTTTGCTTATAACAACTCCTATCAGTTCACTATTGGCATGGCTCCGTTTGAAGCATTGTACGGTAGGCCTTGTCGTTCCCCAGCATGTTGGTTAGAAGTGGGGGACAACAAACTACTTGGGCCGGAAGTGACTCAGGATACTTCGGCAAGGATTGAGTTGATTCAGAGTCGCATTCGGGTAGCTCAAGACAGGCAGAAGAGTTATGCTGATGCGAAGAGATTTTTCAGGGAGTTCCAAGTAGGGGACTAGGTTTTGCTCAGAGTATCTCCTATGAAGGGGATTATGCGTTTCGGGAAGAAGGGGAAGTTGGCACCGAGATATGTGGGGCCGTTTCCTATTATTGAGCGGGTCGAACCGGTTGCGTATAGACTTGGGTTACCGGAGCATTTGCATCGGATTCACGATGTGTTCCATATTTCCTCGCTGAGGAAATACCTTAGAGATAATTTGGCTCATTCTCACATTGTTGTGGAGGACATTGATCTCCATCCGGATAGCTCTTACGAGGAGGGGCCGATTGCTATTTTGGACCGAAGCGAGAGGAAACTGAGGTCAAAGATAGTTCCGTTAGTGCGTGTTCAGTGGCGACATCACAATGTCGAGGAGTCCACATGGGAGCGTGAGGATGAGATGCGCGAACGTTATCCAGAGTTGTTTTTAGCAGGTACTTTCTAGTTTCGAATTTCGGGACGAAATTCAGTTATTAGGGGGGAAGTATGTAATACCCCGTACTTTTGGCTATATTTATTTTTGGGATTAATTAATTAAATGCGTATTAATTGGAAATTAATCCGGGTTAAAAATACTAACGAGATGCGAGTTGGTATTTGATTATGTGCATACTTGTTTTCATATATATTGAATTATGAAATTGTCGTGAGATTTATATACGGCAATTTGGGAATTTTGTTGAGACGCGTGTGACCGCCGCGTCATGGTATATTATTTTAATTATAAAAGTGATTTTTATTTCTATTATCCGTATAGTCATTTTAAGTGCACCAACGCGTCCGTAAGGGTCGAGATAGTCAGAAAACACTAGCCGGGGGTGTAGTTGGGGTCCCGGGGTACTTTTAGGCCATACCGGCAACTTAAAGGGTATTTTGGTAATTTTGTATTTTGAGGAATTAAAAGTGACGAAAATTGGGAGTCTTAATCTGATGTGGATTTAACCCACTAAACCCACTAACCAACCCATATTAACCCTTTAAGCTACGGAGGTTATCAATTAGGTTTCCAACCTTCCCAAAAGCAAACCCTAGCCACCATAGCCACCATTGGAGAAGAAGCTTGGAGAGAGAAGAAATTCTGCAGAAATCTTCATCAAACCTACACCAAACTCAGAGACAACCAAGGCAAGTGACTTAATTCCATTTAATTTCAAAGAATGTTCTTTCCATGTTAGAAAAATTCGAATTTTGTGTTTGTTCTTGGTGAAATATGAAAATCCATGTAGTTTGGAGTTTAGAACTTGAAAATCTTGAAGAGAATTTCATGTAGAATGATAGGTAGATGATTATTCTCATGATAATTGTGATTGGAAGAAATTAAAACGGATTAAATTCTGGGATTTGATGACGATATAAATCTAGGGTTCATGTTCTTGATAAAATTGGGGAAAAGTATAAAATCTTGTGATTTAATGATGTTTAGGATGCATTAATGCCTTAAAAGATGTTAGTATATGACCTTAGCATGTTTTAGTATGATTAGAGGACTTAAAACACTGTTAGAACGAACTTTGGAGAAGACTTGAGGTGTTAAAAATGGTGAAAAACGAGATTAGGCAAATCTGGGACGAAACGAGCAGGTCGTTAGAAGCCCCTGCCCAGGTCGTTCGAACGAGCTCGTTCGAACGAGCATCTAACGAGTTGACCAGTAGATTTTAACGAGGGGCAGTTTCGTTCGATATCTCGTTCGAACGAGATATCGTTAGAAGGTACAGTTCGTTCGAACGAACTGGATCTCGTTCGAACAGCCTCGTTCGAACGAGACTTCTAACGAGCTGACAGTTGGATCTCGTTCGAATAGTCTCGTTCGAACGAGACTTCTAACGAGCTGGCAATCTGGGCCTTTTTGGACTGTTTTGATTTTTGGAGTCCCGTAAACTTGTTCGAGGATATAGGTAACATTCCGATGATGATGTAATGATAGAATTTGGACTTTTGGGTATTTATGAGAAGGAAATTATATACGAGAGTTAAATTAAATGGACGGTTTGGGTTGAGACGTGAGTGTCTACTACGACGTGAGAATAAATTATGGCGCGTATGATTATAAACCGGAATAGTATAAATTGTGATAATTATAAGTTGGTACGAGAATGCGATATGTATCAATATATTATAGTGACTACTAAGACGCGTGTTTACTTAGTATTGGTATATAAATTGTGTGTATAACATACCTACCATACTTGCTATCACGGGAGGTTTGCGTTCGCTTAGGGCCCTCTAATCCTTGTGTTGCCCGGATTTAGACTGGTTACCTCGATGAACATAGGTCATAAAAAGACTTATTGGGATATTAATAAGTCCGCTGATCGTGGGAGCGTAGGTATGTGCGTGACCCATGTGATGTGACTGTGTTCGCCTCCACTATTTGTGATGTTGTTATCTGAACGATTCCTGAGAGATTCGGAATACGTGATTCCTTATGTACGTGATGTACCGGGATGGATAGCAGGGTATGTGCACTGCAGCTTAGGCTCGGGGTGCTTATATTGTATATTTATGATGTGAATAATATACACTTAATTTAATGGGAACCTTCATGTTAATGTTGTGAATATATTACAGTATTATTTCGAGAAACATAACGGGTTAGCTAGTAGTAAAATATATTGCATATTGTATACCTGAGTTTACATTAAACCCCTATTTAATTGAGATCGTTACTATGTTAATAGAACCAAGTAATAAGGGTAGGACCTATGATACTCTAGCTAGTTATTATGTCACTTAGCTAGTGGGTTGTGTCGTTGTAGATGGGTGCTTACGTTAGGAGTGCACAGTTAGACGAGAGGTGAGGATATTATGTGAGTGTACGTCCTAACATGTACTTTGCATTTAATGTTTTAAATGTTTTTAAAGCACTTGCAGGTTTTTAAAATATCTCCACATTCGGGCTCTGACCCGTTTGCTTTCAAATCTATTTTTCTTTGTAAAACCATTTAGGTGCCCAGCCACAAGGACACCACCATGCATACGATACTCATTCTGGTGACGAGCTGTAGCTGTTTGTGGAAGCTACAGGGATTTGCTTATAGACGCTTCTATCACTTGGATTCCAGATTCATTATCTATCAGTTGTAGGGCATGTTGCCCATTTCTATTAGAGTTACATTTCCATTACAGTTTTCAGGCTTTGGCATGTATCGTTTTAGTATTCGGTTTACTTATTTCAGTTTTGGAATTGTATTGAGGAGTTTTTTCTCCAGACTTTATTTACATGTGTGATTGTCATTCTATTTACTTCTTTATGGTGAATGGTATTATTATTCTTTATTACACTTGTTGCATGTTAATCAGACTTTAAATAAAATTTGGCACTTACTTTTTAAATACTAGGTGGTTAGTAATAATAAAAATGTTTTCGACAGTGATGCTATTAACTGAGCTAACTTGGCATTTTGAATTAATTTAATAAAGGAGTAGCTACCCGGTATTTAATTAGTCGGGGTGTCACATCTTCAAAATGTTTGACTGATGACAATAGGCGGCAAACTCCTCGTTATCAAATTGTGTTCCATGGTCTGTGATGAAGGCATGAGGGAGACCATATCGACAGATGATATTCTTCCAAACAAACTGGTACACCTTCTCGTATGTCATATCAATAAGTGGCTCAGCTTCTACCCACTTAGTAAAATAGTCCACTGCAACGACGAGGTACTTGAATCTTCCTCGGGTCGTTGGCAGTGGTCCAACTAAATCAATTCCCCACATTGAAAATGGCCAAGGGGAAGTTATGGGTGTCAACAATGCTTGTGGAGTACGTCGGATGGAAGAAAAACGTTGGCATTTATCACATCTCTTGGCATAGGCTATACAATCTGCCCTCATCGTTGGCCAATAGTATCCCTGCGTCATCATTCTTTGCAAAAGTGTCCGACATGCTATATGTGCTCCACAAGACCCTTCATGGATCTCTTCAATCAATTCTTTCACCTCGGAGGGATGTACACATCTCTGCAAACCTACCATAATTCCTCGTCTATACAAAACACCATTAGTTAGTACATACCGAGCAGTTTTAAACTTCAATTTCTTGGCAGCGAGCTTATCCTCCGGCAATTCTCCCTCCTCAATATATGCCCTGATGGGACCCATCCAAGATGGTCCTAAATCAAGGGTAATAACATTCATCGTCAGGTCTTCATCTATGCTCCGACTTTCTAATACTTCAATTGGTATTGTTCTTCGCAGCTCGGTACGAGTAGCTGATGCTAGTCGAGCCAGTGCGTCTGCTTGTGCATTTTCTATTCTTGGTATTCTGATCAACTGAATGGCATCAAATTCTGCCAACAACTCCATCACCTTTGCATGATACTTGACCATTAATTCTCCTTTAACTGCATATGTTCCCATCATCTGATTCACAATTAATTGAGAATCACTGAATACCATCACTTGTTGCGCTTCCATAATCTTTGCTAAATTAAGACTTGCTATCATGGCCTCATACTCAGCCTCGTTATTGGAGGCTTTGAATTGGAATCGCAGGGCATATTCTATGTCAATCTCGTCTGGGGTGTTCAAAACAATCCCTGCTCCACAACCTGTTGTGCAAGATGACCCATCTACATATAGTCTCCATGTAGGTAACTCGTCTTCAAATTTCTTATCTGACAGAGTTCCTCGGTGAAATATCTGCTGTTTCCTTTCATCCTTCCATGGTATTTTTCGCTCTTCGTCGACCATCTCTTCTCGCCCTTTTACCAACCGGAGTTGGTCTGGGTTTGAATTTGATGATCTTTCGACATCCATAAGCCCTTTTACCAACCGGAGTTGGTCTGAGCTTATGTTTGTTGATCCTGTAACATCCACAGGTTGGTCAGCGAGCAACTTTTGTTCCTCGGGGGTATCAGGATAAGTAAACTCTGCTATAAATTCTGCTACAGCCTGCCCTTTTAATGATGATCTGGGTTCATACACAATATCATATTCACCGAGCTCTATTGCCCAGTACATCAGTCTCCCTGATTTTTCTGGCTTATGAAGGGCTTGTCTTAATGGCATGTCGGTATACACGACGATGGTATGGGCCTGGAAGTATGGCCTCATTCTTCTACTTGCTTCAATTAATGCCAATGCCAATTTTTCCAGCTTTGGGTACCTGATCTCTGCACCTCGGAAAGCCTTACTTGTGTAATAAATTGGCTTCTGGACTCCATTCTCCAATCTGGTAAATGCCGAGCTGACTGCATTCTCTGATACTGCCAGGTTCAAGTACAACTTTTCTCCCATTACTGGTCTGGACAATAATGGAGGTGCTCCCAAATATTTCTTCAAGTCTTGAAATGCTTTCTCACATTCATCATTCCACTCGAAAGTTTTTCGAAGTGTTTGAAGAATGGAAGGCATCTATCGGTTGCTCGGGATACAAATCTGTTGAGCGCTGCAACTTGTCCTGTAAGACTCTGTACTTCTTTCTTCGTCGTTGGAGATCGCAACCCTAAAAGAGCTTTGATCTTTTCTGGATTCGCTTCAATGCCTCGCTGGTTGACGATGTACCCGAGGAACATTCCTTCTCGTACTCCAAATATGCACTTCGTCGGATTGAGCTTCATTTGGTATTTATCCAGTTGATCAAAGGTCTGACCTAAGTCAACTAGATGATCAGCAGCTTTCTTGCTCTTTGTCAGCATATCATCGACATAGACTTCCATATTGCAACTGATTTGTTCGGCAAAAACCTTGTTCATCAGCCACTGGTATGTCGCTCCTGTATTTTTCAAACCAAAAGGCATGACATTATAGCAATAAGTTCCCCTAGGGGTAATAAAAGAAGTACTTTCCCTGTCTTCAGGTTTCATTTTGATCTGGTTGTAGCCAGAGTAAGCATCCATGAAGCTGAGCAGCTCGTGTCCCGAGGTAGCATCCACTAGTTGATCAATTCTGGGCAATGGAAAGTGATCCTTTGGGCATGCCTTGTTGAGATCGGTAAAATCAACACACATTCTCCATTTATTGTTTTTCTTTTTTACCATCACCACATTTGCTAACCAGTCTGGATACTTCACATCTTCAATGAATTGGGCTTTCTGGAGCTTCTCGACTTCCTCTTGTATAGCTTGATTCTTCTCGGGACTAAATACTCTTCTTCTCTGCTTTACAGATTTGATCTCCTTATTCACATTGAGCTCATGACATAAGAAGTTTGGATCTATTCCTGGCATGTCTTCATGACTCCACGCAAAAGTTTTCTTCCTGTTTCTCAAGAAAGTTATCAACTCCAGTTTTATTGAAGCATCCAACGTCGAACCTATCTGGGTTATTCGTTCAGGGTGCTCGTCGTCCAGAATAACATTTTATGTAGATTCCACCACCTGTCCTTTTACAAGTTGGGATTCATCTCTGGGATCAAGTGTTTCAATTTCTGTACCTTCATCCACCTGGTAGGTAGTAGTCTTTTTCCTTGACTCTTCAAGCTCCTCTTGCTCGGCAGATGAATAATAGCATTCCCGAGCTACTTTTTGATCACCTTTCACAACTCCTACTCCAAAATTTGTTGGGAATTTTAAGCACTGATGTACTGTAGATGGAACTGCTTCGAACTTCTTCAAACCAACTCTTCCCATGATGATGTTGTAAGCTGATTGCACATTCTTATCCATCACAAAGAAGCGAATTCTTTCTGTCCGACAAGCAGGCCAAGTTCCAATGAATATATCCAACTTGATCGTCCCAAGTGGAGAAACTTTCTCGCCAGCAAAACCCAGGAGAGGTTTGTGATAAGGTTCCAATTGAGATTATTTCAAATTTAAACTGTCAAAGCATGAGTAGTACATGATGTCTGCCGAACTACCATTATCTACCAGAACCCTTGAAATCACTACTTCTTTCATCCTCATTTTGATCACCAAAGGGTCGTCGTGAGGATAAAGAACACCTGTAAGGTCATTTTTTGAAAAACCAATGACCAGCTTCTCTTTGTTTACCTTCCTTGGGCGATCCTCCTCAGCCAAATTTATTCGCTGAATGTACGAGTAAGCTTGAGCCTCTCCAAGGTAAGCCTTTCTTTCTGCAGTAAGGTCTCCTCCTCCTGCATCTCCTCCTGTAATGACATTACAATCAAATGACCCAAAACGTATTGAAAATACCTCTCGTTCTGGCTGCCTTGGTTTCTTGGGAAGGTCGGGGTCATCATCCGGATCATCTTCATAGTTTCTCTTCTTTTTCTCCTCTGCTCGACGTAGAGATCTAGACCTCTCTCTAGTTCGGTCATTATTTCTTCTTTCACCTCCCCGATCAACATACTTTGCTAGCTTTCCTCTTCGGATGAGTGTTTCAATCTCGTTCTGAAGAGCTATGCAATTTTTGGTCATATGGCCATGATCCTTATGAAACTCGCAATATTTCTCCCTATTCCTCGTGTCAGGATCTGACCTCAGTTTCTTTGGCCACTTTATTTCCTCGTTATTCTTGATTTCTTCCAAAACATGATTAATACCCATTTTCAAAGGAGTATAATTATCGAATTTCTTCAGGACTTCCCATGACGACTTGTTATTCTTAGAATGCTTGTCACCTCCATTACCCTTATGCTCTTTCTTATTAGATTTGTCAATTTCCACCTTGGTTTCTTTATCCATATTCTTCTTCGCAGCCATAGCCTCCTCGTCATTCATGATCTTGGCCGCTTTTGCCATCAACTCTGACATAGTTGTGGGTGGATATTTGGCCAAAGTGTAATACAACTTTTTAGGAAACAACCCACTCATCAAAGCGGTGATTGCTGTCTTTTCTTCATAATCTATGACTTCCAGCTTCTAGTTATTGAAATGAGTTATGTAATCTCTAGTACTCTCACCAGATTTTTGTCTAACACTTAACAACTGTGCTACTCGTTTTACTGGCTTTGCTCAAAAACAGAAATTGCCAATGAACAACTCGGCTAACTGAAAGAAAGTTGAAATCTTACCCCGAGGAAGATTATTGTACCATATCTGGGAAGATCCAGTAAGAGTTCCCGAGAATGCTCTGCATCTCATCTCGTTGGGGACAACATAGATGTCGGCAGCAGCTTGATATTGCTCTATGTGAAGAATATGATCTGTCTTTCCATCATATTTGGGGGTCACCACGGGTGCTTTAAATTTCGACGGTGTAGGAAAATCCACAATGGCCTTTACGAAAGGTGTCCCTTGAACAAAAGTTCGTTGTAGGGGGTTCCTCGCCTTAGCCATTTCTCCCAATCTATCCTCCAACCGCTGAATGGAACCTTTCCACGCATCATCTCCCTCCTCGGGCCTATTAGTTCGAGAAATTGATTGTTCTGAAGTGGCCTCCTGAGATCTATCTTGACGAGCAGCTGGTCGCGATTGTGCTGATCCTTCTCTTAGATCTGATGGTTGTCGAAAACTCGTCGACATGGCTTTAGGTGGACTTTTATTCCTCTTAGGGCCTAATCGACTGAAAGGAGACACCCTGCTCAGTATTTCCAAGGCACTGGTCCTCTCTGGAGAGAGAGTAATACGTTGCTCAGTATCTGTGGCTCGTATCGATGAAGTTTGCCCAGGTTGATAAGAGAAATAATCAGATTCCTCATTACGATACGTCTCTGTACGCTTGGATCGTGAAGAAGGTAAATTGGTTTGCCTCTGACCACTTCGCTGTCCCGAATATGCAGGTGCAACGGCATGAAGGGTTTGTATGAGTTGCCGCATTGTTTCTTGCATGGCGGTTTGTCCTTGATCCAGATTCGTCATAATTCCAGCCAGATCTGGAGGTGCAGAAGGATTTGGAAGATTTCCAGCGTTTCGATTGCTGGATTCCGGATTATCTGCCATTGATGATGAATGATTTTTGGTGAAAAACGATAACAACAGTCGTTCCCACAGACGGCGCCAATCTGTTGATGTAAAAAATTAGATCACTCTAATTATTCAATCACGGATAAATAAATGAGACAAAGAATTTTAAAGTGGTTCAGCCTTATAAGAATGGCCTATGTCCACTGTTATGTTATTGCTGAGTGTTTTGGGAATTCTCAATTACAAGTTCTATCAAGAAATTCCGCCCCTCTACAATGAGGATGATATAATGTATTTATAGCCTTGAGGTTGTCATATGAAAGGATGATACATTCAATGATATACATATGAAAGGGTAATACATTTAATGCCCTTAAGCGTGTGCGTCAATGATAAGCATTCAATGAATAGTTGAACTGTTGATTATTTAGCAATCAATGTTGTGGTCGAGATGCAGCTCGGACCGCCTTAGGTTCTTGTCGTTCAGGAGTTCCTCGGAGAGTTGGAGTTCCTCGGAGAGTTGGAGTTCCTCGGGGTACACTTGTTGCTCGGAGTGATTATGACTTGGTCGGGGAAATAAACTTCCTCGTTGCTATTGTGCCACATAGATTGACACGTGTCTTCTTATTATTCGTCCATATCAGCATACTAATTTTGGTATCAACAATCACTACTACAACTCAGGTAATATAATACCAAATCCACTATTTCTACACATTTTCCTTTCTAATTCTTCTAACACTCCTTCCTATATATCACATATTTGAAATCTAAATATGATGCCAATTTAAAATGGAACTATTGGAGCATGAAGTGCATTTGTACATAATATGCTCAAAAAGACACATTACATATAAGATTTGCACAAAAACTATGAATAACTACTTGAGGTAATCTCACTATCTCATTGAGATTATGCGTGCACGTGTTTCTGAAGTAACTTCCCATTTCTTTGAAACACCTTTTTTTGAATATATACATAATTTTGTGTTGTTCAACCTATTAGCACTTTACTTTTGAGAGGAGACGAAACTGTATTGAAAAACAAAAGAGAGTTACAAGATACTATATACAACCTACTTATGAAATAGAATTAACATTTTGTTATTCGAAATTGAGAATGATATAATATAAGAATAATTCTACATGGACAAAATTAAGGAACTCGTGTCTCACACTCATTGGAGAACATGTGAAGATTGATGGGCCCACCCAAAATGTGTCCCCTTATCGTGTCAGCCAAAAATTAGTGATACTATAACTTTACCAACAATAGAAATAATAATGAATCTAATTTTAAAAGAATAAACAAATCCAACAATTATGCATTTACAACTAACCTTCAATTATGAATTGTTTATTCAAGCAAAAATTGCCTATACCTCCCTGATGAGTTATGTTTGGGTGCCATAAAACTAGGGAAATATTAGAAATCTAAAATGCATATAAAAAAATACTAACTCCTTTTGATCCTAAATAAAAATAAGAGTAAATAATTCTAACAAACAAAATATCAATCTAAATCTATCCAATAACATGAAATTGTACTGTCCAATTTTTGTAGGCATAAAAACTTGAAGTGACATTTGACTACAAATACCACACCATTTATTTATCTTTAGTTCAAACATTCTTCTTTTTTTCCTTCACTCACAAACACTCTCTATTTTCTTATATTAAACCCTAAAACCTAAATTTGTCCCAAATATAAAAGATAATGACCCAAAAATAGAAGAGGGATTATTGGAACATATAAAACACAACATGTACTTATCTTCCCCATGTAGAGGTGTAAATTAGTGTTTTTGGACCCTCTTTTGGCGGACGCAACACAATAATGTTTTTTTGGACACAACACGAATTCCCATTTTTTAGCTAACACAAACACGACCAAAAGAGAACACTGTACAATATGAACACAATTTCTAAAATTTTGCACCTAATTAAACATAATATGGACAGGATAACCCGAATAAAACATGGCAACACAACTAACACGACTCATAATTTTTACAAGGAACGACTTCGAATAAAAAAGACCCGACACGTACACGACACAAAATCATAATTTTTGGCTATGCTTTGGTCCGACATGACAAGGAGTGGTAAAACTATGGGTTTGGTCTAATTTGGGCAGATCAAATATGGGTTGGGCCAAATATGGGCGGCCCAAAGATGGGATGGGCCAATCCATTTTTTTTTCTAATAAAGTAAGTATTACAATTCCAAGTATATGAAAAAAAAACTCATATTTTACTCGCAACTTTTAAAAATAAACTTTGTATTTGATTCGTAGCGTTTAAAATTGTGCTCTCCATATTTCATTAATAGGTTTCAAATATAAACCCCATATTTGACTCGTAACTTTTAAATATGAATCCCATATTTAACTCGTAGAATTTAAATATGGGCCCCATATTTAAATTACTAGGCTAATATAGATTGTTTTATTATTGGGCCACATTTTCCCACTACTAGACACGACCTAACACGAATTCATGTTTTTTTCCACGATACAAATTCATTTAATTTTAGCTGACATGAACATGACCCTTCTAAAAATTTACACTCAATTAAACTTAATTAGACACAATAACCCGAATAAAAACAAGTTATCAAAACTCATAATTTTGACAATAGCACGACAACATGAAGTGACTTCGTGTTGAAAAGGCTCGACACGAATACGAATTATCATGTTAATTTCGGGTCTTTTTCCTATAGTTTTTAAAATTATGGCCCCTATCCCTGACCACTAACATTTTCAAACGAAATTAACAAAACTAAACATTACTAAAAGAACTCTGTATTTGGTAAATGTATATATTTATAAAAAAAGTGAACAAATAAGTTGTTTATTATTGAGAAAAGAAAAGTAACCAGGAAATAAAGAATAAGATATACTCCTTCCTCTTCTTATTATTGGTAGCTCAGTCGACAATAAAATAGGGTTTTATTATAATTTATATTCCATGCCAAACGGTTAAGACTGCCTTTTTATTTTTACTTTATTCTTTCAATTTTAATATTTCATTTGCTACACTTTCGTATTTTTGTCTCCTTCGGCCTGCCACATTTTCAAAAGTAAGATGCATAATTAAATTAATGATTTTTTTGACTTAATCCCCATAATAATACCTTATATGATATAATCCATGAAAATGAAAAATTAGACATGACTGTTCAAAACGTTTGACATGTCGAAATCATGTAAATCATTTTTTTCTCAATTTATCTTCTATAAGAACTACTTTTATCGTCTCACGAATTTGTTAATTTCTAATTGGGTTAACATGTAATATGTCTCATTGATTTTGTAAATGATGCAAGATATCATTTGATTGGATCAATGGTGTCAAAATTTTTATTTTATCAACTCGGCGCATTAAAATAACCAACATACCCCAAAATATCTTTGACATCTAACTACCTCGTTTTTTCCCAAAAACCATCGAAACTTTAAAAATCCGTAACTTTAAATCTACAAATCCAAAATTCACAAAATTTTATATTTGAAATCTACTCGTCAAGACATATCAAGCAACACCCATATTCGATATTTTTTTATGAAAAAGCAAAATATATAAACTTATCATTTCTATAAAACCTTAATTTTCTCCTGCTAAAACTCTATTTTTTCCATTGAAAAACTTCTTCTCCAGTTCCGGTGCTGATACCGCTGGCACAGACAGAAAAAACAAAGAAATATATGATAAGAGAGAGAGAAATGAGAAGATAAAAACACTTCTAAGAAGATATCCAGTGGCCTCCGGTGAACTATCCTGGTGAGTTTCCGGTGTAGTAGGGTGTGTGGGGGTGGGGTGGGGCTTGTAGAGAGAGCGCGCGCGAGAGAGAGGGCTTATGTATTTGTTTTTAGAGAGAATAAGTAGCTTTAAAATGGGTATTTTTTAGGGCTACAGTTGTCTAAATATATGTGTTATATCATGAAAAAAGGACTTTATGCATTAAAAACAGTCACTGTAATTTTATACATCTTGACCCGATAAATGGGACTTGACCATGCCAATGCCTTCCAATTTTATCCTTTCGAGTATTACCACACATCCCCCTAGCATTCTCATCTTTGTCATGCTCAATTTTTGAACATTTTGTTTTTGGTTACCCAACACTCCATCCCATATAACATTGCAAGTCTCTGGTCGTCCTATTGTTAGGGAATAAACCATAATTATGATTATGGAATAACGAATAGCAACAAATAATAAAGCAAATAAACATGCATAAGACACAAGATTTTTTTGCTATTCCCTCTCAATATGAGAAGCTATGCCCACAGTCACTGCAGGTAAAGGTTTAAACTATTTTGAAGGTGATTACAATGTGATCTCATACGTTCAGTTACCCTAGATATCCTTTATATACTAGGAATATTAGGGCGGCTTAAAACATGTATGAAATAGCCAAAATACATGTACATAAACACGGTTGGGTCATGTCTGATCCAGTACATCAGGCTTCACAAATCAACACTATAAAATTTCTCCATTAACTTTAGAGGTATAGGTCGGTCACACAATACGCTGGTAGCACGTCTCCACTTAACCCAACCTACTTTAATCCTTTGAGTAACATCATCACTAATATCTCTGTCCTTTCGGATCATCGAGAACAAAAATGATCATATCTCTTCACCACATCCCCATTTGTCTTCGTATTATTACTAAAATTGCACTCCACATATTTAGTTTTAGTTCTACCTATTTAAAATCCTCTTTTTTCTAGAATTTCGCTCTACAATTCCAATATACCATTAATTCTTAAAAACTCGAATAAACGCACGATAACACTACTAACACAACACGACACGACTTCGTATAAAAAAAAGATTTGACACGAACTTTTAGTTCAATTTTGTGTCGTTATGTATTGTATTTTTGTGTTGTTTCTAAAATTGTCGCTCATACCCCCAATCACTAACATTTTGAAACAAAATTAAGAAAAATAAACATTAGTGAAATAATAAGAAAATCAATTTTTTTAGCAACATGGTAAAAGTAGTTGGTAAATGAATAAATACAAGTTTTCAAGTGCACACACTCACACGCGCGCGCGCGCGCACACACACACACACACACACACACACACACACACACATATATATATATATATATATAACTAGTTAGTAAATGATTTTTTTAAAATATAAGGCGTTAAGTCAAATTATGAATTGGCGTGATTTGTTTAATGAAAAAGTAACGGTGTTATAATCTAGGGTGTTATGTCTAATTTTCCATTTTCCATGGTAAGTCAAAAATACACCATTATTGCAGTGGGTTATGTTAAAAAACCGTTAAATTATTGTTGTTTTGACTTAACCCTATCTGATAATGCTTTATTTTGGTATAACTCCTGGACAATGAAAAATTAGACATAACCCTTCAAAACATGACAGACATTACTCAAATGATTACTTAATTATTATTTATATTTACTTCAGTGAATTAATGGGGTATTAATAACGAGAAATTAAAATGGAAATTTTAAATATTATGTGGACGAGCTGTAAATTAAATTTACTCGATTGTAATTAATTGGAAATTTTGGACCGATACGTTTCAACGGGACTCTAGGGTCGTACGGAGGGTTGAAATAGTATTTTTAATATTGATAATTGGGTCCCAAGTTACGTATACCTTTGGGTCAAGTTTTAATAATATCCGGTTAGTATTTTGGGCTTATTTAGGGGTCCAAATATTGACCCATAGTAAACCTGCAACGTTATGGTCTTTAATAGGTTGATTACCCTCATTAATCATTACAACACATCATAAGAAAGCCCTAGAGACAAATGTCCAGCTTTGGTAGAACGTTTAAGAAGGACTAATCAAGATTCAACCTCCGTTTAAAGAAATAATATCATCTTGCTTACCGTATTAATGTAATGTATTAATGATTTCATCGTCGTATATGGTTGCGTAAGAGCATGTGATTAGGGTTTAAAATCTTATTTTGAGTTATGCAATCTTATTTCTAAAATGGTTAATATATATATTTGAATTGTTTAATTATTTTCATTTATGTTTATATTAAAACAAATGATTATTTTAATATTATATGACATATTATGGAATTTTTTTATTTAGATGTGTGTATCATCAAATGTTAATATCATGAATTATTGTTTAAATCTGAATGGAATTGTCATATTTGTAATCATGGTAATGATATGTCTAAAAATACTTCTGTTTAAATCGAACTTGAAACAAATCTGAGTTGAATAGGCTCAAAATATGATATTAGGGGTTTTAAACCATTAATCTAGAACTTAGATGTAAATACATGTTAGAATAACCCAAACCTTGTATTTATAGGTATGTGATGTTGTTAAACGATGTATATTTGCAGGAGATTAGGTTTTAGTTCGAGTAGAGGCTTTGGATTTAGGATTGAGGTATTTTATGACCATTTTTTTATGCTTGGAAAAGATGATTATGCGTCAATTTCATTAGAATGAGATTAGGATCTCATTAGAACAAAGTTGGGAATCTCATTAAAACGAGATGTGTGTGCAGCTGTGTGAACGGCTAAGATTAACCCCGTGTGCAGGACCATGAAATGATGACTAGTGGGTATACATTATGGCCTTAGTTACTTGACAGGACCATCCAATTTAGGTGGGGTAGTTCAAGGGTCATTAGTACCATGAGGTTATTATCTTTTACTATGATGTATATTTATATACCTAGGTTGGATTATATTTTTAGATGATAAGTTTAGTCTCGTGTGTATATATATCTATATGATAAGGAGTAAAATTTATGTATGTCATAAGTTGAAACTATGATGTCATATATATGAGTTATTCTTGCAATACCCATTTTTCCATTCAAATCTTTTATTCTCCCCCCCCCCCCCCCCCTTTTATTACTTACCAAAATTACACTTTAATTCAAATTTGGGTGTATTTTGGTCAAGTCCACTTCATCAATTTCTCTACACTCTATCATTACCCACATAAACCTCTCATTCTCTACTTCTCTCCCATTCTCTCATCAGAAATTCCAAAAAAAACTACCTCAAACATCAACCCTGCTCCCCACTTCTTTAGGCGTCGTTGCCGTCGCCATACCTGCCTCCATGTTGCCTCTCCTTTGATTCTCTCTCTCTCTCTCTCTCTCTCTCTCTCACACGCACACACTCATCCTTCCAGATCTGCAAAAAAGTTGAGATTTATTGTTTGATTTTTGGGTAAGGTTTAGGGTTTGATTTTTGGGTACGATTTGTAGTTCGATTTTGCGGTAATGTTTTTTTTGCAGATCCAATTTTTGGGGCAATATAAAATCTATTTGTGGTTCTATTTTTGGGTAAGTTTTTTTTCCAAATCTAATAGGTTCACCTTTGTCATATTTATATTGTTTCTTTTATTACATTTGTAATTTTTTTTGCAGATCTAATGTCTGGGGTAATATAAAATCGGTTTTTGGTTCTATTTGTGGGTAAGTGTTTTTTTTGCTGATCTAATGTTTTCAGATATTATTGAGTTTGATCTTTGTTGTTTTCAGATATTATTCTATTTGTGGGTAAGTGTTATTTTTTATTTGGTACTGAAATTAAATTTTATGGCTTATATACACATGATGGGAAAATTTTTCCTTCTTACTGTTCATTCTTGGATTACTTGCTTCCATTATATGTTTTATTAGGACTGACTTTAGAAATTTGGTGTTAATATTAGTTTTATGTATGCAGGTTGGTAATTTGTGTAAAAAGAAATGCAAGTGGATTGGGAAAATATCATTTTCAGGTATACTAAACTTAAAATATATATCTTGATTCTCAATTTTGGGAGTGTACTGATTTCTTTAGATTTTTCAAATTGAATGGATGTTGATGATTCTTTTTATTTGGTAACCAATATAATGGTTATAGATTAATAGGGGTGCACACACAAGAAGCAATTTATCTGTGGCTTACCAGCTTTAATCTAAGACCTCTACACCTCCATTTATTTATCACTGTTTTTTAAATAAATACTTTAGGTAGAAAATGGTACACCACCTCCACATTGGTCTTGAAGTTCGGTTCTAAAATTAGAGTTTGAGTTACAGTTGATTGAGAGTTAGACATTTAGGGTTTCAATTGGTATATGGATTTTTGAGTCCTCTTTATGGTCATTTTTGTGTTTATTTTGGTTTTAATGTACTAATTTGGTCTCTCGAATACCTCTTTGGTATGAATTTTGGGATGAAATCATCTCAGGGATTGGGTTTTAGGGCCTATTGGCATTTATAGTGTGCTTGTTTTTGTTTTGATAGAAATAATTTAATGCTTATTTTTGTTTTGTTTCTATTCATTTGTTTTGTACCATTTAGAAGATTATGTATCTCTTATAAGTGAATTACTCATTTGGGCTATTTGGTATTTTCACTCTAATCTACATTTACTGATGTTTAAAATGTGTTGTAATGCTATAACATCTTGGGAGGTATGTGCAATGACCCAAAATATAGGGAATGCTCCAACCATGATTAGTTGGGGTATAGAGATTAAAGTTACCAAAAGTGTGTCGTAAGTTTCAGTAGGTATTGTGATGACATAAGTAAATGTGTGTGTGTGGGGGGGGGGGGGGGTGACTTACTAAAAATTTTGTTTGTTTAGATCGTTAAAGTTAGGTTTAGATGTTAATATTTGGGTTAGTTTATTATTCTAATTGTTCTTTCTTTGTAACTTTATTTTTTAATGTGGCGTAAGATTAAAATTTATGTTATAATACATGCCTACTAAAACTATAGTTGAAGTCACTCCACCCCATCCAATCCGTCATGTTCAAGCACTGAACGATTGGCGAAGAAAACAAAGGTTGGCCTTATGACATAAATTTCCTCTATTGGCCTCATACATCTCTGACAGCTTATCTAATGAGACTGGAACTCATCTGTATGTTTGGATCGAACTGGAAGCAACCGTTTGGATTGTTGTGTCGTGGTATATTACATTTGCTCCTTTGAATTGTTTGACACAATTTCTTCTTTTATGATTTAATTTTTTTATGGTGTTATATTTATATTGCTCAAAATGGAACATAAATGTTGTTGTCATGTTCTGGTGTGTTGATGCGAGGTGTTTATATTATTGAAATCGTTTTTGCATTCTAAGAGCTTAGAGGAGTTATAATATATACTACAAAATATTTACTATAAAACTCGATTCTCGGCCTACTTCTTCTGCCATTTCATCTGTTTGTAATTTTTTTTTATCCTACTCCCATTTCATCTATTTATAATTACTTAAACAATTTTAAATTTTATCCTACTAAAATGCCGACACGCGCACCTGTGTTGCCATTTCTTTTGATGAAGGGAATGGTTAGCATTTAGCAAAGGAGAAAAATGGGTAGTGTGATCGAAACCTAGGACAAGCAAGTAGACAGAAGTATCATGGCTCTAAAAGACACAAAATAAGAAGAATATGATGGATAAAGCATGCCATATTTTTTTCTAACTGAACAATATGTACCCGAGTTCTCACTTCACTTATGCTCAATTTTTGAAAATATGAAATCTAGATTTTTCCTTATTTAGTTTTCTCATATTCGTTTTAGCTATAATATGTTTTAGTTTTGCATTCTTACTTATTTGTTCGATGTATTTTCAGGTCCTAGCTTGATGTTGTCATGACTGACATTACGAAGATCTTCGGATGAAGAAAACATTATAAAATCATTTCAAATCAGATTTTTTATCGTTAAATGAATTACGCATCTTCTTTGGCAGAACAACGTTGTTGACCACCATAACTTCGTCTTCAACGGTCACATCTTCTCCATGGATTGTAATTCCAAACTTCGCACTGTAGTCTCGGGTATCTATTTGAGAAGTACGCGATTAGAGTCACTGAATTAGTAGAAACCCTCTATCACTACACCAAAATGGGCAAATTGTCACCTTTCAGCCAGCCAGCCTTGTCAAGGTCATTGACCGTGACAAAAAAACACGCGTTTTATGTCACGGTCATTGACCTTGACACGACCGTGACAACTAATTGTCACGGTCAATGACCGTGACAAGGCCGTGACAAATTTAATTGTCACGGTCTTGTCACGGTCAATGACCTTGACACAACCGTGACAACTTTTTCAGCAAAAACCCTTTCCCCCTACTTTTTTCCCTCCCACCGTTCCCTCCCTCTCTCTCTCTCTCTCTCGACGATGCTCTCTCTCTCTCTCTCTCTACTTTCAGGTCCAATTTCTCTCTCTCTCTCTCTCTTCCATTTATATATATATTTGTGTGTATATTTATGTGTGTATGTGTATATATATATGTGTGTATGTGTGTGCGTGTGTGGGGGGTGGGGCAGGGTGGGGGAGGGGGTGGTGGAGTGGGGCAGGGTGGGGCGGGGTGGGGCAGGGTGGGGGAGGGGGTGGGGGAGGGGGCAGGCGGTGGGGTGGGGTGCGGTGTGTGTGTGTGTGTGTGGTGGTGTGTTTTGGGGGAGGGGGTGGTGGAGGGGGGCAGGGGGTGGGGTAGGGTGGGGTGTGTGTGTGTGTGTGGTGGTGTGTGGTGCGGGAGGGGGTGGTGGAGGGGGGCAGGGGGTGGGGTGGGTTGGGGTTTGTGTGTGTGTGGTGGTGTGTGGTGGGGGAGGGGGTGGTGGATGGGGGCAGGGGGTGGGGTGGTGTGTGTGTGTGTGTGTGACGGTGTGTGGTGGGGGAGGGGGTGGTGGAGGGGGGCAGGGGGTGGGGTGGGGTGTGTGTGTGTGTGTGGTGGTGTGTGGTGGTGTGTGGTGGGGGAGGGGGTGGTGGTATAATTCACGGGCTTTAGCTAAACTAGGGTTTTATAGAGTTTCGCTCCTACTATTTGGGCAATGACTATACTAGGGACCAAAGATAAATAAATAAACTGGATTCAAAGTAAATACTAGGAAATCCCAATTTATAACCGTCTAATTTATATCCTTTATTTATTTAATCACGATTCATTCCACTAAATAATCATGATTGCACTCAAATTTAATTATTTATAAATCACTCGAAAGAATGTGTTATTATTATTAAAGTTGATTACGGTATATTATGATTCCCCACGTTATGTTTTCGATAATAATTGGATAATAATTGTTTTTATACCTATAGAACAACTTAGATAGTGTGTGTGTGTGTGTGTGTGTGTGTGTGTGTATGTGGTCAATACATGAATTTATTTTTGTATTTGAATTATCCCATGAATTTATTTTTGTATTTGAATTAACCCATTATATGAAACATACTTGAAATTAAATATAGTGCGCATAGAATACTAGCATTCTAGTTCTTATGCGTACGCATTCAATAACCCTTAGACCCGTTCGAGAGTCATTACCCCTGTAATGAGATCTCTCAAATTGTCCCGTTTGGACAGTTTGAGACTGTATAATATTCTTATTGGCTTAAAGTTGTTACTTTTGGAGGAAGTTCTGCAGTCGTATCTTAATGTTCTCTGGGTACATACTAGATTGACAAGTGTGACTGTTATTTTAATTGACCAATTGAAATAACACTCACACCTGCCAATCTACGTCGTGTACTTGGAGAACTAAGGGGATATGCTGTCGAATTTTTTTCAAATCGTAACAATGTGCATGAGCTGTTAAGTATATTACAGAAAAATGCATTCTTGAATGGGATAGGACCACTTACCCTTTAATAGGATAATTAAATGATGGGATAATTAAATAAAACATACTATAAATCTAAGTTTTGTTTACCTTTAATAGGTGTTTAGTTGTGGTAGCTGTGATGGGATATCCGAAATACAAAGAGTGGATGGGTGAGACTAATAGAATGGGGGATGTGTTTCGCAGAGGTGCTAACGAATTTGTGAAATATGCAAAGAGATGTCGTAATGATGAAGAGTTTCCGTGTCCGTGTGCTAGGTGTAAGAATGGTAAGGTGTTTGAGTGGAAAACAGTTGAACTACATTTGTTAAGATCGGGTATGCAAGATAGTTATCGATTTTGGAGTTTTCACGGTGAATTGAAAGTTCCTTTTGTCCCTGACCAACCTTCACAACATCCTTCAACAAGTAGAATAGATGAAGAAGGGGACGACGTAGATCATAATATGTTAGAGGATTTAGTTGATGATGCGTACGGAGTTTATGAAGCTGAGGAGAATGAGGTTACTGATGATGTAGAAGATTCAAGTGCTCGTGAAGATAACACGATAAAACTTGACGATGACTACCAAAGTTTAAAATTTAAGGCGACCCAACTGTTATACTCTGGCTGTGAGAAAGATCAAACAACTTTACATGCCATGGTTGGTTTGCACAGTTTGAAGACGCAGTACGGTTTGTCTGGCAATAGCGTGACGGGAATTCTGAAATGGGTGAAGGGCTTATTACCCAAGGTGAATACACTTCCAAATAGTTATCCTGTTATGAAGAACAGTTTGAAAGGTTTGGGAATGAAGTATAAATCGATTCATGCTTGTGTGTATGACTGCATACTATACCGAAAGGAGTATGAAAATCTCGATCGTTGTCCGGTATGCGATGAACCTAGATATGTCCAATCTACTAGTAAGGAAGGCACAAGCTCAAAAGTGCCTCAAAAAGTATTGAAATATTTTCCCGTTGGGCCTAGATTAAAGCGATTTTTCACAGTACCATGGATTGCAGAGGAAATGACTTGGCATGCTAGGGCAGAAGTAGGGGGTAATATCATGCGTCATCCTATTGATTCTACTGCCTGGCGGAGGATGAATTATGAGTATCCAGATTTTGCTCGAGAACAACGCAACATTCGTTTGGCTATATCAACAGATGGTTTCAATCCATTTGGAAATCTAAGCACCAATCAGAGTGTATGGCCAGTGATCCTAGCCCCACTCAACCTCCCTCCTTCACAGTGTATGAGACCTGAATTTTCGATGATGGCTTTATTGATACCTGGGCCAAAGGCACCAAGTGAAGACATTGATATCTACCTGGATCCTTTGGTAGAAGAATTAAATGAGTTGTGGGAAGAGGGTGTGCAATCATTTGACTCTTTTAGAAAAGAAGAGTTTACGCTGAAAGCTATGTTGATGTGGGCAATTCATGATTTTCCAGCTTATGGGACATTATCCGGATGTGTAGTACATGGTTATTTGGGGTGTCCTATTTGTGGAGAGGAGACTGAATCTCTTCGTCTATCCTCCAGCTTAAAAAATGTATACCATTGCCACAAGAGGTTTTTACCCCCAGCTCATAGTTTCAGATTTGAGAAAGCTTCCAATTTTTTATTGGGCGGACTTGAACATAGGCTAGCGCCGAGACAACTTTCGGGTTCAGAAATTGAAAGTAAATCTTCTGAATGTGGCCCAAATATGCCAGGTAAGAATCCCAAATTTAAGAATGTCAAGCATAAGAAGACCCCAACTGGGAATGAAACTGAGATAAGAAAGGCATGGTCTCGGAGGTCAATTTTATTTGACTTGCCTTATTGGAAGAAAAACCCGGTGCGCCATGTATTGGATGTGATGCATGCAGAGAAGAACTTCACTGAACATATTGTGGGTACTTGCCTTGGGGGGAGTCATTCGAAGGATGGAGAAAATGCACGAAAAGACCTTAAAACGTTAAAACTTAAACAACAACTATGGTTGAAAGAAGATAGTAGGGGAAGGACAATAATTCCCCCTGGTGCGTTTACTTTGACGAGTGAGGAAAGGAAGGTGCTTTTGGACACAATATATAATTTGAAGGGCCCATCTACTTTTTCGTCCAACTTGCAAAGGATTGTGAATTATGTTACTCATGATTTACATAAGTGTAAGTCCCAAGATTGGCATGTGATCATGCAATTGGTTCCTCTATTGTTTAAGCACTGTTTCTCCAAGCACAAGGATTTGCGTAGGGCTATTATGCAAATTAGTATTACCTTCTCCCTCTTGTGTGAGAAGGTAGTGAATCGAGAACACATAGTGGCCGCAAAATTGGCTGTGAACAAAGCGATTTGTGTATTGGAGAAGTACTTTCCCCCAGCATTCTTTGACATAAGTGTTCACTTGTTGGTACACCTATGCGACGAGGCACTTCTTTGTGGTCCAGTTAGATATCGGTGGATGTATCCGTTTGAAAGATTGATGAAAGTTTTTAAAGATTACGTCAAGAATACGCGATATATTGCAGGATCAATTGCAGAGGAATACATCACTGTGGAGTCATCAATATATACTCGGGAATATATGACTGACTCTACCAGCGTTGATGACACTGATGAATTCCTCGATGATGGTGGTAATGTGATGGGAAAACGAGTGAAATTAACGAGTTTGCAACATGAACAAGTAGCTCGTTATCTATTTGACACACATGAAGATGTCGAAGAATGGAAAAAGTAAGTTTCGAATATTATAATGTTTAACATTATTTTAGATTATTTTATACATGATTAATTTTGTAATATGCAGTAAATATGAAGCCTATGAGAATAATAAAAGACGAAAAACAGTGGTACAATCAGACAGCGAATTTAGGCTATGGTTGACACAAGAGGTAATTACAATGAAAACAGTCGTTATATAACGTTACATTACACTCAAATTTTACCACTAATATAATTAATTTATCTATATTCTCAGCTCCTAAAGATGGGTGATGCGACATCAAGGCTTGTTCGTCTAGCCACTGGACCCTTGTTCTTGGCACAAGAGTACAAAAAATATCGATTGAACGATTACATTTTCGGCGCTAAAGTGTACGAGTAAAGTACAAATGTACAGAACTCGGGAATTTCATACAAGGCGCTTACTTTCTTTCGAGCGAGCGCAAAAGATAAAAACCTCGCTGAAGCTGAAATGACTTACTATGGTGTAATCCAAAATATATTTGAATTGGATTATATAAGCTTCAAAGAGGTTGTATTTTACTGTGAATGGGTAAGAGTTGAGGATAAAAATGCTTGTAAAGTTGATCCTGTCACCAATTTGATCATGGTTGACTTGTCCAAGTTGAAGAGCAACGACCACGTGAGCGATGAGACGTTTGTTTGTGCATTTCAAAAGGTTAAGCAAGTGTTTTACTCGGAGTATATCAACAACGAGCCGTGGTCAATTGTCCAACACGCGCCAAGGCGTCTACATAGTAGTGTGGATGACTTGGCTGCTCCTACCGAATATCAATCCATTTTTTATGATAACCCGAATTTCAAACAATTTTTCAATTTGTAATAAATATTTCAATTTGTACCGAAACATCCATTTTTAATGCTTTTACTTGATCTGCACTTTATCATTTTCACTCTTGTGTAGTGTGCGTGTGTGGAGAGGAGATTAATACATAAATATTACAACTACATCTAAGTTTTGTTTATACTAATCCATGAATATACGCTTATTACCTTTAATAGGTGATTAGTACATAGTTATTCGGGGTGTCCTATTTGTGGAGAGGAGACTGAATCTCTTCGTTTATCCGAACACTAAGAAATGCCATAATCCTATGGAGCGATGCTCTGCAAATTCCTCTCAACCGTTATGTAGCCAAACATCACCGGTTGAATTTGTCAATTCCACTTTCCATACCCCACCACTTGGAACTTCTAGCAAAACATGGGAGACCATTCAAAGGTGGAGTTGACAACTTCAACTGCTGATTTTTGGCTACACAACGGTTGGAAGGAATTTGCAACGCATACCTCCATAGGATTATGGTATTTCTTAGTGTTTAGATATGAAGAGAATTATAATTGACACGATTGCCCGGGGTACATTAGTTGGAAGGAGGTGCCATATGAGCTCAAGTTAGCTGTTTGAGTAACACTACATGTAATGTATTTATATTTATATGTCAATTTTGATTTTGATTTCGATTTCAATTACGATTTATATTTATCTATATTTGAGGGGCGGATACTAATTTTACTTTATTTCAATTCAGGGGACAGGGAGTGGCCCTAAGGGTAGGCCACATATGCTCTATACTTATGTGGCTATTCGGACGAGAAGGGAAGGATAAGGAGGTGTTCCTGAGCGTCGCGGTACAAAATCTCTTTTGCATGCAAATAGTTTGTAGATTTGAGATAAAATGATGGTGATGTTGTTTCTTTTTAAATAGTTTCTTATTTGAATATATATTTGCATTATCTTTAGTTTGTTCGGATATGTGATGTTTGGAACAGGTACAACGTTGCTATAACAGGTACAAATATACTGCTGGGCAGTGGCAGTGGCCATACTGCCCAGCAGTTTTTTTTTAATTCTGCCCAGAATTCTCACGGTCATTGACCGTGACACGTCCGTGGAAAAATTATCACGGACGTGTCACGGTCAATGATCGTGACAATTTTTTTAAAAAGGGCCACGGCTTTGTCACGGTTATAAAACGTGACAAACGTGTCACGGTCATTGACCTTGACACGATCGTGACACAAAACGCGAGTTTTATGTCAAGGTCAATGACCGTGACACGACCGTGATAAAAAAAGTTGTCTCGCCTCGAAATGTCACGGTCATTGACCTTGACAAGGTGGATTTGTCAAGGTCAATGACCTTGACAAATGGGCAGATTTGGTGTAGTGTATGTGAGATACCTGATCACATAATTAGTAGCAGTTATCTATTTGAGAAGTATGTGTAATTACAATTCTCAGGTATCTCAAATATGTACCTGATTACACAATTCTCAGGTATCTCAAATAATTACACAATTCTCAGGTACAATTCTTAGGCACCTATATTTGAGATAACTGATTACACAATTCTCAAGTATCTCAAATAATTAGTAGCATCTATCAATTATCAGGTATCTCAAATACATGATCACATAATTAGTAGCAGTTATCTATTTGAGAAGTATGTGTAATCAAGTATCTGAGAAGTATGTGATCCGATATCTATTTGAGAAGTACTAATCAATAGAAGTATGTGATAAGGTATCTATTTGATAAGTATGTTTAATTAGTAGTAGCCTTGAATAAGTAGTATGTGAAAAAATTATGAAACTGAACAAGACCAGGGACTCGATGAAAAAACTGATCAGTTGCAACAGTCATACCAAACCAATGCATTGCGAAACTTATTGGTGACGGGGACAGGGATAATTTGCAATCCAGATATCAACCTGAGCAGAACAATAGTGGTCCATTACAATATCATCAAAAGAAATATATTAATAACACTTCATCCGAGGATGTGTTTGAAGAAACCATCGTCCAATGCAGGGGACGTCTTAAAGTAACTTCGACAGAGCTGAGTCCTAAGGCAATTCCATGGATCTTGCTAAGGCGAGATCTAACGAAATCTAACAGGTACATCCTGCTTCTACTAAGGAGAGAGAGATGCAGTCTCAACTGATTCAATTGCAAAAAAGCATTGGCAAATCTCATAAGAAGCATCTAATGAACTCTCATTGTAAGAATATTCCACACCATGATTTAGTTGTTTAATATAATGTTTGATTTATATCCATCATTGACATAAAACCTTTTTATTATCTTATTTCATCGTTTTTCTTATGCAACCACAAAAGAGAAGTTTTGGTTAGACAACCTGATCTAATGTACATCATCTTATTTTCTACAACATGAGGCTAATACTCGGGGTCCTGCCAATTTTTCAGCAGATGATGTACTTTGGTTTGAGATGTATTTTTATTTGTAGTTGAACCCACTACTTGAAATAGTGTCTTTAACTTATGTAGGTTCATTTTTCTTCTTTTTTTGTAACTGATATTTAATATTTTCTATGATTTTAGACACAAACATGGGCAAACTCTTGATAGGGAGATACATATGCAAGGTAAAATTTTTAAAATGTTTAAAAATGCACGCACATGAAAAGTAGATTTACAACTGCAGATTCAATATTACTATTTAAATTGGGTGTCTAAAGTTTCATAACTCTCCAAATTATTAAGATTCGGTATTACTATGCATCAGTTTCACGTCAAAAGATGAATACCTCAAAAGCCATTTATTCTGCTCCAAATACCTGACAGATTTCAGAAGATGGCAAATCCAAAAATGTATTACCCGAGACCATGTATTTCAGACTAAAACACCGATGTCAAATCCTAAAAAATTCAGGCTTGGACTATTAAATGATTGAGTAAGAATCCAATGTCGACGGGGAGTGAGATCTCAAAAAATTATGTGCTTATCTCCCTTTAGAGAAGAAAGTGAAGTATGTAAGAATCCAAAAGTTGAGTAATCAGGCTTCTGATCATATAATTTGGAAAAGAAAATCATTCAAGTATTTTCTCTCTAAACTCAGCTTGGATCTGTATTAGATAAATCAAGTTTTATCCTGGTCTTCGAAGTTTTTATGATATTGGAAAATTCCTCTTAAAATTTACTTTCTATTTTGGAGAGTTATGAAAAACATTTATCTCTTACGGTTGATTGTTTATATGACACTTATATCTTACGATTGATTTCTTATCCTCCATTTCTATATCTATTTGTTCAGATTTGATTTCAAATTTAATTGGGATCAAAATCACGGATTCGATTTTTAGGAATTTGATATATGGCTTAGGTTGAAAGAATGTTTGAATTATTTTTCCTTTTTTTCTTTCATATTGTCTTATACCTCCATCTCTTCATATTTTTACATTTATTTGTGTTCTTATATGTGTTATAGGTGTATTCAATGAAGTAAATCTTATATGTGTTGTGGGTGTATTCAAGACAAAGACGTACTTCAATTCGTGTCGCCAAAGCTGGACAAAAGGCGTTGTTGAGCATTGAAAAAGACAACATGAGTGATCATAGTACTCTTAATTAGGGACAAAGTGAGTAATTTTAAAATTTCTATGGTCTACTTAGTTTGTTAGATCATGTAGTACTCTTAACATTTTATTTTTATCAGGTATAAAGCATGCTTCGGATTGAAGAAATTTATATATTACTCGACTATGGGGGGTTGGTTTAGATCATCGTATTAGGCCATTACATGATAATCATGTCCATTATAATGTTTTAATCATGTTCAAGTCAGAGTTTTATAACTCCTGATTATTAGTTATCCTTTAGTTTTAGTTCCCCTTTTATACATTTAGGCACTCATGAACTACACTGTTATTAGGCGTTGGCACTGATACACTGTTATAACTTGGAAAATGAATTAACCGTCTTTTCTTTGTAACAATTACACATTGATATACTACTCTGTTATGCACGGAATTACTACTTTGTTATCATGCTTATGTCAAACAATGGATACCATTCTTTTATTTCTATAATCCAACCTATCCGTGTGATATAATCTATAAGCATAGAAATACAATGTTTTCTAAGTTGGAAATATAATCTGTTTTGATCCTTATTTTTATAATAATTATATTTTGGATTGTCTACTAAGTTTTCTTCTCCATTATGTTTCTAACTATATATTATTGTTGCATATCTACACGCTAATTCTTTATCGTTCTTATTTTTTCCGTGTTGTATGACCATTGGATTTCAAGGAGACAGGTGGTGATGAAGAGATTAAAATTTTGATTGTGTCCAACCATGTGTATATTTGAAAATTTTATATACTAAATAAGATTTTGTGGAATTGGTTATGTTGTTCATACGAGGTCCAAGATGGACAATTACTATTGTTGTTGTTTCAGTAATTTTTATTTCTTAAACGGGGTGGATAGTTCAATAAACAAATGGTATTTTTGTCTAAATTTTGTAAATTTTTTACACTTATGTTGTAATTTTGTTTTACTAAATATGACTTATGGTCTTATCGACGATGTATACTTTCGAAAATTAGCCTCGTGCCTTCAGGCATGGCCATACCCTAATACATACATACATACATACATACATACATACATACATACATATATATATATATATATATATATATATAGAGAGAGAGAGAGAGAGAGAGAGAGAGAGATAAATAGATAGATAGATAGATAGATAGATATAGAGAGAGAGAGAGACAAGTGTCAATATATTTGTATATACGGTTGAATATTTAATAGACTGCAGGATTAGTGTTCATTACTTATATTTTTAGTTATATATATAGTCTGGAAGTGAGGACAGTGGTTAGATAGTAAATACATATGTGTTGGGTTATGGGTAGTTCAAGGTTGAGTCTTGTGGGCTATGGTGGTTATATATATATATATATATATATATATATATATATATAATAAGTTACAAAACTTATGTATGTCATAAGATAGAAGTATGATGTCATCAGATTATTTTTTCCTACACTCTCTATTTTACCCTTAAAAATTTTGAATTCCCCCTCTTTTCTCACACTCTAATTTGTTTCCCCCTTTTCTTCAAAATTGAAAACTAAGGGCATAATAGTATTTGCACCATTCTCAAACGTTATTTCCCGGTTTTCTCTGCCCGTCTTCTTATTTTTCTCCCACTTTACTCTCTCCCTTCATCTCTCCCTTTGTTTCTTTCGTCCAATTCGATTAAAAATCAATAATCAACGAATCTGACCCGCCGGTGACTTTAACCCACGAACCCCGCTGTCGATTTCGAACCACCTTCCCATGAGCCTTTAAACTAAAATCGAGCTGCTTACCTCCTACCCACGAACTTGCCGAATTTAACCCAGGACCTGTCAACTTTAACCCACGAACCCACCAACTTTAACCCACGAATCCGCAGACGACTACATATACCAGTGAACCTCCAACCTAAAACCGTCTTTCTTACCTCAGGCACGAACCCCGAATCCAAACATACTCAAACCCTCCGCCCGAAACTCCTACCCACGTCGGCGATCCCGGACCCGAAAAATCGGTGACTATTCTGACTGTTCTATTTAGATCCGGTAAACCAACTGCCATATCCGACCTTCCCCTGTCAATGAATAACAAGGGAATTTTTTTATTCAAAGTTTAATGTTCATTTGTTTTTTGATTTGTGCTTGGTGTTGATTCATGAATATTGTTCATCTTAGTATGAAGCTTTTCTGAATTTGGTTCTATAGAGATTTTTAATTGGGCATATATCAAAATAGTCCTTCAAACATTTTTTAATATACCTCTAATCCATGACTTTTTATTTTGCACTAAAAAGTCCTTCACCATGTCTCTGGCGCAGACCTTTAAAAATAAGAGAATATTAGTTAAATGGGGGTGATTGATGGACTTTTCGGAACAAAATAAAAGGCTTGGACTAAATATGCATTAAAAAATGTTTGAGGGACTTTTTGGTATTTGATCCTTTTTTATTTGTGTTTGGGGGTTGATTCCTAAATATTTGTGTTCTGGTATCTCAGATTTTGTGAATATGGTATCTCATATTTCGTGAATATGTATCTCTGATTTCTCATAAATAGATTTCGTGTATATGACTACCAGATTTCTCATTAAGGGATTTCTCATAAAGATATTTCTCATAAACAAATTTTGTTTCTCATAATCTGATTAACAGATTTTTTGTTTTGTTAATTTTTAGAGCGCAGATTTTGAAATGTGAAATCTCGTCTCAAAGTCCAAGTTTACATCTTGGTAGAGGAAAATGATCATTTATAGCTTGTGTTTAATCTCTTATTACGTTCCTTTTGATGAATTGTAGATGATTTATTTGCAGATTATTTGTGCAGTATCATATTGCAGAATGTTGAACCAAATGATCGGAAGATCGAGAAGCTTTGTATGTATGCTTCGAAAAGTCTTTTACAAATACCTAAGGATTGGATTATCTTCTTGTTCTTTTGTTTTGTAAATTGGTTTAATTTTTTTCATAGATTAACTGGACTAATTTTTCTAGTCTTTTTTGTATAATGTAAGTTTATTACCAAAAGTAAGGGGATAACAAAATGATATATAACATATACCTGTTTGCAACCTGAAAACGTTTATAACATATACCTCTTTGCAACCAAAAATAACATTTTAAACATATATGTTTATTATGTATACCTGATTGCAACCTGAGAATGTTTATAAAATATATGTTTTAAATGACTTATGTCAATTCATGGTTGATTGGTACCTGTTTTAAACAGGTATATGTTTTAAACGATTTGTGTCGATTCATGGTATTTGGGGTCGATTTTATGTCATATACAGGTATTTGGGGTCTATTTCTATTTGGGGCAAATTTGATGTTTTAAATAGGTATATGTTTTAAGTAAGGATGTAAACTTTGAATTACTAGACCTCGTTTTTCCGTTAAAAATCATGTTAAGTTCTTATAATCTTTTTCCTTCACACAGAGAAAGCGACAAGAACATGCAATAATTACTCATGCTGATAATTTTGTCTCAAATCGTGTTTCGCTCTATAAGAACGCTATCAACGGGAAAATTTAATCTCAACACATGTTTTTCCTCACGAACCTCCCACCCTACTACCCCTTCCCTTTAATCCATAGATAATATCTCTCATCAAATTTTTTCGTTTTTTTTATGTTCATTTAAGTTGTCTTACAATTTGTTATTTCAAACATATAATTGTGTTGGTTATTCATAAGTACATAAAGTACACCCGATTGAGTGTGTTAGTCGTTATTTTCAATTTCATCATTTTTTATTATACAAATACAATTTATGAGTAATTGAACCCTTTATTGATGTGTTTTTCATACCGTCGCACTAACATTTTGTCTTTTCAATTTATTTTTTAGCAAAGTGTCGACTACTCGAAATTACAAGAGAGTCTACTTTTAAGGAATGAAACATTGCAGTTGGAAAAAAAATAGCTAATTCTGTGCAGTCATTTGGTTGCGACACGAATGATAATCCGTGATAGATAAATTTCTTTTTAGTTATTTATACGAATCATATTTATTGGTATTTGTTTTTCTTAAGTAGGTCAAATTGTTTTATAAACATATGTAACTCTACCCATTTTTTTGAATTGTTAGGCTTTGTACATGTCGTTTTTATAAAATATTATTACATAGGTGATGTATGAGTCCTTATTTTCATCGTTGAAGTATTTTTTATACCTGAAAGAGGTGGATAGTCCTATAGAAAACGAAACTCTGCCCAATTTGATTTAGTTTATACAATTTCCATGTGGATATATAAACAAACGGAGTGTATTTATTTGGTTGTTGAAGTGTTTTTTATACCTTTAATAGGTGGATAGTTCTATAAATAAAGGATATTTCGTTGATTTTTTTTTTTAAATTTTAACTTATTTGTATTGAAATTAAATCGGGTCAATTGTTATTTTGTTGTCATTATGTTACCTTTTTCGAATATCGCCGTACCTTCAGGCACGGACATATCCTAGTATATATATAGAAAGAGAGAGAGAGAGAGAGAGAGAGAGAGAGAGAGAGAGAGAGAGAGTAAGGCTCAAGTGTATCACTCAATATTCATCATTCATGCATCATAAATGAAACGCATGAGAATATAAGGAAAATGACACTGTATGAGTTAAACCACTTATAACACTAAAAAAGGAGGATGACCCATTATTCTCTCAAATCAAACACGATTGATTCTCTCTCTCATCACAGTCCACCACGAGAATAACGCAACCAACTACCACATCTCTATATCTCACCGGATCAACTCAAATCTCACCGGTAAGTAAAAACATCCCCGATCTGTAAAAACAATGCACTCCCCGATCTATAAATGAGTTATCGCCGGAGAACGGATCTAATACTTTTTAGATGCATTTATTTCCTTAGTTATTTGTGATAATTTTTTTATATCAGTTGCATTAATTATTAATTAATTATTTTAGTTCCTTAATTATTTGTGATAATTTTTTTGAACAATTGGACATAAATTTTTAATTTGTGAAAAGTTTTAGCAGTTGAACAGTTGCATTTGAGCAGTTGAATTTGTGATAAGTACAGTTGCATTTGAGTTTAATTTTGTTTTTGGTCATTTTTTTAGTGTTATAATTAGTAAGTTGCATTAATTTTTTTACTAAACCTAATTTTTATTCTATGTTTGAGAAAAATGGAGGCTTGTACTTCTTTTGGGAATAATAAAGAACTTTGGATTGGGGAAGATATGTAAATTGAATTTGAATTTTAGGACCGAGAAAATGTGGAAATTGAGAAGGTTCAAGAGGTCTATTTTAATTCTAAACAACACAATTTATTCAACCCTTATGTAGAGTTGGAAAAAACGCCAAAGATTGGGCAACAGTTTGAAAGTTTGGATGAGGTTTAGAACTTCTATAATGAATATTCTAAAAATGTAGGATTTAGTGTGTGTAATTCCACGGTTAATAGGTGTCGGGAGATGAATGAGATCATGAGGAAGTCATAAGTATGTTTCAAAAAAGGGAAGAGTACGGTTATAGTGAAACCGGGAGCATCTAGACGCCGAGGGGCCATTAGAGAGAATTGTAAAGCTAAGCTTGTGGTGTTGCGATCGAAAGACAACAAGTTTGTGGTTAGTATATTTGTGGAGGGTCATAGTCATTTATTGGCTAGACCAATAAAAACTCATTTTCTACGATCACATCAAGTTGTTTTGAATGCCCAAAAATTCTTAACTCAACAACTTGGTGTAATTAACATACCAAAGCATCAACAATACAACCTATTGGGATTACAAGCGGGTGGGTTTAAGAATGTTGGCTTCACTAAAAAAAATTGTACAACCAAGGTCGTAATAAACGTAGTGAGTTAATTGGTCGTGATGGAGACATGTTGTTAGAGTTTTTGAATTTAGAGCAATAAAAGAACCCTTCCTTTTATTTTAAAACTGAGTCTGATGATGAAAATAGAATTAGGCATTGTTTTTGGGCGGATACCACATCCAGACGAGATTATGAGTGTTATGGCGAGTGGTGGTGTTTGATACCACATACAATACAAGTAAATATAATTTGATTTTTTGCATCACTCATGGGAGTTAACAATCATGACCAAACATTTATATTTGGTTGTGATTTTTTGAGAGATGAGACAATTGAATCATTCATTTGACCGTTCAATGAGTTCTTGGAGGAAATGCCGAGTGATGCACTAAAATTGATAATTACTGACCAAGATCCGGCTATGACAAGGGCTATAGCTGAAGTACTTTTTGACACACATCATTGGCTATGTTCGTGGCACATTTTGATGAAGTTTTTGGCAAAATAGATGCGGTGAAGTACAACACGAATCGGAGGGAGATTTTCAATTGCATTTGTGTTAAATGAAAATGCATTTAACCTTATATTTAATATTTATTTATTTTAATTAATGCACATTTTAGTTTAATGTAATATATTGATTTTGATGATTCCAAACATTCTTTTATTATCTGATCATATATATATATATATATATATATATATATATATATATATATATATATATATATATATATATATATATATATATATATATATATATATATGTCTTAATTGACAATATACATTTTGTTTGTATAACTGTTATATAAATATTATCTTATAACACATATATAGTATATAATAGCTCTCATTTATTTAAATTTTTATACATTTTATTTTATATGTGTACTTATATAATTGTTAATTTATTATATATATATATATATATATATATATATATATATATATATATATATATATATATATATATATTGTATAATATGAGAGGGGGGTATTTTACTGTTCCAAAAAATCTACGGTTGGAATCGAATTTTTTGAATCGATCTAATGGTTTGGGATTGTGCCATGTAGGATTATACCCATTGTGACATGGCACAATCCAAAAAAAAAACCTCTACGCTACCTCCCCCGCTCTCATTTTCTTCCAAAAAAACTCACCCCCCGTCTTCTCATTTCATTCTCTCTCAACACAAAGAAAAAGAAAACCTTAACCTAGCCTACCCGTACACCTACCACCGCTCCTACCCGCCCCTTCCCCCCAGCCCCCCTCCCTCACCCCGCTGCCTCCTCCATCCCCCGCTCCTCTCCCATCTGCCCCCTTACATCCCCCTCGCGACCGCCGCCTCTCCCCGTGACCGTCCCCTCTTTACCTCACCTGTTACGAAACTCCCCCTCCACCTCAAAGGTGCCCAACCCCTACCCCTTCGCACTTTCGCCCCAAACCCAACCGTAGCCGCAGCCGCTGCCCCTCCTCCTCCCCTCTTCGCGCTGCCCTTCCCTCACAATCTTCTTCTCTTTTACACACAGGCACAGGTAAAACGATCTAAGGTGCCGCTCTCTCTCTCTCTCTCTCTCTCTCATCCTTTCTCTCAGCCTCTGCCTCACGCCCACACACTCACACACAACCATGGATCTGATGACATTTTTTTTTGAAATTTCGATTTGTTTTTTTTTTAATTATAAATTCAGTTACTGACATTTTTTTAAAACTTGCAACAGGGGTATTTGAACAAACTTGCAACAGGGGTATTTGAACACGCAAAGGTATACTTTTTTTTTGTAATTTTGTTCCTTTTACTAAGATCTAAGAGTAACAATGTTTTTTTTTGCAGATTTAAGAATGGTTTAATTTTTGGATTGTTTATTTAATTATGAATATAAAATTTTGATTTGTTTTTTAATTACAGTTATTGACATTTTTTTAAAACTTGCAACAGGGGTATTTGAACAAACTTGCAATAGGGGTATTTGAACACGCAAAGGTATACTTTTTTTTTTTTGTAATTTTGTTCATTTTACTAAGATCTAAGAGTAACAATGTTTTTTTTTAGCCCCAAATCAGTAAAACTCCTCACTTCCTTAATTATCTTAATCTTCGAAGGCGCTTCATACGACTCTAACTTCAATTCAAAAATGGTCTTCTGCTCATGTATCTCAGATGCTTGGGGGAGAAGAAGGTTAGAAAACTGAACCGTTGTCTGGTTTTCGTCTCTAGGTGGTTTTTGAAGTACTTAAAATGAGAGGTGGGGGGCCCTTTTTTTATAGCAAATTGGGAGATTCCTTCCATAGTATGGTATAAGGATGCTGTTCGTTATTTTTAGATAAGGCTGCCACGTGTATGGACGAGATAATCCACTCTAACGTGGCTTCCATCGATTGGTTAAACGGACTCTTGTCCTTTTTTCGATCGTAAAAAGATCCTGGCGATTTTTTTGGGAATTTTTTATGATTTTTTTATTTTCAAATTAGACCTTAACAATTTGTACTTTTTGTAGTCCTTTGGCGGTCGTTTTTCTTCGTGACTTTGGTGGCATCGGGATTAGGGTCCGGGATTTGGGAGAGGCTAGGTTAGGGTATCTAGGGGTGTTCCCTCAATAGCTTAGGCGAGGCCAATTTTAAGGCATTTTTGTCAGGTGGGACAAAATAAGCCATACCTCGATTACAGACTGGGGTTTGAAGACCAAAAAAATACATATATCACATCGTCTAGGAAAATCAAATATCCTAAAACGATCATAACAAACAGTATTACCCCCAACTTATAAAGTCTATCCCCAAACTGATAGGCTATAACCTATAGTATTCACATAACTCGTATCGTCTATCATCCTAACATATAGACCCAAAACACAACCGTCCAACGGCCGAGCGATATCCCAACTCTAACCGCACATATAAATCCATACAAAAAGTGCCGCCACTCTAATAAAAATCCATAGCTAAGGACATACCACAGCCATACATTATTATCCATTTATTACTCATTATGATTAACCCAATCCCAATGTATTTTAACATTTCACTAGTTAGTTACACATCCGTTAAATACATTTTGCATAAAATAATGAAATTCTAATTTAGCCTCATAGTTATAACTGATTCCCAAGTATATATATATATATATATATATATATATATATATATAGTGTGTGTGTGTGTGTCTGTGTCGATGGTACGGTGAAAGTAAAGCTTTGGAACAATTCATTTAAATATCCATTTTATAAAGTCGGTTTTTCTTTCAAGAAATATTAAATGTTCAACAACTCCACGCATATTAGTATTTCCTTCCACTCCCCGAAGAAAATTACGTATTTCAAACACCAAACCAACACACTTTTTGCCCATGGCATGGGTCATATGATTGTGATACAATAAAATTACGAAAAATGCATCATGTGTATTCCAAAACATTCATAAAAAAACCCGAAAATTTAATTTTTTTTAATATAGATTTTTTAGTTTACATTAAAATTATTTTAAGACTAAACTTGGTAAAAACAAATATGTATAAAGTTATCAATTCACAATATGGAGTTCAATTTACATAGAAATAGTGTCTAATATAACAAAATTAATTATTTGCACATAATTAACCTCATAAACTTGTATCAAAAAAATTATCATATTCTATTTATCAAAATGGAGGTTAAATTAATCTAGTATAGTTATAAATTAAGACAAATTTATTGCAAACATATTTTTTAGATTTTTGCGTAACAATAAGATATAAAACCTTTCATCATACAAGATGGAATGCTTTTTAAAATAAGATGTGGGATATATTTCCTTTCATCCTAACACAAGACATATGCTTTGGATTTTTTCTTATCTTTACCATGCCTTCAGAATATAAAACATGAGTAACTCTAACATGAAGTAAGCAATAATTATTTTTATGACAATGCTCGCCACTTTCTATAGTGGTTACACTATCTCGATTAGGCCAAACCGAGAATATAGTGAAACCCTTGAATCCGTAAGTGCTTGCATTAATATGTAGAAAAAACGGCCTCTAATATACAAATTTCACTATTTTTGTTCCCAACAGTGTGCCCAGAGTTTAAAAAATAGAAAGAAAATATTAGGATAGTACGTGTAGAAGATAATGAATATGTAACTCTTCCTCCATTTGAGGTGTCTTAAACCTATTTTTTGTAAAAGCTCAAATTTCCAACGGGAGATAAAAATCCCGTGCAACATTGAAAATAAAACATAGTACAATAACCCTCTATAATTTTTCATTATCAATATATCTTCAACAACAAAAAGTAATGTTAGACATGAGAGAACTATAGATTTGGTACACAAATGTCTAAACTAAAATTACAGTAGATGTCTTAAATTAAAATTATAACAATAAATATTATAGGCGATTGAAGTATTATTAAGTTATCATTATTATTAAGAAAACCAATAAAAGTTAAATTATAATAAATAAATAAAATATTAAAATGACTTATTTTTCACCTCCACCACTATGGCTCTATTCAACCCCCCAAAAACCATATTCAACGCAATAAATAATAAAAGAGAACATAATAAAAAACAAAATAATAAAAAAGGTGTTTTCACCTTTTCGGAATGAGTTAACCAAACTACACACCATTATAAACCTGAATAACCAACACCCATCTACATCAACACATACTAACTTTATACACCTTCGCCTCAGAAACCCACTTCAAACTAAAAATAAAATGCCTCTCTCTCTCGAACATTTTGAGTATGACGTAAAACCCAATATAACACATTGAATTAAAGATATTTTAGACAAATCTTACACTACTAAATAGTAAAAAACAGACTTAATATTAAAGGCTAAATATTGAAAGCTAAAAGCAAAACAAATATAACGAAAATAGGATGTACACCAAGAATATTTTTTCGAGAAAACTAAAAGAATAACTTAAGGTAAATCACCACTTTCAGTCCACGCACAAAACCAAAAAGGAAAGGAAAGAAACTCGTCATCTCAATTCGACTTAACAAAGTCTTTTTTCAATTATTTGGAGTTGGATATATGAATCCTATTTTTTCATCATAGGATTCATGTTTATAAGGATCTGAAAAAGTTTTATGCTGATTGTCAGCAACCTAACGTAACCCCCCTCCTTTATCTGGACTAGAGGCCGGCAGTGTCAAAAATAATAAGAAACTCGAGGACATGAAATCTAAAAAACACTTAACTTCAACCCAAAATCATAAATCGTAAAGCAAACTCGAGGAAATTTACAACTTATAACAAATACCAACAAAACCAAACCATACTGGGGAGAGTGTACCATAATGGATTGAAAGGATGGTTCTAATTCTGGTTTTGGGAGAGGTAGAAACATTAAGAAAGAGAGAGTAGAGGAGGATATATTTTTTTAAATGAGTACAACTCATGATGGGTAATATGACTCTCAATCAAGAGATGGGGAAAATGATTCAAAGTGTGGTGGGAGAGGGAGGGAAGAAGGAGAGGTTGGTAAAATGAGTACAAAATAGGTTATGTTAATTTTCAAATTAAAGCAAAGATTTTATTTCCAATGCTTCTTAAGACCCCATGAGACTAGGAATTAAAAGACATTTTTACCCTTTACTGGCTTTTCTACACTCGGGAATCGTACTACGTGGGTTACACTTTTGGTCCAGATTCATGTAACTTGATTACATTTTTGACCCAGTACTTGTTGTCTTATTCAAGCAATAGGAGCCGTTATATGAAAAATTCTAACTTTTAATCTCAGTCACGGGCTAGGGGAGATCAAAACCCCCTCCTCCTATGTGTATAAAGAGTAAGGTCCAAATGCATCATTCATGCATTATAAATAAACGGCATGAAAATATAAGGAAAACGACACTGTATGAGTTAAACCACTTATAACCCTCAAAAAGAAGGTTGACCCATTATTCTCTCAAACCAAACCCGGTTGATTCTCTCTCTCATCGCAGTCCACCACGAGAATAACACAGCCAGCTATCACGCCTCTATATCTCATCAGAGCAACTCAAATCTCACCGGTAAGTAAAAACATCCCCAATCTATAAAAAAAATGCAGTCCCCGATCTATAAATGAGTTGTCACCGGAGCACAGATTTAATATTTTTTAGATTCATTTTATTTCATTAGTTATTTGTGATAATTCTTTTGATCAGTTGCTGAGTTGAAGAAAAAACACCACGTTCAATTGTGTTTTCAACTCATTTGCTTGAGTTCAGTTGCACCCCTATTTTTTCCTCGTTCAATCTTTTTTTGCTATTTTTTTTTTCAATTAAAAGTTTCAATTTTTTATTCCATTGCTTTTGTTTCAATTTTTCAATTAACAGTTTCAATTTATTGTAAACCTAACAGTTTCAATTTGTTTTTTTTAGAAATGACAACAAGCAGTGATTCATATTATTCGAGAGTGAAATGTGCTTGTGGTGTTGATGCCATTATTCGTACATCGAAGACAACCACAAATCCCGAAAGGCATTTTTAGTGTTGTCCAAATTTTGAAGAAGGGTCTTGTAATTTATTGAAATGGTAGGACGATAAAAAGTTCGTGTGCAACGGAAAATTTGAGTTAGCGGCAAAGATCAATGAATTGGACGAACCGAATTCAATAACATTAGGGCAACAAAGACCAATTCGATGGACATGGAATTGGCGATACTCCGAAACGAATTCCACAAGTTTAGAATGGAAATTAAATGTATTTTTGTAGAACTGCTCGTGTTGTTCATTTATCGTGTGTTTCTCAATTAATTCTGAGTGCAATTTGTAATGTTGGATTTTGTGGTAATGAATTTGTAATGTTGGATTTTGTCGTGTAATTTGAAATGAAACAAAGTGCATAAGTCTCAATTTCGGCTCCTCCTTGTAGTCTTTGTGATCGCAAAGCAACTCTTGATGACAATTATGTGTAACACTCCTACTAAATTGGATCATAAATTCAAGTAAGGAATTGTTCTTCGACACGTATTTCTTGAAAAAAGACTCTGCACTTTCCGCTCTTTGGCTACTCATCATATTAGCATAGAAAATATGACTCACATACGGGGGGACCCATTTTTAACGACTTTCATGTAATGAATTACGCCACTTATTTTCACTTAAACTGCTTCTTGTCATAAGATCAAGCCACTTGACATCAAACTCATCCTTTGTCTTCGATTTCCAAATTTTTGCCCAGTTATACTCAAGGGGGCGAGGGTGAATTGAGTTTAGCAAATTTTTAGTCAAATTAATATTTCAGAAAAATATTGAATTTACAACACCTTATCAATTTTCAAATTAATAAATCTTAAATGATTAGAACAATGAATATCAAATAAATGCAAGAAATTAATTTAGACAAGCTAAAAAGAAGATTTTAACACTCCACAAATATTCAATTAATTTTGGTATTAAATATAAATTAATATTATGAAATTAATTAATTAGTTAAAAAATAATTATTTTAACCTTAAAAATAATTTTGTTAATTTTCAGAATTAATAAATTTGCAAATTAGTGTGCTGAAAATATTAACTCAAGTAAACACAAATAAAATATGCAAATAAAATGCGGAAAATAAATTACACTATATTTTAACGTTGTTCGTCCAAAACCCGATCTACGACCACACGCCTAAAGCTTCTGACTCCCTTGCGCTTCACTACCGTGATCCACTTAAACGGTAGGATCAAATTATCGCATACATTCGTTTGCAAGTTAACTTTGAGCTTCAAACACCGTGGCCCACTTGCGGGCAGGAACCAATCACCGTTACAACTCGAAGCTTCAACAAATCTTATTTTTGTAATATAAGGTTGAATAATGAAACTCCTTAAAAATACACTTTATATTATGAGTTTCTTCTTCTTCTTCTTCTTCTTCTTCTTCTTCTTCAATAAGACTTCAATAAATGATGTTGGTGTAGGCATAAGTCTTCTTCTTCAATAGTTGAGTAGATAGTAAAATTAATTGCGCTCTTGAATGTGTAGTAGCTGAATAATAAATGTGAATGCTCTCAATAAATTTTCAAGCCTTGCTCACAGTCCCATTCTTGTTGGTGTTTTATCTTCAATGTAGCTCTCTAGAACTTGTATAATAAAGTGTAAAACTTTGTTGCTCTTTTGAACTTGTATATATGAGCTGAATATCTTCAGTTGATCTCTATTTTTCGTGTGTCGTTTATGTGCTGAGTTCATGCTTCAACTAATCTTCATCTTGTGTATTTGTACCTTAAAAAAATGACCGTTGGAGCTTCTTCTTCAACTTCGAGAGGTATTAAATGAGGACCGATAGAAAGAGACATCAAATCTTCTTTACCATGATTTCTATCTAAAAAATATAGACTCATATAAATTGAGAGAGGTTAGAAGTGATGATGTTAGAAATAACACCACCCTTCAATGTGTTTGTAAGCTCAAATCAGTGATAACAATGGCAGCCCAAGTATATACTAAATATAAGAGATTGAGATGAGGAGAAGAGGATCAACACCAATATATAAGTGGTTTAACCAATTAGGCCTGCAACCACTGTGCAAGTGAGTGAATAAGGTCACTAAAATAGGGTACTAATGGCCATGGATACAATCTCTCATGCTTTCTCTCTCTACTATATAATTTGACAGACTTTAGCTAGGGTTGTAATTTAGGATCTTTCTCATGGTAGGAGAAGACAAGTATATATAGTGTTTGGGGGTGTAATGTACCCACCATGCATGCAATGAGCATGTGTGTGTTGATCTAGGCAATCTAATGAAGACATATGTCACTACCACATGTAGAGAATGATGATGAAATATTCCCCCACGTGAGGGGATTGATTTGGTTACAACTGAGTTTGCCCATGTGTTCCTCCCCTTGCACACGCCTATAAATTCTCGTCCTTAACCTTGACTGGTACAACCTCGGCCTGGAAGAGTATGAGGTTGGTGAAGTCTGACCATTGTCTCATCCGAGGTTATTCATGATGACCTTGGCCAGGTAATCCGGTCGAGGTTAGGTCGAAAGAGTTCTAAAGTCGGCCTGGGCTGATGATAGGGCTTCCAGATGGTTCCCCCATGTAACACTACTAATATCAATCGTTGACTGTAACGTCGGCTGAGGCTGATACTGCTGTTGGAGGGTGGTTGAACCCACGAGTCCTTGCAGACCTCGATTGATGTCCAACCGAGGTTGATGTATGAGGTAAATGTGATGTCGATTGTGGATGACCTGATGGATAACTGACCCCATGAGTTATGAAGACCTCGGTTGTTACCTGACTGTGGGGTAACTAGTAACGTCGGCCGTAGCCGACCTTATGTTGGATGAGATCACTGATCGTCAGTCTTGAGCCCTTACTACCTCGTCCATCAAGCTGGCCGAGGTTGGTGCCTCCGAGCTGTCAGGTACACTTTGGGCATATCAATCACCCCCTAGCCCTTAGTTACCTATGTAAATAGGTGACTAAGGGGTATGCAACTCCGTGGCTGTTCTTCCTTCCATGCCAACATTTCTTTGATAAGTGTCAACTACGAAAGTGGATAGCGTGCTTGGAAAGTGTAATGACGTTGATTGTCTTTTGGGCTCCCAAGGAAATGATGGGCCTTGGGACGCCTACGATCATACTTAAGGGTTTAAATTCCATTTCTCTCTCTTTCTTCTTCATTCCTCTCTTTCTCCCGCCTTGGTTATCTTTGCAACTCTCTCTCTACAAGAGTTTGGCTGCTGCATTTCAGAGGTTTCCTTATTTTCATTCCTCTTCTCCTACATTTCGCACTTCGACAGGTATTGTCTCTGAGAGGAGTGCGTGTGCACTCAAATAGAGATATTATTTAATTAAACACAGTTTTTATCAATTAAATCCTAAACATGCATCTATATGTGATTAAATATGATGATGAATCATGTAAGAACATTCAAACACATATATGTGAGGAAAAATCTCCCAAAGGGGCAAAATCATTTATTTTCATTATAATATTGTAACATAAAATTTCGGATTACAATGAAAATACAGTGACACAGAGTTACCCGCAGGCGTCGGATCTATAGTCGGCGGCTGGAAGTTTCCCTTTCCAGAAGGGCAGCAATGAAGAAGAAGAACGGTCTTCTTCACATGGGTACGAATAGACACACGGATGTGTTCTTGGGTTACAAACGGATTCACAAAGGATTGGAAGAGTTGTGTGAATCAAAACATGAGTCTTGGGACTCAAAAAGGTGAAGACTTGAGGTATTTGGACTCTCAAATTCGTCTTTTTAAGTCTTATAAAACAGCTCCCCCGAAGTTGGTATTTATAGGAAAATACATGAAGAGATCCACGATTTTAAAACTCTGAAATTCTATCCAGCATACAGGGAAACCGAACCGGTTCGGAACCCTTCGAACCGGTTCGGGTACCCCGAACCGGTTTGAGCTGGGTTCGGGGAAACTCGCTGGTCAAAGGGGCTTTCAGCACTTAGAAAAAATTCCAAGGTTTTTCTTGGAAATAACTCCATTTCAACGGGCCATAACTTGTTCACCGTAGCTCGGATTGAGGTGCCGTTTCTTCCAGTATCTTTTTTACGGCAATCTCTTCAACTTTCTAGTTGATCAGTCCTCCTGACGGTGGCTGTAAAATTACCAAATTGCCCTTGAACTTCCCTATCAAGCCTTGTTGCACTGTTTTGACTTCTCTTGCGTACCACTTGCTTTACGTGCCTAAAATCATGGAACGTGAAGTCGTTGAGGCAGATGAGGGACACATGATGGAAATCATAAATGCTTGATTCACGAAATTCGGATTGATGCCGTCTTGTGCGATTGTGTAGAGACGTGCCAAATGTAACGGCGTACGACATAAATAAATTAAACATTTCGGACATGATAAAAATGTCCTTACAAATCTCCCCCTGTGTCTATGCCGGTACATACATAAAAAATCCGAATTATCGAATAAAAAAATTTCCTATACAAATCTACCCTTCCATGAACCCAAAACTGGAAAGATAAAAATGAATAAGTCTTCATCGTTTGATCTTCAAATTTTCAATACATTCAAAGCTTTTCTCATCAGGGTGTGCAATTCAGAGATTATCAATGTAGTACCTACACACATGAGAACAAGTAAATACCACGTGACATATCGAGTCTGAAATGAGCTAATCATATATACCAATTTAAAATAGATCATTAAACTCCAAAAACTCCCCCATAAAATGATAATTCTTTCTCCCCCTTTTTATGATGTCCCGAAATAGACAGATATGGGAAGCATAAAAAGATGTACATGGAGAATGTCACAAGGTAGTAAACCACTATTTTTGAATTTTTCAAAATTTTTCACACAAATAATACAACAAAGAATCACACCATGAAAGATCACAAAAACAACCAAGTCAAGGATAGCGAAAATGAAGGGGTGTGATAAAATTCGATAGGAAAATCAATGCATACAAACATGACATATGTGCACGATGAATATCGAATATTCCTAACGAATGAACTCAAAGTCTTCCTTTGGTGTAAAAAGGGGGTAATATGGGACATTGACTCAATCAAATCAGCAAATCAAAGCTCAAAGTGATTTTCACACCAATAACGTCCAAAACTATTTCATGCTTTTTCAGGACTTTCAAGGAAGTGCAAACCCGTTTATATTCTCCAACCAAACTCCCTCAGATTTATATTTGGAATAGAGGCTTTCTAAATTCTCAAACTTTGGAGAATTAATGGTGAAACCTAAATGGCCCATATGTGGCATGAATTGCTTTTTATTGCCTTTAAATTTTTTCGGGCTCTTTTAACCTCTTTGGACCCCGGATAATAAAATTCCTCCATTTTTTAGGTCCTTTTGAATGGTGGCTTTTTGCGCAAAGAAGAGATAATTACCTTTCGTAGACCCTCCCCATTCTTAAATAAACACTCAGTCTCACAAAAATGGTTTTTACATGCATTCCAATCTTCTCAAGTTTTATCGCATATTGTAAGTTGTATAGACAAAATTGAGATGGAAACACTCAAGCCAACATGTGATAGACAAGTACAATAATCAAATAAAGCCGTGCATGTGTGCAATAAAGGAGATAGGAGTCAAACATGTAGGAAAATATCACTAATTACATCTCAAAGACTCCATACAATGTAAAGCACATGGATGAAATGAAGTAGCGTCTCAAATCTCTATCAAACAGTCACGTGGATAAATGGAATGAAATTAGTGACTTGGCTATCTTAAATGCTCATCCATAAAAGGTGCATAATAAAATACAAAAATCTTTTTGTGCTTTTCTGAAATATTAATATACAAAAATAAAATTCTTTTTGGATTTTTCAAAAGAATAAATAAATAGTTGTACAGCAAGGCATTGATACATATAAAACAAACTAGCAATAGGAAGCATATGATATGAACATGAAAAAGCATCATATTCTAGACATAGACCAACCCCTCAGTCAACCGTGTAAATCCCCAAAGATTTCCTAAGACTCTCAAATCTAAGGGCATCTAAAGGTTTCGTGAAAATATCGGCTAACTGACGGTCGGTGGGAACAGAACTCAGGGATACGAGTTTCTCCTCAACTAACTGTCGTATAAAGTGCTCACGTATCCTAATGTGCTTGGTACGCGAATGTTGGACTGGATTGTGGGATATGTGTATCGCGCTCGTGTTATCACATGAAATAATCATGGTGTCCTGTGAAATCCCATAATCCTCCAGCATTTGTTTCATCCATAAGAGTTGCGTGCAATAACTCCCGGCGGCTATGTACTCAGCCTCCGTAGTGGACAAAGAGATATAATTTTTCTTCTTGCTCAGCTAGGAGACAAGAGCAGAACCAAAATAGAAACACCCACCAGAAGTGCTCCTACAACCATCTACATCCCCGGCCCAATCGGCATCTAAATAGGCGGACAAATTGTCATCAGTATCAAAGGGATACCAAATACCGTATGAGAGAGTCCCACTCACATATTTAATAATACGTTTTAGAGCAAGTAAATGTGACTCTTTCGGGGACGCCTGATATCGCGCACAGACTCCAACACTAAAGGCTATGTCGGGATGACTAGCAGTCAAGTAGAGAAGACTACCTATCATACTCCGATACAAGGTTTGCTCTACGTCTTTACCTGAAGTGTCCTTACTAAGCTTGGTAGTGGTACTCATAGGTGTACGTGCATGCTTAGCGGAGTCTATACCAAATTTCTTCACTATGTCTCTAGAATACTTGGATTGGGAGATGAACATCCCATCCTCTAGCTGACGAACCTGGAGACCAAGGAAGAAAGTAAGCTCACCAACCATGCTCATTTCAAACTCACTTTTCATCTCCTCTTCAAAGTGATGAGCATGTTGAGAGCACGTAGATCCAAAGACTATGTCGTCCACATAGACCTGGGCAACCAAAATTGCACCGTAATCTCTCCTGACGAACAACGTCATATCAACTCCCCCTCTCTTGAAGCCACGGGCTAAGAGATAGGAAGTAAGCCTCTCGTACCAAGCATGGGATGCTTGCTTCAAACCATACAAGGCTTTCCTCAGTTAGTAGACGTGCTCCGGGTGCTTAGGGTCTTCAAACCCTTTTGGTTGTTCCACGTAAACCTCCTCCTGTATAATGCCATTCAGAAAGGCACTCTTGACATCCATCTGATATCACTTGAAGCACACATGACATGCGATGGCGAGTAGTAAACGGACGGACTCAAGCCTCGCAACAGGAGCAAATGTCTCCCCAAAATCTACACCCTCTATCTGTGTGTATCCTTGAGCGACCAACCTAGCCTTATTTCGGATTATGGTACCATTTTCATCCATTTTATTCGTGAAAAACCACCGGGTACCTATCACATTAGTCTCACTAGGTCGGGGGACTAGTTCCCATACATTATTCTTTTTAAACTGAAGCAACTCATCCTACATAGCAGATATCCGGTGTTCATCCTTGAGTGCTTCTTTATGATTCTTGGGCTCGACTTTGGACGTGTAGCAAAGATGGTGAACAACGTTCTCTAGCTGAGCACGAGTCTTGACCCAAAGAGTGGGATCACCAACAATGGCAGAAGGTTCATGACTCTTGCGAAGCCAAGCAGGTGTTCCCATAACACAGGAGTGGGGACCACAGAGTGTGGGTGCGGGACAAGTAAATCACTGTCAGAAAAGTCCTCATGCTCACACTGAAGTTTAGGATTAATAGCCGTCAGAGGTTCGTCATCTTGCACGGTGATGTTTATTGACTCCATAACCTTAAAGATCTTCAGGTTAAAAACTCGGTACGCTCTACTATTCGATGAATAGCCTAACAATATTCCCTCGTCGCTCCGGGAGTCAAACTTTCCTAATTGCTCTTTATCCCGTAGGATGTAGCATTTACTTCCAAAAACACGGAAATATGCCAGGTTGGGCTTCTTGCCAGTCCACAACTCATAAGGTGTCTGAAGTGTGTGTGGATGCAGATAAACCCTATTCACCGTGTGGCATGCAGTAGAGACTGCCTCTGCCCAAAATCTCCTAGAAACTTTACGACCTAGAAGCATAGATCTAGCCATCTCCTGGATCGTTCTATTCTTTCTCTCAACAATCCCATTTTGCTGAGGAGTCTTCACAACAGAAAACTCATGTTTGATCCCAAGGCTATCACAATACAAATCTACCTTTGCTTCCTTAAATTCAGTGCCGTTGTCACTACGTATCCTGTTAATAGTGACTCCGTGTTGATTTTGCAGGACACGACACTTGGTCATTAAAAACTCTACAACATCAGATTTCTCTCTCAGAAAACCTACAATGTAGTATCTGGAGAAATCATCCACCATCACGAGGATATACCTCTTACCACCCAGACTCTCGGTACGATTAGGACCCATAAGATCCATATGTATAAGCTCAAGAACACGAGAGGTGTTAATGGAATGCAACTTCGTATGAGGACTACGAATTTGTTTTCCTAACTAGCAGGGTACACAAACCATCAAAGTTGGCCTTCCAAGAGATGGTAAGCCATGTACTAGGTCCTTTTTAGCTAAGCGAGTGAGATCTCTAATATTCACGTGACCTAGACGTTGGTGCCACAGATCCATAGGAGTGATCGTGGCGCTGTTGCAAATAAGTGAGGAAGTAGGCTCAGTCCCATAAAAATTATCCTCGGTCCTCACCCCTTGCATCAAAATTTTACCGGCTTGATTGTAGACATTACACGCGTCCCGGTCAAACTTTACTGCAAAGTCAGTGTCGCACAGTTGGCTAATGCTGAGAAGGTTTACTTTTAAACCTTTGACGTATAACACATTCTCTAGCTTAGGAAATCCTGGTAACTCTACAGTACCTCTTCCTACAATGCTAGACTTGCTCCCATCTCCAAAGGTGACTCTGCCATCCAGATAATCCTCAAGAGATGTAAAAAATGAGGCATCACCTGTCATATGTCTGGAGCATCCACTGTCAAAATACCACTGTGAGGTATTATGTGCTTTGAGAGCAACATGAACAACAAAGGCCTTTTTATCTTTCTTAGGCACCCATGAAGTGGTAACCTTTTGTTTGCCTTTGTTGTTGTTGGTTTTAGCTGGAATGTGAGAAGCATTCACTGACGGGAAAGACATCTGTCGGAATTCCTCCATCAAACTCTGAGACGTGGCAGCTAAAAACTAAACTCGCTCTCTCAGTCTAGAAAATTCATCAGTATGATGTGGAGGAGCAGTAGTACGTCATGTCCGACCCATGCTATAGCCAAACTCCCTGAGGTGGCCTTTTCTTTTGCAATAAGTACAAAAGAACACAGTCAAAGGCGGACCTTGGTTTACTTTTCTTGGTCGAACTCTCTTTCGAGATTTTTGACGATGGCCATAAGGATTCGCAGTAAACTCAGGAACTGGTCCAGGTGAAATTTGGGAGGTGGAGGCACCATCATAACCAATTCCCTGCCTATCACCAAAACTTAAAGAGGGCCGAGGAGCATCTTTCCTATTTTCCCTGATCTGTCCTCGATTTGTACCTTGACTTTATGTGCTTTCTCAAGATCATGAGTCAGCTGGGCAACAAGGGCCTTAAGTTTCTTCCGAGTTTCCACGGAGGAATGGAGCTCACTCGTAAGACTAGCCACTTGTTTAGTCAAGTCCCCTCACTCTTTCTCAAAATTACTCTCTTTCTGTCTAAACAAACTCTCTTTCTCAACACATGCATATTCTCTCTCTCTCAGGGCGGTGCAGGTGGAGGACTCTCTCTCTCTCGCTTTTCTTAAATCTTCCTCTAAGGCGGTGATCTTAAGAACTAACACTTTGTTACGCTTTTTAGTTTTAAAAGACTCAGAATATAACTCAGCGTAGGCGCGTTGAATATCACTCTCGCTCTCACTTGTGTCATCCTCCCCCTCACTCACATCGATTTCACCGTCGAGGTGTCCCTGTGATGCAGCATCCTCATCGTCGTGAGAGGAACTAGAAGTTCTCACATGACTATCCATGAATGCGGTGAAGTTACACTCACGCGGTGACTCAACTCCAGAATCCACCGACTCGACCTCACTGTCATCGCTAAGGGTAGCATTAAGGACAACCTTCCATTTCTCTCGGTTAAGACGTGTGGCACACTCAAAGGCTCTATGACCCGTACTGTCGCACTCAAAGCATCTCTCACTTTCTTTCTTAGGAGGATCTTTAAAAACTTTTTCATTTTTCTTTTCAAACTTATTTTTCTCAAATTTCTTTTTATCTTTAAAATTGCCATTTTTCTTAAATTTGAGAATTCTTTTGATTTTTTTTGCAAAAAGAGCCAAATCATCTAAGTCAAAATCACAATCAGAATCTGACGTGTTAGTCTCTCTCTTTCTAGATGACTCTACCCTCTTTCTAGCCGACTCCTCACTCTTTCTCTCTTGGGCATTAAGTGCAAGTCCCTTATCTTTAAACCTAGCAATTTTAGGGAACATATCAATTTCATAAGTCTGCAAATCTCCTACAAGTTCTTCCAATTTTAGTGTATTTAAATTACCCATAGAATTTAGCACAATGACTTTAGGGATAAAATGCTTAGGCAAAGAACGAAGAATATTTTTAACAACTCTAGCATTAGGAATATGTTCACCAAGATTCAAGCTAGTATTAATAATGTCAGAAAGCCTAGCATAGAAATCATCAAAACATTCAGTCTCATGCATGGTGATTGTTTTAAATTGAGTTGTCAAATTATGCAATTTAGACTCTTTCACAGCATTAGTTCCTTCATGGGTGAGTTGTAAAACATCCCATGCCTCTTTTGACGTGGTGCACGTCATTATGCGTTTGAACTCATCAGGTGTGACAGACCCAGAAATAGCACTCAGACCTTTAGAATTAAATGATGACCATCTAAATTCGTCTTCAGTCCAAGAAGTGACAGGTTTTAAATTGATCACATTATCAATAGTGACGGAGGGAGGTGTCCACCCTCTTTCAACCAAAATCCAAACACGTTCATCAATGTCTTTTAAAGCAGATCTCATACGGGCTTTCCAATATGCATAGTTTGTCCCGTAAAAAACTGGCATTTTATTATATAACTTCTCCATAATGAACACACTCGTTTTCAAAAATCAATTTTTCAGAAAATTGATATCTTAGAAAAATTTTGAGGAAAATTACACGGTAAAATTGTGTAACTGGCTCTGATACCAATTTGAGAGGAGTGCGCATGCGCTCAAATAGAGATATTATATAATTAAACACAGTTTTTATCAATTAAATCCTAAATATGCATCTGTATGTGATTAAATACGATGATGAATCATGTAAGAACATTCAAACACATATATGTGAGGAAAAATCGCCCAAAGGGGCAAAAACCATTTATTTTCATTATAATATTGTAACATACAATTTCGGATTACAATGAAAATACAGTGACACAGAGTTACCCACAGGCGTCGGATCTGTAGTCGGCGGCTGGAAGTTTCCCTTTCCAGAAGGGCAGCAATGAAGAAGAAGAACGGTCTTCTTCACAAGGGTACGAATAGACACACGTATGTGTTCTTGGGTTACAAACGGATTCACAAAGGATTGGAAGAGTTGTGTGAATCAAAACATGAGTCTTGGGACTCAAAAAGGTGAAGACTTGAGGTATTTGGACTCTCAAATTCGTTTTTTTAAGTCTTATAAAACAGCTCCCCCGAAGTTGGTATTTATAGGAAAATACATGAAGAGATCCACATTTTTAAAACTCTGAAATTCTATCCAGCGTACAGGGACACCAAACCGGTTCGCCCCCCGAACCGGTTCGAGCTGGGTTCGGGGAAACTCGCTGGTCAAAGGGGCTTTCAGCACTTAGAAAAAATTCCAAGGTTTTTCTTGGAAATAACTCCATTTTCAATGGGCCATAACTTATTCATCGTAGCTCGGATTAAGGTGTCATTTCTTCCAGTATCTTTTTTGCGTCACGAGCTTCAACTTTCCAGTTGACCGGTCCTCCGGACGGTGGCTGTAAAATTACCAAATTGCCCTTGAACTTCCCTATCAAGCCTTGTTGCACTGTTTTGACTTCTCTTGCGTACCACTTGATTTACGTGCCTAAAATCATGGAACGTGAAGTCGTTGAGGCAGCTGAGGGACACATGATGGAGATTATAAATGCTTGATTCCCGAAATTTGGATTGAGGCCGTCGTGTGCGATCGTGTAGAGACGTGTCAAATGTAACGGCGTACGACATAAATAAATGAAACATTTCGGACATGATAAAAATATCCTTACAGTCTCCACTCTACTTTGCCATTTTAAGCCTTTAATTCTTATTTCTTCATTTTTCGGTGAGTTTTTTAGGTTTTTTGGCCACTATTTTGCATTTTTCGGTCACTGTTTGAATTTTCTAGTGGCTCTTGTTCTTGACTGTTCTTAATTGTTCTTACTCAAAATCCCAGTTTGATCCTTAGTTAGGTTGAGTCAAGTTGATTATTTTTGGTTTAGGCCCCAAGTTTAAGGTCGTCTTCCTATGCTCAGACCTCTTTATAAACTCATAGAATATTCCCCCTCTCTTAGGGATAAGACCTTTACCAAAATTAGGCAAATAGAGCTAGCCCAAGAGGAAGCTCGTAGGGCTGAGGCCTTTCCCCCAGACCTATCTTTCCCCCGCCTCTGAAGGTGGTATACCCTGAACCAGCCGAGACTACTGAGCCATCAGAGGATCCAATTGATCCCTCTCCCATGTGTGAGTTTGAGTCATCAACCTCAGACCCTATGTCTGTAGATTCATTCCAGGAGGCAATAGATTTCTCCATTAGGCAAGATTAGGTCCCTGATCAGGCTGAGGTCCAAAGTTGCACCTCGTCCCATAACGATTCCACCACTTCACGGACCTCTTCTAATGTTGAATTTGTGGGGTCGAGTGTGGATGTGACCCCAATTAATGATGATATTCCCCTGTTGGCCTCCACAGGGGCTGAGTTCTCTCAGAGTTTCCCTTGAGGTGTTCCTACACATACCCAGGTTGATGTTGTTAGGGATGAGGATGACATTTATGAGAGTGATGTTGATACCTCAAAGGCAACCAAGATAGAGAGTACTATTGCTGAGTTTGACCTGTTAGCCTTTAGGCACCTTTATTCCATAGGGCCTTCTATCAAACTTAGGAGACCTTTGAGGGATGAGAGGGCGTTTGGTGGCCGAGATGGGGAAATCTGCGTATGTGAGCAGATGTTTAAGTTAGGATTTCATCTCCCCATCCATCCAATAATTAGAGCCATATTATCCCATATTAACGTGGCCCCTTCCCAATTATCTCCCAATGCTTGGAGGGTGATGAATGGATCCATTGTCCTATGGAGGGAAGTCCTTCATTCAGACCTTCCTGTCAAGGTCTTCACAGGGTGCTACGTTCCATCCTCTTCCAGGAACCACCCCAACTACTACCACTTCTTAGTTAGGAAGCTTGATAAGAAGATGATGTTGGTCACGCAGACCTTTAATCATAACTGGAAACCACAGTACTTATTCATCTCAGGAGCTGAGGACCCCTCTGAGGTGGGGAAAATTGTCATTGGCTGCCAAAGCCGATCCTGGGTTAAGACAGGATAACCTTCAAAAGGTCAAAGACCTTCAAGATCAGGGGGAGCTTGGCTGGATAGTCAAGTACGATCATCTGATGACCCCTACTACCTCTCTAAGACGGTCTTGGGGGGAAGTCCTTTAGCCGAGCTTCATAAGTGTTTATTTTGCTAAGTTGTACCTCTGATATTTAATGTCTCTGATTTACTAACTCAGACATATTTTTTACAGAACGCCCAGAAGGTATATCAGATGACCTGTGGGAGATGTCGCACCAAGCCTAATCAAGTTGGTGAAGAAAGCTAGGCTCAATGCTCCTCCTCCTCCCGCACCAAAGTAGAACGTCGGCACCTCTAAGATCGATGCTACGAAAAAGAGGAAATACACTACTGTTGCCTCAGAGGATCAGAGGCCGAGCAAGCACCAAAAAGCAATCCCAATCTCTTCTGATGATGTATTGGGTGCTCGTCTGGAGAAGTTGAAGATTAGTGACAGCCTAATAGGTCATGGTCTAAAGGCAATGGATACCATTATCTCTGCGATGACCGATGCAGATAAGCGTTTTCTACGCTCCATTAATACCCCTCTGCTGGCAGAGTTTTGACTTCACAAGTCTATCCAGGTAAATTTTTTTGATTTTTTATTCCAAGTCTAACCTCGAATTTTATTGGATTAAGGTTTGCATTCACATGTCTGACTTTGTATTATAGGGTATCCTATCCATGCACCAGTTTATTGACTGGACCTTAAGGAAGCTGCCATTAATTGAGAAGGGAAAAGAGGCCCAGAAGGTGGAGGCCTCTCTAAATGCTGAGGTGGAACGTCTGAAGATAGGCTTGGCTGAATCTGAGAATAAAGTGAAGCAGAGGGACAGGGACATTCCTAAGCTCCATAAGGACCATACCTCTGCCCTGAAGGCGCAGGATGACGTTCTTCAATAAAAGGTTGATGATGTAGTGAAATCTTCCCTTGAGGATACCTCTGAGAAGATCTTGGGCGACTACGAGGTCTCTGACGAATTTGTAAGCTTCGTCTTTGAATACCTTGAAAGAGGTGTTAAAGCTACTAGTAAATGGGTGGCCATCAAAGAAAAGGAGTCAGGGAGTTTGACATCCTCGGACTTCATTAGTCTCGGCTATGGTAACCCTCAGTTTTCTCAGGCCTTGCAAGAGGTTGAGGAGGAAGCTACTGCTCCTGTAGAGATCGCACCACTAAAGGTTACAGAGACTGAGGATGCCAACCCTCAAGATGATGGGGTTGAGATTACCAATGTCGGCCAAAAAAATAGGGCCGAGGTTACCAACCCTATAACTGCAGACACCTAGCCCATGATTTGTGAAGATTTACACTTGCAATCTTTACTTCTCATTTGTAACTGTCTGTAATCTCTGATAACATTCTCTTGCACGATTTGACTTGTAATTCAAACTTCTTCATGATATATCATCCTCTTCAGAGGATTTTGCTTCTTTTAATGATTGCTCCTTTGAATAGTTTTTATATGTCATAGGATGGTGTTTGTATTAAGGTCTGAAGTCTCAACATCATAGTGTCTTCATTAATTTCATCAAATTAATGATGTTTAAGGTCCGAGGTCACCAAAATATGATGTTTCACCTCAGACCCTATCACCAAATTATGATGTTTCAAGGTCTGAGGTCATCAAACTAAGATGTCACCCTTATAAATTTCACTAAATTAATGATGTTTAAGGTATGAGGTCCTCCAAATATGATGTTTCACCTTAGACCTTGTCACCAAATTATGATGTTTTAAGGTCTGAGCTCATCAAACTAAGATGTTCCCCTCATAAATTTCACCAACTTAATGATGTTTAAGGTCTGAGGACATCCAAATATGATTTTTCACCTCAGACCCTGTCACCAAATTATGATGTTTTAAGGTCTGAGGTCATCAAACTAAGATGTTACCCTCATAAATTTCACCAAATTAATGATGTTTAAGGTCTAAGGTCATCCAAATATGGTATTTCACCTCAGACCTTGTCACCAAATTATGATGTTTTAAGGTCCGAGGTCATCAAACTAAGATGTTACCCTCATAAATTTCACCAAATTAATGATGTTTAAGGTCTGAGGTCATCCAAATATGATGTTTCACCTCAGACCCTGTCACCAAATTATAATGTTTTAAGGTCTGAGGTCATCAAACTAAGATTTTACGCTCATAAATTTCACAAAATTAATGATGTTTAAGGTCTGAGGTCATCCAAATATGATGTTTCACCTCAGTCCTTGTCACCAAATTATGATGTTTTAAGGCATGAGGTCATCAAACTAAGATGGTACCCTCATAAATTTCACCAAATTAATGATGTTTAAGGACTGAGGTCATCCAAATATGATGTTTCACCTCAGACCTTGTCACTAAATTATGATGTTTTAAGGTCCGAGGTCATCAAACTAAGATGTTACCCTCATAAATTTCACCAAATTAATGATGTTTAAGGTTTGAGGTCATCCAAATATGATGTTTTACCTCAGACCTTTACACTAAATTATGATGTTTTAAGGTCTGATGTCATCAAACTAAGATGTTACCCTCATAAATTTCACCACATTAATGATGTTTATGGTCTGAGGTGGTCCAAATATGATGTTTCACCTCAGACCTTGTCACCAAATTATGATGTTTATAGGTCTGAGGTCATAAAACTAAGATGTTACCCTTATAAATTTCACCAAATTAATGATGTTTAAGGGCTAAGGTCATCCAAATATGATGTTTCGCCTCAGACCCTGTCACCAAATTATGATGTTTTAGGGAAGAGGTCATTGTATAATGATGTTACCTCATATTTTTACCATTAAGGCAATCCACATAAAGTATTGACATAGGAACTGCTCTTATCATTAATATTTCTCTTCATAACATGATACATTTATATAAAAACAATTACAGCATCATATGTAGTACTTCTTCAGGTGATCAACATTCCATAGATTGGAGAAAGGTTCCCCTTCGAGATTTTCTAGCCGGTAGGTACCGGGTACATCCTCATCGACAACTTTGTAGGGACCATGCTAATTTGGGTGAAGCTTATTTGTCTTCTGCAATGTCTTCTTCAGCACCAGGTCTTCTACAACTATATGTCTTAATTTCACCCTTTGATTGTAGAACTTTGTTATTCTCTGTTGGTAGGCTGCCTGTCTGATCTCAGCGTCTTTCTTCTTTTCCTTAATCAAATCTAGGTCAAGTCTTCTCTCTTCTCTATTCTTGTCGGGGTCATAAGCCTGAACTCTGTGAGTGGGGAGTCCTACTTCTGTAGGTATGACGACTTCTAATCCATGTGCTGACATAAATAGGGTCTCCCCCGTTGGTGTCCATACCGTTGTTCTGTAGGCCCATAATATTGCATCAACCTCTTTCGTCCATCTCCCCTTGGCCTCCTCTAACCTCTTCTTAATCCCATCGAGGATCGTTCGGTTCGTGACCTCAGTCTGCCCATTTGCTTGGGGTCGTCCAGGAGAAGAGAAAAATTGCTTGATCCCGACTCTCTCGCAGTATTTTTCTAAGGAAGAATTCTTGAACTAGGTTTTGTTGTCTGAGATGAGGGTGTTCAGAAGACCATACCTGCATATAATGCTCTTCCAGATAAACCGGAAGGTTTTCTGCTCTGTAATCATGATAATCGGCTCAGCCTCTACACACTTGGAGAAATAGTCAATCGCTACTATCATAAATCGGTAATTATTCGTAGCCCTTAGCAATGGTCCCACCAAGTCAATCCCCCATATCAAAAATGGCCAAGGGGAACTAATTGATGTCATAGGTTGATGAGGGATAGTGGAGAATCTCTGGCACTTGTTACACCTCTTCACGTAGGCTGCAACGTCCTTAGCCAAGGTCGACCACCAATATCCCTGCGTAACTATCCTCTTAGCTAAAGGTCTTTCTCCTATGTGAGTGGAGCAAGAACCCTCATGTATATCCTGTAGGACGTGGGGGACCTTTGTGGTATGGACACATCTGAGAAGAGGAATTATAAATCCTTTCTTATATAGGACCTCTCCTACTATTGAGAACTTTGCATCTCTATACCTCAATTTACTCCTTTCCAGCTTCGATTCCGATAGCTTTCCCTCTCTAATATATCTGATAAGGGGGTCCATCCATGATTCTCTTAGGTTCAAGTTGAGGTAAGATCTAGCAACCTCTTCTTCCTCCATGGTTGGTTTGAGAAGGATGTCGACTGGCACTGTCCTTCTGATGCTTGTCCTTGTTGCTGAAGCCAACCTTGCTAGTGCATCTGCATGGCTATTGTTTTGTCAAGGTACCCTCTTCATCTTCACCTCTTCGAAGCCTTCTAGAATCATTCTTACCCTCTTCAGGTATTTGGCCATCTTTCTATCCTTGGACTCATATACTCCAAGTAATTGGTTGACAACCAACCTCGACTCACTGTGAAATAGGAGTCGGCCAACTCTAAGGGCTTTTGCCAAGGAGAGGCCTGCTATCAAGGCCTCATATTCTGACTCATTGTTTGATGCCTTGAAGTTGAACCTTAGCGCATATTCAACGTCTGTACCATCCGGAGCTGACAATATCAACCCTACACCGATTCCACTTTCGCAAGAAGACCCGTCAACAAAGAGGTTCCAAACATCTTCATTCGAAGAGAAGCTCCCACTGACAGGGTTCCTTGCTTCAAGAGGTACCTGTCTTCCTCATTTTCAACTATTCCGTTTCTGGTTCTACTGGACACAACCTCTTTTGGGTCTCAAAAGACGTTACTATTTGATCCCTGTTCAATCTTTGGATTATTCTCAACATCAGCCTCTTCCCATGTGAACTCAGCAATAAAGTCTGCGAGTGACTGCCCTTTAATGGGCACCCTAGGTTCATAAATAAGGTCATACTCTCCCAACTCGATGGCCCAGGTCATCAATCTGCCTGACTTCTCAGGCTTGTGGAGGACTTGCATTAGTGGGGAGTCAGTGAGGATGACCATAGAGTGGACATGGAAATAGGGTTTCATCTTCCTGGAAACATATATCAAAGCGTAGGCCAACTTCTCCACTCGAGGATAGTTTTGTTCAGACCCCTGAAGGACCTTACTATTAAAGTATACAGGACTTTGTATCCCAACGTCTTCCCGTACTATGGTTGCACTTACAGCTGACTCTGAAACTGCTAGATAGACATACAACTTCATTCCCAGAATGGGCCGAGATAAGAGTAGTGGGGATTTGAGGTAGTACTTGATGTGTTTACAGGCCTTGTCCCACTCTTCGTCCCATTCGAAGGCCTTTCTAAGCACTTTAAAAAATGGAAGGCACTTGCCCGTAGCTCTAGAAATAAACCTATTGAGTGTTGCAACTCTTCTGGTGATCCTCTGAACGTATTTTATAGTTCTTGGTGCCTTCATATCAAGTAAATCCTTGATATTTTAGGGGTTGGCCTCTATCGCCCTCTCGTTGATGATAAATCCAAGGAATTTTCTGGCTCCTACTCCGAAGACACACTTGGAAAGATTGAGTTTCATCCTGTATGAGTCCATAGTGTCGAAAGTTCTCTCCAGGTCTGCTACATGGGTGCAGGCCTTTAAGCTCTTAGTCAACATATCATCTATATATACCTCCATGGTCTTGCCAATTTTATCTCAAACATCTTATTTACAAGACGTTGATACGTGGCCCCTGCATTTTTCAAGTGGAAGGGCATGACCTTATAGCAATAGGTCCCCTTATCTGTGATGAAGGCTGTCTTCTCTAAGTCTTTAGAATCCATAAAGATCTGATTATAGCCTAATACGCATCCATGAAGATCATAAGTTCGTGCCCTACCATTGCGTCTACCATTTGATCGATCCGAGGTAAGGGATAGCTATCTTTAAGGCAAGACTTGTTCAGGTCAGTGAAGTCTACGCACATCCTCCATTTTCCATTGCCTTTGGGCACAATGACGGCGTTTGATAACCACTCTGGGTATATGACCTCCCTAATGAATTATGCCTATTCTAACTTTCTTACCTCTTCCCTGATGACATCATAATTTTCCGTGGAGTAAACTCTTCGCCTTTGTTTAATTGGCTTATCATCTTCTGCTATGTTGAGTTTGTGGCACATAACCTCGAGGTCGATGCCAGTCATGTCTGTGTGGCTCCAAGAGAAGACACTCTGTATCTTTTTCAAAAATATTATCAGCTCTTCCTTATTCTTCGATCTTAAGGCCTTGCCGATTTGGATGGTTTTTTCCGGTTTGTCCTCATTGAGGACGATGAATTCTACCTCTTCCGTGGCCTCTCCTTTCTTTAACATTATTTCATCACTGGGATCAGGTGTATCAATGTTATACATTATTGTTTCCCTCTTATGGGCCTCTCTCTCTTCTGCCGAGTTGAAGTAGCATTCTCGTACCGTAATCTGGTCACCTTAAACTTCCCCTACCCCAAAGGGGGTCGGGAATTTTAGTATTCGGTGGACCATCGACGAAATGGCCTTAAACTCCTTAAGGGCTACTTGTCCTATGATGAGGTTATATGCCGAGAAGACATTTTCATCCATAATGAAAAAATTGATCTTTCGGGTCAACCTCTTAGGCCACTCGTCTCACATTCGTACATCCATCTCATACATGCCTAAGGGGTGGACCTTCTCTCCACTGAAGCCAATCAATGGATGATGATAGGGTACCAGCCTAGCTCTGCTGAGGCCTAGGTTCTTAAAACAGTGCCAGAACATTACATCTGATGACCTTCCTACGAGGATTCTATGTACCTCACGTCTATGCACTCTTGTTGTAATTACTAAAGGGTCATCGTGTGGAACTAAGATACCTTTAAAATCAAGTCGGGGGAACCCAACTATAAGAGTATCCATATCTACCTTCTTCCTTTTCTATTTAGCCTCTAAAAACGCCAGATTCATAACCTCCACTTTGGTTACTGACTTAGCTTATGCCTAATGAGCTTTACGGTCAGCTACTTCAGAGACACCCATTGCTAGTCCTCCACATATGGTGTTAAAACCAAAGGATATCATTCCAACCATCTTCACAGGGGCATTGTCATCTTTCAGTGGGAGGTCTGGATCGTCCTCATTATCAGCATCTCAGTCATCATCTCTTCTCGCTAGGTGTCATCTCGACATCTGCCGCTTCTCTTCTTTTTAGTGTCATCTCTTCCCCTCTTACGAGCCTTACCATCGACATACTTCCTCAATTTTCTGGACTTCAACATCTTCTCGATTTCATCCTTCAAAGCGAAGCACTTGTCTGTCACATGGTCGTGGTCTTGGTGGATTTCACACCATAGGTTTTTATTCCTCTTATACGGAGGAGCCTTCAGCTTCTCCGACCATCTCAGAGACCGGTCATTCTTGATCTCATTGAGGATGTGTTCGCAGCTCACAGTTAGAGGAGTATAAGGTGCAAACTTGTCATCTGCAAACCTCTTTTTCCCGTCTTTCTTTCTTTAAAACTTCCCGCTGCCACTTCCGTTCTCATCCTCATACTTTGCGACCATAGCCTCTTCAGCGTTCATGACCTTTCTTGTGATTGCTAATAGCTCTGCCATGGACTTATGAGGGTCTTTCGTAAGCTTCCATAGTAACTTCCCCTTCTGGAGTCCCCCCTATGAGGGTTGTCATGGCTATATTCTCTTCATAGTCTTCAACCTCTAATTTTTCTTTGTTGAATCTAGCAATGTAGTCTCTTAGCCTCTCGTTCTTGCCTTGCTTGACATACAACAAATGGCTGGTCTTCTTTTGAGGTCTTACCCCAAAATAGAAATTGTGAATGAAACATTCAGCCAAGACCTTAAAGTTCTCAATTGAGTTCTTCGAAAGAGAGGTAAACCAGATGTGTGCACCTCCTGTCAAAGTCCCAGAGAAGGCCCGACACTTTATCTCATTTGGGATTGAATAAATATCCACCGCAGACTGGTACATCTCAATGTGATATATAGGGTTGGTACTATCATCATACTTGGGAGACACCGTAGGTGGATTGAATTTGGTAGGGGTTGGGAAGCTCACTATTTTGGCCACGAATGGGGAACCCTATGAGAAACCTCTTTACAAGGGGACTCGGCTTTTAATGAGGTCCCTTATCTTCTCTTTAAGATGTTGAATGGAGTCATTACATGGCTTTGAAACTTCGGACTAGAAGAGGTTGTCCCCAACCACCTCTAAGGGGTGGACTGAGGGTTCCCCAGCCGCTTCACAACATCGGTTGTTGACCTCCTCTTGATCCCTATCTCACCCTTGACGAGGTCGACCATATTGGGGTCGGCCATGATGAGGTCAATGTTCCCCCTCTTCCCTTTGTGAGCCTGCTACACTTCTTGACCTGGATAACCTCTGCCTCAGGTCATTTACTGGGCCAAGCCTTTCAAAGGCCGACCCTCTGCTCAACTGATCAAAAGTTGATCCTCTCTACTAGGCACCACCGTCTCTTTTGTCACCAACACCTCGGCTTTGGTGGATAGGACATACAGTGTTGTTCGAAACCTCATACGGATCCCACCAGCCTTTTAGAGCATCTTTTGCCTCCATATCGTCATACCTATTACTAGGTCAAGGGTGTCCTTGCCTACCTAGATGTAAATGCCTAGGGTTAGCAACGTCCTTCCTCCGTTAAGGTGTAGGTTGGTCTTTTTACGGTGCCTGGGGTGGTCCCCTAGCTTCAGGATGGGGTTGAGCCTCCTCTGGAGTAATCATCTCCGGTGAGACCCCAGGTGGACTCATTATATTTTGACTGAGCTGTGAAAACTGCTCCTTCATCTCTTGCTACGTCGCAGCCAAAGATCTCAAGGCTGCAGTCACCTCAGTCATTTTTTACTAGGGTGGTGCCTGGATGGAACAAGGCCCTCCAGCACCAGGTGGTGGAGGAGGTGGTGGTAACTTCGGTGCCATATGTTAAAACTAAAGAGATTGTAAGAAGGTGAGCTTAATACCTTAAGGGACCTCTTTCAATGGTGAAACAACTCCACGGTTCACCACCAGAGTCTCCGGTGAGATTAAGTTAGGTGCTTGTAAGCTCAAATCAGTGATAACAATGGCAGCTCAAGTATATACTAAATATAAGAGATTGAGATGAGGAGAAGAGGATGAACACCAATATATAAGTGGTTCATCCAATTAGGCCTACATACACTATGCAAGTGAGTGAATAAGGTCACTAAAATAGGGCACTAATGGCAATGGATACAATCTCTCAAGCTTTCTCTCTCTACTGTATAATTTGACAGAGTTTAGCTAGGGTTGTAATTTTGGATCTTTCCCAAGGTAGGAGAAGACAAGTATATATAGTGTTTGGGGGGTGTAATGTACCCCCTATGAATGCAATGAGCATGTGTGTGTTGATCTAGCCAATCTAATGACGACATCTGTCACTGCCACATGTAGAGAATGATGATGAAAATTCCCTCACGTGAGGGGCTTGATTTGGTTACCACTGATTTTGCCCTCGTTTTCCTCCCCTTTTATACGCCTACAAATGCTCGGCCTTGTCCTTGACTGGTACAACATCGGCCTGGAAGAGTATGAGGTTGGTGAAGTCTGACCGTTGTCTCATCCGAGGTTTTTCATGATGACCTCGACCAGGTACGCTGGTCGAGGTTAGGTCGAAAGAGTTCTAAAGTAGTCATGGGCCGATGATAGGGATTCCATATGTTTCCCCCATGTAACACTACTAATCTCGGTTGTTGACTGTAACATCGGCTGAGGCCGATACTGCTGTTGGAGGGTGGCTGAACCCGCGAGTCCATGTAGACCTCGACTGATGCACAACCGGGGTTGATGTATGAGGTAGATGTGATGTCGGCTGTGGACGACCTGATGGATAACTCACCCCCTGAGTTATGAAGACCTCGGTTGTTGCATGATTATGGGGTAACTAGTAACGTCGGTCGTAGCTGACCTTATGTTGGACGACATCACTGATTGTCAGTCTTGAGCCCTTGTTACCTCGGTCGACAAGCTGGCCGAGGTTGGTGCCTTCGAGCTGTCAGGTACACTTTAGGCATATCAACATATATATATATATATATATATATATATATATATATATATATAATTGTTTATATTTATATATATATTGTTTAAATAATGATAGTACAAGTACGTGTATGTACACAAGAGTTAAGATTAAAGAGAACTATGATTTGCCGGAAATTTGTGTAGTAATGGTTCATTTTTATATAGCGTTGATAGTGATGTTAAATGATATAAATTGTTTATTTATTTGATTTTACATTTTAGAAAAGTTATTTTATTTTGTGGTAAATAATTTCGTTAACAACGTTATAATTTTTTTTAGAACAATTTTTTTTAGGAAGAAATCTGTTGGGTCATTTTGTTTACTGTTTCATGAGCCCCATTGTCAATACAATTTTTTTTATATCTATTCACTTTGAATCTGTGTGGACTTACTTCAACGAACTAAATTTTTTTATCCGTTGTGCAATCTCTAACAATCAGTAGATATTGTTTTGTTTTCACTAAATAGATTTTTTATTATACACTCATCTATTATTTTCAATTGATATCTTTTTAATCTTGATAAACACGATACAAAGATATCCTTATCTGTACTCAGTCATTGTGCCCCACACATATCTTATATCTGTTAGAGATTCACATGCATTTTATTATATAAGTTTCTCTCTTCTATTCTTTTTTTTAAAATTGGACATTTATTGACATTTATATATATATATATATATATATATATATATCACTGTTCTAAAAACCCGCCTAGGCTTAAGGCTTGGGAGAAACACCTCGGCTTAAGTTTTTTACTCCTTATTCTTAGTAAAACCCTTAAGGCGCACTTTTTTTCTAAAAATAACAATGCTTTAGTGAAACGATATCACCTTTTAAAGAATTGTTTTACTGACCGGACCATTATCTCATCGAAAGTAATCAAATAGTATTTTAATTCGCATATATTCAGACATATTTTTATGATATGTACAATTTTAGTATTTTAATAGAATTATTATAGTTAAAAAATCTTAAAATATATATTAAGAAGGCCTAAACGCCTTTTTACGCCTAAGGCCCGCCTAGGCTTCTAAGGCTTAAGGCCTCGCCTCCACGCCTCGATCACGCCCCGCTTTTTTTAGAACCTTGATATATATATCTATATAATAAAGTAGCATGGTGTTTTTACTATTCATAAGTTTGGAGGACACTTTGTGGTGAGGATTAAAGCCACCTAGACATGAAATGAAGGGCTGAGATTAATTTGCACCTAGCACATATCCCACCCTACCTCATCCGACCCCCAAAACCCTAACCCATTCGCCTCCCTCTTCTCATTCAACTACATCTCCCCCTCTCTCTCCCCCACCCCCCACGCTCACGAACTCTCCCTCTTTCATCACAAACCCTCTCAACCCTAACACTCACCACCTCCTCCCTCCACCATTGCCCTACTCCTCCACCGCTGCTCTACCCCTCCGCCGCACACACGCACAAATGCAACATGTATACTCTTTTTATAATTTTTCAATTCATTTCACCTCCACCGCGTCACACACGCACAAATGCTACATGTATACTCTTTTTACAATTTTTCAATTTTGTTCATATATATTGTTTAATTTTTTCACATTTATTATGTTTTTTTTTGCAGATCTAATGCTTTTGGTTTGCACATCTAAAATATTTCAATAATTTCTTGATCTAATTTGTTTTATGGTTTTAGTGTTAGGTTTGCTAGGCAAATACGAGAATGATAAATATATGGATGAATTTTGGGTAAGTTTTTGCAGTTACTACAAATCACATCTAGATGGGTACTACAAATATAAATATATGCAATGATTTTTTCACTAACCATTTAGATGGGTAATACAAATCACATTTAGATGGGATTTGATATAGAGATCTAAAAATATGTTATGATTCTTAGGGATTCTTAGTTTATTGACCCTTAGTTTAAATACGTAGATCTGAATTTCTTAGTTTATTTACCATTGGTATGAATCTTATGTAGATTTAATTTCATATTTAGGTTTTTGTTTGATTATTTTTCAGTTGCTACTTTGGGTAACATTTCGCAAACGGTCCTTTTCGCAAATGGTTAGTGGCGAGTTTCTGAGTTCATGGTGGGGAGTACAGTTAAAGTTCAAGTAGGTATGATATTCTGAATAAAAGTTTTATATTTAATTAAATTCATGCCTTTTAGTGGTGCCCCTATTTCAGCTTGCATACAAGCTTGACTTTTCTTTAAAAACGTTCTAAATGCATTTTTCCACACAGTTAACCGAACTGATAAAAAAGTATGATATAGTTCATCTTCTGGGACAATGCTTTCTAAGAAGGTATTGATATGATGTATTTGATGATTTGGTTTATAAGTTCTAAATCATTGGTCTTATGGCTTGATTGGTTTTAACTTAATGGGATTCAAGGGCATAAATTAATAGTCCTATTATTGATGGCTTTAAATTATCTTATTAATAGTCCTATGACCACTCTCTCTTCTAATATTAAGTGCATCATTCAGTTAGGGATTCCTTTTGTAGGTACAAATTATTACAAGGTTTCTTATGCGAATAAAATTGTTGACAAATGTACATCACACTATATTTAGACAACTTCAACTTTATTCACTAACACGTTACAATATTTTTTTCATGTTATCAGGAGTTTAATTAAGGGACACACCTAGTTCCTTTTATTATTCCTATGGTAAACTGATCAGGGTTACTAATTGATGGGTTATCTAAGTTTATAAAGTATTTTTCTATGATTTTGGCTTACTAATGGAGGTTTATCTACATTAATTTGAGTCTACTAAGCATTTTATCTATTTTTACTTGCAATGTTACGCCTCATAGATTTTAGATATATGATGGATTGTCTTTGACATCATGTCATTACCAAGTTATGGTGTTATAAGTTATTGTTAGTATGTTATAACTGATTCCGGTTTTTAAGAAACTATATTGGCCCAGGTGTGCAATAACTGTCACTTTAACGGTGTGCAGAAACTATATTTTCCCAGGATACTTATAACTGTGCAGTAACTTCATTAAAGCTTACTTAAATTCATTGTGTTTTCAATTACTTTCCAAAGTTTTACACATTAATATTAATTCAAGCTTTGAAAGTTAGCTTCTTAAAGTATTTAATCATCATATTACTTTTCTAAAGTATTTAATTGTTAGTTTACATTTCAAAGTTTTAGACATAACCGATTATTTTCAAGTTTGATATTTGATGGGTGGTTGTGTTATGATTGGGATTTTAGTTTCATTTAGCATTGATTGATAATCAAGAGAAAGAGCAATAGAAGCTAAAGAGAAGTGATAAATAATTTCAATTTTTTGTTGCTTCAATCACATGAATCTATGTTCATCGTTCATCATGTTAATACTAAGAATAGTTTATATTTGGTTTTAGTTTCTATGTGTGACTTGAGGTACGCATAAAACCGAGGATAGAATCACAACTTATGTTATTTTCTTGTTGCACATCTACGTAGTGTGTTATCAATAAGCTGTTGTTGCTTCTACACAACCAAAAAATGCAGTCTCTGTCCACATGTTGCTTCTATTAAAATGCACATGCATCAGATTGGACAAATAGGGCATGCTGGGAAGGCAAGGGTGGCCACGACGTTCTTGAGTCTGTAAGTCAAAATAAAATTTTCAGCAGTTCAAGTATTATTTTTTCTTAATTGCAGAATATACTTTAATGGTTTTAACATGGGTTTATGGCCCTGTCTACACATGACCTGATCTACCTGCCATCGAGTTTTAGATTTGCCTGCCATAGAGTTTAATGTTTTTTCTTATGTTTTAATGATTTTTCTTACACTGATCTGTAAAACATCGATAATCAAGGCAAGCATTTGTATGGTCCGTTACGCTGATCCGTCTCATTTCTTATGTTGATCCATAAAACATCGGTAATAGAGGAAAGTATTGTGTTTAAACTTTTATGTCTAATGCTTAATAATATATTGATTCTCACTTTAGTAATGTGTGACATGTTCTATTCTCTACACATCTTAACCCATGCATACTAGTTCTTTATTTTCTTTCTTTTTCTAACGTGCACTGGGGGTGCTTACAGGTGACGTTTAAGGAACCTGAGGCTACTAAAAATGCGTGAGAGGATCCCATGTCTGTGGTCAATGGTCGTCGAGGAAATTGCAACTTGGCCTCACTCAGTGCGCGTCGTACCACACCATAGTCAACTCCTCTACCTGGTATCTATTTTTGTCCCTCTAACTTAGATTCAATCCACTTATCAAAGTCTAAATATAAATTTGTGCTCAACCATTATATATATTTGTTGTAATACACAAATTAATATCAAATAAACTATTAAAATTACGCGTCTATTTTTGTCCCTCTTTTTTTGTCAGTGGAGATGGCCATACTCAACAAGTGAAGATGCCGAAACTATATTAGTCCAGGAGCAAAGGACAAGAACGTGCTCTATGGATTTGGGGGCAGATTGCTATATAGGACAAAAAATATTTGATCTTTTTTTCTTATAGGAAAACTACTTCTAATCAACTATTTTGGCTTTCACCTCAATCTGTCATATAAGTTTACCACATAGTCCTTTTTAGACATGCTGGTCATTCTTCTTTTGCCAGATAAGTTTATCACTGTACTTTGTTCAAGTTTTGTTTATAACATTTTTGTTTTTCTATTAACTTAATATGATTGTTTATCCATTACAGTCCTACATGGTTTGGTCCCAACAATTGTGTGTGGGGACAAGACACATGAATGAGGACAAGGTGCATGGGATGTGGTGAAGCATTGATGTGCAATAGAAGATGAAAATTGTGCCGCGAGTGGTTTGATGAATCGACATATTTTTAGTTATATAGAAAATTTGTGTTTGTATGATATCTTCATTATGTTGCTCATGTTGCCAATAGTGGTCTATTGTGTACTCATATAAGTATCATGTTCTTTAATTATGGTAAATTGATGTGTTTGTTTATAAGATGTCCGAGATGGACTATTAGAATTATTATTGGGAGTATATTTCGTTTCTTAAACATGTGGTAGATGTATAAATAAAGGAGCTTTTGCCGAACTTTTTTAAAATATATGCACTTTGTTTTGTTTTGAGATGAATCTTTGTAAACTATTGACAATTATCCTATTGAAATATTTTGAATATTTTATTGCTAAAGATTCCAATAAGGGTTTATAAATGAATATTGTTAAATAGTGATGTCTATACTAGGTCTTGGATGGATTATTTATGTGGTTGGAGTATTTTTTATACTTTAAATAGGCGAATACTCATATAAACAATTTGAAATTATATATATATTTTTCTCATCTTTTTACCTTTATTTGTATTGAAAGTAAATATGTCATTCATGAAAATTGACCACGACTATAATACCGAACTTTTTTTACTTGACCAATCGATTTGTACTAAGAAGAATTGTCATCGTGCCTTCAGGCACGGGCATACCCTAGTATATATATATATATATATATATATATAACTGTTAAGTGTGTCATCATTATAAGATGGAAACTTGGTGATAGATTTATTTGTATTTGGACAAGTTGTGTATTTGTTTTGATATAACCTTGGGCCCCTCGACTTACACACAGGATGACACGCCTAAAACAAAACATTTAATTTTTTTTAGCATTCTCCCAAGATCTCAAGTGCACTGAGAGCGATATCTGACCTAGCACCCCAAGATTGATTGACTTAGACTCATTATCTTTGACTGACTTGCGTCAGTTCATCAATCCACTTGCGTATGGCAAGTTGGATATTTTTTTGATTTGCAGTCACCAACTACATTGTTTATTCAAGATTCTTGCTTATGTCAGTAATTTTTTTACAGATGACTAGTGATAATTTTATAATACATATATAGAATAAAATCAGTTGCTATGTTACAATCTATTGTATTCGTATCACTTGGACAAATAAAGTACTAATTCTTTTGACTGATAGTAACAGTGGACTTGAGCCCACATGTTATCAGTTGAACAAATTGTATATTTTGACAAGTGGTTTTTGACATTACTTCTAGGGCCCAACATTTATTTATCTGCAGAAATAATATCATTCATTATCTATTGACTATTAACACTCCACACGGTATAAAGATTCATTGTGCTTCTTGATATGCCGAAAGTGTACCTGACAGCTCAGAGGCACCAACCTTGGCCAGCTTGACGGTCGAGGTAACAAGGGCTCAACACTGACGATCAGTGATCTCGTCCAATATAAGGTCGGTTATGGACGACGTTACTAGTTACCCCACAATTGGGCAACAACCGAGGTTTTCATAACTCATGGGGCCAGTTATCCATCAGGTCGTCCACAACCGACATCACATCAACCTCGGTTGGGCATCAACCGAGGTCTACAAGGACTCGCGGGTTCAGCCACCCTCCAATAGTAGTATCGGCCTCAATCGACGTTACAGTCAACGGTCGAGATCAGTAGTGTTACGTGGGGGAACCATCTAGAAGCCCTATCATCGGCCTAGGCCGGCGTTACAACTATTCCTACCTAACCTCGACTAGCTTACCTGGCCGAGGTCATCATGAATAACCTTGGATGAGATAACGGTCAGACTTCACCAACCTCATACTCTTCCAAGCCGAGGTTGTACCAGTCAAGAACAAGGCCGAGCATTTGTAGGCGTATGAAAGGGGAGGAACACGAGGGCAAAATCAATTGTAACCAAATCAATCCCCTCACGTGGGGGAATATTTCATCATCATTCTCTACATGTGGCAGTGACATATGTCTTCATTAGATTGGCTAGATCAACACACACATGCTCATTGCATGCATGGGGGGTATATTACACCCCCCAAACACTATATATGCTTGTCTTCTCCTACCTTGAGAAATATCCAAAATTAAAACCCTAACTAAACTCTGTCAAATTATACATTAGAGAGATAAAGCTTGAGAGATTGTATCCATGGCCATTAGTGACCTATTTTAGTGACCTTATTCACTCACTTGCACAGTGGACGTAGCCCTAATTGGTTGAACCACTTATATATTGGTGTTTATCCTCTTCTCCTCATCTCAATCTCTTATATTTAGTATATACTTGGGCTGCCATTGTTATCACTGATTTGAGCTTACAAACACCTTGAAGGGTGGTGCTATTTCCAGCATCATCATATATATATATATATATACTAGCGAAATACCCGTGCCTGAAGGCACGGCGAAAATTTGGTAAGCACGTAATTAGAAAACGACGAAAATTTTCAAAGTACGTAATTGCAAAATGGCAAAAATATCGTTTTTAACAAAGAAAGAGTAATTTATAACAATTGGCCATAATCTCTTTTGTTTATAAATTATTCACCATGCTTAATAAACAACAAATAGTCCAACAACATTCAAATAGTCAAAATTCATCAACAAATTCACATATAAATGAAATATACAAAATATTCATCAAATGAATTGTCATTGTGTCTCAAAAAAACAAGGTGTTAAAGTTTTAAAAAAATTGGACAGAGTCTTCTTTGTTTATTGTACTATCCACCCTTCTCAAGGGATAACGAGAAATCCAACAATATAGAAAAAATAAATTCGCCTAACAAAAGATTCAATGTTCCACTATAATCATTGTCCGTTCTTTTCCAAATGTGACCTGATACAAAAAAGAAAATATAGTTAGTAAATTGAAAGAGGTAGTCAAATATTATATAAAAAAAGTGTCAAAGTTTTAAAAAAATTTGGGCAGAGTCTCCTTTGTTTATTGGACTATCCACCCTTCTCAAGGGATAACGACAAATCCAACAATATAGAAAAAAAAAGCGCAAGTTTTGTCGTAAAAAAATCCATCTTATTCTTTTTACTTAACACAAATACGTCTTTATTAAAACTCAACCCGAAATCTTATTTTTTTACATACCGTAAGCTTTGTCGTAAACTTCTCCGTGACACTTATTCTCCCAAGTATGTCTCTAAAATACCTTAAGACCATCACAGTGATCTCTATAAGCACCTGATAATTACAAAGAACCAATGAGAATGAAGTTGGACATTTTTATTTATCTTTACAAAAACAAAAGAAAACACAAATCCCGTGTATTAGGGGGCACTAAAGGAACGACAAAACGTCATCTTTTGATTCCATTATTACTCGGAACACTGGGAAACAACTATGTTGTAACCGAAGGTTTTCCATTGTTGGTCATATTAAAGTGTGTTTCTATAATTACTACGACTTTAGTAAAAAAAATCATTTCATGAAAGATAACAGAGCAAATATTTGGCATATGCAGACATGTAGGTTAAAATATCAAGTGAAACTAATTGTGGGGAAAAGAAATATTACCTGTGATCCGAATCAATGGAATATAAAAGGAATTCAAAATGGACCTGAAAATGACAATTACAATCAAGATCAACTGGACTCCCAACACTAAATAATTCAATAGTCATACACAACACAATAAATCAATTTAATCAAAGGTACACTAAAACTTACAGAGTTCAGTAACAAATAGAATTTCAGTTGTTATTTCAGTGTTGGTTTGAAATTCAGTGTTGTGATTGAGTTGGAATGTTGGTTGGTATTGTAATTCAAATATTGATTTGAAATTGAAATTCAAATATTTGAGTTGGTTTGAAATGGTATAGCAGTTAGTTTGGTGTTTCATTTGGTATTAAATTTCATTAACTGTTCAGTTGGCACTTTGGTCAGTTTATATAACTGTTGGTTTGGTATAACAATTGGTTTGGTATAAATGGTACATAACAGTTGGTGTTGGTATAATATTCCATCATTCTCAAAATCACTATATACCAATTGGTATAACAGTTAACAGTTGGTTTTGTATAAATGGTACATAACAGTTGGTGTTGGTATAATATTCCATCATTCTCAAAATCGCTATATACCAATTGGTATAACTGTTATAACAGTTGATATAATTGGTTTTCTATAACAGTTGGTTTGGTTTGGTGCTATAACAGTTGGTATAACATTCCATCAGTTGAGAAATGATATAACAGTTATATACCAATTGGTATAATTTTTAAGGATTTCATACTATGGTGATCAGTTAATTTGGTACTAAAGTTAAAATACAAACTGATAAAAATTAAGGTCTTCGAATATATATTTCACAAAAATTATAAATCACCGTAGGAAAATACACTTTACACACTGCATGAAGTCACGTCTAGCTAACCTGTTAATTTTTGAATATTTTCCAACATAACTTCGTGTGCTAAAATCATTTCCTTTGAGTTGAGAAAGTTATTAAATACAAAGAAAAAGAATTAAACAAACCAAAGCAAAGATAACAACTAAAAATTGAATCAGATTATGGATAAAACAAACAATTAGAAGAACTATTTTCATATAAAGGTTCAAAGTTCAAAACAAAACAAAAAGAAAAACATTGTAATCAATTGACAACTACAACTTTAATGTTGAATTCTACATGAAATTTCAATTGGTATTTGCATGAATTTTACTTTACCCATCTACAATTATAGTAACCAAGTTTTCACGAATTTTACATTACCCATCTGCATCTCTTGTTTTGTAATTAATTTGACAAATTTCAACTGAAATTGAAAGAACTACAATTTTAATTTAGTTCATTGGTCTGGGCCAAGTTCTTACCACTTTCTTTCATTCCTTTTCATTTCTCCAGCCTTCCTCACCCCCACATTTTCCCATCAAATATAAATAAGGTCTCTCTCTTTCACTTTATAATCTACCGTCCAGCCATAAACTATGATGACCTCTCCATCATTTACAAATAATATATGCTAGTAATTGAAAGCCCAAAAAAACTCAAAGAACAACTGGGTCAAATCCCCCCAGAGCAAAAATCGTACACAAACAAAAATCAGAAGGAAAAAGTCATTTTTATTACAGTCCCACAACATTTTCATTTCAGTGAAACATATGACTAAAACTCAAAAGACCAAAATATTAAAAAAATAGTGAGCTATAGTAGAAGAGAGAACTTAGGAAAAAATCGGACGTTATGATTGAAACGGCAGAGGAGATCCTTCTCTTTACCCCCCAAAACTTTCGAATCGAGTTCAACAGAAGAAAACCGAACCGAGTAAGATAAATAATCACTTTCAAAACAAAAATGCCCAAACCTGAAAACCTGCAAGGGGATTCAGTCATGCACTATAAAACTACACGAATGCCCAAACTTGCAAAAATTAAAAATCACTTTTAAAACAACTCACCAGATGCAATATAAGGACAATTTGCAAAAAGAAAATGATGAAATTAAACTCACCATAAGCAGTCTTCTTTCAGTTTTTTTATATAAGCTGGCATGTGTTGTCTTTTGGAGTTTTTATAGGTTGATATGAGTATACCTGAGTGTAGAAGAGTATTTAAGTCTTAATACTCCTTCACATGCTTTAATTCGGATTACCATCTCCATCAATCACTTTATAATTCTTTTCTGGACAGTTGAACATACGTTTCTTATCGACTTTCACACACCATAGCAGCCTCCATGGTTAGCATTAAAAAAAATCCTTGCTTTCTTCCTGTTTTGATATAAGAAAAAACATATACGTAGCAAAAAAATAGAGAAATCGTAATTATAACCTCTATATATAAAGGATTGTAAAATTTTGACTTTGTTTGCATTAGATAGACGGATTTCCTTTCCTTGAGAAATTGATATTGTAAATTGACTATGTTAAGCATGTGACATTAAAAATTATAGTAATTAAGTATAAGTGAACCAATTAAAGGTTTAGAGTATATTTGAACATGAAAACACACACATAATTTCAAATTCAATACTCAGATGGATAGTTTTACAATTCAAAGGTATACCCAAAATACTCAGATGGATAACTAAACTAACAGTATAGAATGTTTTTATAGAATTTCATGATAGACACCCAAAATTTCAATTCCGTTGCATCCCTGCCCGGGTTTGAAAAATAAATTCCAAAAAAAACCGAAACAAACGAAATAAGAACTCTTATAGATTAAATCCCCCAAAAAATTAATTATAAACCAAAATATCCAGACTCACATGGGTCAAAATTGCGGAGATTTCTTCGATTATGATGAAGCCAGGGGCTGCTGGTTCGACTGGAATGCCAATGAAGGAATCTGTAGCCATACTTCAGGAAAAGTTACTTTTTCCTCAAAAGGAAAGCTCGTACTTCTGCAAAGTCACTTGTGAGCCCTAAATAGGGTCAAACATTTGCAAAAATTTTGAAAAATCAAACCTTCCTAGTTAAATCTCTACCCAAATGAAGAAAGAAAAAATGCAAACTTCAAGAGTTTTAGACGAAGCTCTACCCGACTAAAACACTAGAAAAGGGGACACTAGCCCCGCATATATATATATATATATATATATATATATTTCAAAAGTTTGGTTAGCACCCTTGTTAATTGAATTTACATGGTCATATGTTAAAACACTACAAAAAGACAATTACAAAACATGAAAACATATTTTTCAAAATCATTTTAGGGAAACTGTCCATGAGTCGAGTCCGTCAGAAATTTTTGAACAAGCCAAAGTCTAAAATCTGACTACTCCCACCACGTCTCCAAACGAATAAAGCCCGTCCATGTGATGACACTTCGAATATGTGTTTTCATATCAAATACTCATAAAACAGAGACATCAGATTAGACATTATGTTAACATAGAAATGTATTAATCCAACACAATGAAAATTTTATATTAAGGACTACTCTCCCTAAATACCGTAATGTTGTATATTGTATACCCGATACCCCATCGCTTATACATCTAAATATGCCCCGTTTGGTGGAACTATGTTGGCTTTGATCCCAAGTCTCCTTGGGTATGTAGGAAGTATTTCGAGATAAACTCGTGAAGACCAAGCCTCATAATATGTCCCACGTCGTATTATCTATTGGGGACGTATCCGTCCTTACTCTGAAATCCCCCGACTTCTCCTGGCCCACACCAATATCAATATTTAATGTCTTATTCTCCTTATCGGAAGTATAACTTACACCCTTAATACACCCTCCCCAATTCTTAGCTTAACTCCTCCCAATTCTACACCCCCAAACTAGTTTGAAGGACAACACCTTCGGGTTTGTAATCATCTGACTACTATAAGGTTATGTTCTAGTATCAAACATCTTCAGGTTCGCTCCCATTTTGATATTCCATACACCAGCCCTCCCCCTCCCAAGACAAGTCCTACACTTCACAACATCATATTGGAGCACGTGAACAACCAAACTATATACCCTTTGATCTCGTGGCCACACGACTACGTAGGAGCAATTCCAAGTCCTTCTCGTGATCTTAAGACTCGAAAATATGTCTCTTGATATGTTTTCTCCCCAAAAATACACGTATCTCTTAACTCTAATAACTTACATATAGATAACCAAAAGGGGATATCAAACTATCTCAAGGAAGAATAATATATTCAATTGCTCAAATGCATACCCATTAAATACATAATCGATGTACGTAGGCTTTGATCTTATGGACACACTAGTATGTAGGAACAATACCGATTCCTTATCGGGAGCTTGATCCTTGACAATATGTCTCTGGATATGTTGTTTCTTCTAAGATTCACCCATCTCTTAAACTTCCATCTATTATTCCTAAACAACTCAAAGAAGATATCAAACTATCTCGAGGCAGATTAATATATACAATCATCTAAATGCATATCCACTCAATACTAAACTTTAATACTTTTTATCTATACAAAACCAAATAAATATCAAGTTTTCTCAAGGTGTTATCCCCTATATATACCCATCGAAATGCACAAACGCATACTAATGTGCAAACAAGTATACACTAATTATAAACATAGATGCACTTGTGTCTCACCAAACTATTTCCCCTTAAGAATCGAATGAGATATCAAATTATCTCAAAATCGAGCTCTCTTAGATACCCACACTCATAATAATGGCCACCCGTTTGATAGAAACAAGCACAGATTCATGCATAAGCAATCTTATGTATCTATAGAGGTTGAAGTAATGTTTATATACCTCTCATTCATACCACTATCCTACATAAATACCTATCAACATTTAAGGGGTCCTCACACAAGGTCTTTAAACAATTTCTAAAATAACTAAAAATTAATAAATTAATGTAAAAAACAATAATAAGGATAGAATAAAGGAAGCATACAGAACACATGGGGTGATTAATACTTTCCCCACTCACAACCTAATTCCCGAAGCCACACTATAAGAATATCTAGACCAATCGCAGACTCAAAACTTGCCTTAGGATTAGCCTGAAAGGGATAGCCTGAATCTTTTGTTTATTTTGTATAAAATAAACTAGCGACTCTGAACAAACCAACTAAACCCCTAATCTCTTAAAAACACCAACACCCTCGAGCCAAGGCCTAAGAACCAAGGGTGTGCGACTTAACATGGACATGGCGTAAAAAATCTTCTAAGGGCAAGTCACCGATTCCCCAAAGTCTTGGATCGATAACTCGATCTCAAGGGAAGGCGACGAATCGGGAGATAAGCATTCTCATGACCATCTTTACATGAGTGATCCTTCTCCCGGGGCCCGAAAAACCACATTAGAAACTCCACTTGGTATAATTTTTTTATCATCCGAAATTAACATTGCCGCTCATAGTTGGATTTCCAACTACGCCACAGTAGTGACTTCGCAGAGAAAAAAAATCAAGAGAACCGAATTATCTATATGTTTCCTTTCAATTATACTTAATATTTCTCTTTCCACATGAATAATTTATGTCAATCTTAGAAATGTGTAACGGCCTTAGTTTAGAATCTCTAAAAATGTAGATACGTTCTTCGGTCCCCTTGTACATGATTGTAGATTTCCCAAGCATATAGGTACGGCTTAAGGACATCGCGATAATATAAATATCAAAGTATGTAAAAATTAAATATTACATATTTGCATCACACAGTACATCGTCTTATTTTTCATATTAATTAAACCATATAGCCTCGAGGGCTCCTAAAATCCACGAGTTAAAAGAAGTTCGTATTTTAGGAAAGTCCCTTTATCCAAAGGAACATTCATACTTCAGAAAATCTCCTTTCCTCAAAATAGAGGTTCGTACTTTTGAGAGGTCACTAACTCGGATAAAACTCGTACTTGTGAAAAGTCACTTCCTTGAAAGGATAGTCACCAATGAGTGTCCTCACTGTATTTGTCCACTAGTGTGGTATTTCTAACAATTTATCTCTATCCAAAAGTCTCAGTGACAAGGAACGTTTGAAGTTTGTTTAGTACTGGGGTATATCGAATAGGCTTCCATAACTATTCAGTATTATGGGGAAGTAGTTTCACATGTACCTTCATGGTTGCTTAGTCTAAGAAACTCGATAAATCGTGATCCATGAAAATGATAATATATCCAGTAATCATCGAGTCATACCACCCTCTCTGCAATATAAACATCTCTAGGGACACACTTTATTGTATAAAAAGAACAGAGATTTACGGGTCAGTAGCTATGGTAAAATCTTTCAAAAATTGTCAGATGGATGGAGGCTAGTCCAAATCCCCTCAGATTCCAGGTTGAATGTCTTCCCTATGTAAGGAAGATCAACATCATGAATCCTTATGTAATGGCCAAAACAGAGGTCCATTACGTTGATTCCCCTAACCACATTTTATTTAAAAAAATACTTGACCACAGTCTTTTATTTCCTAATTCCCCTATTTACTCAAATCTAATGGAACTCTGTTAAGTTATTCCCTTGTAATCCAAAAAAAAAAAAACCGTATACATACCGTTAACAATAGATAAAATAAATGCAAGAGAAAAAGTCATTGCATATGTGAATATTTCTACCCATATGTATTACCTTTTATTTTTCCTTCTGTCCTTAAAAATGTGAACAAAAGTTCCCTGACTTTTTTTACAGTTGCTAATCTCATCAGAGGCATCACGCTAACTTCTTAACCAGGATGCCCGAGTTCGCTCATCGTCTGGGCATTTAGTTTTCATCGGTGAAATACCTACCCAAGACTATAAATTTTTATCCATAGTACGCTCCATGTCTACTCAGGAAAACCAGGCCTTATCCACAAGGGATCAAATCTTAAAGCAACTAGAAAGCACACTACATCACATAATACCATGCAACCCTAAATAAGGGCTCTAATCCTAGTACAAGTATATCTGTAAAAGGCCACCGTTACACATGGAATATGAGAGAACATAATTCCTCCTCCCATCCTAGACACTAGAGCACCGCCTACAGTAGTTACCAAGGTGATGCCAGATAACCCCCAAGACCAGCTCGAGTCCGTCCCAACACCATCCCCCTATTAATACTAGCACCCCTAACTTCCAAGTACCATTTGACCTACACGGATATTTCGAACCCTACCAACAGTACCGCGAGTACCCATACAATGCCTTCCAAGGCCCCTCATGAGACGAATCAGTGGCCCCTCCATCAGCTAACTAGGTTGTACCCCCACCTATAAATGTGAATATCATGCAGGTCTAATCTGAACTACATCTCCTCCAGGAACCCATCACAAAGATGAAAACAACCGATAAGCTCACTAATATTATAAAGATGGTCGTATACCCTCAAGCCCGACTACCGAAAAAATTTAAGATGTTAGTCTCTAAAACCTATAAGGAAATAGGTTGCTTGACTACTCACTTATATACTATCACCTTCAGATTCAAGTCCAAAACATAGGCCTAGGTGTTTAGAGAGCATGTTCTCATCCACTCTACATGGCCTCACCTGGTATATCTGATTGAAAAGAAAATGGATCACAAAAACTTGGGACGATTTATATTTTTCTTTCCCTAAATAGTATGAATACAACAAGGGGCATGTCATCACCCTTAAAGATTTAGAGATGCTGAAACAAGAGGAAACAGAGATAGTTGACACTTTCGTCACTCGCTGAAGAGAGAAAGTCAATCAGATAGTCAGCCACCCCTTAAAAATGATCAGATAGAAATCATGATCCAAATTTTGAAGAAGGAAGTACATAATGAACTCGAGCTCACCTGGATCCTTGACTTCAAAGGACTTAACCATATCGGGTGCAAGATCGAGGAAAGTTTAGCTGCAAAGATTACCAAATTCACCGAAGAACCTCATCGAGCTACAAATTAATTCTTTGCCCATAAAAACTCGCTCGGATCTTTTACATCTCACATCACCACCCTCATGGTCAATTCGAACCCGACATCATGCCCGATTTCTAGTTATTCCCAAACAATGGTAACCACCATTTCACCTTTTCAAAAATACCCTCCCATAGAAATAATCAAGTTGTCCCCCCCACCCAAATAGTTTAGGACCCCATCGATATAGTTCACCAATATAGAAACTCTGCTCAGCTAAGTATATACCGCTCCAAAAATGGATGGTTCCTTAGACCTCTCAACCCTAAAGCACCTCTTGCTTTCCTAGACAAGAACTAGAGTGCCAATGCACATTGCAAATTCCACCAGTGACCTGACCATATTATCGACAATTGTTGGGCCATAAGGTTTTCCATCCAAAACCTTGTAAATGCCAGGAGCCTCATCCCCTCTAAAATAAATATCACTAGTAGTCCCCTAATATATCACCCCAACCTCGACACTGACTCCTTGAGAGATGATTACATTCCAAACACTCACCCATCCACTCTGATAGTCCCCATTCATCACAAATAAAGTATGAGGGCACACTCGCCAAACCAAACAACCACCCTTCTATGCACATCGTTGCTTACCATGAAGATTATCACCGAGGCAGAGCCTAACACTGACCATATGACCTTCTTCATCACATCCATACACGTCCTACAGAAAAAAATGTTTGCATCCCAAATCTCTCTAGTCACTGAGTTCATGCTGACAAAAGAACCAAGACTCATTATCCCCTTCTTAACATAGGTCGATCACTCAGTCGAAATGGGAAAAAATGTATGATGAAGCTCTCCAAGAAATGGTCATGCCACTTTTGTAGTACCTATTCAATCCACAAGATAGGAGGAATCTTCCTCAAAAGTACATATGTTCCCCCTCTCAAATTCGGAAGTGAACAACAATACCCACCCACCCACCCACTACCGCAAATACGTTCTCGATTAACTCTTTGGAAAATGTAGAATTACCACATCAACTTGTCACCAAATAGAATGATCTATTAGTTGGTCACCACGAGATCATAACCCCCTTATATAGACGAGTGAAAGAGACTAACAGTTCAGGGCAAACGATCATATCACCTAGAAGTTCAAAGCACGTCACCAATCATTGTACGTGTAAGCAGAAAGAATGAGGGTATATATCACACATAGGGAAGCCATTTGGTAGGATTAATGGCAAGATAAACCCAACTTAGTGATATATACTCAGAACATGAGCCTTTGAGAAAAATATGGAACCTCTGTCTAAGGACCACTGGATTATAACCACCTAAATAATCTTTTCTAGTAGATACGATTGATAACGAGGAATGACAACCCAACCCGACTGATCAGGAGACGAATCACTAACTATTCCCCATTCTACCATCCATATGATGTGAAAAGATATGGGGAATGATATTCTCCCCTCACAGTTAATAGGCCCAAACCCCATACTCTTACAATATACAAAGGGAACCTCCTTTGGCTAGCCTGAATATACTCCGAGAACCCCAATATTCAATCATAACCATGTATACTACATTTAGTTTCCTGGACATGGGATTATTGATTTCTTTCACCACCTCTTCATCACCAAATGGGACATATCCCCCAGTCCTGAAGATAAATTCACACTCAACCCTCAGATTTGGGAAATGATGACAAAGTGTGACTACTCTCCTAAAAAAGATCTAGGGTTATATGAACAAGGGACTAAGTCCCTTAAATCGCTTAATATTTGATACTGTAAATTTCGAATCAGATACAGAGCCACTACAGAGGAATTAGATCATCTTGAGCATCATAAACATTGGATCTATTATTTTAAAAAGCAAGGTCACATCAAAGACAGTCTGTAACCTAACCTCTCATATAAAGGGCCACCTCTTTACTTCTTTGATAATAAAGGGGGACTCCGACATCCTAGTATCAACATTTATCATAGCATTTGATCTACTGGATAGGACAAATTATCCATGGAAATGTGTGATACCTTGCGTATCTCTATGAAAGTAGAGAACAACACCCTGATATCCCTCTGTTCGTAGAATACCTCGCCAATACCAATAGTGATATAGATCTTTTCGTCTCCTGGGTGGCCTATGACCTATTTGTACTAGGGATCTCCCCTGGTCCCACCATTATACTAACACGAGATGTAGTTATGGGAATTCATACCTGGGTATGACCCAAATAAATTTTATTATCGAACTACAAGATGAGATGGCCCACCTAGGACGTCCACACCAGAAGGCCCCCCTCACAGAGGTACTCATATACAACTTAAATTGAACTTGTCCATCCCGCTCCCTATGACCATGCTCAGGGGAAATTTGATAGTCTGCGTTATACTGTATCTGCGCTGACCCTCACTAGGTTGTGTATGAAATCTTGCCATGAGGGCTAGAATACATATAGTATCAATACTAATACGAAGAGAATTTTTGCGAAGCCTCCAACATAACGAAGGAAATTGATCCGGGGAACTAAATCCCTAGTTATCCTACAGAGAGCACCAAGAAATTTCCCCAAATGGACCCACTCCGACAACGAGGAATACTAAGAAATGACATCAGACAATGATATCTGGTCAAGATCCTCAATGTTACAGAACCCTCGTCGAAGGTAACAAAGTAGATAGACTACCAAGTCCTGGACACAGTGGCAGAAATCCCCATCCTAATTTTAAACTCAGACATATATGTACGATGGGTATATATAACCATGTACCAATCCCCCTCAGTACTTGGAATAGAGATAAAAAAAAACTAAAGACATAGTCCTATTTTGGATTGGACCGAAGTCATGGCTCCAAATTTAACACCACCTTCCTCTGGCCCTACATCCTTAGCGAAACACATGCTCTACATAGAAATAACTGAATAAGAAACTCAGAAAAAACTTGTGCTCACTCCTAAGAAGGAGGTTGATTTCCTCACCAGGCTGACACTCCACTCCACCAAACCCTACAGATAAAGAGGGAGGTCCCCTGCAGTAACCACCAAACCCCATCCTCGAGAATTATATAAAACGCATTAGAAACATCTATGAATATTTACCAACTTCACTATTTTAGAATTACTAGTCGCCTCCCGAGAGCATCGGGTATCTCTCGTGTGCCTATTGTGTCAAGATTATGTACGTACGAATCTCACTCCCAAAAAAATATCATCCACCATCACCCCTATCATTATGCAAAACACATTATCTTCTCAGATGAATACTTTTGTATGCAAAGTCGCACCAACAAATTTACATTGCATATTACTACTGAGACCCGTGGACATATCGTACCCTTAATACTAGTAGACAACATATCTATCATCTATGTATGCTACGTCTATACTACTACCGATCTTGGATACACCACCTCGGAATTCACACCATCTTCCAGAGATAACTGGGTCTATGATAACACATGTTAAGAGGTCCCGGGGTGCATCATCCTTACTCTCATAATAGGTCATATTAAGTGAGATGTAGATTTTCAAGTAGTAGACATCCCGACCAGCTTCAACCTATTATTAGAGAGATATTAGATACATACTATGTGGGAATTACCCTCATCATTGTCATCTCCTTTAGGGACACGATAGTTGGGACACGATGGCTAATACTAGAACTACCACACTTCTAGACAACCATCACGATAATCGCAATGTTTACCTCAGTGGATTCAGAGTTATACCACTCATAGATATGATATAAGAGGATCCAACCATTCACAATATAGCCAATCAAATACATGCTTAGGTTAGGTCTTGAAATAAATCATCAATGATCCCTTGAAGCTCCCAGTGCTACAAAATACAAGGGAAAAGTCGATCTTTGATACACCTTCAATCGTAAATCCATAAGCAAAAGCCTCAAAGATCCCCATAAATGGTTGAATGGACACTTCCATATCCATGGAGAAGACTTCCCTTATACCTAGCTCCCCAAGACATGGCGGGATAAACCAAAGAGATCCCCGTAGCAGTCGGGAATGGAAATTCTTTATAAGGGGGATTGAACGTAGATTACAGGAAAGTCCATACAGTCCACTATGGTTAACTTAATGAATTTTGGGTTAATACAAAAGATAAAAATCCCTCCCATCTTGAGACCGAATGGTATTTACTCGAACTATTTCCTAAGGCAGCTGCTCTAGTGGCCATGTTTGAAACCACCAATCTAACTCTCGTTGAATGCTTTCATGATTGGTACACCATCTCAGACACTCGAGATTCTAATACAAATAAAGGATGATTGATCAGCATCCCTGAACTTAGTCTCTACCTCAATGTAATGGACTTTACAACCCTACTACTTGAAACACCGCCTTCGATCGAGCCTCAAGATATGACCAATAATCCCATATGGGATTATCAGTGCAATGAGGAAAATCACCAGCTCCTGCTAAAAGCACTCTTCGAGGCACGCCCTCATAAAGATCCTATCACTAATATGACTAGACTCCTAATGGACACCCCCAAGGGAAGAAAGACCTGCTCAAGAAACACTGCCTGCCCTAACTCGCTGTCAGTAACAAGGTTAAAAAGTTTCAAAGGTCGCTCCAAAGGCACCTCGATAAAATCTCGCCCACCATATCACCAACATCACAGGAACTATGGTATTAAAGGACTGGACCTCTACCAAATGCATCCCATCACCCATCATATGGGGGCCTTTGAGTATGTCCCATTAGATAAAGAGTCCCCCATTTCCCTCTCTCCTGATATATCCCTATATAAAGTAGACTTTTGTACTATTATCAATGTTGTTCTCCCTCCCTTTGATGGCAGAATAAATGAAGTTTTCTAGTATTTGCCTCTGTTTGTTACTCGAGATGATAATGAATCCAATAATAGATTAGAAATCACCCCTTATAATGATAACTCCATGGACTTAAAATACTTAAAACACTTGCAAAACTTGGCTAAAGACAAAACCGACGTATGCCTCCCAACGAGGATGACACCATAACCATATACTTAGGCAATCTCCAAAACCCCAATCAGTTACAAATAGGTCCTCCCTAGATAAGAAATAACGAAAAGAGCTCATAGATCTCCTAGACAGTTTCGTTCATTTTTCGCTTAGTCATACACCGACATGCTCGGTATTGATCCTTTTATTGTCATGTATGAGGAAAAACCCATAAAACAAAGGCTCTATAAATTAACACCCGAATGATCCTTTAGGGTAAAGGAATAAGTAGAGAAACAACTCAGTTTCAAATTCATCCGAGTGATTTAATATCCTACTTGAATAGACATCATCAAACTAGTACCTAAAACCAACAGCAAAGTTTGAATGTATATAGACTATAGGGATCTTCATTAAGCCTACCCCAACGATGATTTCCCTCATACCACACATAAAATTATTGGTAAACAACACATCTAGTAAGGTGCTCAAGTACTTAGTAGATGGATTCAAAAGTTATAACAAGATAAAAATGCGCCCTAGTCATCAAGAGAAAACTAGGTTCATTAATTCCTTGGGTCGTATTATTATACGGTCATGCCCTTTGGTCTAAAAAAATAGGTTCAACTTAATATAGAGAGGCCACGACTATCTTTCATGACGTAATACACCAAGAAGTGGAAGTATAAATAGACGTTGTGATCATGAAATTCAAAGATCGATAAGGACATGTCCTTGCACTCTGGTTATTATTCCCAAGGTTATGCCTCTTTAAAATGAGGTTCAATCCATAGAAGTCTGTTCTTGGAGTAAGTAAATGGAAGGTGCTCGACTTCATCATTAGTAAATATAGAATAGATTTAAATCCCTCTAAGTTTAAATCCATATGGGAAATGCCACCACCCATAATAGAAAAGGACATCAGGGGCTTCCTGGACCAAGTATAGTTCATAAGTTGGTTCATAAATCGAATAACTACTATTTATAAAGCCATTCTACAAATACTCAAGAAGGACTCACCCAAATAATGGAGTGCTCAATGACAATATGCATTCAAGGAGATATAAGAGTACCTCACTCATCCATCGATTCTAGTTCCTCCTCAGCTAAGATAACCACTCCCGCTCTACATGACCATAACTGACATGGCTGTCGGAGCCATGTTAGCACGTGGTCAAAAGCTCTCAGAAGGAATGTACCATCTAATGTGTTAGCAAAAATTTCATATCATATACATCGCCCTTGAACAGTCCTATGTATCCTTATGGATCACTCGTAAACTATGTCACTACATGATGTACTTTAACGTACGACTCATCTCAAACATGGATCCCTTGAAATACCTCTTCGAGAAACCTGCTCGATCTATTCATATGGCTACGTGGTTCTTAATTCTATCCAATTCGAAATCACATGTGTTACATATAGAGAAACCAAAGGACAAGTTATATCTAATATCCTTGCAGGAAACCCCTGTCAGAAAAGGAAGAAAATAAGGAAGAATTCCCCGATGAAAATATCTCATACCTATGCAATATAGAGAATTGAGAACTATACTTTGATGAGTAAACAAAAAAAAGGATTCAGCATAGGAATGGTACTTATATCGCCAGAATCGAGATAACTCTCCATCGCTATCAAGATCACATATGAATACAAGACAACATGGCCGAGTACGAGGCTTACATCACCAGTCTTGAAATCACCTTAGAAATTGGAATTAATAACATGAAGGCCTATGGAGATTACAACCTAGTTATAGGCCAAGTACTGGGCAAACAAAAGATCTAGGAATAAAAACATTAACCATATTACGTCTAATTAAAAGAGGTAGCTTCGGGGTTCGAGCATCTCAAAATTGACTTCTTACCGATAGCTAAAAATAGCTTTGCAAATGCACCTACCACTCTAGACTCAATGATCGACATACCAAAGTTTACCATGGAGATTACACCATAACTAGTCGAAACACCCCTTCATTTTTCTTTAAGGCCGATACCATCAAATAAACAATTATAGGACCCGCATTCTGGTACTACGACATATGGAACTTGCTCAACAGAAATCACTACCCATCAGAGGCCATTTCTAATGACCGACTTACCCTACGATGATTAGAATCCCAATTCATCATTTGTGGGGAGGAAACTCTACAAAAGAGGGTCTGACGGCATACATTTATGATATGTCACAGGGGACAAAAATCTCATATTATGTGGAAAATCCATACCGCCCCCACATGAGTGGGAACACCCTCTATAGAAAAATACTCTAACATTCATACTACAGGACCACCATGCAAAAGGACTGCAGTGAGTACGTCAAGAGGTTCTTTAAATGTTAGTTATATGCCCCCCGATAACATCCACCTCTTGGAAAGCTCTATACATGACCTCACCCTAGTCATTCTCCAACTAGGGGATCAACATTGATTAGGCATAAATTCTTTATATTTATTCCCATACTTTATAGTCTTTTAACACTCCATGCGATGTAATTCAAGTTAATTTATCGCATATCATTACTATTGACATTTTCTAATGAGTCGCCGAGTTTCGTGTATTTCTCATTGATTTTGCAAGAATTTACTGCATGAAAAGAAAAAAGAGAAAGGAAGAAAAGTCAAAAGGATACAAGAGTAATTTGCATATGGAATTAGGATGGGAAGGTTAAAGAATAGTAGAAGAACTCAATTCTACGAGCGCATAGGAAGAAACGGAATCCAAATCCGAGTCCCGGAGCACGAGTTACGAAGCTTCAAAGTTAAGAGAAAAATGACAAGGAAGGGGAAATCACTATAAAAACCAAACCGAACCCATGGAGGATAAAAAGAACTAATCGGGATGCTGAATAAACTTTATGTTAAGGCCTAACCAAACCGATAGAGAGAAAAACAAACCGGTCTGTTAGTGAATTTTTTTTTGTAATAGGGAAACCGAACTGATGTAATTGACCCGGATCGGTTCGGCTGTATAATTCCATCATTATCCTCTTACAAAATTAGAGTTGTACATGATTGAAACCCTTGTAAAAAATGATGCTTTTATATTCCAACGGATTCCTATAATTAGGGGAGTTCTTTGGGAGTTTATTTTATCATAGTTTTAGAGAGAGAAAGAAGTAAAAAATCCTAGGAGCTCAGAGTTACAAATTTGTGATTCTCAATTCATATTTCTTAAGTAAAGTTGTTTCTTCTTCTTCTTCTTCTTCTTCTTCTTCTTTATTTTTTTGAATTCATTAATCAGTGCATGGTTTATTTGTTTCCAATAGTTCATATATACTCTATTTCTTATAAGCTTAGTTTCATCATCGTTTTGATTTCCTGCACAGTAGAAAACATAATTGTAGTTAATTGCACCTTGCTAGGACAGACTTCTTAGGGTTAGGATGAATGAACCCAACCCAATGTGGTTTGCACGAATAGAAAATTAGTTCTATGAATTAAATAATGATTGAATAGTCTTGTATATTAATCACAACTGTCGTATGTATTTTAACCTCGTTTGCCCTCGGTAACCGGGGTGTTTAAGAGTGAGACGCGCATGTTAGCTATTTCGACGATGCTTTATTCTTACACTTTTGATTACTTATGATGCGGGCTAGTAACCTCATATAGGTAATTCTTGATATTAATAAAGACTGAGTTTAATCAATTATCTAATTCATAAAATAGTTTTGTATCCGGTAAACATACTAGTGTTTGGGGGAAGTGTATTCCAACCTATCTTCATCATTCATATTTAATAAATTTTAGTAGTAAAAATTCTGCTAACGTAATTTAGTTAGTAAGATTAATTTAATTGCATTTAGTTAGTAGAAATCAATCTCCAAACTAATAACCTTTTCGTTTTTTTAGAGTCGGTTTGGGGTTAGTCATCTTTCCTACGTCGTCACGAGCATTTGTCCTATTCCCTAAGGATTCGACCTCGTCTTACCGGGTTTATTACTTACGCGATCGATTTGCACTTGAACCATAATAGCACACACTAGAGACACATTTTCAGTCGCATCAAACATTATAAGGAAGGTAACTTCCAAGGCCTCTATGGGGCATGAGTTCATCTCAGTATTTATTGACTACTTCACCCAATGGGTTGGGGTTGAATCTTACGTAATACCAAATGTTAAGAAATTGGACAAATTCATAAGTTTAAATATCATCTTCTCCTTTGGTGTACCTCACAAGATAGTATTAGACAATGTATCTCATTTCAAAAAGGAAGTCTTAAACATACTACTCGAGTACGAGATCACTCAATATAAGTCATCCCCTATAAACATCAAACCAATGGAGGAGTCGAAACTGGTAACTGAAATATAAAATATTACCAGCAGATGAACAAAATCTATAATGATTGGTCAGAAAAACTTCTAAACACCATCTAGGTCTATCGTATAATAGAGAGAAGCTTCATTAGGGCTACCCACTACTCACTACTTTATGGCATGGAGGAAGTTTTACCCATTTAACTCGAGGTACCCTAACTAGGGATCATGCTCGAAAGTCAAGTAGCTAACACTAACTGGGTCCAAGCCTACTATAACGAACTAGCGGTGTTTGATGAAAGCTTGCTACAAATTTTCTTACCACAACTTGGGCTACCAACATCAAAACGCTCGGGCATTTAATAAGCGAATCAAGAAGCAAAACATCCAAGAGTGTGACCTAGTCCTAAAAGATAATATCAAACCTTCTCGAATTCCCGAAGGTAAATTTTTAGCTAATTTGGGAAGACACTAATGTAGTCACCAAAATAAACTCTTATGGGGTGTCTACCTTAGCTAATCTCAACGAATTCACATTTTTTGAACCCTTCAATCTCAACCGATTGAAGAAATTCTTTCCTAGAAATTGATTAGGGTGAAAAGGAAAAAAATGAAACAATCAATCATCAGATGAAGGGAAAACTATACAAGCCTATAGACATTCCCAACCCTGCACAAGAAATCCAACTAGACCCACGAACCTTTCTCTTGAAGTTAGCTAAAACACTTCAAGGCCCCAACTTTTTATTAATTTCTAGAGAGAACTACATATACCCAATTCTCCACTATATTATTATTGTAGACGTTCAAAATAACGGGCCAACCGTTACCTTTGAATCAGAGATACCTAGGTAACGTGAGATATTACTTCGGGCCCAATCTAAATAAACATCAAAATACCCCATGTTATGAAAAAACACTGTATATGGCCATTGTGCCCTCACTCCCAAAGCGATGGCACAACCTACACAAAATAGATTGTGTTAGGTAATAAAATAATTCTCTAGGTATTTTTAAGGATCCTTAGAGTCGTCCTTATATAAACTATATGTAGAGGATAATATTATGAAAATAAAAAAGAAGCCAAAAAGGGATAACATTCCACCCTTATACATTTCTTCCTAGAAAAGCAATAACAAGCACCTCTTATCCCGGGGTAGATCATCAAAACAGACAGACTCACTGAGGGATACCCGCAAAAGGAAACACCCTATTTTTAATGAAAGGGTGACACTACAATTTCAAAGCTACATTATAAGGATCCTTCCCTTTCGCCGAACATAAGAAAAAGGGGGTTTCCTTTCTGCCTCTGATATCCGTGTAAAGAAAGTGACTCAACATCAAAAGTCATCTCTCTCCAAAAGAAAATGTCTCTAAAAGACGGGGCACCCTGGTTTATAAAACTTTCCCCTCATATTCGCATCATTGGTAATATTATTATTATTATTATTATTATTATTATTATTATTATTATTATTATTATTATTATTATTATTATTATTATTATTATTATTATTATTTACTTCCATTTTGAAAAGGGTTTCAGCCTAATTTTGTCCATACTTATGTCATCCATGCATTAAGTAAGAAAAAGACAAACCCAAAATGTGCTAAAAGCATACCCTCGAAAGTGGGAATTTCATTACTTTTATACATCGATGTATGAAACGAGAATCCCCATACAAAACTCAAAAGGATCGAGAATTCCTCATGTTCTTTATAAAGGAAGATGCTTATATATATATATATATATATATATATATATAAACATCTTTTTTAGGAGGTTGCATTATATCCCACCTAAAAGACCCACCAAAAAATCATCATCAATATATTATCTGACAAGAGGCCTCTTCCCAGAACAACCACCAACATGACCCTCGGCCACATCTCCCAAACTCAGCATCCTAACCCTCACATCTAATAAAGGCACTTCGTATGGGTAATACAAACCGACCAAATCGAAGACCAATCTCGTGGACAATCGAAGATTTTCTGTGTCAGCATCCCTAACAACCTCCATAATAAATTTGCATAAAGCCAAATGGGTCATCGACTAATGCGTCAACATCTCCCCCAATTGGGTTTCAAAAATAAATAAGTCAATCAAAACTTTAGTAAGAAGAGGTGAACAAAGACGTATAAGGGAAAAAACTACTAATACTCTCATAATTTTCCTAGAGAGCTAGGTCCTAAGACGATGCCAACATACCGAAGGCCAAACCACACTGCTGGATAAAATTAACTTGGTCTTCCCCATCAAGAATCACTAAAAAAGAAGACGGTAAGACTGGGTGCATATAACAACAAGGATGAGAGGTTAACAAAGATGGTGTATTGAAGCCTAAGGAGAGTTAAGTAGCATCCTCAACCACTATCGGGACCATCAGATCCACATAAAAGGCTTTTATCCCCACTGGGAGGCTTCATGAAAAAGGCATCAAGATGGTACATGCAGCATAACAAAGTGGGTTAGGGGACGGAAATCTCTAAGGGAGACTTCCCATAGAAGGAATATCGAGTCTGAATTAAATACATTTCATAGGATGGATCCTTCCGTCGTTCGGTTAACACATTCTGTATCCAACTTCCTTACGGTTAGAGCTCCATATAGACATAAGGAACCTTGTGCTGTTCGGTTAAAGCCTCTCTAAATTCTCATAAAATTCTAGTTACCGTTTAGACTCCCACTTCTCCGAAGAATGTCAAGCCCATTTGAGGCCTTTCAATTTTAACAAAATGTGTCTGCATGCGCACATTCTTAGGTAACTGCCTCTGTGGTCACCTTGATCTGCAATTGGGGTTTGTCTCATTCTATCACACCTAATAAATTTCCCTAAGACCATCCCCGCCTAAGTTATCGACGGTACAAACACCCCTAGATACCATAAACCCATCCTTGCCTAAATCTCGAATCATAAACTCGACTCAACCTAACTCACAGAGAAAAACCACCCCAAAAGGACACCAAAAAATATCAAAAAATACTATTACAAAAATTGTTAGGGTATAATTTAAAAATAAAAGTAATATGAAAATGCCCTAAAACTCTCACCAGGACCTTTGTCGATCGGCAGAGGCCCTAAGACCCTTTAACTGATCAGTAGAATTCGGGTCAAAGTGCATTATCTTATCCATACACGTAGTAACCTTATCTAAAAAATAATGAACCTCATCCTTCTAAAGAAAGGGAAAAGGAATCTCCCAGTTTCCTATAAGCATAGGTATCCACCTCTCATTTTAAGAACTTTGAAAACCATCCAGAGATGAAAAATTGATAATGATCCAATTTTCTCTCTTTATTCTACATCGAGCATCCGAGATACTTGCGCTCAGTCTAAAAGTCTCGAGGAAGCTCGATCTTCTAAAAATTTGCTTTCCTCTTAAAGGGAAAGCTTGCACTTTTGTGAAGTCACTTTCGAGACCCAAACAGAGTCAAACCTCTTCAGAAGTTACGAAAAATCAAACAATTCTTGTCAAAGATCTACTAAACTAAAGACTGAGAAAATGCAAAAGTTAATACTTCTAGACGAAGCTCTTCCCAACCAAAAAATACCAAAAAAAGGGGATAGTCCCCTCACAAAAATTCATCTTTTGTCACGAGGGTAAAGAACTTCTACCCAAATTTTGAGGCAATACCCTACATATATTACTCCCATCTCTTTTCAATAGAATAAAGCCCGTCCATACGACAACAACCCGAATATGTGTTTTCATATCAAATACTCGTCAAACATCGGCCAATGATTAGACATTATTTTAAAATATAAATATATCGATCAAACCCAATGGAAATGCTACATTAACGACTAGGCTCCCTAAAAAATATAACGTTGTATATTGTATACTTGGTATCCCATTGCATGCACCTATAAGTATGCCCCGTTTGTGAGAACTACGTTGGATATGATCCCAAGTGTCCTTGGTTACGTAGGCATTATACCGGATAAACACATGAAGCCAAAGCCTTGCAATACATCTTGTGAAGTATTATATATTAGGGACATATTCGAACCCACTTTAAACTCCCTGACTTCTCCTAGGTCCACCCTATATCAAGATGTAGTGTCCCATTGTTCTTCTTAGAACTAAAATATTACATCCGTAATACACACTCCCTGATTCTTATACCAACTTCTCTCAATTCTACACCCCAATATAGTCCTAAGGACAACACCTTTGGGCTAGTAATAACCAGTTTATTATAAGGTTATGTGCCAGTATTAGACATTTTCAAGTTCACCCCCATTTTGATATTTTATACACAATCCCTCCCCCTCACACGATAAATTGTACACTTCACACACATCACACTAGAGAGCATGAACAACCAAACTACTTTGGCTTTGATCTCATGGCCACAAGAGTAGGTAGGCGCAATACCGTGTCTCTCTTATGAGCTTGAGCCTTGACAATATGTCTTTTGATATGTTCTCTACATCGAGATACCCCTATCTCTTAAATCTAATAGCTTACATATACATAAGCAAAATGAGATATCAAATTATCTCAAGTAAGAATTGTATATTGAATTTCTCAAATGCATACCTATCAGTACACAACTGAATTACGTAGGCTCTGATCTCGTGGACAAATGAGTACATAGGCATTATACTGAGTCTTTCTTGTGAGCTTTAGGCTCGAAAATGTCTCTTGATATTCTATGTACTCTGAGATGCTATTATATCTTAAACTTATATTTATTATTCATGAACAACTCAATCAAGATATCAAATTATCTCGAGGCGGATTAATATATACAGTCGTCCAAACGCATATGCGCCTAATACTAAACATCAATACTTTATATCTACATAACACCAAATAACATATCAAACTATCTCAAGTCATGATCCCCTATATATCCTTACAAATGTGCAAATGGATACAAAAGTGAAAACACGTATACACTAATTACAAACAGAGATGCACATGTATTTCTCCTTTTGTATCTCCCCTTAAACATCAAAAGAGAATCAAATTATCTAAAAAATGAGCCCTTTCGCATACCTACACTCATAATAACGGCCATCCGTAATACAAAAACAAGAGTGGAGTCATGTACAAGAAATTTTGGGTAACTGTAGCGGTGGAAGTGATGTTTTCATACCTCTCATTGATATCACTTTCCTACCTAAATGCATATCGACATTTAAGGGTTACTCGCGCTATGGTCTCTATAAAAAAATTAAAAATAGCTAAAATATAAAGTAATGAAATGAACAATAATAAACATAGAATTAAGCAAGCATACATAATAAGTGGGGTACCTAATACCTTCCCCACTCGTAACCCGATTCGCGTACCCACACTACAAGAATCCTTGGACCGACCGTAGACTTAAAACCTTCCTTAGTATTAACCCAATAAAGCTTGCCCAAATCCTTTTTTTGTATAAAACAAACTAGTGACTCTGAACAAACCAACTGAACTCCTTATCATGCAAACGTACCCACACCATCTTGTTAAGTCCCGAGAACCACGGGTGTGCTAATCAACCTGGACATGGGTTCAATCATCTCTTAGGGGAGAGTCACTGATGGCCTAAAGCCTTAGACTGATAACCCGACCTCGGGGGAAGGCGTCGGATCGGGAGATAAGCCCTCTTACACCCATTATTTCACGAGTCCTTCCCCCCACCCGGGGCCGTGGCCCACGATGCCATATATGGGAGTATACACATTTTGGATTCTTGGGGTATTTTCCTAAGGAGTATCGTACCATAGTCTCAGACGAATGATTCGGATATACATAAGAGTATCAGGGGGTTCCATGTTTGAATTTCAATCATGACACATCCCACCCATGAAATCTAGTTCGGTCGTGAGTTATGAGATATTAGGTTCGAGGTCCTTAGGACTTGCAAGTTTGTGATAATGATCTTATGTGGATATTATTTGTGAGCCTTGGGATAATGGATCCTAGAAACCATCTAAGCTAAAACGAAGTGTATAGAGGGGTTCCTCATTTGGATTTCGTTTGCGAGACGTCCTATGCACGCAACTTTGTATGGTTAGGAGTTAGGAGACGATGAGAAACTAGAGTATCAGTATTTAGTTTAGTACTTGTGAGCATTATTTTTAACCTTAATGATATGGCATTTGATTTGAACCTGGTACGATTAGTGAGAACTATATCAGGATAGAGAATAGGTGAGGTATGTATGCATGATTACTGACGGGTAATGACATGGGGCATAAATGGGTCACATTTTAATACTGTTAAGTAACTTAATATTTATTTCCACTTTAGGGAGCTTATCAAAAATTTTAAAACCTTTCCCCTAGGTATTATTTATTGGGATTTTATTCTTAACACCATATAAGACGTTAACTTTTAAGTAAAGGCATGTAAGTTAATTTTGAAATAAGGATTAGGATTATGAGAATGCCTTATATTTGGTTTAAATATATTATAGACATGTCAGTCAATAGAGCTCAGTGGAATTACGATGAGTTGAGTTTTTCTTAATCACAAGGAGATCGAAATTCTGATTCTAGCACTATTGAAACATTCACAACCTAGATAGCGAGTTAAAATCCTATCAGAATGTTTGCAATGCAATTTTTGTAATTTATCTCAAGCTTTGGGAGCCTGTTTTATGGTTGACAAACTTGTTCAATAGTTCGACATAGGATTGTAATTGGTACATCCTAGGAATGTATTGCACGGTAATACCCATGAGATTTAAGTCCAAGGATTATCTTTATTAGACTCGGGCAGTCTGACACCATTCACAAAGGGTTCCGATATTCTTAATCAAGAGAATTAAGAGGGTTGGGATGCTTACAAAAATGTCACTTTGATTGTTATGTGTTCGATCTGATATTATATTGGATCAAAAGTTCCTTGCACATTGGGTGACAGTTGTGTGAGCGTGTTTAAGATCATAATTCAGAGGAATCCGAGTCCGGGGGATACCTTGGATTATGATACCCCCTTGACTTATATGTTTTTTTTCCACTAAGTAAAACCCGACTGATGAATTATTTTATAATCGTGGTGGAGTAGCAAATAAGTAAAGTCTATGAATCAAGGAAATTTATTATATGTTGGTTATAATCGATTATCAACAAATTTATTTGACTAAGAGGTTATTAGAAACTTAATGCGTGGAATCATATTATTTACCATAATAAACTTTGCAACTAAGACATCTTTATATTCGAGTGATTTTAGAGATAATTAGATTAGAGTGCAGTCGTGATTATTTAGTGTATTTAATCATGATTAAATAAAGAAAGAAAATGAATTACGGGATTGTAATTTGGTACTCGTGACTATTTATCTGAAGCCAATTTAAATATTTGTTTTGGGTTCTGAGTATAGTCCAATACCCAAGTAGTAGTCCCAAAACTCTTTAGAAGCCCAGTTTGACTAAAGACCATACTCTCTCTCTCTCTCTCTCTCTATCTCTATCTATCTCTCTTTCTCTCTCTCACACACACACAAACAAATATATATATATATATATATATATATATATATATATATATATATATATATATATATATATATATATATATATATATTGATGTAATATATGGTTTTAGGCTAATGATCCGTTATAAAGGGTTAGAGAGGGATATGCAAAACTTTATTCATGCTTTTGAGAAGGGTTAGAAGAGATAAGGTAAATTCTATCATATTTTAATATGGTGTCATCTCCAAGGGGGCTCATGCACAAGTCTTACTTTGGGTGGATCATATGATAGAATATTCGAGGCATTCAGAGCATTCTCGCGAGGTTTTTGGAGAACTTAGAGGTTAGTAAGAATTTTATCTTCTTCAAGTTTTGTCTCCTCATATAGATTACCACATGGTTTGATATGGTATTGTATTCTTAAACCCTAGGTTTAATTTATAACCTAGTTCTTGATTTCTTTTCACTGCATTATTAATCAAAGATTTCTAAGTTTTAAATTTATCAATGGTTTAAATGTCCATCACAAGTTTTTTTCCCAACATTATTGTTATACATGAGTAGAAGTGCTGAGGAGTTAGAGTTGGACTGAGTAGTTAGAATTAAAGATTATTGGAGATCCATAGCATTATCCTTAGTGTAGGATTTGATACTCTAGTAGCATTTATATTTAGAAGTTTTATTTACATTTTAGTTGGGGACTTTTGTATTTTGGAAACCCATATTAGTGGATTCAGTTTGATTGGAGATTTATCCTATATAGTTCAGTTGTCCATTTATTGTTTATTATTTATTTACTATCTTCGATGGTTTTTATTTATGATAATTTTTATTTCTCATTGATTCTAATAATGATACAAATTGCATAACGCTTCATGTGTTTAGTGTTTCAGCTTGATCAACTTGGTGTTGAAAATAGGGGTGTTATAGTTTGTATAAGAGAATCCATGTTCAAATGTCTTTAGGATCTGTATTACACCTGTTAGGATAAATTTTACTTTTCATTTTACTTATGTGAAATTTCTTGTTTTCTTTCAGATGGTAAACACTTGAGGTTGGTAAGGACAGAAAACTTCCACCATGACTACAAATCAAGAGATATAGTCGGACCAATAGCCACCAATGTAGCCACCACAATCAGTAGCACTTGACTCTGTTGCCATCATTACATATGCAATCACAGTAGTGATCATTGCTATGCTTCAGCACTTTCTGCGGCTCCAATAGCCATAGCAGCATGTGGTTGTGCCTATTCGACAACTGATGTCTACTTGGGAGATGGGTCATACGTTTTTTTAAGCATAACCCACTAGAGTTTGTTGGTACCACATATATTTTGGTGGCACACCGGTGGAGGAAAAATATTCATAGACACTTGAGGATATTATAGTGCACAGAGGTTCATAGGTATATGCTTGCTAGAATTAAGCTGGTGGGTCCCATTATTCGTGAGAGGAGAGAATTAGACATCAATGAGTTATGAAAGATATTTGAGGACAAGCATTTTACACCCGCAGTTGGAATTTCAAAGAAGAATGACTTTCCAACCTTAGTTAAGGGGTAATGCAATGTGGTCGAGTATGAGCAGGAGTTCACATGTATCTCTTTGTTTACATTAGTTTATGCGAATATTGAGGAAAAGGAAATGTAATAATTCATCAAAGGATTGAATTGGAGGAACAAACAAGTATTACTTGGGAATCTGGTATACTCCACATATACATAAGAGGTAAATGCCTCACTTTTGCATTTTCATGAGTAATCAAACATTCCGGCGTCTGAGAAGAGGAAGACATCAGATATAGGCATTAACTCTACTTTAGAGAAGAAGAGTGGGCCCAATGGATGGATTCATGTTTATCACCGAGTGGGAAAACAATTACATCGGGAGGATCGGTAGGGAGACTACCATCCTTGGAAAAAATAGAGAAACGAAAGAGTGGGATAGTAGTTAGGGGTTCACAATGACGTCGTTATAAGAAATTATATGGTTATGGGGAAGAGGGTAATTTGACTAAGAGTGCTTGAAGGACAACCTAAGGGAGTTTAACGAGTAAGGTAATAGGAAATTTCCTCTTTAGATGATGTTTACAATGTGGCAGTTACTAGCGATATTTCACTTGCTCAGTTGGGACCATAGGGGTCAGGCAGACTACAACCACCACGCTAGGAATACGATCAGCATAGTACCTTATGAGAATGAGTACCATATCGAATGAATTGAGTATATCCTCCTTACTTGATTTATTTATGTGCATTTTTCCTTTATATGTATGCATATGAAAGAATGGCATGTGGATACACTAGATGTGATAGGTGTAACTACTAGGATGTATTGCTTGCATGTTTAGTTGAGGTATGTGTTATTTATTTATTGTTGTTTGGCATGTTGGGATTATCACAACGTGCTACTCCACCACAACGTGAGTGAGTTATTATGTTGAATAGTGTTGTTGAAATTGTCATGACATGAGTAAGTTGTTGGGCATAAGGACATGGTTGATTCTCTGTAGTATGAGAGAGTTGTTGATTTGTATTAGCATGTTAGGATTGCTAGGACATGCTTTATTTTCCTTAATGTTTACGAGTGCAAAAAATATTACCTTAGGCTTACGAATTTTTGTTTGGAGGATTCTGTAGGCTATTGGGTCTGGAGCTTAAATTGTAGGTTATGAGTATATACATGATTTTCTTTTTAGGATTATTCATTCAACGTATATTTTTTTTACCGTGTGTTCAGATCTGTTTCCAATAGCTTAATGTTTTCTTGACCCTTATGTGGTGTGTTTTGTACACGTGGTATTGGGTGTATAGGCTCCCCATTCGTGGCACACTATGGTACAAATGTGTGAGCCTTACTTTCTTATCTCTGGTTGATATGTGCATTGGATAAGTGTTTATGACTTTACAGTATTTGTGCAGAATACATTAGAATGTTATTCGTTAGTGAATTCTAAGGACTAAATTCCTTTATTAGGGGGGAGAATATAACACTCAGTATTTTTTAAAATTAATTAAATGATTATTTATTTATTTATTTATATTTACTAGGGTGAATTAGCGGGTAATTAATTGTCTTTAATTAATTTGGATTAATAACCGAAAATTAAAATGAAAATTTTAAATATTATGTGGGTGACTCGTAAATTAAATTAACGTAGTTATAAATAATTTGTATTTTTGGTTGGTACGTTTGGATAGGACTCTAGGGGCGTACGAAGGCCCATAATGGTATTTTTAATGTTGTTAATTGGGTCCCGAGTGTAGGTACACATTTGGACCAATTTTTAAGTATATCCTATTAGTAGTTCATGCTTATTGATCCAAAAATGGGCCCATAGTAGACATACATGATCAAGATCTTTAATAACTTAATTACCATCATCAATCATTGCAACACATCATAAGCAAACCCTATAGACAAGAGGAATCTTTTTGAAGAGGACATGAAATTCTTATGGAATTGGTTGATAATTATAATTGAGAGTTACATTAAGAGGATGTGAACACCTTTCAATTAAAGAAGAAATTCTTTTAATGGGCTATGTTAACACTTATGTGGATTTGCTATGTTAACACTTATAATTGAGAGTTACAATTAATGTAAACACCTTTCAATTAAAGAAGAAATTCTAAAATAATGAATGTTACTTGAACACATTAGTATAAGTGTTAACATAGCAAATCCACATAAATGGGCACTCGCAATAAACATTTATGAAGCATGGGTCTTAAGTGTGTCCAATAAAGTTTTGATGTTAGGGATTGCTAGTGCTTATTTTTTACACTACATTATGATATCACTAAAGTATATTCGAATTCTATGTTTACATCTGTATTGTATACATGCATGTGATTGAATGAATGAACGTGATATAAATAGTTTTTTATAAATACTTTATGTGACCATTATAGACAACCCACACTTTATGCCTAATTGATTATGACATTAGTGGCATAGTTGATGGAAGGAATCATGCTGTTGAATTAGTGCGGAACCATCATGACTCACATTGTGTCTTATTTAATTAAGGTATATAATTGATTATGACTATTATAAAGTTTATGATTCTCCTTCTGTTCTTTGAATCAAATCATATAGTGGAATTATTATACGGACCAAGTGGGAGAATGTTTGGATATTTAATTTCAAAATTATGATAATTCAAAAATAATTATTTAATTAAATTTAAGTTTCCTACATAATGTTATCCACATAAGAAGTTGGATTTGATAGAATTCTTTTAGATAAGTCATTTAATATTAAGGATAATGATGGTGGGTGAGTTTCCTAATCAAACTCTACTATGATGGATGGTAGAATTCTAGTTTAACTAGGAAATTAGGTCCTCTCTTACCACATATATAGTAGGTTATATTCCATCAATAATATACATTATAACACACCATTTTAGGAAAGAGAGAGAAAATATGAGTATCTAACATTATTATTTTTTATCAAAATGGTGAAGGTTATGATGGAGGAATTATTAAGATAATTAAAATGGTTTATAAAACAAACTTGATCAATGTATTATATCAAGGTAAGTCCTATTTTCTATCGTTTAGGCATATTTTGTGAAAACATGAAGATCCAAGATCCTTTTATTATGAACAATTACAGGATATAATTTAATAAAACTAATGTTTTCTTGATTAAGATTAGGGTGTTCTTAAGTGTTGTACCGTGAATAAGGTATTACCTAGGAACCAATTAGAAGATGATAGTTGGAGTCATTTATCTCTTAAAAGAGGTCTGCTCAGCTAACCATCACAAGCGGTCCAGTATAATTATGGTCAGCCCAAGCATCACAGGCGGTCGACTTAACTCAGCTAGCTTACAACCGTAAACACTGCTATATAACACCATCAAAATAAGCATGTACCACATGATTGGATGACATCAGCATCAGTCATATTATGCACGCATGTGGGAGATATGAAAATATTCCTCTTTCGTGAGCGCAAAACAAGCCCATGATTAACCTCCACACATGTTTGTAAAAGGTATAACTACCTAACCTATAAAGTCATGACACATGTCCCTATCCACTCTCCCACCTCTAACAACCTATATATAACATGACATCCCTCACTGTAAAGGGATCACGATAAATTTTCCATACCATTACGCTGTCCATGTCTAGAATGGGCACGAGAGATACTAACTATTGTTCATGTATGTCTTTTTTCCATTAAATTTATATAATTAACAATACATGTATGCAGGTAGGCACTTCTTTGGATCGAACCATGTAAACCTAGTTTCCATTTATTCTCTCTCATATATCTTTATTACTTCCTCTAGAGTAGCATTTCTACGATTTATATCTCTTTATCTGTTATAGTTTATAATTTGTGTACTCTTTTTAAGGACCTATTTAGTATACTAGTTTTAGGCAATAACATATTGGCGCCATCTGTGGGAAAAAAATCTCCATCGTCGCTTTCCACCATTGTCGAATTTTGAAACTCGAGGATAACCAGTTCTTAGGAAACGGTGAATCGTAATCCATTCATCTGTGTTTCATTGGAATAGAGTCCAATTTAATTTTAATTCTCTTTAATTCCTTGAATACTCATTTGGATCTACCTTTCCCTTTTTTGATTTACTTTTTTGCAATTTTTGTCACTGTTTTTTCTATACTCTGTTTTTGCATTTGCGTGCTCGATTTTCGACAACTTTTTTGAAATATGGCTGGCAATCTAGAAAGAAGTTGTGCTGTAGAAGGAATTATTACTTTAACACTTGTTAGTATGGGTGATTTTTAGGGAATCCCAATGCTCTTGTCCAGAGTCTAGGAAGCAATGCAAAAGTGTATGAAAATAGTTGACGCAAACCTTTTTAACTGGAAGAATAGGCCCAAAATTGACCTAGTTACTCTAGAAGGGGGTGATAACTCTGATAGGAGGCATGATGTACCACCGCTGCCCCTTACAAAGATATGAGACATGCTCACCACAATAGAGTAGTGGATAATCCCATAAGGATAAAATTTGGCTCATGAGATAAATATAACAGGTTTAGGTACTCTGGATCATGAGAGAATGGTAAGTTATAATGCTGAACAAACTTACTCCATGGAGAGAATGAGTGTTCTGCAAAGGTTGAGTAGGGGATCTGCGTTTGATTTCTTAGGCCCACGAGCAATGATAGTGCACCACCGCATAAGGAAGATACTAGGAGGTCTGAGAAGAGAATAATAGTGTGCTTGTTCAGATCTACAACTAGTGTGAGAGGGTTGGCAAAAGTCGAGAAGGCTTCTCAAGAAGAGAGATCAACTGAAAGTCGAGGCCAACTAAGGAAGTCCACCACAATGAAGGTAAAAAGGTAACACCAACCCTAGATGGGGTCCATTCATTATTTAGAAGATCAGTTACACATGATTATAATGTCTAATAACCCTTTACAGAGGGGTTTTGTCTAAGGATAACCATTCCCATCATTAAGAGTGCGTTATCCAATACTCACGAAGAATGAATCGCCTGGTATCACTACAAAATATTATAGAAAATCTCAGCCTATCCTACATGTGAAGTAGTACCAAGTCCCTGCTGATATTTACTTCATTCCCTATGAGATGGATTCTAGAAAATTATCCTGTACGTTCATTTAATCGACTTTGGTACAATGGTTTATCAAGAGGGAAAATCTAAAGATATCAATAACTTAACCATATTTTCATTAGTAATTTCTATTTAGGTACAAATCCATGAAAGTGGGTAACTCACTTATGAAGTGTCCATCGAAAAATGGATGAAACAACTAGCAAATTCATCACCCACTTTAAAATCGAGAAGATATAGGTAATTGATTATGTTAAGAAGATAAAAAAAGGAAATTATGAGAGGTTTATTGCCTGGAAAGTTATATTAGGAGTTGGCTAAGGAGCCGTCGAGCACAATATCAGAGTTGTTGGACAAGTCTAGAAAAATTATGACTGCAGAGGAAGCAATCGAAGATAAGGAGTTGAGGCATTCAAAGTCCAATGTTAGCAATATCTCAGAGAAGAATAAAGAGTTCAAGGACAAGAAAAAGGTTGACAGGACGAAGAAGTTTGATGAATATACCCCACCATCCTTAGGTGTGCACCACATCCTCGATGATATGGCTGGAAAAATTGAAGTCTCCTCCTATCCATAAGGATAAAAGAAAATATTGTGAATTCCATTAGCATTGCTACCATAATAATGATAGTTTCCTTCCTTTGAATAATGGGATTAAAAATCACATCAGATGAGGTAAGTTAAAGTAGTATGTTGACAACGGTGGATGGTCAGATATGAGGATGAGTAGAAGCCTAGACACCAAGAAGAATCCCTTGTAACAAGGCAGGCGAGAAATAAATGGGAGAGACGATGATTTGCAAGATGATACAAAAAGTCTAAAAAGACTCTGCACGAAGTCAAGGTGATCTCATTTTGGTGTCAAGTTTTAGTAAGAGGTGATACCGGCAGTGGAGATGAACCAACAGAAAGGAAAGACTACCTTAATGAGGCAAAAGGTTGTTCTCACATTAGACAGAGAAACTTGGATGATGCTATGAAGACTCAACCTAGAAAGGTAAAAAAAGATCGTCTTATCATTGGTTTTTCTAAAGATGATTTGTCAGGTGTACTTTACCTGAACTATGATCCTCTGGTCATCACAATAATGGGTCATGATAGTTAAGTGGAAAAGGTCCCGATCAATAATGACAGTTCGGCTAATGTTCTATTTTACAGTTACTTTCTGAATTTGAGGTTGAGAAAGGCATATCACAAGCCTCTTATTACTTTTTTTAGGGAGAATGTGTTACCCTTAGGAATAATTGAGCTTGAGGATATGATAGACACATAGCCAACCTACCTAACATAGATGAGACATTTCTTCATCCTAGACGAGAATAAACACTCAGCATAAAACATCATATTTGGTAGGATTGGATTAAAAAAGTTCGAAGTTATTCCATCTACTATTCACTAGTATCTAAAATTCCCCACAAGTTGTAGGACTGGCGTAGTGAAATGAAATACAGTAGAGGCTTGTGAGTGCTACTACATGTCGGTAGAATCGAAAGAACAAAAAAAATTATCCACCCTTAATCCAATCGAGACCCTCGAATTGACAATAAGATGGTGAAAGGACAAATAGTTAATGAAATTGAGTCTGTGATGTTGGATGATGAGCGCCTAGAGAGGACAGCCCAAATCAACTCAACACTGGACCCAACTCTTTAAAAAGAATTAGCAGAACTATTAAGTATTATGAAAAATATGTTAGTTTCGAACAATGAGTACATGCCTGGGATAGATCCAAAATTCCTTTGCTACGAGCTCAGTATAATGAAGGATGTAAAGCCAATCAAATATAAGTGCCATGTGTTTAGTCAGGAGAAGAACATGGACATACAAAAGGAGATTGATAAATTATAAAATGGAAGATTTCATTGAATACATCCGATATCCAGATTGGCTATCAAATGTGGTTATGGTTAGGAAGAAGAATGATAAGTGGCGTATGTGTATTGATTTAATGGACACCAACAAAGCTTATGTAAAGGACAACTATCCTTTACTTAGGATTGACTAAATGGTCGATGCTACCTTTGGGCATGAATTTCTCAGTTTTATGGATGCATATTCGGGGTACAATCAGATAAAGATGAAGCCATAAGACAAGAAGAAACCCTCATTTATCACCAGCCTAGATATTTACTGCTACAATTCTATGCCTTTTGGGATAAAAAATGTTGGAGAAACATATCAAAGGGTAGTGAATAAGGTTTTCGAAGATTAGAACAATAAAACCATGGAAGTCTACATCGATGATATGATCACCAAGAGTAAGAAAGTTACCGACCACATCAACAACCTTGGACAAAATTTTGACTAGATGGTAAAGCATAAAATGAAGCTTAAACCCATGAAATGTGCTTCTTGGGACACGAAGGGTAAGTTATTGGGTTTCATAGTCCTTTAGAGGTAAATAGAAGATAATTCGAATAAGATCTAAGCACCGATTAATATACAGCCTCCCAAGAGCAAAAAGGATATCCAAAGGTTAACGAGACGGGTGGCAACGCTGAACCATTTAATGTCAAGAGCCACCGATAGATGTCTTCCATTCTTCAAGGTTCTATGAAATACCTTTAATTAGAATGACGATTGTCAAACAACCTTCCTTGAATTGAAGAAGTACTTAGGATCTACACCCGTGCTGTCAAGGATATTCTTAGGTGAAAAATTATATATGTTCTTGGTTGTATCAGAGTCGATAGTCAGTTCAATGTTAGTCTGATAAGAAGCTAGAATATATATATGCATGTTTATTACACTATCAAGGAGTAACGGTAAGCAGAAATATTTTACCCTAGGTTGAAGAAGTTATCCTTTGATTTGGATAAAGATTCCCACATAATGAAGACATACTTTTAAGCACATATAATATATAGTCCATATAGACCTTCCTCTACTACAAGTTGTTCATAAACCTAAGAAATTAGGAAGAGTGATGGCTTGGGCTGTAGAACTAGGCGAGTATGAAATATAGTATGAACCATGAGCATAGAAAAATTTATAAATAAAGAGAACAATGTTGAGAAGACTTCTACAGAATAGAGATCAACAGTAAAGACACCAGAGAAAGATTTTACAAAAGAGAGATCGATTGTGAAGTCAGTTGAGAAGATGCACTAGCTTATTTGGCATCAGCCACAAGAACAAAAATAAGAAGAACGATATCTATACATGTATCAATGCATCATAATACATATGTAGAATGTGTTTCGTGATGGAGTTAGAAATGGGATCATCTTAGATGGATCCTATCTGAAGTCGTTAGACAATACGGAGTTTGATCTAAACCAAAAACTCAATTTTTAATTTTTTTGAAATTAAACATAAAACATAAACATAATAAACCCAAATTAAACTATGAAGAAAATTTAGATCATGTTGTTTTAATATAACGATTTTCCAAATTTCGTCTTAACCTAAAACATACATCAAGGTGTTTGTAGATAAAATAAATAAATCAAAGAAGAACACACCAATATTTGAGGAAAACCCACAATGGGAAAAATCTTGGACAACCCACCCATGAAAATCACTATGATGAGGAATTACACAAGATAAACAATAGACTTATAACAGAGACTCGTTGCACTGACAAACCTTGACACTCTCCCATCTTCAACATTTCCTCCACAATGCACGTTCGAGTCCACTTACGTAGTTCCACAACATGTGATTCCACACATAACCATCTACGAATATGGAACATATACACATCACTTCTTAATCGCAACACCATACCATGAAGTCCATCGTGTCTAAACAACAAAATAGGTATGGAATCCACCACATGAAATAATTCTCAATCAAGATGAAGAGAATAAACTTTTTGGTGCCCATAAAACTAGATCTCAAAGCATATTGAATAATGACACTTGGATTTTAAACACTTTATGTGAAATAAGAGATTGGGAACTGTTGGATATGTTATATGGTGTAAGGAACCTTAAAATGTAAAAATGAAACTGGATTTAATACCTCCTTTCCCACATACGGTGCCAAAATGATGATACGAGAAATTGGACGCACGTCCTTCTCAACCATAATATAAGGTGTAGAGTAGAAATAAATCAAGCAATAAGGAAAAGGACACAAAATATAAAGTACTCTCATTATATGTGTTACATAATACAAAGTTATGGTGCCATTACAGGCATACAAGACAAAGAGGGTAAGAGAATACATGAGTTTAGCTAATCAGGCAGCTCAGGATGTGGCATGTGAAGGCTTACTAGTGTGGATGCGGCAAGGGGTGACCCCTAGGTGTGGTGACCTCAAGAGAGAGAGGGAACTAAAAGTTTGATAGGGCTTCGCTAAGTGTTTCGTCCCCCTAATAGTGAGGTGAGCACTTCTATATATAGAAGTCATAAAGGAGGTGTCACGTGATTGGAGTACATGACACGTGGATAAGTTTGATGATGAAGGAATCCTTCTAGAAGTAAGATAGCTATCAGGTCTGTGAGAGTAGGTGCCGCGACTTATTTAAACCGAAGAAACATCCTATTCTTGGTTGGGTGCCAGGACATGTTTGACTCCCAGGCGCAGTTGTGGTACAATGCCTGATAAGTGCATATGGTTTTAACCTATCTGTTGCCAGGCAACAACATGTTATTAATTCCTCTGCGGTCATATGACTATATTAGTCATATCACATATATATAGGTATAAACACCACAAATGACACAAAAATAATTAAGCTTTACACACTAGCATATTATCACTATTTCTAAACGTGTGGAATGGAATGTATGGGCATAAACTAGAAACAAAAGAAATATGACCCAATCGCTAAAAAATATTCAAGAAGTTCTATTTGACCACAAAACTTTATCAAACTAAGATTCAACCTCAAGTGACAAATAAAGTGAACTCGGAGAACAAGAAAGCACAATGCACACAAGCCTAGAATTTGGATGATTCTACAAATCAATAGTGCCATGACATGATAATCATAACTAGGATTCATTTTTCAAACGCATTTATCTTCAACTATAAAACCCTCAAAAGCAAAACAAATAAGGTTTTTTCAACTCAAATCTTTTGAAAATATAAATTTTGAAAATCAAATAAACAAACAAGTTGTCCTTTCATATAATCTACTTACCTCTGATTTTTGAGTCTCTTGCCAACTATGGCTTTCCCTCAAAGGATATTTTCTCCTTTCCTAGCTCTTCCTCATACACCCTCATATATAAAAAATCAACGTACTCATGGGCAACGGTTGTTTCATGCGTAAATCCCCCATAGTCAACAGATATGTAGAGGAAAAGATTGATGGGGGAACATCTCACTTAGCTAAAATATAAGATCTAATGTTAAAATTCAAAAGATCTCATGCATGTGGGGGGTCATATACAAAGTGAATCCGTTAAGCAAATCAAAGTCGAACAATTCCATGCAAGGATAATTAATAACAATCTCAGCATTAAAAATCAAAATAAAATGTCCTAGCCACATGAAAACATGGAATGGAGTGTATTCAAACACACCAATATGCCACACAAAGTTTGTAACACTAAACTACACATAAACCAAAAATCTTTATGAGTTTTTAAACATTTTCCAAAATTATACCAATTTAAAAAAATAACTTAAAAGTCAAATAAAATCTTTTTTTATTTTTCAATAAGACCCAATAAAATAAAAATCAAAATACAAAAGTCTCAAACCACATACGACTAGCAAACACATATAACATAAAGTACAAAATCTAGTATATCCAAGCATGCAAACACAATAAGCCATTAGATTTGGCATGAGAAGTATCACGCGTAAGTATTCAAGAATCAACAAAGTCTAACATATAAAGCCTCCAGATTAGATTTTCTAACCCACATAGCTGTTTGTTGATGCTTTAGGGGTTTGGTAACCTCAGTGGCTATAGGCTTAGAGTTTTTAGAACCATTTATAAGATCAAATCAAAAACACCTAAGGTGGCCTTTCCTGTCTCAATATGTTCATCGGTAGACACAGTAAGGTGAGTTACCTAAGGGTTGACATTTTCTAACATTCCTAGCAATAGTTAACTTTCTCAAAAGTATGGTCTTGGCGTTGGTAGAAGAAGAATCTATATCATAAAAGTCAATCCCACACTCTTTCCTCCTCCTCTTCTTCTTCTTCTTCTTCTTCTTGTTCTTCTTCTTCTTCTTCTTCTCCACTCTCTCTACCATCACTCTCTTTTGAATCCAGAATAATGGCCTTAGAAGTGTCACACACATAATTATCTTAATGGAAAGATTTTTAATTAATTCTCTTATGACTAGCCATGAACGCAGTGTAGTCGTGCTCACTGGGTGAATTAGATCTCTCTCTTAGTTCACTATAACTATGGTTGGCATTATACACCTTCGTTTTCTTTACCTATTTCCTTAGTTTTATGGAACACTCGGCTTCCCTATGGCCATAACCCTAATAACCAAAGTATATGTCCGACTCATCACTCTTAAAATTATTATTATGTTTTTTAGGGAATTAATCAGCATTGTTATACTTATTTTTCTCAAACTTCTTTACATCTTTCAATTGTTATTCATTAAACTTTTTCACAAACATAGGCATATAATCATAATCGATGTCAGACTCATCCTCTGAAATTATTTTTTCCTCCTCCTGGGATTTTAAAGCAACACCCTTGTCTTTCTTCTTCTTTCTGGAGGAAAACATGCCAAGATCCTAAGTTTGAAGATCACCTACAAGATAATTATGTTTTGTATAATCAAAAGTACCCAAGGAATTCAAAACAATCATTTATTAATTAAATATTCCAGGGAAGGACGTTGAGATTTTCTTGATTACTCAATTTTTAGGTATTCTTTCTCCCAAGTTAAGAGACAAGTTCACAATATCAGACAATGTAGCGTAGAACTCATAAAAGGTTTCACTTTCCTCCATCTTAATGGTTTCAAATATAATGGTGAGGTTTTGGAGATTGGAAGGCTTAACAATACTTGTTTCTTTATGAATGAGTTGGAGTATAACCTGGGCCTATTTTGACGTGTCACAATCATAATACGGTGGAACTCTTACGATACGACCACACAAAATAAAGCAGTTAAACCTAGATAATTATAGTTTACTAATGTATGATCTTCCTCACTCTAATTCTCTACGAGTTTAGGGATTTTATATTTCCCAGCTTCGATAGTGGGTGGAGACCACCCTTTAATAACCTCTAACCAAACTCGTTCATCTATAGCCTTATATGGTGATTTCATACACATCTTCCCATATTCATAACTAGATAATTCAAATAGAAACAGAATGACTCTCCATATTAAAATCACTAAAATTCATACCTAAGTACGAATCAAACACAGTATCTTAGTGTTCTAGCTTTGATACCAATTTAAAGTAGCTAGGCAGTAAGGAGGGTACTCTAAACCAAAAAAGTCAATTTGGTTTTTTATCAAATTAAATAAAAAACTTAAATAAAATTAACCCAAATTAAACTATGCACCAATTTTAAACCCAACTGTCATGATAAAATGATTTACCAAATTTCATCTTAACATAAAACATACATCTAAGAGATAGAAGAAAAATAAATAAATCAAACCACAACACGTCGATGTATGAGGAATACCCACAATGAGAAAAACATCGGATGGCCCAACCACACAAATCACTATAATGAGGAATTACACACGATAGATAGTAGACTTACAGCAGAGGCTCGACGCCCTTGCAAACCTTGATTCTCTTCATTCTTTAACCTCTCCTCCATAGTTCACATAAGAGTCCACTTACGCAGTCCATACATGCCTCGGTATCCACCAAACAAACTCCGCAACCATATATAGATATGTAACATGAACGCACCATTTCTTCACCACAACACCACATCACGGAGTCCAGCGTGTGTAAACAACAAACTAGGTACAAAATCCATTACCTGAAATAATTCTCAATCGAGATGAAGAGAACAAAAATATTGGTGCCCATAAAACAGTATCTCAAAGTGTATAGAATAATGAAACTTGGATCTTAAACACTTTTGGGAGAAACTAGGATTTGAAAACTTTTAGATATGTAGTTTCATGCCAAAAGTCACTCTAGAAACAAATGCTTGAACCCGTTTATATAAAAAACACATTTCTTGAGGCAACGCATTTTTTTAGAAAACTTATTCAACCAAAAACAAGACCTCATTCGAATAAAACTACAAAATCGTTCGAAAAAAAATCATTTGAATGAACATCCAATCTTGTTTGAACTATCTTTGAATGATGTAATTTCTGTAAATAGAAAAATGTCATTTGATGTTCGTTTGAGGTTCATTTGAACAAACTACTAAACTAGTTCGAACGAAACCTATAAAGTCATTCTAACAGCTTAGAATTAAAAATGTTTTTTAAAATTCTTTTAAAAATAGCTTTTGAATATATTGTAAAAACTAACACCTAAAGTTAAATTCCAAGGATCAAAATGCATATGGATTCATACCTGAGAGATACTCAAAAACACGAAGACGAAATGTGGCAAAAAATACGGCACAATAATGCAATCTCTGAATCTTTGTCTCTCATATTCAATCAAATATGTCATAAGCTTAAAAGGTCAACATACAAAGTCTAACCTATGACTCAAATTTTTTTGTCCGAAATTAACATAATACATACAAATTGACTCAATTGGAAATTTGCCCTTACACCATATGAGCATATTTGGAGACCAACATAGTTTTGGCAAATCCAAAGGAGGTGAGAGGACCCCTCTACAAGGCATCGAGGTACGTATTAGAAAGGGGAATCCTATTCCAAAGAGGATTTATTGTGTCACTAATTAGGTCCCTCCATCCTGCTTAGGTAAATGACTTGATAAAAGAGGTGCACGAGGGCTCGTTTAGGACCCATTCAGTTAGTAAATTATCGGTGAAATGAGTGGCCACTCAAGGGTACTACTAGTCCACTACAAAATAAGACTTTGCAAGCTATGCGATGAAGTGCAAAAAATGCCAGAAGTACGTTGTTAATTATAAAAGACCTAGAGCTATATTCATGATGATCACATCCCCTTGGACCTTCGCTATGTGGGGAATTGATATGGTCGACCCTTTGATGAAGACAATAGGCAGATTCAAATACTTCGTCGTAGCAGGGAATTACTTCACTAAGTGGGTAGAGGTTGAGACCCTAGTCGAGATGTCATATAAAAAATTCTTACACTTTATATTAAAGAACACTATTTTTCGTCACGGAATGCTATATGACTTCATCATGGATCTCAGTACTCAGTTCGACAACAAAGATTCTAAAAACTACTAAATCGTTTGAATAAAAATACTCATTCGAATGAACATCCAATATTATTTGAACCAACTTCGAATGAGTTTCGAACGATATCATTTCTGTAAATAGAAAAATGTCATTTGATGTTCGTTTGAGGTTCATTCGAATGAACTACTACACTTGTTCAAACGAAACCTATAAAGTCATTCTAATAGCTTAGAATTAAAAATTTATTTTCAAATCCTTTTAAAAATATCTTTTGTATATATCGTAAGCACAAACACCTAAAGTAAATTCCAAGGATCAAAATGCATATGGATTCATACCTGATAGATTCTCAAAAACACGAAGACAAAATGTGGCAAAAAACACGACAGGATACTGCAATATCTGAAGCTTTGTATCTACATATTCAATCAAACATGTCATAGGCTTGAGAGGTCAACATATAAATTCTGACCTATGACTCAAAATTTTTTGTCCAAAATTAACCCAATACACACAAATTGACTCAATTGGAAATTTGTCCTTACACCGTCTGGGCAAATTTGGAGACCGACATAGTTTTGGCATATCCAAAGGAGGTGAGAGGACCCGTCTACAAGGCATTAAGGTACGTATTAGAAAGATTAATCCTATTTCAAAGAGGATTTATTGTGTCACTAATTAGGTGTCTCCATCCTGCTTAGGTAAATGACTTGATAAAGGAGGTGCATGAGGGCTCGTGTAGGACATATTCAGCCAGTAAATCGTTGGTGAAATGACTGGCCACTCCAAGGTACTATTACTCCACTATGAAAGAAGACTGTTCAAGCTATGCGATGAAGTGAAAAAAGTGCCAAAAGTACATTTTGAATTAGAAAACACCTACACCTACAACTACATTCATGATGATCATATCCCCTTGGTCGTTCTTCATATAGGGGATTAATCTGGTCGACTCTATCATGAAGATAAATGGTAGATTCAAATTCCTTGTCATAGTAGTAAATTACTTCACTAAGTGGGTAGAAGTTGAGCCCCTAGTCGAGATGTCATATAAAAATTTCTCACACTTTATATTAAAGAATACTATTTTTCATTACGGAATGCCATATGACTTCATCACGGATATCGGTACTCTGTTTAACAACAAAGATTTTAATGATTATTATATATGCTAATAATTCCAAAAACTTTACTCAAATCCTGGTCACCCACGGTGCAATGGGAAGACAAAGGTAACGAACAAAACTCTTAAGAACCTGTTAGAAGAAAATTCGCATCGCCCGTATAGAGTATATGTTTCCATATGACCTAGAACGTATAAAATTGAGACTATGTAAGGTGAGAAATTTAAGAAGCCGTTGAGTTGTGAGCATTTGATGAAATACTATTAGTAGTGATGACCACACATGGTAGACTAGTGAGTGAAATAGATCAAGTATGTAAAAAAAGATTATTCTTTTGTAATCAACTCAGTGATAATAAGAATCAAAATTTCATCCTCCACATATGTTGTCATTTCAATCTTTCCTGCATTTTTCAATGATTGTTTCGTCGTTATAAGAGATATCCAAGAATCAGAGGTCAAAGTCATGTGAGAACCAAACAAATTAAGATTCATTATCAAAACCACACTACGTATATGACCTCATTTTTAGACAGGTCGTAATCAAGAAGTTTTAGCCAAATCTGTGAAATACAATGCAATTATATGGACGACAAGATGCAACCATAACTCACTAAAATAAGGATATATCCTAATAAATTTTCTTAATTATGGTAACCATTGGTGATACAAGGTTAAGATGACAAGATTCATCGATAAGACCAGTAAAGTGTCACAAGCATTAGTAGATCTTAACTCAGGATAACTTACGTTTCTTCAAAAATAGTAGCTAGTAAGGCAGATTGGGTCGATAAGATCTGACCACACAATCATAAGTCTAAACTACTATCAGGCCTACCTAAACAATGGGAAGCTAGAAAGTTAACATTGTAGGCGAAAAAGATCCCACCATGAGTCCATAAGACTATAACAAACTTATGGGTCGATGATATCCAACAACATTCACTTGTTATAAATATTTTTGCAAAAATAATTAACTACAAGTGGTGGATAAAAATCTAGTCGAGAAAATAATTAGTAGAAAGTCAAAGTATGTACTTGGATGCATAAAGATAAGAAATTGAATTATATTCGTGACCACCTAGTCATCTGTCTCCTGGATCTCACAAAGGGTCTTCTGCAGATTGTTGATAGACTATCTTAGCTTCTCTGTCAATTGAGTGTCATACTCAGTGAGTGGAGTGATGGTCTTCCTCTTCTACTCATATGCGCGATGGTTGGTCATTCACTTCTCCCTCAGAATAGGGGCATATACCAAACCCTAAAAGAAAAGAAAAAGGGATCAACAAGTAACAAAATTTGGAATAAAAGCAGATGAACACAATTTTAGCAATCTTACCACCAATAAACGGTGTTGAACAAACTTACATAAGGCATCAGGGTTATAAAACCTCAAAAAATCGAATCCCTTTATTTACCCATAGTAACTGAGCTAGTGAGTGGCATTGTTCATGTAGTGAAAAATGGAATCTAGGTCATTTGTTAGCTCCTCAATTGTGAAGACATTGTTTGGATCGAAATTGAAATCCTCAACCTCGCCATAACGAAAAGATGACCCTTGTCCATCAATAATATGATGAGAAGGTAGTATACCTATTTTAATGCTCTCCAAAGTAGACCTAACTATCCTAGTCTTATTTACCCATGAGACGTTATGGTCACGTTGGGTAGTGGGGGCCTTAAGGGGCATCTTATCACCAATAGTGGGGGGATTAGAAGGCATTGGATCATTTCCTTTAGATGTAGCCCAAGAAGAAGCTTCAGCCTCGGCCTTCCTGTGATTATTAATCTTGACTTGTTTTATATCCTCCGCATCAACCCTCTTTTTGGTGCCAGCACTCTTTTTATCCCCGGCCTCTGTGTTAGTCTTCTTCCTTTGCTCCCGCTCTAAATTTGTGGGATGAGCAATATCCATTGAATCATGATAACATGTATAAGGTTATATCATGCTGGAAGGATCAACAATAAATCCTGAGGTAAAAGGGGTAAAAGTTGTATAAAAATTCAATAGTTAGTCGTATCATGGTGCATAGGAAAAAGAGGACCTGCTTTTGCAAAATATTGTCATATACTTCAACTTCGACTTCAACTCCCTAGTCGGTTTCAACATTGTATTCTGATACTAAATGAACTGATGTCTTCATAGGGGGAACACCACTAGGGGGAGTGTGATACCCATTACATATAAACTTGGCTATGAAGACGAGATCCTCAAACTTTGGACGACTGGGCACCTAATAAGCTTTGACTAAGCCCATCAACACAGAAGGAAGTACATGAGATTTCTTCACTGAAAAAAGTTATAAAATGTATCAACATAATATACGTTCAAGGGAAAGAACAAAGAAAAAATTAGATGTTTAAAAAATTTATTCGGCCCACACCACTCATGGGGAACCTTACAAGACATATTCTTCTCATGAGCTCTGACTCCCGATTACCCTTCATAAACATGAATTGGTTTTTCCAGCTATGGTTGCTTATCTATACGACCTTAACCATCCTTAAATGGGACTTTATGGGTGCAAAGTAATAATTCCCATGAGCTTTGACATTGTTCTTTAGGCCATGGATGAATTTAAATATATCCTCGATAAGATCAAAATGGATTCAGTTATTCCAAATCATCATCGACTCGATAATTGTCCTATAGGCCTTGGGGGGGAAGTTGGGTAGGTGCAATCCCATAACACTTTAAGATGGACCTTATAATTGGGTCTAGGGAAGACGAAGCGTAACCTGGAAAGCTTGTAAGGGGAGGCAAATCTAACCTGCATTGACACGATCATAAACCCTCTCGTCATAATCAAGAATCCTAGTTGTGATAATAAGGTTAATATTGTAATTCTCACTCAATTCGTCAACTACAGTAAACACCTCTGAACATAAGGCTCAAAACTCATTAAAAAAGAATAAATTTGTGGTACATAAAGTCTTGGGATATGTGTGGTTTCAGAAATCCGAAGTTTCGGCAAACTAAAACACTATATCTCCAAAAAAATCCCTAAACTAGGAAATGCTAGGCTAACCAACTCAATGGCCACCTAAGATGACTGAACTCCAATTAGAGGTTATATTAATAAATAACCACCAATAACGACAAAAAATCACAACCTAGAAGGAAAGAAATTGTAGAAAATCTCAAAGCAAAACCTTAAAAGAGAAATGACATGCTTGAAATCCTAAAAGACGATCGAACTAATGCTCAAAATTTGTCAACGAATGGAAGAAAATTGGAAAAACTCTTTGGAAAAGGATTTTTAAGCAAAGAACCAGCCAGACATGGAAGAAGAAGGGAGGAGTTTTGCCGAAGAAGAAGGAGTTTCTCTCTCTAAAAGCAATCGTGTGTTGAAAAATGAATTTGGAAAGTTTGAAACGATTTAAAAATCGGGTTTCATATATTTTTAGGTACAAATCACTACCCCTGTTAATACAACGCATGACATCACACCTCAGAAAGTGGACTGATGCGATACATACTAACATATGCTTCCCCAGGCATGCATGTCATGATTGTGCTAGACGTCATCATCAGTGTATGACGCATGGCAATTTCAAATCCAAGAATTGTTTTTAAAAGGCATGCTGCTTGACATGCGTTGAGAAGATTCGAAGACGACCAAAATTTCCAATGCCGATAACTTTCCACTGGTTAACACTTCACTGACTCAATCTTCTCAACGCATACCCTGAAGATGTAACACTTTAGATAATCCTCTAGTAAAGTCTTGTGGGATTTTATTATACTATGAATGTGGTAGGAGCCAAGAAATAATTAGAACATGATAACTGGACTTATTATCTCTTAAAGTAGGTCGGCTCAACTAACCCTCCGATCGACCAGTGAAATTGTGGTTAGCCCCAACGTCACATGTGATCGAATTAACATATCTAGCTCACCGTGGTTAACACCGTTATATAACACCATTAAAACAAGCACGTACCATGTGATTGGATGGCATCAGCAGCAGTCATATAATGTACGCATGTGGGAGATATGAAAATATTCCTCCTCCGTGTGATTAATCTCCTCACTTGTATGTAAAAAGTGTAATTGCCTAACCTATAAATGCACCACACATTTCCCTCTCCACTCTCTCACCTCTAAAAATCCATACATAGCATGTTATCTCTCATTGTAAGGGGTATAGATAAATTTTTCATACCTTTATGTTGTCCATGTCTAGAGTGAGCACAAGATCTTGTTACTACTGTTCATTTATGGATTTAGCCCATTAAATCTATACAATCAATACTACACCTGTGGATGTAGGAACTAATTTATGTCGAACCACTATTTTGATCTCATATATCTTAATATTTTCTCTATAGTACCAATACTATGATTTATATCTATTTTTCTGTTATAGTTTATTATTAGTGTACTCTTGCTAAGGTCATATTTAGTTTACAAGTTTTAGGTGATAACATTAAGAATTATTTTACAAAACTTTCTAAATTAAGTTGTTATCGAAACACACAAAATGTATCAGCGTTCAATGTCTTACCTTAATCTTCTCCTCATTTTAACTGTAGGTTCCACCACAGACTATGCTAATACCAATAATTGGTCTTTATAATGAGAATTTTTGCGTATCAAACCACACACACAGGGGCGAAGCCACGCCATGGAAGATAGGGTCTATGGTATCCCCCAATTATTTTCAAACATTATGAAGAATGCCAAGAAATGGTAATCACATCCAAACATCACTTGTCTTTCACATTAAATGTTCCCCCCTCCCTCCCGAAAAAACATTATTGTCCAAAACAAGGGCAGACTCAAACTCACCGTCCAAACTTTTTTTGTTCTTATTTGGTTAACTACCACCTACATATGCCCCACTTGAACTTGTTGAAGAATTATTACCCACCCAACACTTTTTTATTATTAAACTTACCAAAGTGAGGGAACAAAAAAAAAAGAAAACTAGGTCAAGATAACGGAAACCCTTTTTTCTTTTCGCCATCCTAAGACTTTGTTTCATTGAATCCTTTCAAGGGGTGTCCCAACCACACAACCATTTTGATATATTAAAGTAATAAATCCTTCTCTCTCTCTCTCTCTCTCTCACACACACACACACATACACACACACACACACACACACATTTATGATTTGTGCATCCTATATTTATCTAATATTTCATCACTTTTGTCATTTTTTAAGTGGTGTTTGCAAATTTTATATTTATTTGATTTATTCTTACACTACGCCAAATCTGTCAAATTGTCACAATCATTCACCTTGACAAGTTGGACTTGTCAAGGCCAATGACCGTGACAATTCTGGGGTGAAAACGTTTTTTGTCATGGACGTGGCACGGTCATTGACCGTGATAAGTTTTTAAATATTGTCACGGTCATAGACCGTGACAAGTTTTGTCACGGTCATAAACCGTGACAAACCCATGATAATATTTAAAAACTTGTCACGGTCAAAGACTGTGACACGTCCGTGACAAAAAATATTTATCACGGACTTGTCACGGTCAATGACCGTGACAATTCTGGGCAGAATTAAAAAAAATTACTGGGCAGTATTGCCACTGCCACTACCCAACAGTATATTTGTACCTGTTATAACAACATTATACATGTTCAAACATCATATATCTGAAAAGTGTCGCAATTAAACGTGGTGTGTGATATCGAATAAAAAATTATTCGCAAGTTTCCAAGTGAACCATATTTAATTAGAGTCTATGTTTTAACAAAATAAATACAGTCCCTAAACATGCACCTAGATGTGTGCGTGTGTCAAACAATAAATAAATAAAGCACGTGACACAAAATATAAGGAAAAATTCCCGCAGGGAAAAAACATATTATTTTCACTATAATTTGTAAAAATGGTTACACGAATTATAATGAAAATAAGCCTGACATACGAAATACCCGTAAGTGTCGGTTTTGATGTCATCGGCTGGAATCTCCCGCAATAATTCTAGATGGGCAACAATGAAGAAGGGACCGGCTTCTCCACAAAATACTCTTAAATGAGTAAAATAAATCTTATGAAGGTTTATAAAGCTGCACTTGATAAATGGGAATTAAGTGTGCATTTAAAGAGCCATAAAGCCTTAAAATGATGAAGTCTAAAGACTTAAAATGATGAAGTCTAAAAAAAGGGCCGTTTTAGGGTGGTTGGAGCAAAAAAATTCTTTGAAACACTTGAGTAGAAAGGGACATAAAGAGATTTTCGTCACTTTTTTTCTAGGAATCTTCTCCATTTTCAAAGGTCCATAACTTCTTCACCGTAGCTCGGATTGAGGTGTCGTTTCTTCCAGTATCTTTGTGGCGTTAATCTCTTCAAGTTTATAGTTGATCAGACCTCCGAACGGTGTCTGATATTTTGTATCACATGCTTTATTTATTTATTGTTTGACACACGCACAAACATAGGTGCATGTTTAGGGGTTGTATTTATTTTGTTCAAAAATAGACTTTAATTAAATATGGTTCACTTGAAAACTTGGGCATAATTTTTTATTAGATATCACACACCGCGTTTAATTGCGACACTTTTCAAATTGGTATCAAAACGGGTTGCGCTAATTTATCGCGTATTTCTATTTTCCGCAAAATACTGTGATATTGATTTTTTTTAAATCTGTTTTGTGTTTATTCGCAATTTTTCCAATGGAACATTAATTTAATATGATGCCTATTTTTGACAGGTCTAATTCTGCCTACTGGAAAGATCGTATGAAATCTTGTTTAAAATCCATTGACGAGCATGTTTGCTTACTTTGTGAAATTGGGTGGACACCTCCCACAGTCACCGTTGATAATATCACCTCTTTAAAACCCGTGTCAGCCTGGACTGAAGATGATTTTAAAATGTCTAATTTTAATTCCGTGTTGTGAGTGCTATTTATGAAGCTATCACACCCAATGAGTTCCACCAAGTTATGACGTGCACCACGTCTAAAGAAGCATGGGATGTTTTGAAACTGACACATGAGGGTGCGAACGCGGTTAAAGAATCAAAGTTACAAAATTTGGCCACCCAATTTGAGACTATCACCATGTATGAGTCTGAATGCTTTGATGATTTTTATGCACGTTTGTCGGACATTGTTAACACTTGTTTTAATTTGGGTGAGGTGATTGATAACACGCATGTCGTTAAAAAGAATATGATATCTCTTCCAAAACGCTTTATTCCTAAAGTCACTATTTTGAACTCTTTGGGAAATTTGAAATAACTTAAGTTTAAAGAACTTGTAGGATATCTTCAAACCTATGAGATTGACATGTTTCCCCAAACCATTAAGGCTAAGGATAGAGATGTTGCTTTAAAGACTCATTTTAAGAAAAAGAAAGAAAAATTTTGTGAGTCCGATTCTGAGGGAGACTTTGATGATTTGGCCTTATTTGCAAAAAAATCAAAAAGTTTCTCAAAATTTCTAAACAAAATTCTTCCAATAAAAAGAGATTTTTTGATAAAAATAGAAAGAAACAAAAGACCAAAGAAAGAGGTGAGAGGGAAAAAGAGAGTGACTCAGATGTGGAGTGTGAGGAGGAGTTTGAGAGAGTGACTTGTTTTGAATGTGGGAGTAAGGGAAAAAAGTCGTTTGAGTGTCCTACGTGGCTTAGAAAGAAAGGAAAGAATGTATCCATGCCTGTCATGCTTAGTGATAGTAGTGAAGGTGAGGATGATAAGACTTGTGGTGAGAAGTTTGTTGCTTTTCCGAGTCATGTGTGTAGACCCTCTTTGGCCCACAATAGTGCACAAGAATGCGATAGTGATGATTTGAGCGCTTCAAGTGAGGGAGAATGCGAGAGTAAAAGTGAATATTTGTACACCGAGACCTTGAAAACAAAGAAGTATAATTGAATTTAAGGTCGTCGGGTTTTAGATTTGGAGAGAGAGAATGTGTTTTTAAGAAAAGTGTTTGCACATTTAGGTGAGCAAGCTAAGTTTTTGGTCAATACTTCACAAGATTTAATGAAGGTTTTTCATAAGTTGACACCACCTTTTGAAAACCCCTCCACACCTAACGATTGAGGTTTTACTTGTTTACTAGCATAGGATTATTTTCATGATGACATTATTTGCCTATTGCTAGTATGTATCATTATTGTATAAACTTTTGTTTTTAAAAAATTAAAAAAATATATACAAAAAGATTTTATTTTGATAAAATTATTTGAAAATACAATAAGATTTTTGTATTTTGTTTTGTACCATTTATGGATAGACACTTAGGATGACCAAGTCACAACATCATTTCATATTTTTCATGTGACTATTTGATAGTGTTTCGAGACAATATATCTTGTCATCTTTGTGCTTTATAATGTTTGGAGTCATTAAGATGTAATTAAGTGTTATTTCCTATATGTTTGACTCATGATTTCCTTTATTGCACATATGCACGGGTTTGTTTGATTATTGTACTTGTCTTATCACATGTTGGTTGGGTGTTTTCACTTAAATTATGTCCTTAAAACGAACCAAGCGTGATAAAATTTTATAAGAAAGGTGCGCCTGTAAAAACCGTTTAGTGAGATTGTGTGGTATTTTAAAAACGGATATGGGCTACAAAGGTAATTATCTATCCTTTGCGCTTAAGTCGCCATTAAATTGGACCTAAAAAATTGAGGAATTTTATTATCCGGGGTCCAAAGAGGTTTAAAGAGATCGAAAAAATTTAAAGGCAATAAAAAGAAATTCATGCCAATTATGGGCTAATTAGGTTTTTGCACCAATTCTCCACAGTTTGAGAATTTAGTTTAACAGCTTTAAAAGAAAATATATATGAGGGTGTTTGGTTGGAGAATTTAAATAGGTTTGCACGTCCTTGAATATCTTGAAAAAGCGCTAAATAGTTTTGGATGTTATTAGTGTGGAAATCACTTTGACTTTGATTTGTTGATTTGTATAAGACGATGTCATCTAAATTCAACAAATTTTTAGACCTAAGGATCTTTTGATGTTCATTCGTTAGGAGTACACGTATGCATCGTGCACATATGATTGATTGAGTTTATTTACCTATCGAATGTATTCACACCCATACATTCCATTTCCATGACTTGGTTATTTGAATTTATATCCAATCCATGGTGTGATTTTTAGTATCTTATTTTTTGTGTAAAATTTTTTTTTGAAAAATTCAAATATAAAAGATTTTTTTGTGACATTTACCATATTCTTTGTTGTATATTTTGCGTAAAAATTTAATTTAAAAAAATTCGAAAAAAAATCAAAAAATAGAAGATTTTTTTTGTGTGATATTTTTCCATATTTATGCTTCTCATATCAGTCTATTTGGGGACATCATAAAAAGGGGGGAATGAATTATGGTGGAGAAATTATGTTGATTTATCTATGATTTGCTTAAGCTTAAATGATATTTGATTTTTGCATATCATTATAAATCAAAACTATTCCGTGTCACGGGTATTTCCTTTATCTCATGTGTGTAGGTACAAAGTTGATATTTATTCGATTGCACACCCTGGTGAGAAAAGCTTTGGGCGTTTCTGAAGTGTTAAGATTTGAAGATTTTTGATTGAAGTCATGACATTTAGTATTCTCAGTTTGAGGGTTTAATGGGGATATTATCTTATATGTCATTTGTTTTTGGGAGATTGCATAATTCAGATTTTTATGTATGTACCGGCATAGACATAGGGAGAGATTTGTAAAGACATAATTGTATAAATGTCCGGCTAGAATCTAGGAATTTTCTATTTTCCTAGATCACAGTTTGTATATCTGATACCGCTACATTCGGCACATCTCTAGACGATCTCATATGACGGCCTGTATCCGAATTCCGAGAATCAAGCATTCAAAATATCCATCATGTGTCCCACATCTGCCTCAGCGAGTTCACGTTCTGTGATTTTAGGCACTTTATGCAAGTGGTATGCAAGTGAAGTCAAAGCAGTGAAAGAAGGCACGATATGAAAGTTCAAGAGCATTTTGGTAATTTTACAGCCACCGTCCGGAGGTCCGATCAACTGGAAAGTTGAAGAGCTCGACGCCACGAAGATACTGGAAGAAACGACACCTCAATCCGAGCGGCGGTGGCTGTAAAATTACCAAAATTCCCTTGAACTTTCATACCGTGCCTTCTTTCACTGTTTTGACTTCTCTTGCGTACCACTTGCATAAAGTGCCTAAAATCATGGAACGTGAACTCGATGAGGCAGATGTGGGACACATGATGGAGATTTTGAATGTTTGATTCCCGAAATTCGAATAGAGGCCGTTATATGAGATCGTGTAAAGATGTGCCAAATGTAGCGGTATCAAACATACAAACTGTGATCTAGGAAAATAGAAAATTCCTAGATTCTACCCGGACATTTACAAAATTATGTCCTTATAATATCCAAATAAAATAGAGATAATGCAAACATACATTCAAAACAATATGCATAACGATATAATCCAAATATAATTCAAATGTAACAACTTAAAATAATTCAATTCAAATAATTTCTCTACATGTCTCGGGTAAGCTTATCTCTGAGGAGGTGAGTAGGCCACACGATATACGAATTGACACACCTAACAATATACATCATGACATGTTTTTTGCGCAACCACAAGGAGGAGTTCTCCTTCCCGGGTGTCACATGCGTGATGAGCACCTTAAACTCGATGTCTTGAATCAAACGTCCATGAACTGGCATACCCTGGACGGTACTCGGGTCCCTGAACCCCCCTATCCGTTGGTCATCAAATATGTCCAGTATAAATACGCTCGGCCAACCAAGTGTCCACATCGACCGGTTTAAGGGAGCCAAATAGGGGAGTGGATCATCAAAGTCCGCACGTATCGGCGATGAAGCAGCGAGCTCCACATCCTCGTCATCCCCCCAATGAACGCTTCATGAATGAGCACATATCTTAGACCGTCGCCTCCAAAAGGGACAAATTCACATCATGCGAGTATATTGTTCAAGCCAAACCGGTGTCGCTCGTCTCCAATCCGATGATCCTATATTTGGCCACTCGCGATCTTACCCACTTGTCCTCCCCTTGCGATCAGCGCCAAGCACTTGGCTGAGTGCGTCTGTGGACAAAGATGCCTTGTCGGCATCAGACTGCGACTCATGCACTTCCTTAAGCTTTGCCTGAAATGACAAAAAGCACATGATTAGTAAAATAAGTAAATAAAAAAATTATAACGTAATTAACAAAAAGTAAATTTTCGAATTACTTACAATCGTGGCCGCGATGCTCGGGGACACCTCCTTATCCTTACCCTTCATTATATGAATAGCCACATAAGTATCGAGCCTATGTGGCCTACTCCCAGGGCCACTCCCTATCCCCTGAAATAAAATAAAGTAAAATTAGTATCAGCCCCGCAAAGTAAAATAATGCAGGATAATATATTTCTATAGTTATAGAAAACTTAAATCTTACCATCATCCTATACTCCACCTCGGCGTAGTACGTCTGGACGGAGTAGTGCATGTCTGTCTGTTTTGCCCGGTTTCCCCTCCCCGATTGGCGAGATGCCAATTGTCGCTCCCCGGTCTCATTGTTAATGAACTTTTTTCATTGTGCCAATGAGATCGGCTCCTTCGGCGAGACGGATTCTTGCATTCGGATAACGGACTCTCGGGTCTTCCCAAAGTACCGAGTTCGCATATTTTTCTTCCACGTCTTGTGTTGCTCCCTCAACTGCTCCAAAGATAGAATCGCATCTCTTTGGATCCAGGATGAATTGTTCCTGTCCAACAAATACAATGTTAGTTGCCAATAAATATAAATATAAATATAAAATGAAATAAAAATTGAAATTGAAATTGAAATATTCATCTAAATATAAATATAAATTCATTACCAGTAGTTCCACCCAAATAGCTAACTTGAGCTCATTTGGCACCTCCCTCCAACTAGTGTACCCATTTTTACCAGCTCGAGGGATCTCGCTAATAACCCCGTCTTGTTCTCGATGACCATCCCCAATTTACCATATTTTGGGAGCCTAGGGGCCGAGGAGACCTCCTTGCCTCGGCTACCACCGAGCCCAGATGATATCATCACAATTAGCATCATCATCCTTGCCTTAATACATAAATGAGGCATTTTCTGTAATTTTTTTGTTATTAGTACAAATCAAAATGAATTAGAATAAGACATGCAAATATGTACAATTACTACAAATCCAAATGAATTGTTACTGTTTAACACCTCAATTCTGAATTCCAAAATAATAGCATCTAGCTCATAATATGTACAATTACTAAAAATCTGAAACATCCCCACCCCCATCCCTACAGCTCACACACATGCACACTACACAAGAGTGAAAATGATAAAGTGAAAATCAATTAAAAGCATTAAAAATGGATTGATAAAGTACAAATTGGAATATTTATTACAAATTGAAAAATTGTTTCAAATTTGGGTTATCATAAAAAATGGATTGATATTCGGTAGGAGCAGCCAAGTCATCCACACTACTATTGAGACGCTTTGGCGCGTGTAGGACAATTGACCACGGCTCGTTGTTGATATACTCTGAGTAAAACACTTGGTTAACCTTTTGAAATGCACAAACAAACGTCTCATCACTCACATGGTCGTTACTCTTCAACTTGGACAAGTCAACCATGATCAAATTGGTGACTACATGCATTTTTATCCTCAACTCCTACCTAGTCATAGTAAAATACAACCTCTTTGAAGCTTTTATAATCCAATTCAAATATATTTCGAATTACACCATAGTAAGTCATTTTAGCTTCAACAAGGTTTTTATCTTTTGTGCTCGCTAGAAAGAAAGTAATAGCCTTATATGAAATGCCCGAGTACTATACATTTTTACTTTCCTCGTACACTTTTGCACCGAATACGTAACCGTTCAATCAATACTTTTTGTACTCTTGTGCAACGAACAAGGGTCCAGTGGCTAGACGAGCATACCTTGATGTCACATCGCCCATCTCTAAGAGCTGAGAATATAGATAAATTAATTAGATTAGTCGTAAAGTTTGAGTGTAATGTAACGTTATATAGTGGCCATTTTCATTATAATTACCTATTGTGACAACCACAACCTAAATTCACTGTCTGATTGTACCATTGTTTTTCGTCTTTTATTGTTCTCACATGCTTTATATTTTCTGCATATTACAAAATTAAACTTACTAAAATTTTCTAAAATAATGTTAAACATTAAAATAATCTAAAATATTCTAAAATAATGTTAAACATTAAAATAATTTAAACTTACTTTTTCAATTCTTCTACATCTTCATGTGTGTCAAATAGATAACGAGCTACTTGTTCATGTTACAAACTCATTAATTTCACTCGTTTTCCCATCACATGACCACCATCATCAACAAACTCATTAGTGTCATCAACACTGGTCGAGTCAGGCATATATTCCCGATTATATATTTATGACTCAACGGTGATGTATTCCTCTTCAATTGATCCTGCAATGTATCGCGTATTCTTGACGTAATCTTTAAAAACTTTCATCAATCTTTCAAACGGATACATCCACCGATATCTAACTGGACCACAAAGAAGTGCCTCATCGCATAGCTGTACCAATAAGTGAACACTTATCTCAAAGAATGCTGGGGGAAAGTACTTCTCCAACACACAAATCGCTTCGGTCACCGCAAATTTTGCAGCCACTATGTGTCTCAATTCTCACACAAGAGTGAGAAGGTAATACTAATTTGCATAATAGCCTTCCAAGAATCCTTGTGCTTGGAGAAGTAGTGCTTAAACAATAGAGGAACCAATTGCATGATCACATGCCAATCGTGGGACTCACACTTATGTAAATCATGAGTAGCATAATTCCAATTCCTTTGCAATTTGGATGAAAAATCAGATGGTCCCTTCAAATTATATATTGTGTCTAAAAGAACCTTCCTTTCCCCACTCGTCAATGTAAACGCACCAAGGGGAATTACTGTCCTTCCCCTACTATCTTCTTTCAACCATAGTTGTGGCTAAAGTTTCAACGATTTAAGGTCTTTTCGTGCATTTTCTCCATCCTTCGAATGACTCCCCCTAAGGTTGAGTGGTCCTATCCCATTCAAGGCCACATATTTCTGTAATATACTTAACGGCTCATTCACATTGTTACGATTTGGGAAAAATTCGGCAGCATATCCCCGTAGTTCTCCAAGTACATGACGTAGATTGGCAAGTGTGAGTATTATTTCAATTGATCAATTGAAATAACAGTCACACTTGTCAATCTAGTATGTACCCAGAGAAAATAAGGATATGACTACAGAACTTCCTCCAAAAGTAACAACTTTAAGCCACTAAGAATATTATTATACAGAAATTATGCAGTCCCAAACTGTCTAAACGGGACAATTAGAGAGATCTCATTACAGGGGTAATGACTCTCGAACGGATCTAAGGGCTATTGAATGCGTACACATAATAACTATAAGGCTAGTATCTATGCGCACTATATGTAATTTGAAGTATGTTTCATTTAATTATCATACTATATATATATTGTTCGTTATATAAAGTAATTTTCAAAAAAAGTTCAAAACTCTCACCCCCATATGGACAATAATCCAGTGGTCATGCCACTTTTAAAACTAAACAACCCAACATCGATCCACTATAATCCAACCGAAATGGTTACACTAAATGTGTATCACGTACTCCTTCTGATTCATCTACTCAATTAATTCTTTTCATCAATTAAACTAATAATTAAAGTATACAATTATTAATTTACAAATTTACAATGAGGGGCAATCCTACTTGCATATGAAAGGGGCACTAATTATTAACTTACAAAAAAAATTAACACACACACACGCATATATACACCCCCTACCTCCCGGTCCCCCCACCCATACCCTACCCCCTCCCCCTTGTGCTACCGCCTCCCCCCCCCCCCCCCCCCCCCCCCCCGTCTGCCCCTGCCCACCACACGCGCACACACACATATATACACACGCACATAGACACATACACACACACATGCACATACCCCCCTCCCCTCCCCCCAGCCCTACTGCCTTCCCACCCACACACATACACTACACACACGCACGCACATTTACACACATACATACACACACGCACATATACATGCACATATACATAAATGGGGGAGAATTAGAGAGAAACATACCAAAGTTGTAGAGAGAGAGAGAGATCAGCCGCTAGAGAGAGAGAGTGAAATGGAGGGAACAAATTCGGTGGGAAAAAAAGAAGGGGGAGGATTTTTTTTACTGACAGAACTGTCACGGACGTGTCACGGTCAATGACCATGACAAAAAATGCGTGTTTTTTTGTCACGATCATTGACCGTGACCAGTCTGGCCGCTAAAAAGGTGACAATTTTACCATTTTGGTGTATTGTTACATAAATTATGTGGATAGTGTAGAAAATATAGTTATGATTTAATTTAATTTTTATTTTTCACCCCTAACTTATTAATTGTGAAAAGGCATTTTAATTATAGATAATTGTCTAAAGATAATAATACATTAAATTTATTTATGAACCAAAATACTTAATTTTAAACCCTAATTGTTTATTTGATTGATAATTTTTTTACCCCTCAATTAATTGTAATTACAATTTTTTCAGTCTCGATGGATGTTACATTTGGAAAATTTTAACATCTTTTTGCTATTTTTTTCTATTTTAATGCAAAAACTTTCTTGTTTTTCGTTTGATAAAAAATGTATGTGCATAGGTGCCACCTTCGCATTTTAATGGTGAATATATTTTTTTATTGTTGGCAAAAAAATTCTTACGATAAATTTCCTCAAATAAAAATCCATGCTTCGCCCCTCCACATAAAAGGATTAATGATGGAAGAATTTCGTGTGGTTAAGCTTTAGAAGCTTATATACATGGAGGGAGAATTTTATTTCACAAGGGTGAGTTTGATTGGTGTTCAATTTTTTAATGAAAAACTCTTTACTCATTTTACAATTTTGTGGTTCTTTCTTGAAAATATTTTTTATGGGAACTATAGAGGGGGTCCTGCTCATTGGTAGGCACACTTCAACCTGGACGAGGCTGTCCATCACGAGTGGCCCCATCTCCACTAATGTCATCAAATAAATTTTAAAGGGTGAGGGGGACCGTCTCGATGGTCCACACTCCCCAAGATTGCTCACTAGAAAAAACTATAAATGGCAAGGGGGTTCACCACAAGTGTCCCTACTCCCCAACATCAATAACAGAGATGACCTAGCATGAGGGGATCCGCCTTGAGTGTCCATACTGTCCAAGATTGATACCAAACAATGACATAAGGCGAGGGGTTCAAGCACAAGTGGCCTCATTCCCTAAGGCTAATACTGCATAAAATGTTTTAGGGCGAGGTGATCCACTACGAGGTGATCCATCCCACCCAAATTTCTACCAAGGAATGTCCTAAGGCAAGGGGGTCCACCACGTGTGTTCCAACTTTCCAAACTGTTACTAAGAAATGACTTAAGGCGAGGGTTCCACCACGAGTGGCCCCATCCCCATGATTGTTACTAAGAAATTAATAAACTAGTAACAATTATTTTCTTGTACAGGTAGCCTTAGTTAGGTAAGAAGGTCTCAAGAGGTCCAGTTAGGATCTCCTTTGAGTTTTGGTTTGGTGGCTGAGAGACAAGATTCGTTGGGCAAAGCCAAATCTCAACCACTTGACACTTTAGATATAGATAATACTAGCAAAGGGACTCTAGGAGTCACTCAAGAACTCACACAACCTACACTTAGGGTAAAGAAGTGAGTAACCAAGAGGTTGCTCATAAGAGCATTTTCTAAATGACTGTCAGTGAGTGGCCCTCAAGGCCAGTCGCAAGTTCTTATAAAATTTTGTACAACAAGTTACCATTTGAAATGAAATTCGCAAAATCATATATTTTGGCATTATTAGTCGACATATTTTCTTTTTGACTTCGGTGTGCACTATGTGTCTCCTATCGGAGGAGACAGGTAGCTAACAGAGAGATAGGGACAAAAGGTATGTTGCAGACCTTATCCCTACGTTCCCTCTCATTTTTGGCGAACAAAATGCCAAGGCAGCCCTAGTATATACCTATAAATAGGACCCTGTGGTAACATCAAGGAAAAGAAAAAAACTCAAGTCATATTATTATTCTGCCAAAATAGCATCAAAACTAGTATTTTTTCCTTGCTCCCTCTATCTAGGTTTCAAAGTGCTTGCCTCTTCACTCTAATCATTACAACCATTATTATCAGGAGATCTCTCTCACACAGATATCATTATTACTTTTGAAACTTACTATTATCTAGTTTGTTTAGGAGGAAGGTCATAGCATTTACTCCGTTATTACAAAAAGAGGAACGTTTCATCTTATAGCTCCTCTTGTAACTTAGAAGGACTTGAAGATAGAGTCCATTGGAGTGGGTCACGCCTCACTCTTTATAGTTCTCCATAGACCCCAAGACAACCACCCTCCTACATTTGGTGACTCCTCTGGGGAGGTATCCTCTATTCCATGGACAAAGAAGATTATAATGTGTCAAAGTAGCAGTTTTTATGGATAATTTTGCTAGCAATTCTGTTCAAAGTGATCACACCACACAAGAAGAGGTGGTGCTGACATGAGCGAGAGTGCCTACTCCTCAGGCAGGGCAGACCAACACGACAACAACTATTTTATTGGCATGTATGAAGGTAATGATTACATTATTTGATTTTTTAAAGCCAAATAATGTCAATTGAGCAAGCCTAATTCAATCGTATACATCATCGATGGTGGCCCCTGTAGGAGGTGCAGCCACATCAGCAGCAAATAATGTAGTGATGGCTCTGCCATGAAAGGTGGTAGCGGAGAAAGTAGTAACACCGGTGACTTTTCCCATAGTGAAGGAGGTTATCTTAGAGGAATCTCCTCCAAGTTTATCACTATGGGAGAGGTAAAGAAGTTTCCTCTTAGAGAGAAGCCCCTCATATATACGAGAAGTCATAGAACGCTTACCCATAAAGTATCAATGATAATCCATACCCACAGGGGTATGTTCCTCCTAATTCATAAAGTTTAATGGAAAGGGATAAAACCATAGAAAATCCGTGAATAGGTTCATAGAGTACTTGGGTGTGCATGGTAATGACAAAGACTTAATATTACGAGAGTTATCAAAAACTTCCATAGGGAAGGCATACACCTGGTAATCCCACCTTACACCTAACAGAATTCCAACATGGGAAGATATACACAATTAGTTCCTCCATAAGTTTTTTATAGAAAAAGATGAGCACATTGTGGCACTTCGTGCACGAGGTACAAAAACCAAGTGAAGAACTGATGTAGTAAATCAGTCTCTTTCGAGAGAGGGCGTTAGATGTCCATGAAGATGTGGCTAAATCAAAACTGTTGTATATATGCATTGAGGGGGTCCTAGAGGACTACAAAATCCACCTGGTCAATGAGAGCAGGGATGTGACGTTTAGGGACTTCAAGTGATCAGCCAACAATATCGCGATGATAATCAAACCCAAATTGTCAAGTGCAGGGGGCACATGTGCCTTTAACCTCAGGAAGATTTTTTATCTCAAAAATAGAATTTTTCGATTACGTGGATGAGAACTCGAAGGTCAAGAAGGGAGGCTCAGAGTTCAAATAAAATCGTCTAGGAAAAAGGAAGTTTGGCGATGACATTCCACCACCACTACCTTGTAGCGTGGAAGAGGCCATGGATTTCTACCACAATTTGGTGAGAAAGGAGGTAGTAGGTCCACCCCACTCTAATGGGAAAGTACCAGTAGTGACAGAGAAGGTAGATGTCAAGTATTATGAACTTCATCAGTGGGTGCAACACGCTACCAAGGACTATTTTTACTTTAAAAGGATTATTAGCGAACAAATGGCCAATGATACTCTGCAAATACCACCTGTTGATGTTAAAAAAAATCCCCTCCCAATCCATCAATATGGCACCTCCAACATGATGGTGGCATATGATGAAGAAGAAACTCAAGAATTGAAGGAATGGTAGACCAATGAGAAAATGTGTGAAGACCGGTTAGTTAGTCTTGACAGGGAAAAGGATGAAAATATGAGGGTTGAGAAAGTAAACCCCTAGGAAGGTAGAACATATGTAGTTTTGGACCTATATAAGGTAGGAACATTCGAGGCAGAGTATGTATGCAATGCACAAACATACATAGTGGAGTTAGATTCAGAGTGAGTGGATATAGGAAGGAGCCCAAAATTCAAGTGGTTCTTTGACCAAATTGGGGTGAAGCTCGACACACATGTGGACATCACAAAGAGGATTCTATAATTAGTTCACTGATGAGGGGATCCCTCTATTAATTGACATGTGCCAATAGGACAATTGATCAAAAGATACACCTCAGAGGTGGTCTTATCTTAAGTAGATAGGAAGGTGCCTTATTTTGATAATCGTCCTCTATGCGTAACAACCTTGATTAACGGGATCAGTTTTCCTAGAGGTCCAATGTATGGAGGAGAGTCTATCAATATCATGCCCATCATCACATTGTATAGCGCTAATGTATCACAGTTCTGGCATTCAGTCACTAGGTTATGGTTGTGGGAATCAATTTAGGTAATTTTACTTCCCATATTAAGTTTCATATCATCAATGCCAATGGCAGCTACCACCTTTTGATTGGGCGAGTGTGGATTCACACTCATGGAATAGTTCCCTCAACATATCATTAATGTACTAAGAACAACATTGTGCTACTGAGATAGTGATAAAAGCGACATAGAAACCATTTTTTATATAAAAGGGCCATCTGGTGGATGCGACATTATACACCGAACTAAATGAAGAGAGAAGGAACTCAGTGATAATGATAGTGGGGATGTAGGTGGTTAAAGGAGATACTCAACCAATATTGTTTGTCCAAAATTGATTGGGTCAAAGAGTGATCCCACAAAAAGAAAAAGGAAAAGGAAAAAGAAGTCTGAGGAAGTGGTCGTACCACCTCATAAATGAAAGAAAGTTATACTCCCAAAAGGTAAGGTTATATACTATTTATAACGGTCAATGAGGGAAGCATTCTGGAATGAGAGCATTGAGATAACACAAGAACATTTTGTAGTATATGAGTCAAAAATCATTGAGCATGTGGAAAAACCTGAGCAAGCACCAGAATGTATGCAGGATGGTCCAAGGGAGCAGCTCCAGGAGCTAGAGGAAATAAACATGGGATCGAAATAGGAGGAAGGAAGACCCATTCTAATATCCAAACAGCTAGATACAAAGCATATAGAAGTGATCATTGGCTTGCTCAGGGAATTCACGGATGTGTTTTCATGGAAGTATACATAAATGCTAGGGATGGACCTAGAAGTGAGTTCCCATAAGTTGAATGTCCTTTCCAATGCCCTACCTGTGAGGCAAACCACTCTAAGATTCAAAGAGGAACTAGACCTTATGATCAAAGAAAAAGTAGAAAAGCTATTAGTGATGGGTTTCATTAAGACCATCCCACACCCAATATGGATCTCCAGTATTATTCTTATAGCTAAGAAGGACAAGAGCCAAATAAGGAATTATCTAAACTTTCAAATTTGAATCGGTCTTGCTCGAAAGATGGGTTTCCACTACCCAATATTGATAGCTTAGTGGACACCACTGCAGGTGATGAAATGCGTAGTTTCATGGATAGGTATGTAGGCTATAACTAGATTAGAATGGATTCGGCTGGCATTAAAAAGATTGCTTTTCACACTATATTGGGAAAAATCCATTATATTGTAAGATGGTCATATTTCATGACATATTGGAATTCTGTGTGGATGATCTAGCGGTAAAGTCAAATAAGGAAAGCAACCACATCCAAGATCTGAGGTAGGTGTTTGAAAGAAGTCACAAGTATAAGATGAAGATGAACACCTCAAAATGTGCTTTTAGGGTAACAAGAGGAAAATTCCTGGGTTTTGTAGTAAATTGACAAGGAGTGTAGGTGGATGATAAAAATAAGAAGGCCATCTTACTAGTGCCACCACCAAAAAGACAGTGGCAGTTTAAAAGTTTCTTAGGGAATATTTCTTACCTAAGGAGATTCATACTATCATTAGAGAAGGTGACCCACCCGTTCGCTCCACTGATGAAAGAAAAGGCCAACTAGGTTTGAGAGATTTGCATAAGAAAGATTTCATGAAAATCAAAGAGATATTGGCATCCCCTTACACTATGGTACCACCAGAGGGGGTTGCACTATTACTACTCTACCTGAGTTGAGTGAAAAGGTCCATAGGAGTACTACTTTCCCAAGAAAGAGTAGGAGTAGAGAGGCATGTATACTACTTGTCGCGCGTGATTTCAAGCACTGAGTCCAGATACATCACCATGGAAAAACATTGCCTTGCCTTAGTATTTTTTACCCAAAAGGTGAGGCACAACCTTCTTGCCTTCATAGTCTATATCATCACTAAGTCTGATCCTATCAAGTACCTTTTGGCATGAACGGTCTTAGTAGGGAGAGCAGCGAGGTGGTTAGAAGATTTGTTAGCCCACTTCCCAAGACATAATTTTGAACCTCGCATCAAATAATGGCCAGTAGAGAACTTCCAAGCCTACTTAGCTGAAAAAATCGAAGAATGGAAGATGGAGTTTAATGGATATTGTGCCTAATGGACAAGAAGGGTATGCATTATTCTCTCAAGAGGTCAAGAAAAAGTCACCCTCTCTTTCAAACTTGATTTTAAGTTATCAAACAATTAAGCAGAGTAAGAGACTCCCATCTTGGTTTTGTTAGAAGCATTGAGGAGGGGGATCAAGGTGTTGTTCATTAGGGGAGACTCTAACTCGAACAATGAAATAAGTCAGTGAAGAGTTTTCTCTCAAATATGCTAACCTATCCCTATATTGATCAATTATTCAAATACTACTTAGCCAATTCTTAAAAGTGACGATTGAGAGGCATGCTCGGACAATGAACCGACACCCTAATGCCCTAGTCACAATAGCGCATAAGCTAGAGATGGAAGAGAAGGAAACTACCATCACAGTACGATCATGAACATTGACAACCATAGTAAAGTCATTATTTCCATGTAATGAGACAGAGGATTAAAGGTTCCCTATAATTACACAGTTAGATACAAGAGAAGAAACGCTGAGGATATTTGAGTTAGCAAAGTACCACTTGCTTCAGGGAACTCTATATTTAAAGAGTCTCAGAGGAATTTTATCAAGATGTGTAGGAGAGGAAGATGTCAAAGAATGGATAACAGTAATGCATGAGAGGCATTCTGGGGATATAAATATTCCCCTTTATCGTCGATTACAGTAGGGGGCTACTATTGTCCCACCATGAGCGCAAAGGTCCCTTGTCTCCAGTAAGGCTACTTAAAATTCCTGAACTAATTCAATCAACCTACCGAGTTCAACTTCATGGAAGAATTTGAATATTGGAGGCACCCTACATATCGTATCTGAAATATAAAGAGCAGACAATAAAAAGGGCGGATGACATCTACATGAAAAATAGAGTAACCTGCTTCTACTTGGTAAATAGGGAGATCTATAGAAGAGGGTATAATGAGAGACCACTAAAATGTGTGGCCAAGGAGGATACTAAAAATGTGTTAAATGAGGCCCATGAGGATTTTCACATGAGAGCAGCAAAGTTATACGATTAGTTGATGACACTAGGGTATTATTGGCTAATAATGGAGGCCAATTCTATCCACTATGTGAAAAAGTTCAGGGCATCTCAAGTGCACGGCAATATGGTGCATGAGCTCTCAGTCAGTCTACAGCGCTTAGCAGCCCCTACCCCTTCCATACTTAGGTGTTTGATCTAGTAGGTAAGATCAATCCAGCCTCTTATGGTAAAGCCTTCATCATAGTTTCTACGGAGCTGTATAACCAATGGGAAGGAGAAATCCTCCCAAGGAAAGTGACTGCTCAGGTGGTGACCCAATTCATTAGGGATTACATCATATGCAGATTTGGTATCCCGAAGGTGATTCTTATAGATAATGGGAAGTAGTTCATATGCAAGGAGATGGGGCTCATAACTAACACATATAAAATTTTGAATAACAGTTCAATCATCTCATATCCAAAAGGGAATGGCCAAGCGGTGGCCACGAATAAGACGTTGATCAGCATACCGAAGAAGATACTAGAAAATATGCCCAGGGCATGGGATGAAAATTTATCGATGGTGTTATGGGCCTATAAAACATTTAATAGAAAGCCAATGGGGTTTACTCCATTCTCACTGGTTTATGGGACAAAAGTGGCCCTACTAGTAGAGTTGGTTGTCCCTCAGCTAGAGGGGCTTTTAGGAATGGCCTCATACTAGATCCCTGACATATACAATTAAGGCATTGGATGATCACAGAGATAAGGCCAAAGAGAACTCCAAAGTCTACACCCAACAAGTATCTAGGTTTTATGAAAACCTGGTTAAGCCTAGAGAGTTTTAGGTAGGGGACCTGGTCTTACGAGCATCGACTCCCCATCTAAGGAGCATGTCAGGGTCTAAATTAAAGCCAAACAATGAAGGCCTTATTATGGTATGAGGGGTAAACAAGTCAGGTTACTACCAAATATCTGAGTCTGGGAGTGAGTGCCTCCAATCCATCAGCCGTAAGTGGTAAAATAAGTATTATGCCTAGATCTTACCAAGTTTATTTCTCTTGATAAGTTTGAAAATTTTTCTCTAGTATGATAATGTTTTTTTAGAAAGATGATCATGAGCACAATCTTAGTAAACAATACAAACAATTATTGAAGTGAAAGAAAATGAATATACCTATTATTTTGACCAACATTCAGAAGTTTGTACATGATTTATTTACCTACATAGGTTGCTGATAGACTATGAGTACTCACTCACTAATAAGTTGTGAAGTGGGTGTATCAAGATTAATGTTGTTTTTTTAAACCATGTAGTGGAACCCTTTAATAGAATGAACATGTTTTGAAATTTCAAAGTTTACAAGAGGGTGCAAGACGTAAGGAGTTTTCCTCATTATAATTGGAGGGTACACCTATCCTAAAGATAAAGTATACCAAGAAAATTCCCTAAAGACACAATAGTTTAAATACCCCAAAGTCCAGTAGGATGTTATCCTCCTAATAATTAAAAAAATATTATTTTTTCTACGAATTTGTAATCTAAGAACCAGTTCTAACTTATGTTCTAAAGAATTACTTGCATAAATTCATAAGAACGTGAAGAAAGGGATCCACCCCCTATAACATTATTTTCTTACAGCTTAAAAGTTCCCAAGTAAAATGTGGAATAAACACCATGCAGAATAGGGGCTATTTTATTGAAAAAGAAGTAGTTATTCTCTACCATTTTGATAATTATCTTTTGATTATTTGGGAAAGAGAAGGGGTTCACCCTCCTCCAAGTTGTTTCCTAGAATTTTATATACAATAAATTTCCCATAGTTAGAGGGGAAACATTGAAATGATAACTTGCTCGATCATGTGCAAGTACCCCACAGACTACGGAGCAGTCCAATGAACTAAGGTTCTCACAGAAAGGATAGAAGCTCACAGTAAACATATACCAAGTAACACAAAGGCAAGAAGAAAAACAAATAAATGAAGACAAAATTATTGTTTTCATTAATATAAGAATAACCTTTACACGTACAAGAAGAAATGAAAGTATACATAACAAAGGCAAAGTCTATATATCAAAATCTATCAACGGGATAAAACAAAAAAGAAGTTCTCTCCCGAGTGCATGTCTGCATAAGGTAGATTTGCCCCCTGAACGAACTAATTTTCCAATATGTCCATCTTGTCCTCATCCTCAGTGTCACCAAACTCAATCTTGGAACATGGACTGGAGATACTGAATCTAACCCTGGATCCAAGCAGCTTCAACTTGGCACTGCTAAGCTCTAAACTGTCTGGACATATGAAGCCTCATCATCTTCCATAAAAGAATGCTCAGGAAGCGGAGAACTGTAGCGTCAAGCCAATCTAACTAAAAATGATATACCCTCTGAAGATCATGAAGATCCTGCAAAAATAGTGAAGTCTGAGCACTAGTCAAGTCAATAGGAGGAGTGGATAGGAAGTTATGGATGTGACTGGCGAAGGCCTTCAGGTTGAAGACGGTAAGGCTGTCAATGTTGAGAAAATTCAAAGATGTGAAAGTCTCAGGATGATTCTTAAGGATCACCTCCAACACTTCTCGTTCATGGATCTTGAATCTCTAAGTCTCCTCAATACACCAAAACTGGCGATTGGTCACGGCCAAAATCCCTGACCAAAGCTGTGGGTCGCGGACTTGGGCCGTGACCATTTCGGGCGTGACCATTTTCGTGGGTCGCGTCCCAAATCCGTGACCAAAAAATGGTCACGACTGAGATGGGTCACGACAAATGGTCGCGGACTTTGGCCGTGACCCATGCTGGGACGGGTCGCGGCCCTCAATCGTGACCCACTACCGTGACAAATTGGTCGCGGCCAAAGTCTGCGACCCACAATCGTGACAAAAAAATATTTAAAAAAATGGTCGTGGCCCTCATCCGTGACCCACAACAGTGACAAATTGGTAGCGGACTTTGGCCGCGACCCACGACCGTGACAAACAAATTTTAAAAAAAACGGTCGCGGCCCAAGTCCATGACCCATAACCGTGACCAAAAAATAAAAAAAAATGGTCGCGGACTTTGTCTGTGACCCACAACCATGACGAAAAAAATGGTCGCGGCCCAAGTCCGCGACCATTTTTATGCGTGACGAAAAAAATAAAAATGGTCATGGACAAAGTCCATGACCATATTTAACTATAATTTTTTAAAAAATGTATTTTTTGGGTCCAATCTTAAAATTGGGGGTCCTGTGAGTGCACCGTCGGTTGCTACGTGTAACGTTTGACGCGTTCGAGGTGTTACAAATATTTATTATTAGCAAAACAATTAAAAAAAATCACAAATTGGGAATCGAGAACGTTGTTAATAAGCAAATATATATATACAAACTTATAAATATTACACGTCTTAATAATTCACAGACCAAAAAAAATTGGGCAGAGTTTCCTCTATTTTCTTGACATTCCAAAACCTGTAAATGTAAAACCTACTTATTATAAAGCCCGCACGGTCATAAAATTCAACAATCAAATTATAAAAGCCCACACGGGCATAAAACTAAACAATAAAAGCCCGCACGGCTGTAACAGAAAAAACAAAATCCTGAATGTCCAAAACATATAAAAAATCTTCATGTTGTAGACCATTGCCTCCTTCGTTTGTTCCGCGTGCAAAAATCCTACAAATGATAGGATACATAAAAAAAATATCAGTAACCAAGTAGTTTTATAAAAAAATTTAATCAAGCTGAAAAATTGCATATATGAGTTAAAAATATCAGTAACCAAGTAGAAATATGCAAATTATCGTCGTATTCTCAAACCGGGAGACCCGCGGCTGCGGGGTCAGTTCCTACCAGTTACATTGGTCCCGTGGGAGGTGTTAATGCCACCAACGGGGCCGTTCGGGGTTGTTTCGAGTTCTCACCCTCTAACACTATGTTTTACTTAAGTCTAGAAAAATGCAAATTACCATCGTATTCTCAAACCGGGAGTCTCGCGACTGCGCGGTCAGTTCCTACGAGTTACATTGGTCCCGTGGGAGGTGTTGGTGCCACCCACGGGGCCGTTCGGGGGTTGTTTCGAGTTTTCACCCTCTAACGCCATGTTTTTAAGCCTAAGTCTAGAAATATGCAAATTACCATCGTACTCTCAAATCGTGAGACTCACGGCTGCGTGGTCAGTTCCTATGAGTTACATTGGTCCCATGGGAGGTGTAAATGTCACCCACAGGGCCGTTCGGGGGCTGTTTCAAGTTTTCACCCTCTAACGCCATGTTTTTAAGCCTAAGTCTAGAAATATATAAATTACCTTCGTACTCTCAAACCGGGAGTCCCGCGGCTGCGTGGTCAGTTCCTACGAGTTACATTGGTCCCGTGGGAGGTGTTGGATTAACCCACGGAGCCATTCGGGGGTTGTTTCGAGTTTCCACCCGCAAACGCCATGTTTTTAAGCCTAAGTCTAGAAATATTCAAATTATCGTCGTATTCTCAAACCGAAAGACCCGCGGCTGCGTGGTCAGTTCTTATGAGTTACATTTGTCACGTGGGAGGTGTTGGTACCACCCACGGGGCCGTTTGGGCGCTGTTTCGAGTTTTCACCCTCTAACGCCATGTTTTTAAGCCTAAGTACAGAAATATGCAAATTAACGGCGTATTCTTAAACCGGGAGTGTCGCGGCTGTGCGGTCAGTTCCTACGAGTTACATTGGTCCCGTGGGAGGTGTGGGTCGCCACCCACGGGGCCGTTCGGGGGATGTTTCGAGTTTTCACCCTCTAACGCCATATTTTTAAATCTAATTCTAGAAATATGCAAATAACCATCGTATTCTCAAACCGAGAGTACCGCTGTTGCGGGATCAGTTCCTACGAGTTACATTGGTGTCGTGGGAGGTGTTGGTGACACCCACGGGGCCGTTCGGGGGTTGTTTCGAGTTTTCACCCTCTAACACCATGTTTTTAAGCCAAATTCTATAAATATGCCAATTATCGTCGTATTCTCAAATCGGGAGACCCGCGACTGCGGGGTCAGTTCCTACGAGTTACATTGGTCCAGTGGGAGGTGTTGGTGCCACCCACAGGGCCGTTCGGGGTTTGTTTCGAGTTTTCACCCTCTAACCCCATGTTTTTCTTAAGTCTAGAAATATGCAACTTATCGTCGTATACTCAAACCGGGAGACCCGTGACTTCGGGGTCAGTTCCTGCGAGTTTCATTGGTCCCTTGGGAGATGTTGGTGCCACCCACGGGGCAATTCGAGGGTTGTTTCGAGTTTTCACCCTCTAACACCATGTTTTTAAGCCTAAGTCTAGAAAGATGCAAATTACCGTCGTACTCTAAAATCGGGAGTCCCGCGGCTGTGTGGTCAGTTCCTACGAGTTACATTGGTCCCGTGGGAGGTATTGGTGCAACCCACGGGGCCGTTCGGGGGCTGTTTTGAGTTTTCACCCTCTAACACAATGTTTTGCTTAAGTATAGAAATATGACAATTACCGTCGTATTCTCAAATCGAGAGTCCCGCGGTTGCGTGGTAAGTTACTATGAGTTACATTGGTCACGTGGGAGGTGTTGCTACCACCCACGGGGTTGTTTCGAGTTTTCACCTTCTAACGTCATGTTTTTATGCCTAAGTCTAGAAATATGCAAATTACTGGCATATTCTCAAACCGGGAGTGTCGCGGTTGTGCGGTCAGTTCCTACGAGTTACATTGGTCGCGTGGGAGGTGTGGGTCTCCACCCACGGGACCGTTCGGGGGTTGTTTCGAGTTTTCACCCTCTACCCCATGTTTTGCTTAAGTCTAGAAATATGTAAATTATCATCGTATTCTCAAATCGGGAGATCCGTGACTGCGGGGTCAGTTCTTACGAGTTACATTGGTCCTTGGGAGGTGTTGGTGCCACCCACGGGTCCGTTCGGGGGCTGTTTTTGGTTTTCACCCTCTAACGCCATGTTTTTATGCCTAAGTCTAGAAATATGTAAATTACCGTCGTATTCTCAAACCGGGAGTTCTGCGGCTTCGTGGTCAGTTCCTACGAGTTACATTGGTCCCGTGGGTGGTGTTGGTGCCACCCACGGGGACGTTCGGGGGCGGTTTCAAGTTTTCACCCTCTAACGCCATGTTTTTAAGCCTAAGTCTAGAAATATGCAAATTACCGTCGTACTCTCAAACCGGGAGACCCGCGACTGCGAGGTCAGTTCCTACGAGTTACATTGGTCCCGTGGGAGGTGTTGGTGCCACCCACGGGGCCGTTTGGGGTTGTTTCGAGTTTTCACCCTCTTACCCCATATTTTCTCATGTCTAGAAATATGCAAATTACCATCGTATTCTCAGACCAGGAGACCCGCGGCTGCGCGGTCAGTTCCTATGATATACATTGGTCCCGTGGGAGGTGTTGGTGCCACCCACGGGGCCGTTCAGGGGTTTTTTCGAGTTTTCACCATCTAACCCTATATTTTTCTTAAGTCTAGAAATATGAAAATTATCATCATATTCTCAAACCGGGAGACCCACGACTACGGGGTCAGTTCCTACGAGTTATATTGGTCCCATGGGAGGTGTTGGTACCATCCATGGGGTCGTTCGGGGGCTGTTTTGGGTTTTCACACTCTAACGCCATGTTTTTACGCCCAAGTCTAGAAATACTCAAATTATCGTCGTATTCTAAAACCGGGAGTGTCGCGGGTGCGCGTTCAGTTCCTACGAGTTACATTAGTCCCGTTAGAGGTGTTGGTGCCACCCACGGAGCCGTTCGGGGGCAGTTTCGAGTTTTCACCCTCTAACGCCATGTTTTTAAGCCTAACTCTAAAAATATGCAAATTTTTGTTGTATTCTCAAACCGGGAGACCCGCGACTGCGGGGTCGGTTCCTACGAGTTACATTGGTCCTGTGGGAGGTGTTGGTGCCACCCACGGGGCCGTTCGGGGGTTGTTTCGAGTTTTCACCCTTTAACCCCATGTTTTGATCAAGTCTAGAAATATGCAAATTATCGTCGTATTCTCAAATCGGGATACTCGCGATTGCGAGGTCAGTTCCTACGAGTTACATTGGTCCCATGGGAGATGTTGGTGCCACCCACGAGGCCATTCGGGGGTTGTTTCGAGTTTTCACCCTTTAACGCCATGTTTTTAAGCCTAAGTTTAGAAATATGCAAATTATCATCGTACTCTCAAACCGGGAGTCCCGCGGCTGCGTGGTCAATTCCTACGAGTTACATTGGTCCCGTGGGAGGTGTTGGTGCAACCCACGAGGCCTTTCGGGGGCTTTTTTGAGTTTTCACCCTCTAACGCCATGTTTTGCTTAAGTCCAGAAATATGCAAATTACCGTCGTATTCTCAAACCGTGAGTCCCGCAGCTATGTGGTCAGTTCCTATGAGTTACATTTGTCACGTGGCAGGTGTTGGTACCACCCACGGGGTTGTTTCGAGTTTTCACCCTCTAACGCCATGTTTTTAAACCTAAGTCTAGAAATATGCAAAGTACCGGCGTATTATCAAACCGGGAGTGCCCCGGCTGCGCGGTCAGTTCCTACGAGTTACATTGGTCTCGTGGGAGGTGTTAGTGCCACCCACAGAGCCGTTCGGGGGCGGTTTCGAGTTTACACCCTCTAACACCATGTTTTTAAGCCTAAGTCTCAAAATATGCAAATTGTCGTCGTATTGTTAAACCGGGAGACCCGCGACTGCGGGGTCAGTTCCTACGAGTTACATTGGTCCCGTGGGAGGTGTTGGTGCCACCCACGGGGCCGTTCGGGGGTTATTTCGAGTTTTCACCCTCTAACCCCATGTTTTGCTCAAGTCTAGAAATATGCAAATTATCGTCGTATTCTCAAACCGGGAGATCCGCGACTGCGAGGTCAGTTCCTACGAGTTACATTGGTCCCTTGGGAGATGATGGTGCCACCCACGGGGCCGTTCGGGGGCTGTTTCGAGTTTTCATCCTCTAACACTATGTTTTTAAGCCTAAGTCTAGAAATATGCAAATTATCGTCGTACTCTCAAACCGGGAGTCCCGCGGCTGCATGATCAGTTACTACGAGTTACATTGGTCCCGTGGGAGGTGTGGGTCGCCACCCACGGGGCCGTTCGAGGGTTGTTTCTAGTTTCACCCTTTAACCCCATGTTTTGCTTAAGTCTAGAAATATGCAAATTATCGTCGTATTCTCAAACCGGGAGACCCACGACTGCGGGGTCAGTTTCTACGAGTTACATTGGTCCCTAGGGAGATGTTGGTGCCACCCACGGGGCCGTTCGGGGGTGGTTTCGAGTTTTCACCCTCTAACGCCATGTTTTTAAGCCTAAGTCTAAAAATATGCAAATTTTCGTCGTATTCTCCAACCGGGAGACCCGCGACTGCGGGGTCAGTTCCTACGAGTTACATTGGTCCCGTGGGAGGTGTTGGTGCCACCCACGAGGCCGTTCGAGGTTGTTTCGAGTTTTCACCCTCTTACCCCATGTTGTCTCAAGTCTAGAAATATGCAAATTATCATCGAATTCTCAAACCAGGAGACCCGCGACTGCGAGGTCAGTTCTTACGAGTTACATTGGTCCCGTGGGAGGTGTTGGTGCGACCCACGGGGCCGTTCGGGGGCTGTTTTGGGTTTTCACCCTCTAACACCATGTTTTGCTTAAGTCTAGAAATATGAAAATTACCGTCGTATTCTCAAACCGTGAGTCCCGAAGCTACGTGGCCAGTTCCTATGAGTTACATTGGTCACGTGGGAGGTGTTGGTACCACCCACGGGGTTGTTTCTAGTTTTCACCCTCTAACGCCATGTTTTTAAGCCTAAGTCTAGAAATATGTAAATTATCGGTGTATTCTCAAACCGGGAGTGCCGCGACTGCGCGGTCAATTCCTACGAGTTACATTGGTCTCTTGGGAGATGTTGGTGCCACCGACGGGCCGTTCGGGGGCTGTTTCGAGTTTTCACCCTCTAACGCCATGTTTTTAAGCCTAAGTCTAGAAATATGCAAATTATCGTCGTACTCTCAAACCGGGAGTCCCGCGGCTGCATGGTCAGTTCCTACGAGTTACATTGGTCCCGTGGGAGGTGTTGGTGCAACCCACGGGGCCGTTCGGGGGCTGTTTTGAGTTTTCACCCTCTAACGCCATGTTTTGCTTAAGTTTAGAAATATGAAAATTACCGTCGTATTCTCAAACCGTGAGTCCCGCAGCTACGTGGTCAGTTCCTATGAGTTACATTGGTCACATGGGAGGTGTTGGTACCACCCACGGGGTTGTTTCGAGTTTTCAACCTCTAATGCCATGTTTTTAAGCCTAAGTCCAGAAATATGCAAATTATCAGCGTATTCTCAAACCGGGAGTGCCGCGGCTGCGCGGTCAGTTCCTACGAGTTACATTGGTCCCATGGGAGGTGTTGGTGCCACCCACGGAGCCGTTCGGGGGCGGTTTCGAGTTTTCACCATCTAACACCATGTTTTTAAGCCTAAGTCTCAAAATATGCAAATTTTCGTCATATTCTTAAACCGGGAGACCCACGACTGCGGGGTCAGTTCCTACGAGTTACATTGGTCCCGTGGGAGGTGTTGGTGCCACCCACGGGGCCGTTCGGGGGTTGTTTCGAGTTTTCACCCTCTAACCCCATGTTTTGCTCAAGTCTAGAAATATGCAAATTATCGTCGTATTCTCAAACCGGGAGATCCGCGACTGCGAGGTCAGTTCCTACGAGTTACATTGGTCCCTTGGGAGATGATGGTGCCACCCACGGGGCCGTTCGGGGGCTGTTTCGAGTTTTCATCCTCTAACGCTATGTTTTTAAGCCTAAGTCTAGAAATATGCAAATTATCGTCGTACTCTCAAACCGGGAGTCCCGCGGCTGCATGATCAGTTACTACGAGTTACATTGGTCCCGTGGGAGGTGTGGGTTGCCACCCACGGGGCCGTTCGAGGGTTGTTTCTAGTTTCACCCTTTAACCCCATGTTTTGCTTAAGTCTAGAAATATGCAAATTATCGTCGTATTCTCAAACCGGGAGACCCGCGACTGCGAGGTCAGTTCCTACGAGTTACATTGGTCCCTGGGGAGATGTTGGTGCCACCCACGGGGCCATTCGGGGGCGGTTTCGAGTTTTCACCCTCTAACGCCATGTTTTTAAGCCTAAGTCTAAAAATATGCAAATTTTCATCATATTCTCAAACCGGGAGGCCCGTGACTGCGGGGTCAGTTCCTACGAGTTACATTGGTCCCGTGAGAGGTGTTGGTGCAACCCACGGGGACGTTTGGGGTTGTTTCGAGTTTTCACCCTCTAACCCCATGTTTTTCTCAAGTCTAAAAATATACAAATTATCATCGTATTCTCAAACCAGGAGACTCGCGACTGCGAGGTCAGTTCCTACGAGTTACATTGGTCCCGTGGGAGGTGTTGGTGTGACCCACGGGGCCATTCGGGGGCTGTTTTGAGTTTTCACCCTCTAACGCCATGTTTTGCTTAAGTCTAGAAATATGAAAATCACCGTCGTATTCTCAAACCGTGTGTCCCGCAGCTACGTGGTCAGTTCCTATGAGTTACATTGGTCACGTGGGAGGTGTTGGTACCACCCACGGGGTTGTTTCGAGTTTTCATCCTCTAACTCCATGTTTTTAAGCCTAAGTCTAGAAATATGCAAATTACCGGCGTATTCTCAAACCGGGAGTGCCACGGCTGCGCGGTCAGTTCCTACGTGTTACATTGGTCCCGTGGGAGGTGTTGGTGCCACCCACGGAGCCGTTCGGGGGCGGTTTCGAGTTTTCACCCTCTAACACCATGTTTTTAAGCCTAAGTTTAGAAATATGCAAATTATCATCGTACTCTCAAACCGGGAGTCCCGCGGCTGCATGGTCAATTCCTACGAGTTACATTGGTCCCGTGGGAGGTGTTGGTGCCACCCACAAGGCCGTTCGGGGGTTGTTTCGAGTTTTCACCCTCTAACCCCATGTTTTGCTCAAGTCTAGAAGTATGCAGATTATCATCGTATTCTCAATCCGGGCGTGACAGCGAGGTCAGTTCCTACGAGTTACATTGGTCCCTTGGGAGATGATGGTGTCACCCACGGGACCGTTCGGGGGCTGTTTCGAGTTTTCATCCTCTAACGCCATGTTTTTAAGCCTAAGTCTAGAAATATACAAATTACCGTTGTACTCTCAAACCGGGAGTCCCGCGGTTGTGTGGTCAGTTCCTACGAGTTACATTGGTCCCATGGGAGGTGTGGGTCGCCACCCACGGGGCCGTTCGAGGGTTTTTTCGAGTTTTCACCCTCTAACCCCATGTTTTGCTTAAGTATAAAAATATGCAAATTATCGTCGTATTCTCAAACCGGGAGACCCACGACTGCGGGGTCAGTTCCTACGAGATACATTGGTCCCTAGGGAGATATTGGTGCCACCTACGGGGCCGTTCGGGGGCGGTTTCGAGTTTTCAACCTCTAACGCCATGTTTTTAAGCCTAAGTCTAAAAATATGCAAATTTTCGTCGTATTCTCAAACCGAGAGACCCGCGACTGCGGGGTCAGTTCCTACGAGTTACATTGGTCCCGTGGGAGGTGTTGGTGCCACTCAGGGGGCCGTTCAGGGTTGTTTCGAGTTTTCACCCTCTAACCCCATGTTTTGCTCAAGTCTAGAAATATGCAAATTATCATCGTATTCTCAAACCGAGAGACCCGCGACTGCGAGGTCAGTTCCTACGAGTTACATTGGTCCCGTGGGAGGTGTTGGTGCCACCCACGGGGCCTTTCGGGGGCTATTTTGGGTATTCACCCTCTAACGCCATGTTTTGCTTAAGTCTAAAAATATGCAAATTACCGACGGGGGTTTTAAAAGATTATCTTAAGTGGATTATGAATTCTACATTATATTTTTTCACTAAAGGCATGATAGCGTATAATCAATCCCACCTATATAATAGGAGTGTTACCTCATTAGGATATTTCACTACTTGAATAAAATGTATCATAGGAGGGTACAATCTCAATATAAACAAGGATTGGTATTATGCAATTGAAATGTCACAGTTATATAATTATTTTGGACACTAATGGATTTCCTCAAGCAAGGATAATTGTTTATATATCGGTATCATGAAGCTTTCATTTATGTCTTGAGTACATTATTGGTAACTAGGAATAATTACTTCAACTAGGTACTCTTGTACAGAGTAGATAGGAATTTCTATGAGTATCAAAGCAACTGTATTTATTTTGTCTAAGAAAGTATATTTAGAATATGAAATGACGTTCACCTGTAATCAATGCATGCCACTATAATGTCTCTTTCTGCCAACTACTATCCTAAAAGAGAACCCCAAGCTTGATACCTATATTACCAAAGAATACAGAGACCTCAATGGGAATTACCTCAATGGGAATTACCTGAATAGTGTGAAATGAGTCATCCACAACAATTTGATAACATCATTCCACAAATACAAGATGTAAAATTGAAAAATAAATGAAAATCGATCCAAGTAGGCAATATGTAAACCTCGATCCGCTCGCTTTCAATATGTAAACCAATCCATAGAGAAGGCATATATGTTTGCATATATGCAGATGCATATATGATGCATATATGCAAGCATATATGCAGATGCATATGTGCATATATGTTGTATATATGCAGCCTGCATGCACATATATGTTGCATATATGCAAGCATATATGCATCTGCATATATGCAGCTGCATATATGCTGGTGCATATATGCAGCTACATATATGCTGATGCATATATGCATATGGACTACAACGAACACGAGGGATATAGTTCAGGTGTGTGTTGGTTTAGAGGCTCAACTGACACGAGGGATATAGTTCAGGGGGTATTCATGTACTTAATAAATCAAATGATGATAAACCTTACATACTAACTGATTTAGAGTGTACAAGAATAATTAAAAGAAAGCCTATAAGTACTAGTATGTAATTACATACCAAAATCACTGAATTTCCTTCGATGCGTATGACCAAATTCAGTAAGCCTATAAGTACAAGAATATATGCTGCAAATTCAGTAATGACAATGCGATTCGACACAATCACACATGTTTAAACTTTAACACTATGCATATGGACTACAACAGACTCCTAATTTTAAGTAATGCCACAAGGAGCAAGCATTAATCGAAGAAAGCCGCAAACTTGTTGTTATATAACTGTTATATAACAGTTATATAACTGTTGTTATATAACTGTTATATAACAATGGTTATATAACAGTTATATAACCACGGTTATATAACGGTTAATATAACGGTTATATAATTGTTAATATAACTTTTGTTATATAACAACAGTTATATAGCTGTTCAAGTCCGAATTGGTAATTCCCCACAAGAAGAAACATGTGAAGTTATCAATGGTGAGGAATCAATTGAAAAGGCCAACCGTCCATCACATAATTACACTAACATTGTAGAAGAGGAACAAAAACCTGCTGTAGAGGAAAATGTAGAGGGGAATGAAAAGGAGGAAACGGAAGATGAAGAGAAAAATGATGACGTGAATGATATTTTGCATTTATCTCCAAGAAAAATTCATATTGATGAGGGGGATCAACCTAAACAAGCTATAGAAGGATGGACTCAAGTGACTAACAAAAAGAAGAAGAATTTATTGCCGAAAAATACTGTAACTACAGAGAAAATTTTGTTAAGGTTTGCATCAAAGAATATCCTAAAAGCTATCTTTAAATGATTAAATTGATGATTTGGAATGTGAGAGGCATTGGAAAGAAAATAGTTCGTAGAATAATTAACAAATTTGTAAAGATACACAAACAATTGATGTTAGTCTTCTTAGAACCGAAATTAGACCAAGCTAGACTTGAAGAATTTCGAATCAAGTTTGGTTTCATTAAAGTATTGCTAATGAAGTCAACACTATTTGGAGTTTTTTCTCAGAGTTTTTTCTCTTTTGATATCTCTGTGTGGATAGAATCTCAAGTTCCTCAATGCTTAACTCTAAAGGTCTCTCATCTTATTCTGTCTTCTGTTATTCAAGTTTCCTTGGTTTATGCTAAATGCACTAGAAGAAATAGAATAGTTTTATGGGTCTATTTAAATTCCATTCATACATTGAATCCATGGTTTGTAGGAGGTGACTTCAATACAGTGTTTGCTTTTACAGATAAGGTAGGAGGTTTACCTTATGACTTTAATGTTGCAGAAGATTTCATCCAATGTTGCAGAAGATTTCATCCAATGTCTACGAGTTACATTGGTCCCGTGTGATCGGGGCTGTTTTGAGTTTTTACCTTCTAACGCCTTGTTTTTAAGCTTAAATCCTCATATTTTCAAATTATAGTTGTATTCTCAAACCGGGAATCCCGTGACTGCACTGTCAGTTCCTACGAGTTACATTGGTCCTGTGTGAGGTGTGGGTGCTGCTCACAGAGCCGTACGGGGGTTGTTTCATGTTTTCACCCTCTAACGCCTTATTTTTAAGCTCAAATCCTCATATTTTCAAATTATCATCGTATACTCAAACCGGAAGTCCCATGACTGTGCGGTCAGTTCCTACGTGTTACATTGGTCCCGTGAGAGGTGTCGGTGCCTCTCACGTGACCGTACTGGGGCTATTTCATATTTTCACCCTCTAACGCCTTGTTTTTAAGTTGTAGTCCTCATATTTTCAAATTAACGTCGTATTCTCAAATCGGGAGTTCCGTGATCTCCAATCAATTCCTACGAGTTACATTGGTCCCGTGTGAGGTGTTGGTGCCTCTCACGGGGCCTCTCGAGGGATATTTCGAGTTTTTACCTTCTAACGCCATGTTTTTAATCTTAAGTCCTCATATTTTAAAATTATAGTCGTACTCTCAAATCGAGAGTCCCGTGACTGCGCAAGAAGTTCCTACGAGCTACATTGATCCCGTGTGAGGTGTTGGTGCCTCTCACGAGGCTGTACGGGGGATGTTTCATGTTTTCACCCTCTAATGCCTTATTTTTAAGCTCAAGTCCTCATATTTTTAAATCATCGTCGTATACTCAAACCGAAAGTCTCATGACTACGCGATCAGTTCCTACGTGTTACATTGGTCCCATGAGAGGTGTCGGTCCCTCTCACGGGATCGTACTGGGGCTATTTCGTATTTTCACCCTCTAACGCCTTGTTTTTAAACTTTCGTCCTCATATTTTCAAATTATCGTCGTATTCTCAAATCGGGAGTCCCGTGATCTCGCGGTCAGTTCCTACAAGTTACATTGGTCCCGTGTGAGGTGCTGGTGCTTCTCATGGGGCCTCCCGGGCGATATTTTGCGTTTTTACCTTATAACGCCTTGTTTTTAACCTTAAGTCCTCATATTTTCAAATTATAGTCGTATTCTTAAACCGAGAGTCCCGTGACTACACAAGCAGTTCCTACGAGTTACATTGATCCCGTGTGAGGTGTTGGTGACTCTCACGAGGCTGTTCGGGGGATGTTTCATGTTTTCACCCTCTAATGCCTGGTTTTTAAGCTCAGGTCCTCATATTTTCAAATTATCGTCGTATTCTCAAATTGGAAATCCCATGATCACGCGGTCAGTTCCTACGTCTTACATTGGTACCTTGAGAGGTGTTGGTGCCTCTCACAAGATCGTACGGGTGCTCCTTCATGTTTGTACCCTCTAACGCCTTATTTTTAAGCTTAAGTCCTCATATTTTCAAATTATCATCGTATTCTCAAATCGGGAGTCCCATGATCGCGCAAACTGTTCCTACGAGTTACATTGGTCCCGTGTGATCGGGGGCTGTTTTGAGTTTTTACCTTCTAACGCCTTGTTTTTAAGCTTAAATCCTCATATTTTCAAATTATAGTTGTATTCTCAAATCGGGAGTCCCGTGACTGCACTGTCAGTTCCTACGAGTTACATTGGTCCTGTGTGAGGTGTGGGTGCTGCTCACAGAGCCGTACGGGGGTTGTTTCATGTTTTCACCCTCTAACGCCTTGTTTTTAAGCTCAAATCCTCATATTTTCAAATTATCATCGTATACTCAAACCGGAAGTCCCATGACTGTGCGGTCAGTTCCTACGTGTTACATTGGTCCCGTGAGAGGTGTTGGTGCCTCTCACGGGACCGTACTGGGGCTATTTCATATTTTCACCCTCTAACGCCTTGTTTTTAAGTTGTAGTCCTCATATTTTCAAATTAACGTCGTATTCTCAAATCGGGAGTTCCGTGATCTCCAGTCAATTCCTACGAGTTACATTGGTCCCGTGTGAGGTGTTGGTGCCTCTCACGGGGCCTCTCGAGGGATATTTCGAGTTTTTACCTTCTAACGCCTTGTTTTTAATCTTAAGTCCTCATATTTTAAAATTATAGTCGTATTCTCAAATCGAGAGTCCCGTGACTGCGCAAGCAGTTCCTACGAGCTACATTGATCCCGTGTGAGGTATTGGTGCCTCTCACGAGGCTGTACGGGGGATGTTTCATGTTTTCACCCTCTAATGCCTTATTTTTAAATTATCGTCGTATTCTCAAACCGGGAGTCCCGTGATCGCGCGATCAGTTCCTACGTATTACATTGGTGCCTTGACAGGTGTTGGTGCCTCTCACGGGACCGTACAGGTGCTCCTTCGTGTTTTCACCCTCTAACGCTATGTTTTTAAGCTTAAGTCCTCATATTTTTAAATTATCATCGTATTCTCAAATCGGGAGTCCCTTGATCGCGCGATCTGTTCCTACGAGTTACATTGGTCCCATGTGAGGTGTCGATGCCTCTCATTGGGCCGTTCGGGGGTTGTTTTCATTTTTTACCTTCTAACGCCTTATTTTTAAGCTTAAACCTCATATTTTCAAATTATAGTTGTATTCTCAAATCGAAAGTCCCGTGACTGCACGATCAGTTCTTACGAGTTACATTGGTCCCGTGTGAGGTGTGGGTGCCGTTCATGGAGCCGTACGGGGGTTGTTTCATGTTTTCACCCTCTAACGCCTTGTTTTTAAGCTCAAGTCCTCATACTTTCAAATTATCATCGTATACTAAAACCGAAAGTCCCGTGACTGCACGGTCAGTTCCTACATGTTACATTGGTCCCATGAGAGGTGTCGGTACCTCTCACTGGACCGTACTGGGGCGTGTTTTCACCCTTTAACGCCTTGTTTTTAAGCTTTAGTCCTCATATTTTCAAATTATCGTCGTATTCTCAAAGCGGGAGTCCTGGGAATGGGCGGTCAGTTCCTACGAGTTACATTGATCCCGTGCGAGGTGTTGGTGCCACTCACGGTGCCGTTCGGTGGCTGTTTCGGGTTTTCGTCCACTAACGCCATGTTTTTAAGCCTAAGTCTAGAAATATGCAAATTATCATCGTACTCTCAAACTTGGAGTCCCATGATCTCGCGGTCAGTTCATACGAGTTACATTAGTGCTGTGCGAGGTGTTGGTGCCACTCACGGGAGTCTAAAATATTTTCAACATATTATCCAACAATCAAACCAATAATTATCCTGTACTCCTTCTAATTATCCCATACTTTCTATCATACTATCCAACAACAAGCCAATAACCAATAATTATCCAACAGCCAAACCAAATAAAACCAATAATTATCTCGTACTCCTTCTATCATCTAAAAGATTTAATAGATAATGCATATCAATTATATAACTACTTTAGTTAAAGTAAAGAGTACCTGGTGTGTAATGAAGAACTGGCATGTCATGAAGAACTGATATCCAATTGGTTAGATCTGCAATACGTAAACAGTGTGTTATGAAGAACGAGTATGTAAAATTAAAGAAAGTACCTCACAATACCACTGAAGAATTAGATCTGCTGCCTATAATATATCGTAGATTTACATATGACGCAGATTTATTCCCCCATTTTAACATCGCAATTCGAACGAACATAAGCAACCTGCTTCCTATAATATGTAATGAAAAGTACACGAAGGCAAAGGGAGAACAAAAATGTATAATATCAACCCGGTGCCTATAAAATCAATGTAGTTGTGATTATTACGCCGCCATTTTAAGGCTTTAGATACATATCCAATCAAGTTGATCACAACAAATCTCAAACTAAAATAGAACTGTATGAAATCAACAGAATTATGGCTTACATGTCAAGTTAAAATATGAATGAACGGAATCAAGTTGCCTTTGTTCCATGTCAAGTTGTAGCCTCCTAATATCTTGACGTATACGTACAAAAATACACATTAATCGCAAGACAAGTGATATACTTTTTCATAGGCAAATCAAGTACACACCAAAAAAATTTAATAACATGTAAACTTATCGACACTAGTATCAATTAAATAAATCCAACATAGTATCCAACAACCAAGCCAACAATAGATCACTATAATAATGTGCACACGTGTTTGCGACTAGTAAGTCAAAAAAATTCATTTAATTATATTTTGTCAAAAAAAATCACGACAAGCATATAACCCCCAATATAATATGATGACATGCATATAACCCACAACAAGGTGGATGTAATTTTTTTACATGTTAAAAATCCATTTAATTATATTTTTTCAAAAAAAATATAATGTCTAGGGTTTTGAATAATATTTTGTCAAAAAAATACACACATATACAATCTAGGATTTATTGACATAATTTATACATACACGCACATAGAATCTACGGTTTATTGACATAATCTATACATACACACACATACTATTTAGGGTTTACTAAATCCTAATATTTTTTTTTGCCATAAATCTATACATACACACACATACAATCTATACATACACACACATACAATATAGGGTTTATTGATAAAAAAACAATTTATTTGTTCATAGTTACACACATAAACATACATATACACATAAATCTATACATACACACACATATAAACTTAAATCTATACATACACACACATACAAACATACAAACATAAATCTACACATACATACACAGAAATTAGGGCAAATCACGAAATCCAAATGAAATCAAAATGAATCAATACATACCAGGGGTTAATCCAAATGAAAACCAACTGAAATCGCACAAATCCAACTTAAATCCACACGAAATCACAAGAGCCCTTGCAAATCTAACTTAAATCCCCACAAAATCGCACGAGACAGCCTCAAAAATCGCAGCAACGAAATGACAAAGCAGCGGGGTTTTTTTGTTTTTAATACATGACTCTGGTCACGGCCTAGAGCAGTGACCCCCATACGCGCGACCAATAAATGAGAAGAGGTGGTCTGGCTTGGACCTGGTCACGGCCAAGAGCCGTGACCCACCATGCGCGACCCTCCCTGCTGCTTGAATGAGGTATGGTCATGGCCCATAGCCGTGACCCACACCAAGAAATGGTCACGGCCCCCAGCCGTGACCCTCAATGTGTGTGTTTTCTGCTTCGTCATGTCTTTGGTCACGGCCGAAGTCCGTGACCCATCCGCGACCAGTTTGGAGGGAATTTTGGCGCGAAATTTTGCGCCAAGCTGGTCACTCCCAGGTCACGATCTAAGTTCGTGACCCACTGTGGTCAGGGATTTAGTCCGTGACCCACTATGGTCAGGGATTTAGTCCGTGACCACTTTCAGAGCATGGATAATTTAGTGTGGTAAAAAATATGGTCACGCCAAATATTGAGTGGGTCACGGCCCAAGTCCGTGACCAGCTGGTCACAGCCCAAGTCCGCGACTCACTGGGCGTGACCATTCGCAGGATTTGGTGTAGTGCCTCGTCACACCACTTGTCCCTCATGAAGGCCTCAGGAGCCTCTACCTCAATGTTATGAAAGCATGTGTTCCTGAACTCAAGCTCAAACGGGACGAATAAGAAGTCCTCATTCGAGTCACCAGCACCACCTGAATGAGTAGACTCAGAGCTTTACTCCTCCTCATCATCTGCCTCAACAGGCTGTCTTGCAAAATCCTAAAAATAAAGAGCACGGAAGTAAGGAGCTAGGAAAAGAAACACAAACAGTTGGATGACTTTTCCCAATAAATAAGCAAAGAATATAAAGTTTACCCTAAGGCTCAAAGGGGTGAATATGCTCTCTTAGAAGAATTTCAACTTTTTTAGGTTCTTGCTCTCTCGGGACTGTGAGTTTCTTTGCTTCCTGAGAAGTAATGACCATAGGGGTCTAAGGAGGTAAAGAGGTTGAAGGATACTTCGGTGTAATGCTTAGAGGGTACTCAATCCCCAGAACAGAGTTACCTTTGAGGCAAAGATCAAAAGGTGGAAATGACAATACTAGGGATAAATGAGAGGACTTTGGATGAATTCATCTATCTTCGCCAACTGCATGGGCCATTAATTCATTGCAAATTAGGAAGACATAACGCTTCGAAGAAGGTGGCCTTGAGATGATAATATTGATAGACATGGCAAGGGATACCTTGATCAAAGACAAATTTATATGAACATCAATTGGGGTTATATAATTCTGAGGTATTACCCCACTTAGTATATGAAGGAAAGAAATTTGGAGATATCAAAAGCACCACATCCAACAAAGGATCTTCAGCCATAAGTTCCTCTTAAAAAGCATTAATTTTTCTGGCCTTACGAGGAAAGAAATACCAAGAGCGAGCGAAAGTCTCCTTTGCATAAGTCCTCTGCATGAAGTATCTATACTTCTTAAAAATGGGTAAGATGTCCTTCCGGCTCTGTTTCTTCGACCAATGGAGCAAGTGATGGGGTTTGAAGTTTTCTTGAAATAGCAGAGTCACTTCAGAAGGAGCAATCTCAGGTAAACGACTATAGAGGAAACTCGTTAAGATAAGTGTGTTAGAAAAATTGACCACATTATACCTGCTAAGGGAATGCTCCATATCCAGATGGGTCATATCCAACCAAGTATAGAGGGACCCCAAATCCATTGCATCCAGAGGGATCTTGAACCCCTTTGTCAATATGATAGATATATTAATTAGGTCCCTTCGGGGTTGGACTTGGGTTTCCTAAGCAAGAGAAAATGAGAAAGAACGACAAAAATGTATGCAGGTAACTCTAAGGGTGTGTCTTTACCATTACCATAAGTAGAGTATCCTTCCTTGGCACAAGGGTCATGGAAGAAGTAACTAATGAGAGGAGTGAAGGTAGTTTTATTTAAAAGTTCCTGTGCAACTTTGGCAAATTGGGTCAAAGTCTGCATGGGCAGCCGTCTCTTCGGCGTCCAAGTCCTCGTCTGAGTAAGAAGATGTACCTATAGACTTAACACCAAGTAATTCATAAACATCCTCAAGTGTGATGGTGAATTCTCCCCATGCTTCCAGAAAAGTATGAGTGGTGATGTTCCATTAAGACACCAACACTTGGAGAGCAACATTGTGTTTTGATAGAATAAACTCTCCAAACTAAGAAGCATGATAAAGCCCAACCTTCGTAAGGACATCAATATGAGTAGCCTACATATAGCTAGTCCAAGAAGCAAAGTGAGCTCAACCTCCAAGCCCTTCAAAAAGGATTCAAGAATAAGGGAATTCCCCATAGTCCAAACGAAATCCCATAGTTCCCTTTAGGGGAAAGAAGCCCCAAGTTGCATCATTAGTGTCTTCGTCATTAAGTAGAATTGGGTCACACTTGGTATTAGTAAAAAAGGTTTTACAATCGCCATAAAATTCATCTCCTTGTCCAAAGATGGGCAAGCAATGGTAGAAATGTAGTTGTTCTTGATATGCCACTATATAGGTGGTGGTGTCTGGGGCAGCAACCGTGGTAACAATGGCTACTGGAACAGTGGGGATGCTTGAAGAAGCCATGAAAGAAACTTAAAACATAAAAGAAGGTGGTGCTTTGATAAATAGAGGAAAGATAAGGCTGAAGGTGGTGTTAATGAATGAAAGAGAGAGTTTTCAGAGCTCTAAGCTTGGAGCAAAGTTAACAATGGTGAAAATGGATTTCTCTCTCTATAAAAGCTCTGATGAAGGCAAGGGAAAATGAAAGGTAAGAAACAATAAAATGCTAAGTGTCAAGGTATTAGCCGTTTAAAAAATTCGAAAGAACGTTTGAGTTTCCCACGTTAGCACATGCTCGGCCATTAGTAATCATTTTGAAGGACATGGGTCACTTTGGGAATAACTCTCGAAGTAGAAGAGACAACATCTCGTCATTACTGAGGTCACGTGTGGAAGAGAGAAAACGTTGCTTCCAGGAAAAGTAATAACTTGGCGCCAATTTTGAAAAAAAGAGATGTTTAAATGTTTAAGTGAATATTATCCCCTTGCTACAGGACCAAATGATGATATAATAGGTTGAGATACATCGGGGAGAATTTTTACTAAAGGTATGAAGATCTATGGAATGGAGGTTACTCACCTAGGTACATCGAGGAGATTATTACTTTTTGAACAATGAGAAGGACGACGGTTGTAATTCAGGTGCATCGAGAGGAATTTTTCTAGGATAACAGGGGGTTCATTGAATTGAGAAGTTTCATGTATCCATTTCTTGAGCTCACAATAAATATCTACATGAAGGGGAAAATGTAGAGGGGCCTTGAAAGTTATCTTGTGATTAGAGATAACTCCCCCTCCCAAATAAAAAAGCTCAAGAGAAGGATTAAAGGAAGAAGCAAGAAGGCATCAAAGAAGCTTGGCGAGGGATCTCAGCTAGGAAGCTTAAGGCTACCTGTGAGGAAGCTTGAGGAGAAAGCTCATCTTTATTTCCATTTTGATTAATTAGTCAAATTGTATCTCTGATTATATTGATTGTGAGCTGTCACGATGGTAAATTTGAGTGTGAGGTCAAACGGTACCCGCGAGGGACCAAGTCCAGCAGGGCTTGGGAGAACTTACATGGTCTATTGAATGACCTCACCGTGGGAACTTTTGAGGCACCTGGTTTGGAGGATTGAGATGTAAGGCAGTGTTAAGGCTTGTCTTAACCATTTTAGATACACCTGGTAACACACCAATAGATCACATTCCGAGAAAGCTTACCCAGAGTAACCTTGAGTTCCATCTAACATTGAGCCTTGGGCTAATAACTCTCTACCATATGTCACATCTAGTTTAAGTGATATCACGTATTACATACCTCCTACCCAATAATAACTTGAATACACCTTGGCAGTTTGAGGGGCTGTCAGGTGGTTTAGTGGACAAATCGCTAACATGACAACTGCCTAATGTAGTTGGTGGCTAAAAAGTGTTCTTTTGCATTTAATGCCTAGGGCCTAGACCTGTCTTACACTTCAAGATTTAATATTTGTGACTTAAAGTACGAGGGGGATGTTTTTCACATTTATTACGACTGACACACCTCGGGAGAGGTGTGTGGCTATTTATTAACCCCAGCTGCTTTGACAAGAGAGAGTTATTCTGAGAACGTGAGAATTACGTGTGATACTTGATTAACTTAGCAAATTTCTAATTTGACACACTTATTTAATTTCAGCCCCTAATCATGCATCTAAAGTGCAAGTGTCAACCCATAAACAAATAAAGCAAGCGACACAAAGTTAAGGAAAAATTCTCGAAGGGCAAAACCTTTTATTTCTAGAACTTTGAAGAATTTACAAGACCATTGACTTACATACAACCTGATAATCGCCCACAAGTGTAATGCACGGTGTCTTCATCAAACCTTCAAAGCAACGGCTAGAAACAGTGTCGGCTGGAATCTCCCGCAGGAACTCCAGGTGGTCAGCAATAAAGAAGAGAGACGGCTTCTCCACAAGGGTTGAACAATAACAAAATTGTGTTCTAGGATTCCAAAAGATTTACAAAAGTAATTGGGATTTTTGTGTGTGAATCAAAAAGATGTTTAGCACATCAAAAAACGAAGTCTTGTTGTGTTTTATCTCTTAGAAACGTTTTCTCAAAGACTTAAAAAAATACACCATCGGAATAGTTATATATATAGAAAATATGAGATGGTGGTTAAAAAACTCACGGAACTGTTCGAACTTATCCCAGGCGGACCGGTCCGGCTTGGAGGCGGATCGGTCCGACCTCGGATCGATTCTTTTAAAATATGGCTTTATCGGTTCGCTAGCAGTCCGGGGTATACTGGACAAAGCAAGGCGGATCGGTCCGGGTATAGGGCGGACCGGTCCGGAGGCAGATCGGTCCGGTATAGAGGCGGACCGGTCCGGCTTCCCAGAAAAATAAAAAACTTGTAAAAGCCTCATTTTGCTTTAAAAAACTTACTTCTTATTTTTATAAAAAACATTTTATAAAAATTTCCCAATACTAAATATTAACTTTAAGGAACGTAAAAACACAATTTTACCAAGTTCATTCTCGTAAAGGCTATGATGTTGAAGACACTTTGATATTCGGATCCGTTGATGTAGATGCGATCTTGAGTTTCTTCAACGATGTAACGGCGTACGACATACAAATTGATAATGGACAAAAATGTCCTTACAAATCTCCCCCTATGTCTATGCCGGTACATACATAAAAAATCCGAATTATCAAATAATGACCTATAAAAATATACCCTCCCATGAACCCTAAAGATGGAAAGATAGAAATGTTTAAATCTACATCTTTTGTTCTTCAATCTTCAACAATCATAAAGGCTCAAAGCTTTTCTCATCAGGGTGTGCACCATATTGATCTTCAATCTTCATACCTACACACATGAGAAAAATCAAATACCACGTGACATATCGAGTTTGAAATGAGATAAACATAGATACCAATTTATGATAAAAGCATAAGCTAAATCTCAAAAACTCCCCCATAATATGATAATTCTTTCTCCCCCTTTTTATGATGTCCCCAAATAGACAGATGAGAAGAATGAATCAAATAAGCACAATTGGGGTGTCACGGTAGACAAAACAGGGCATCAAACAACATGGTAAATGTGCTCTTGCAAGGAGATACTCAGAAAAAAAATCTTCACAAACTATTTTTGAATTTTTTCAAATTTTTGTACAAAAATAAGATACCAATTTGAACAAATATGATACAAAAATCACACCTGGATTTAGACTCAAACAACCAAGTCATGGAAATGAAATGAATGGGTGTGAACACATTCTATAGGTAAATCAACTCAATCAATCATATGTGCACGATGCATATGTGTACTCCTAACGAATGAACATCAAAAGTATCCTTAGGTGTAAAGATTGTTGAATTTATATGACATCGTCTTATGCAAATCAACAAATCAAAGTCAAAATGATTTTCACACCAATAACGTCCAAAACTATGTAGCGCATTTTCAAATATTTCAAGGACGTGTAAACCCGTTTTAAATTCTCCAACCAAACTCCCTCATATATATTTTCTTTTAGAGGTAATCTAAATTCTCAAACTTTGGAGAATTGGTGCAAAAACCTAAATGACCCCTTTTTGGTATGAATATCTTTTTATTGCCTTTCAATTTTTCGGGCTCTTTTAACCTCTTTGGACCCCGGATAATAAATTCCTCCATTTTTTAGGTCCAATTTAACGGTGGCTTAGTATTCGCAAAGGCAAAATGAACCTTTCGCATCCCTTCCCTGTTTCCAAACAAAGCACACAAACTCACAAAACGGTTCTTATATGCACAATTTCCTTATAAAAATTATCGCGCTTGGTTCGTTTTAAAGACAGGATTGAAGTGAAAACACCCAACCAACATGTGATAAGACAAGCACAATAATCAAACATATCCGTGCATGTGTGCAATAAAGGAAACATGAGTCAAACATGTAGGAAGTAACACTTAATTACATCTTAATGACTCCAAACATTATAAAGCACATGGATGAATTGACCTATTGTCTCAAAACACTATCAAATAGTCACATGAAAATAATGGAATGATGTTGTGACTTGGTCATCCAAAGTGATCATCCATAAACGGTGCAAACAAAATACAAAAATCTTTTTGGATTTTTCAAAAAAATTATCAAAATAAAATCTTTTTGTATTTTTCAAAATTTTTCAAAAAAATATATACAAAAAGTACATGTCACAATGCTAGAAAAAATATATCAAAAAGCATAACTAGCGTATGACAAACATGCAAACACAATCATCTATATGATACGGCAAGAGAAGAATCATGTGAAAGAAAACGGGAATCAACTTGTCTAAAATCTAGTGCTTCTAACAAAGTTTTCCTAACCCAAATAGATGTCAAACGACGTGTAGGGGATTTGGGAACAACGGAAACACTAGACATAGACTTCCAAGGACATTTTCCAAGATCGAAACAAAATCTCCTAAGGTGACCTTTCCCTCCACAATACGAACATGTGTAAATGGGTGGAACGACAGCTATGGGATGACCTTTTCTAATATCCTTAGAATTGGTTGACCCTCTAAAACAGATAATGGTTTTGGCTTTAGCATTAGAAGCATGAGAACAAGATGAGCCACTACCATCACTATCAAACCTACTCGAGTCTGTCAAATCATTTTTTAACTTCAAAATTTTTTACTCGAGCAAAGAATTAGACTCTTCCAAAGATAGGGATTTCTTTTTCAAATTATCAATTAAACTTAACAGTTTATTGCGCTCCCCCTCAATTAAAACAAACTTATCACTAAGAGTCTTTTCACGTGCCGTAAAATCATCGATTAATTTTTTATCCTCGACGGCACAAATGGGAACACTAGAATTTTTTAAGTCCTCTAATTCCTTCTCTAAAACAAGGACTCTCCCATCACTCTTCTTTTTGGGAATTTTGAAAGAATCAAAATCAATACACGAATTGCCAGAGTGCTCACGATAAATATCACTTTGAGTTTGAAACGCTTGCAAATATTCAATCTTACTTTTAAAGAGAGAATTTTCTTTTTCCAAAACTTTAATTCTTTTGCAAAGTTTCAAATTCAAACTTTTCAAATTTTCAGCATGGTCGTGAACTTTTTCAAAAATAGGCTCCTCATTAAATGGGCGTTCCATTAGAAAAATTGCGATTTTTCACAAAATTGATTTAAAAAAAAAATAATATCACACAATTTTGCGGAAAATAGGAATACGCGATAAATTAGCGTAACCTGCTCTGATACAAATTTGAGAACGTGAGAATTACGTGTGATAATTGATTAACTTCGCAAATTTCTAATTTGACACACTTATTTAATTTCAGCCCCTAATCATGCATCTAAAGTGCAAGTGTCAACCCATAAACAAATAAAGCAAGCGACACAAAGTTAAGGAAAAATTCCCGAAGGGCAAAACCTTTTATTTCTAGAACTTTGAAGAATTTACAAGACCATTGACTTACATACAACCTGATAATCGCCCACAAGTGTAACGCACGGTGTCTTCGTCAAACCTTCAAAGTAACGGCTAGAAACAGTGTCGGCTGGAATCTCCCGCGGGAACTCCAGGTGGTCAGCAATGAAGAAGAGAGACGGCTTCTCCACAAGGGTTGAACAATAATAAAATTGTGTTCTAGGGTTCCAAAAGATTCACAAAAGTAATTGGGATGTTTGTGTGTGAATCAAAAAGATGTTTGGCACATCAAAAAATGAAGTCTTGTTGTGTTTTATCTCTTAGAAACGTTTTCTCAAAGACTTAAAAAAATATACCATCGGAATATTTATATATATAGGAAATATGAGATGGTGGTTAAAAAACTCACGGAACTGTTCGAACTTATCCCAGGCGGACCGGTCCGGCTTGGAGGCGGATCGGTCCGACCTCGGATCGGTTCTTTTAAAATATGGCTTTATCGGTTCGCTACTAGTCCGAGGTATACTGGACAAAGCAAGGCAGATCGGTCCGGGTATAGGGTGGACCGGTCCGGAGGCGAATCGGTCCGGTATAGAGGCGGACCGGTCCGGCTTCCCAGAAAAATAAAAAACTTTTAAAAGCCTCATTTATAAAAACTTCTTATTTTTATAAAAAAACATTTTATAAAAAATTCCCAATACTAAATATGAACTTTAAGGAACTTAAAAACACAATTTTACCAAGTTCATTCTTGCAGAGGCTATGATGTTGAAGACACTTTGATATTCGGATTCGTTGATGTAGATGCGATCTTGAGTTTCTTCTACGGTGTAACGGCGTACGACATACAAATTGATAATGGACAAAAATGTCCTTACATATTCTTAGAGAGAGAAAATACCCTTTATGAGAGCAAAAAGTTATTGCAAAGTAGATTTTTACTCACCCACCATTGATATTTTATTACGAAGCTTTTATTAGCTACCAAAGACGTGTTGGTGTGTTGGCTGTCTGCCAATGTGTATCTAGGGTGCTTACTTCTCTCTCCCTTTAACTGAGTTGCTTCTGAGGTTCTTGTATTATTATTTGAGTTATATACAAGTGACTTGTGAGTTCAGTCTGAGTACTTGTTATATACAATATTATGTGTTTATCTGGTGATTTGTAAGAACATTTGGGTTAGTGGTTTATCATCACATTTACAGGGGTTACACTTGTTTGTATTGTAACACCCCAACTCTAAAGAGGACTCCCCTCTTACAGGTTCCACCTTGATTGCATAGAAAAATTCAAAGGAAAAAACTACACACAATATTCAACTGATGTAATATATCACACACAAACTACTGTAATATATCATAAGCAAACTAATTCAAAGAATGTTCAGATTATGTGAGCTTCTAGATTTAAAAATTATTTCATAATCTAATGGGAAAAACACATTCAACATATTAACATTACAAATAAAAAAAACACCACAAGAACTGAAATAAATATAGATTCACTTTCACTTATCAATATCAAACCAAATATGCGTGAACATTCTATATATTTATAATAATTTATATCTATATATACATACAACTATGTCTTTTATTTATTTACCATAAGCCACACCTTTTAATAAAACCCACTTTAAATATTGAAGTCTTTATATGTTAAAAGAGCAAGCATAATGACAACAACAATGCAAATCAAAACCTTAAGAATAGATCCATTCATGAACATGAATTATACAATAGAGAATGATATGCAAAAAGCTTCAAAAATTCATACAAATGAGAGAAATTTATATAAACCCTAATCTTCATTTTTTGTTCATTTTGGGTGCAGTAGAGTTTTGTATGTCAAAAATAAATAACTATATAATAATAGTTATTTATAATCTTAAAAAAAGAGTTGGAGAGAGAGAGAGAGAGAGAGAGAGAGAGAGAGAGAGAGAGAGAGAGAGAGAGAGAATTTCCAGCGATGATGTTGGTGGTGGAAAACGATGGTGGAAATCTTAACGGCAGTGTTGATGGTGGAAAATGGTGTTGGTTGTCGACTGCCAATGATAGTGGAATGGCAACAGTGGGAGAGAGACAGAGAGGAGAATAAATTTACCAATGGGAGAGAGAGGGCGGTGTTGAATAGAGACAGAGCTCGGCAGTGGAGAGAAAGAGGAGAACAATGATTTGTGGAGAGAAATAGTAGAATGGTTTGTGTTTTGGATGAGAAAAAAATGGATGAATGATTTTAATTAATCTCAGCATTGTCACAGTCTTTGACCCTGACACGATCGTGACAACCTCTTGCCATGGTTGTGTCAGGGTCAAAGACATGACCGTGACAATAGGTTGTTACGATCGTGTGAGGGTCAAAGACTGTAACAACACGTCCGTATTTTGTTGTCATGATTTTTCACCATAAAAAGTCCTTGCGGGTGAAAGATGACAAAAATCCTTTTTTGGTATAGTGAATGTTCATAAAAATGTCACCTTCATGTTAATCCCTTGCAATTGACAATTGATCTTGATCTCGTAAGAGCTTTGCAACTGTAAATGTTAGCAAGCACCAATTCAAAAATGATAAGGTTATAAAAAAAATAGAGATGGTACACAAAGTCATAACTTAAATTAAAATGTTTCTAACACAAACTATAACAAAAAATGCATCTTTTATGTTTATGAATTTGACATGCTTTTCTTATTGAAGTGTGCTATAATGCATGGAAATACAAAATGACATCTAAAAATAGAATTTGAAAATGAAAGGATGGAAATACCTTCCATGTGTTTTTTTATATTCTTTAAGGCTTTTTATCAAATGGTTATTGTGCATCTTGATTATTAAATTAATGGGATAAGTGTTACCACTCATTCTATTCGTGCAATTTTAACAACAAACTGTTCGAAATCATTATCAACTTTCTGTAAAAAAAAATGAATGATAAATGAGTTTTTACCAAACAAAATTGAGGAAATGTAAAGAGGTAATAATAATAAGAAGAAACTAACAGATTATGTAAGCTTGGTTATGCAACTTTGAAAACAATCGATTTATTTGGAATACTAAAACCCCAATAGTTAGATTAACTTTTATAGCAACTGATGTTATATTCATCAGAATAACAAAATTTAAATGCTAAAAAGATATTCTCCAGAATAGTAAACCATAAATGTTGGGTTCAGATTATACATGGGCTGCAAGATTCGATGGTTATAAAGAAAGAGAAGGTACCGAGTAACTGCTGGCTTACAAAACCTTAGACAACAAGTTTGGATATATTCTACAACGTCGACATAAGATCGATATCCAACTGATAATATCATAAAAAATAATTGAATTCACTTTTTAATAAGTATATTTAGTAAACCGAATATTCATTATTCAGGATTGAACCTTTGATTTCTATAAAAATATAAATAATATGTATAAATACATTTGTTTCCATGACAGAACCTTAAAACATAAGCAGGAGAGGGTGGGAGAGAAGCGTCGCTTACAAGAACTAATACAGAGATACCAATGTAAGTTATATTTTATACATGATTCCAAAAATCTTTGAACAATATGATAATCACGTCAATAGACATGTGAAAAGGGTAATTTTATTTACCTCATTTCGACGCCATGGATTCAGTCCCAGTGTTGAACGTCCCCGTCGAGTGTCGCCGGTGTGATCGCCTTAGCAATCCTTTAAGGAATAATTTGGCTTCTCTCTCCTTGTCTATAAACCTTTAAATATGTGTTTTTTGTGGATGTCTTGGATTCCCTTTTGATGGAGGAAATGCATGTATTTATAGGTGGAGAGAGGGCCAGAATTCCAAAGGTCAATTAATCTAAACCGTCCATCAAGTTAGAGATTAAGTGGAATTTTAACTCCTTTTTTATTCTTTATTTCGTGTAAAATACGAACCATTTATACAGGATATAACATATATTCTTTATTTAAAATGGATTAATAAAGACAACATTTCGGGGAAGGAAATAAACCAGAGGTGGATTTAATAATTTCCTTACAGTCTCCCACTTGGTCGTTAGGTTAATCCATAAATGTTTTTAATTTAGAATCATAAGGCACGCATGATATGTTAAATCCTTCAATCATTAGTTTTTGGTTAGTCCAATAGTCAATGGGAGTCATGGCGGTTGCATGTCATTATGTAACATGATTCCTTCCATGTACTACATCATTGAGAACCTTCTTAAATAGGCCATAATTAGGAGTTTACTTAATGGTCCCATAATGTCTTGTAAAGACGATTTTCTGTTATAATTTATCCAATAATATGTGTACATAATGGAAAACGGAATATAATAGATGTAGAAGTTTTATTAAGAGCTCAACAAATGTCAAATACATGCATAATAATTGGCAGAAAAAGAAATTACTAGGAACTATCTTCAAGACCCATGCTTTCAGTATGTTTCTGAAATGTCTTTGGAGGTAGTCATTTTGTAAAAATATCTACAACCATCAGATGTGTGCTTGTGTGTTCAATGACAACATTTCTTCTTCTAACATCTTGCTTCAGTGAGAGATATTTAAGATCCATGTGTTTGGATCCCTTAGATATCCTATCATACTTGGAGAAAAATATTAATATGTCATAAACATGCAGTAACAAAAATATGAACTTACTCCCACTGATCTTGAGGTATATATATGGATCAACAATGTTTTGTTTGAAATCGAAGTTCGTAATGATTTCATCAAACTTTAGATACCATTGCCTCGAATCTAGTTTCAGTCCATATATTGGCCTTCGATTATGAAGTCTTCAGATTGACGCATATAGACTTTCTCTTGTAAGTCTCCATTAAGAAAGGCTTTAAAACTTTAATTAACACATAGTAAGATTTGAATATTTTACGACATTAAAATAAGATGCTCCTATGGGTAGTCATAAAATATTTTAACTTAATACTATTAATGGTCGTAATATTCAACAGGCATAATTGAGTGATGTTATTGAATTAGGTATCTTTGGATATCCTTGGTTCAAACATGTACAAACACTCCTTAATTGTGTATTCAACATATGATTATAGTATACATGTGGGAAACTAATTGATATATGTTAAATAAACAGATTTAAGAATTATAATGGTAATAAATGGCTAATTTGGAACATGTAAGCATTCCTTAATTGTTTATTCAACATATGATTATAGTATACCTGTGGAAAACTAATTGATATATGTTAAATAAACAAATTTAAACATTATAATGGAAATAAATGGCTAATTTGGAATGAGTAATAATAAGTATCACAGTGGTGATACCTGACTTTAATAATGTAATTGCATTCATTTAATAAATTAATATGAATACTTATGCATATTTTATCATAAAATTCCAAAAGTCATAACATTACATAATTGTAAATTTTTTGAATATCAAAAAGGTGTACATTCTATAATTTCATAAGTCTAGAATCTCAAAATCTTAGAATTTTAAAAAAATATTTGTTAATTTAACACATGATTATAGTATACCTGTGGGCAACTAATTGATATCTGTTAAATAAACAGAGTCAAATTTTAAGAATTTGAAAAGACATAATTTTTAGAATTCCAAAAGATTATAAAATTTTGAAATTATAAAAAAAATACATAATTTAAAGAATTCTAAAAGGCATGGTAGCATGAATTCCAAAAGTCATGGTCGCATGAATTCTAATAGTCATAATAGCAAGAATTCTAATAGACATACTTCTAAAAGACATAATAGCAGGAATTCTAATAGATATAATAGCTAGAATTCTAATAGACATAATTCCATTATAAATGAATTCTAATAGTCATAATAACTGGAATTCTAATAGACATAATTCTTTTAGACATGAATTCTAATAGACATAATAGTTAAAATTCTAATAGATATAATTCTTTTAGACATGAAATCTAATAGACATAATAGCTGGAATTTTAATAGACATAATTCATTTAGACATGAATTCTAATATACATAATTCTAAAAGACATAAATTCTAATAGACATAATTCTATTAGCCAAGGTAGCATAAATGAATGAATTATAAGGGACATGAATTGTAATAGTCATAAGAATTCTAGGAGTTCTGAGTATTAAAAGTCATAAGAATTCTAAGAATCATGAATACTAAAATTCATAAGAATTCTAAGAGATATGAATAAGAATTCTAAGAGTCATAAATACTAATAGTCATAATTTTCAGTAAGTGGCCAAGCCATAATTTTCAATATATACGTAGTGATTTATACCACAAAATATGAAAAAATAATTTATTTTTCCCATAATGGAAAATTTTGAGTTACCACTACAATAACTTAAATAATCTTTTGAGGATCACTCTCCAATTTGCGGAATTGTAATATCAAATTTTAAATGAGAGTTATAAGCATTGACATTATTACCAAAAATGGCAAAAACGCATTTTTGAAGGTCTAAACGGCGTGAAAATGTAAAATTGGGGCTGGGCCCATTGAAAACAATGGTTTTTTTTTTATTTCGACGTTTTTAGTCGACCATGTCAGTTTCAAAAAATTTTGATCATGTTTTGACCTTTCACATTCCGACATCAACAACATCATTATCTATTTTAATGGAAAATTATATGTTCTTAACATCAGCTCTATTACCACATGTAAGTTATATTTTATACACGATTCCCAAAATATTTGAACAATATGATAATCACATCAATAGACATGTGAAAAGAGTAATTTTATTTACCTCCTTTCAACGCCATAGATTCAGTCCCGCTGTTAAACGTCGTCGTCGAGTGTCGCCGGTGTGATCGCCTTAGTAATCCTTTAAGGGAGAATTCAGCTTCTCTCTCCTTGCCTATAAACCTTTAAATATGTGCTTTTTGTGGATGTCTTGGATTCCCTTTTGATGGAGGAAATGCATCTATTTATAGGTGGAGAGAGGGCCAAAATTCCAAATATCAATTAATCTAAACCGTCCAGCAAGGTGGATATTAAGTGGAATTTTGACTCCTTTTTTATTCTTTATTTCGTGTGAAATACCAACCATTTATACAGGATATAACATGTATTCTTTATTAAAAAATGGATTAATAAAGGCCACATTTAGGGGAAGGAAATAAACCAAAGGTTAATTTAATAATTTCCTTACAACCAGAATCCATTAGGCTTGTTAATAAGGAATAATGAAGACACGGGGAGACGTCGAGTATAGGGAAGTCAGATCGGACGGTGGAAATTAAGACGCGAGGCTGTAATTATTACCCATTAATAGAGAGGGAAGATGAAATTAATTGGTAACAAGAGTCTAAGGAATCGAAACGGGTTTTATTCTTCACGAGTTAATAAGGAAAAATGGTAGCTTTGTAATTGTAATTCCTTGACCCGATCCGAATTTATTTGTTACTCGTGGTCAATCCGATTCGACCCAAACGTTAATTTAAAGTGCTATGAAACAAACTAGATAATGTTGTTAATTCAGTTTTATTTAATTAACATTTTACTTGTTTAGCATGCGATTCCAATTTAAATCATGCTATGTGAGGGACCTATGGAATGCATCTCCGAAATCCAAACACACGGTGCTACTAACGTAAAATAAAATAATACTTACATGTATAACACTCTCAACATAAGAAAATGCACATGACCTGCCGTAACAAAGAGGATGTAATGAGCCGAATGCACAGGGAAAAAATACAACAATGCAATATAAAATCAAACGATAGAAAATAGACTCTATTATATTATACCTACGTGGACATGTAATTACCTTATTTATATATATACAGGTACATACATTAATGCATGAAACCATTTTATTCCAAAATGTTACATGTTCCGATTAATTGACATTAATCCTATAAAAAAGCCCCTTTTACTTATCTTGACATTTATTCCTTGATTTAACAAACTTGGTTAAATAATTTAAATAAATACCTTTTTATTTAAGGAAAGTTACATCTTTCACCAAAATTACCCTTTTACACATACCAAATTTACCTTAGTATTTTCCTCGAAAATTACCTTTCAACATATGCAAGCACCATGTTAGAAAATACTTATTTTTCGTTGAAAGTATTTCATAAACACACTCTTGTATTACATGGGTTAAGCCTCTTTAGGTTGCTTAATTACCCGTTTAATCACTTCAATTTACCATTTTGTTTACTTTATGGACATTAAGCAATTTCTCGCATTACTTGTCCATATTAGTGAAAAACATTGCTAATGTCGTTTAATACAAGATTAAACTGTATAAGCAACTCCGAGATGTTTGTTGAAGAAACCCTTTTCTTTTGAAAATAAAAATTATAAACAACAAGTTGTGTTTACAAAAAAAACTTATGTACGAGAATAACTAAGACTTTGTAATCAGTTTTTAAAACTAAGACAGTTTCAAAAATTCAGCACACTTATAGAATGAGATGAGTAGATGAAGATAATCAACACACAGTTTTTAACGTGGTAAAACCTCTCCCAATAGAGGAAACATCCACGGTGACTTCTAAGTCACAAAAGCAAAAATCCACTAATAACAAATAATAGTTACAAACAATACAACATACATGCACACAAATCAACCTATTCTAAGTTTAGGAATATACCCCACTTGGTGTCCTTCTAACTTCTCATAGATCTGATTGTTGATGATGTTTCTCCAGTTTGATAACTTCCTTTGCTTTAGCTTCCTTACGTCGACTCAATAATCTTTGATCTTAATCCCAACACTTTTAGTGTTGTAGTGTGTTAAGTGTTTGTGATGTGATTCCTATTCACATGCATGAACTCACTCACACTTAGATTTACAGACAGTCCTAGAAAAATTACATATAAAGACTATATGCTGTGATTTTAGTTTATTTCTTTCTTACAGAACTTAAAACCTTTTTTACCTTTAAATATATCCCAGATTCCACGGATATCTTGCTTTTAAAATCGGTCAAGATCTTAATCAATCCCTTTTTGAAAATATTTGTGAGATTGAAAACCTCCAAGTGTTAATCCAACTAGGTCAAGGTTAAGTTTCGTAAGAATAGAAACCAGAAAACATTTTCAAACCAAATCAGTAAAGATTTTCTTAAATCAAGAAGGAAATATGCAGATCTAGTGAAAATGTAACATGCAGAGTGTAAATCTACAATTTCTATGAGGAAGAAATGTAGATATGCACACGAATGTTTAAGTTGGAACAAAGATCACAGATCAAGAGGTTACAGCATCAAATGAACAAACCACTCTCTCTCAAACACTCAAGGTTGTGTTTGGGGTGTTATAAAAACGAAGGTTTGATTCAGAGTTTGAAGTGTTTAGGGTTAGGGTTAGGGTTTGGCTAACACGGTTTCTTTCTCTCTCTTCTCTCTTTTCTTTTCCCTCTTTTCTTTTCTCTCTTCTCTCTCTCACTTCTCTCTATTTTTTTCTCTCAGAAATGACGAATGCCCAAAAGTCTTGAAATGCTGAGAAGTGGAGGGTTTATATAGGGGTGAGGGAAGATTCTGGAACGTCGAAGGGAATCAATGGCTGAGATCAAGTCTTTCAAACTTTGACTAGATCCAAGGGTTATGAAATAGCGGTGGTTAAGATGATTGTGATTGGTTCATAGGGATAGCACCAGGATTGACAAAAACACATGCAGACCATCGCTTAAGAATGATCCAACGTTCAGCAATGCACCACTCAATCCTCTCACATAACAAACACAAACTGACGCAACAAGCAAGTGACAAGTGTTGGCATGTGATAGGTGTTCAAACGCGCGTCTAAAATATTTACAAGCAGCCCCCCTGAAGTCTTTAGCGCATTTATATCCTACCCAATCAAACATTTCAATGAAAACAGAAGTTTCCAAAATAGAATATTAACCCCATAAATTTTATAATCCCATTTTATTAATGAAAACATTTATTTAAAAAATGTTTAAAAATTCCCAAAAAAATAATTAAAACCACATTTTAAGGGGAATTAATCACACAACCAAATTTACTCAATATATACACATGTATGCACTTCTAATGTGTGTAGTGTGATTCAATTTATACCTTCTTGGATTATTGAAGAGGATTAGAGAGATAAGTTCTGAGGCTCTTTGGATTCTAGGTTAGACAACCAATTTTCTCAATATTTCCAAATTAGTTGAGCACTTATACAATATAGACTTAAGCAAGTCAAAGGTATAAGGTGCTTCAATCTCTCCCTTTGGAAATATGAGACAAAATCTCCTTTGAGTTAGCTTAAAACTCGTAGGGAACCAAAAAAAAATAAAACTTAGTCCTATACAAAAGATACTATCTACCCATTTCCTAGAAAGTCAAAAATTACATAACTCAACTATTTACAAAATTTGTACACTAGAAATGGTAGACAATCAGTAGAAGAGATTCCTGCAAATATGCACACTAAGATCAAGCAGTTTAGATGAAATGTGAACAAAACATTGAACCCATAAGACTCAAATTTCTCCCCCATTTTGTCTCAAATGGACAAAGGGTAAAAATTAAGGTCTTAAGAGTTTAATCAGCACATACCATACCTATAGAATTACGCAAATACAGAAATCTGTTATAGTCTAGAGGTTTAGTGAACATGTCTGCAAGTTGCAGATCAGTAGGCAGGTAATGAATTTCTAACTCCTTAGTCTCAACAAGTTCGCGTATAAAGTGATGTCTTATTTTAATATGCTTAGTTCGCGAGTGTTGAACCGGGTTTTTAGATATGTTAATAGCGCTTTGATTGTCACAATACAATTGTAACTGATCTTCTTTAGTCCCATAATCGCTTAACATTTGTTTTATCAATAACAGTTGAGCACAGCAACTTCCTGCTGCTATATATTCGGACTCAGTCGTAGATAAAGATGTGCAATTCTGTTTTTTACTACTCCAACCAACTAAATTATTGCCGACATAATAACAGGCACCTGATGTACTTTTACTGTCATCAGTACAACCGGCCCAATCAGCATCAGTATACCCTATGATGGTGCTACAGGTATCCTTAGTATACCGAAGTCCAAGATTAAGAGTGCCCTTTATGTACTTTATTATACGTTTTACACACAATAAATGGCTCTCTTTAGGGTTATTCTGGTAACGAGCACACAGACATACAGCATACATTATGTCTGGTCGTGAGGCAGTTAGATAGAGTAGGCTACCAATCATACTACGATAAAGTGTGGAATCAACTGACTTTCCATTTTCATCTTTACATAATTTAACAGTAGTACTCATAGGCGTTTTGGCAACTTTAGCATTCTCTAAACCAAATTTCTTAACAAGATCTAGGGCATACTTGGTTTGAGAGATAAAAAGACCATCAGAATTCTGTTTCACTTGAAATCCTAAGAAAAGTTATAGCTCCCCCATAAGGGACATGTGAAACTCCTTATGCATTATAGCAGAAAAAGATTTAACTTCAGAGTTTGAAGTAGACTCAAAAATGATGTCGTCTACATAGACTTGGGCTATAATAATGTTTTTGTCAAAATGTTTGACAAAGAGAGTCTGGTCATTTCCTCCTCTCTTAAAACCCTTATCCAACAAAAAGTTGGAAAGGCGTTCATACCAAGATCCAGGAGCTTGTTTTAAGCCATACAAAGCCTTTTTTAGACGAAAGACATGGTTAGGATATTTAGGGTCAATGAATCCTTTGGGTTGTTCTACATACGTTTCTTCGGATAGAATTCCATTTAGGAAGGCAGATTTGACATCCATTTGATAAAGTGTAAATTTTAAGTGACACGCTATGGCGAAAAGAAGTCGAACAGATTCAAGACGAGTGACAGGGGCAAATGTCTCGCTAAAATCTATTCCTTATATTTGTGAGTAACCTTGAGCAACTAGTCTAGCTTTGTTTCTAAGAATTACCCCATTTTCATCAGATTTGTTCTTAAAGATCCAATGTGTTCCAATAACATTTTTGTTTTGAGGCCGCGGTACAAGATACCAGACATCGTGAATGACAAATTGTAAAAGTTCTTCCTGCATAGCAGAAATCCAGTGTGTGTCATTCAATGCTTCATTAACATTTTTTGGTTCCACAAGGGAGACGAAACATGCATAATTAGCATAATTTCTTAACTGGGATCTAGTACGAATTGGCTCATTAGGATTACCGACCACGTTGTCAATGGAATGATCTTTAGAGACCCAGCCAGGTACTTCAGGACTCTCAATAGGTAATGACTCATCTATTTCTGATGAATCAGTTTTGAAATCATTTTCAGATTCAACCACAATAGGTGATTCAGATATCTTATTTTCGACAATAGTGTCGCTTACAATTACATTTATCGATTCCATAAGGGTCTTAGTACGCAGATTGTATATACGATAAGCACGACTGTTGGGAGAGTAACCTAAAAAGATGGCTTTATCACCTCGAGTCTTGAATTTAGACAAATGTTCTCTGTCTTTACAGACATAACACTGACTTCCGAAAGTTCTTAGATATTTCAGATTAGGCTTCTTACCGCACCACAACTCATAAGGGGTTTGTTTAGAGTTTTTCCTAAGATAGACCCTATTAATAATATGACAAGCAGTTCTAATAGATTCTACCCAGAAGTACTTAGGTAGGGATTTGGCATGCAACATGACACGTGCCATCTCTTGAAGAGTTCGATTTTTCCTTTCGGCAATACCGTTCTGCTGAGGAGTCTTAGGGGCACTGAATTCGTGTTTGTAACCGTTGTAGTCATAATATTCAACTATTCCTGTGTCTATGAACTCTCCCCCTCTATCGCTATGAATGCGATTGACTTGTGTGTCCTTCTCATTTTCAATTCTTAATAGAATTTTCAAAAAATTCTGAAACGTGTCAGATTTATGTTTCAAGAAGGCAACCCAAGTGAATCGTGTGAAATCATCAACCATGACTAGGATATAACTGTGTCCACAAAGACTAACAGTTCTAGAGGGACCAATAAGGTCCATATGGATGAGATCTAGAGGTCTAGAGGTGAGAATGTCTTTAACCATTTTATGCGAAGTCTTAACTATTTTTCCTTCCTGGAAATGACAATAGACAACACTGGAAATAGGTTTAATTTTAGGAATTCCTCTAACTATCTCTTGACTAGACAATCTACCAAGGATATCATAACTTAAGTGACCCATATGATTATGCCAGATTTCATTGTCATCCATTCTGACAATGTTACAGGTTTCAGAACTAGTCTTGACAGTATAACAATTGTCAGGTGTTCTAAATCCTGTAATAATGCATTCACCTTTATCATTTAGAATTTTACAATTGTTCTTTGAAAAGGTAACTGTATGGTCAGAGTCACAAAATTGTGATATACTTAGGAGGTTGGCTTTAAGGCCTTTAACTAATAGTACATTTTAGAGAGTAGGTATTCCCTCTTCTTTTAGGGTTCCTTTACCTATGATCTGGGATGAAACTCCGTCACCAAAAACTACTTTGCCTCCAGCAAATCTGGTTTTGTTTAAAAGTTTTGTTTCATCTCATGTCATATGTTTGGAACATCCTGAATCTAAGTACCAACCAGATGAAGTGTGTTCAGCTTTTAAGGCAATGATAACAATGTTACACTTCATTTGGGGTAAAAGATCATCTTTTCTAACCCAAATAGCTCTAGTTTTAATTTTGCGCAAGTTTACCCTTATTTGATAAAATTTTCGAGAAATAGCTTTTTGTCGAAAAACATTTGGGGCAACTACCTGATTATTGTGAAAAATTTGAGCTTTTGGTTTAGGAAAGTTTCTAGGAGCCTTTCTCTTAAATGAACTCTTAGTTTTGGTCTTTCTATTTCTGTAGTTAGAGTTCTTATCAGGTTGACTTGGAAGGACATAATGGTTACGATTTTGCCTAGAATAGTTAAAGTTCTTGTAGACAGAAGTATTGTACACAGGGGTGTTTAGACGCCTAGCATAACAACCTTCAAAGGAATGACCATAAATGTCACAATAGGAGCAATATTGATTGCTTGAGGGATGAACTTCCTTAGGAAAACTTCTAAAGATGGGTTTAACAGCATTCTGTTCAGTGGTGTTATTCCTAGGAGGGATGGTTTTAAAGGTAGATTCAACCTTTCTGATCAAAGGACAGACGTATTTAGTCTTAAGTGCAGTGTCAGCCTTAGAATTACTAGACTCTCCAATGTCTTTCTGTTGTTGCTTTTGATCAAATTCTTTTTTAATAATATGAAAGTCTGGACATGTTTCAATTGGTCTTTTGCCCCCAGACACAAACTTAATAGGTTCAAGTTTTGTAGTTTGTGGTTTGTTCTTTGGGCAAAATCCAATACCGGTTCTATCATCAGAATTGGTCTTGGAGTCAACAACAAAGTCAGTAAAACAATTTGAATTGCTTTCAAACTTAGAAAATTTTTTGAAAACAGTAGCAGTCTTTGTTTTTGCTTCCTCCAGTTCTAATAACGTTCCCTTGTATTTCATTTCCAAAGTTTCATTAATTTTAGTCAACTCTTTTAATTTTTGATCAAAAGTTTCAATTTCAGATTGATGGGAAAGACACTGGTTAGTGTACTCTTCGGTATTCAGCATCACAATAAGACTTAGATCATCTAATTTCTTAGTCAGGTCTCTAATAGTCTTCTCCAGTCTAGTGCCCTTTTTAAGAGTTTTAGCATACAAAGTATGGATATCTGGGAGGTCATCTGTGTCTGAATCGCTAAGTGAAGTGTGTTTAGTGGCCCCTAACAATTCAGTTTTAGTACTCACGCACCCATTTACATCGTCGTTATCGAGATCACTTTGACTCACACACACGGAACTAGAACTAGCAACATTTTCAGATAGTAAAGCATCTAGGCCAGTCAAAACAGTATTCACACAAGCAGTAGTAGAAGCATCATTATCACACACAGGCATATCATCATTGTAAATGATCTTAGCATAAAAGGACATGCAAGGGTCAAGTACATTTGATGACTCAAGTTCCTCTTCATCAGAGTCACTTGAATCATCCCAAGTTTTACAGACATTGGCTCTATTGTGTGTGTTGGCTTTATTCAGATTAACTCTGCAATCGTGAGCAATGTGACCTAGTTTCCCACATCTAAAACATTCAATCTTTTTAAGATCTCTGTTGGGTCTGGAATTGTTGTCTTTAGGATGTTTGTCAAGACTTCTCTCATGAGGTTTGGGATTAGACAGAGTAGGATAATTAGGCTTGCCTTGTTTAGTTGCCTGTTTGTTTCGAAATTTGACAATTTTCTTAAATTATTTAGACATTAAGGCAATCTGATTATCTAGTTTTTCTATATCACACTCCTCATCAGAGTCGGAGTTGGTCAAATTAGACTCAAGTTTAGATATCTTAGAGGCAAAACTCAAGTTAGAGTTGGGCTGTTTTCTTTGAGAATGATTTAATTGTTTCTTAAAGTCTAATTCCATTTCCACAGTTCTAAGTTTGCTACTGAGTAACTCAGGGGTAAGGTTTTGATCACTCATTTCCTCAATAGCATACCTCTTACTGTCAAACTTTTTTGGTAATGATCTTAGGATTTTAGAAACAATCTCATTCCTATCATAAGTTATACCATTAGCATGCAACTTAGTAACTATATCAGTTAAGTTCATGTAAAAATCATCAAAAGACTCAGAATCAGACATGATCAAAGAGTTGTACTGCTGGATAAGCATTTGAGTTTTAACAGCTTTAACTCTTGAGTCTCCTTCATGGGCAGTGATTAATGTGTCCCATGCTTCCTTAGAAGTGGCACAAGATGAGATTCTCTTGAACTCATACTCATTAATAGACATAAAGATGGCATTCTTGCCTTTGTTGTTATTTCGAGAAATAGTTTTCTCTTCTTGGGTAAACTCACTTAAGATTTTCTTTACCCTCTCATCACTTCCTTCAGTGGCTGGTTTAGTAGGATAAGTGTATCCATTTTCAATAATGTCCCAGACATCATCTCCTAAAGTCCTTTGGATGAAGGCAACCATTCTTACTTTCCAGTAAGCAAAGTTGTTTCGATCAAATAGTGGAGGTCTGGACAGATTACCAAACCTTTCATTCTTCTCGTCCATAGTTAGGTTTTTCAGAAAACGATTTCAGAAACACAAGATTTTTTTGAAATAAAAGTTAACAGGGCTCTGATACCAATTGAAAAACGTTGCTAATGCCGTTTAATACAAGATTAAACTATATAAGCAACTCCGAGATGTTTGTTGAAGAAACCCTTTTCTTTTGAAAATAAAAATTATAAACAACAAGTTGTGTTTACAAAAAAAACTTATGTACGAGAATAACTAAGACTTTGTAATCAGTTTTTAAAACTAAGACAGTTTCAAAAATTCAGCACACTTATAGAATGAGATGAGTAGATGAAGATAATCAACACACAGTTTTTAACGTGGTAAAACCTCTCCCAATAGAGGAAACATCCACGGTGACTTCTAAGTCACAAAAGCAAAAATCCACTAATAACAAATAATAGTTACAAACAATACAACATACATGCACACAAATCAACCTATTCTAAGTTTAGGAATATACCCCACTTGGTGTCCTTCTAACTTCTCATAGATCTGATTGTTGATGATGTTTCTCCAGTTTGATAACTTCCTTTGCTTTAGCTTCCTTACGTCGACTCAATAATCTTTGATCTTAATCCCAACACTTTTAGTGTTGTAGTGTGTTAAGTGTTTGTGATGTGATTCCTATTCACATGCATGAACTCACTCACACTTAGATTTACAGACAGTCCTAGAAAAATTACATATAAAGACTATATGCTGTGATTTTAGTTTATTTCTTTCTTACAGAACTTAAAACCTTTTTTACCTTTAAATATATCCCAGATTCCACGGATATCTTGCTTTTAAAATCGGTCAAGATCTTAATCAATCCCTTTTTGAAAATATTTGTGAGATTGAAAACCTCCAAGTGTTAATCCAACTAGGTCAAGGTTAAGTTTCGTAAGAATAGAAACCAGAAAACATTTTCAAACAAAATCAGTAAAGATTTTCTTAAATCAAGAAGGAAATATGCAGATCTAGTGAAAATGTAACATGCAGAGTGTAAATCTACAATTTCTATGAGGAAGAAATGTAGATCTGCACACGAATGTTTAAGTTGGAACAAAGATCACAGATCAAGAGGTTACAGCATCAAATGAACAAACCACTCTCTCTCAAACACTCAAGGTTGTGTTTGGGGTGTTATAAAAACGAAGGTTTGACTCAGAGTTTGAAGTGTTTAGGGTTAGGGTTAGGGTTTGGCTAACACGGTTTCTTTCTCTCTCTTCTCTCTTTTCTTTTCCCTCTTTTCTTTTCTCTCTTCTCTCTCTCACTTCTCTCTATTTTTTTCTCTCAGAAATGACGAATGCCCAAAAGTCTTGAAATGCTGAGAAGTGGAGGGTTTATATAAGGGTGAGGGAAGATTCTGGAACGTCGAAGGGAATCAATGGCTGAGATCAAGTCTTTCAAACTTTGACTAGATCCAAGGGTTATGAAATAGCGGTGGTTAAGATGATTGTGATTGGTTCATAGGGATAGCACCAGGATTGACAAAAAACACATGTAGACCATCGATTAAGAATGATCCAACGTTCAGCAATGCACCACTCAATCCTCTCACATAACAAACACAAACTGACGCAACAAGCAAGTGACAAGTGTTGGCATGTGATAGGTGTTCAAACGCGCGTCTCAAAATATTTACAAGCAGCCCCCCTGAAGTCTCTAGCGCATTTATATCCTACCCAATCAAACATTTCAATGAAAACAGAAGTTTCCAAAATAGAATATTAACCCCACAAATTGTATAATCCCATTTTATTAATGAAAACATTTATTTAAAAAATGTTTAAAAATTCCCAAAAAAATAATTAAAACCACATTTTAAGGAGAATTAATCACACAACCAAATTTACTCAATATATACACATGTATGCACTTCTAATGTGTGTAGTGTGATTCAATTTATACCTTCTTGGATTATTGAAGAGGATTAGAGAGATAAGTTCTGAGGCTCTTTGGATTCTAGGTTAGACAACCAATTTTGTCAATATTTCCAAATTAGTTGAGCACTTATACAATATAGACTTAAGCAAGTCAAAGGTATAAGGTGCTTCAATTAGCTTACAACCAGAACATGTATTAAGTTCATTCAAGTTAGGTTGCATTTTCTTATATTTGCCACACAGCTCATTTCTTGACATGTTCCACTTTTCTTTATCTTTTTCTAGGAATCCTTCAAATAACCACATACTTTAACGAGCTCTACACCGCTGGCTACGCTGCCATATTATCTGGCCAGTGTTTTTGGATCTTTTCAGTCTAGGGCTCCGAGCCCTTCTTAATTCTTTCCCGGTCTAATCCGAGTCTATATTAATGTGTTTTAACATTTATCAAATGTCTATATTATTTCACTTTTTACTAGTCGAAGAAAAAATCCGGGGATGTCACCTCACCTTATGTTACACTTTAAAAATCATCATTTCTTTTCATTTACACACTTGCGTTGATTTGTTTATTTTATCCCAAAAATCACTTTCATTTAGGACTATTTCTGTAACACCATTCCCAATATTTTTATTCCATACAATTGTTCCACTTTATGTAAAATTATCATTTTACCCATTTATTTTCAAGCTTTCGTTTTCTTCCATTTTCACAAGTGTCATTTTTCCAAAAACATTACCAGTTATATATACCAAGTTCTCAAATATTTTTACTTATTAACGCTCATTTCACACTTTTGGAATTAACACCCTTTTCAAGTTGAAAATCTCTTTATTTCATTACTTTATTTACTAAGAAAACCCTTTGGCATTTTGGAGACTATTTTATGTGAAAATATCACTTTTTCTTTATTTTCACATGCAGTCTTGAAATACTCACTTACTACAATTTTTACACTTTTTAACACACTTTAAGGGATGAAATTTCTATTTTTTTTATTTTATTTTTTAAACCAATAAAATCTTCATTAAACTTATTTAGATGCTCGTCATGAAAATACTATGAGTTTATATACATGAGAAGGTGGATTTTAAATCTAGAAATCCATAAGAATGAGTTTTTCACATGATTTATTCTAGAAATTTCATAACATTTACATAAACATGCTTTTTAAGACCAAAGACATTTTTTTCCTTCCAAAACTAGGATAAATGTCTAATTTAATAAAATTCCAATTTTTACAAGAAATCATTTTGACATTTGCTCAATAAATAATATTTCCATATTTTATTCCATAAAATGTTTAAACACGAAGATTTCTTGAAATGTATCATTTTTTCCAAAACTCTTGAAATTATTTATAAATCATTTACACATAACCATAATAAATAACCTTTTTAAATTATATATGCATTATACTCTTTCAAACTCTAACTACAAGACCAATACTACGGGAAAATAGAGTTCTTAAGCTAAGAGTAGATTTTTTCACCTGAAAGAAAGCTTCAACAATGGTGGATGAAGTTTAGAATAAGATGACAACCTCTCACCCTCTAAGGTGGCCTTAAAGACGTAGTCTAGCTCCACAAGCTTGTTTCCTTAAATTTTCTATGAAACCTCCTTCAAACCCCATACTTTTTTTCTTCTTTTTCTCTAAAAATACCCAACAACATCTCCATGAAAATCCATCTTGCTTGAACGTATGGTGGATTTATGATCCTAAATATGGAAGAAGTTGGTAAATATTTGGTAATTTTGGGTGGAGGGGTGGTGGTACAAAGGTACTGTGTGGTGGTCGGTAGAGGAAGAGCTCCAAGAGCTAGAGATAGAGAGACCAAATCTGATTAAATTGGATTAAATGAGCCAAGACATCATTTAAATACCCTAAAAAGCTAAGGGTTAAATCCCACAAATGCCTCTAAACTCGGCTCTTTAACTAATGGTCCATCAAGCCTTTATCCCACGTTTTAATCTGCGTCGCTAAGAGCTCGACACGTCATCCAATCCGATGATCCACGTCGTGACAACACATAAATATATGCAGATTTTTCTGAAATTTTCCCAATTGTTCAAACGACATTGGGCCTTGTTGAAACGAGATCCTCTGTCGTTCGAACGAGAGATCTAACGAGGTACTAACGAGGCAAAATCATAGGGTTAAACGGACGTGAGATGTACCTCATTCGAATAGGAAATACCCCTTCGTTCGAATGACTAGTACCTCGTTCGGACATGGGCTTTCCAACGAGATTATAGAGAATGCGAGAAATCCAGCATTTCTCAGTCGTTAGAAGGCCGTTCGAACCTCGTTCGAATGACTCATTCGAATGACACCTTCACCTCATTCAAACGACTACAAAAATCCACCATATTAACTTTAGGCCATAAAACTCCAATTCAATTGTGTCGGGGGCACTAGGTTACCCAAATTTGTCTTATGATCCACCTCAACAAACCTAGAACCCAATTGGTTATACAAGTCACCAAATCACACAAATATGATCAAAGTCGTGGGGTCAAGTGTTATAGTAATACATTTAACTTTTGGGGTTATAAAAGTTCAAATGGTCAATTGTGTTTTACTTGCTTTTTAAGTTAGTATAAGATGAAACCCCACACACTCCTGCAATTATAGCCATCTGCACTGTTCTAGAACCATAACCATGTTTTATCACATGAGCACGGAGCAGTTAATAACCATCTACACTTATATATGTTGTTTATATATACTGGTCTCTTGTAAAAACCGATCGAAGTTCAGAATAAATGGGACTATATATAATTATTGAAATATAATTATTTATTGCGTCATTTCCATGATGTAAGTGTATTTTTTTTTACTTATCATATTAACGTGTCTTTATCGTGTCCAGTACAACACTTGTTAATAAAGTTGTCGTGGTGGAAGAACTTCCCACATAGTTGAACTGGACTATGTTGGTTAAGAAGGTGGAGGTGTTCAGAATCTTTTTCCAGGAGGAAGACGTGGCATAATGGAACTGTGAGCTCTTTGTGATGGATGTCGTCTTGGTCGAAAGGTAGGTGTCTGTCCTCCTATCCAGGTCTTCACTGTTCGATATTGTCCTATAACAACATACGCACACAAAATAATCAACTAACGTATCCAGGTCTTCACTGTTCAATATTGTCAATACGAAAGATAAAACAAATTAAGGAATGATTTTTCAAAAGATGAATAGATTTGTCAAAGAGGTGACGATAGAGTAAAATGAAGGTTTATTTGGCTTTTGAACCCCAAAATTTTTTCCTTGTCGGAGATTGACCGACTAAAAAAAACATAAGTTGCCCCTAGTTATAAATTGACTACTCTATATTGACCATTCATTTATGTCAAGTTAATGGTTAAAATTTATATATTTTGTATCTTGACACAACTTACCAATTCAGATTTTAGCAACCGACAAATTTATTTGAATTTGGAAGCCAATCCCAATAAAAAAAAAATTAGGGGATCAGTCCCTATTCGGTTAAAACTTTTGGGCCATAAGTCAAATGACCCAAAAATAAAATAAAAAATGTCATAACAATCATATTCTATCACATTTTAAAATATAAAAACCAACCTTAAAAATGATTTTTCAAATCGATCCACAATATCCAAAAGTTTCCCAAATCAAACCCAAATATATGATCGATTTGGAAAATCTGATTCTCCAACAAATAGTCCTCACTAGAGACACATAAAGAAAATGGGAAAGATTTTTAAATTGTAACTAAATTGTGAATCATACGAGAAATTGTTTTGGAAGTGATTTTTTTTTTAAATATGTGGTAAAATGATGGTTTTCGGATTAGCCTAAAAAAAAAGAATTTCCCATCTTATTGACATAAGACATTTGCTCAATAATACTCTTGTCAAAACAAATATGAATTAATAAGTCCTATTCATTCAGAAAAACAACCGTATGACTTATTTAATTACACATTTAGTAAGCGATAAATTGGTACTTTTTTTTAGAAAAAAGACTAATTCTAATTCGACTCTTTTTTTGCGACACATTGATATGTCGTATATGTATTAATTCATCAGGGGTCACTAAGTATTATTCAAACTACAAATCAATACAAATATGATACAAAATATCAGCCAAAACTTCCTGGAAAAATAAAACATAGATCATGTACTCACCGTCGTCACTGATTTCAACAAAATGGTACCGGGTTGCTTCTGGAGTAAGCACGAGAAGGAGTACTGGAATGAGCAGGAGGAGAAGGGAAAAAAATGTTTTTGGAGACATTTTCGTAGCAAAAACTAAATTGAAGGAACCAATAATTTTTGCTTACATAACTAATGTTTTTGTGGTGTGTGAGAAGTGAGATGAACAAGTTAAATATCAAGATGTTTGTGGATAACAGTTGGTGATTTTGGTCAATAAAAGTGGCTAATTAAGTGGTTTTTTCCCTACACAAAAAATCTCTCTCTAAATTATTAGAGTGGAAAATAAAAAGTTATTTTTAGCTTTTGAGTCAACCCAACCAAGACTTAGAATGCCCTGAGTGAGGCAGATTCGAGGAAAAAGAGGAGAGAGAAACTAGAGAATGGTTGGGTATGATGATTTCAATGAGTTCACATGCTAAAATCAAACCATTGCTTACCATTATTTTTCACCACATTGATGATATTAATGGAGTTTGTGCAAACAATAATTTTAGATTGGCTTAGAAATATAACCGGCATTATTTTGTGTCCGAAGTTCACTATTATTGGACGTGGATATAAATTAACACAGATACAATATGTTAATTTGTCGCACTAAATATATCACGTATGTGAATTAGTATGGAAGGATTCTTGTGCAAATGCTATTCAATATCACAATATCATTTTCGGATAATCCAAAAATAATTAGCCCTTTAAGAACTTAAATATTTTGATCGATTTTTTTAAAATAAAAAAAAAAAATTTTTTTAAGTAAATTCAACCCCCCCCCCCCCCCCCCCCCCCCCCCCCCGCTAACACACACAAAAAAAAAGAATCAACTAAAAACAATTCTTTTTACTATTAAAAGAAATACTCCGCAGGGATTGCATCTTAATCTTGTCCTTACCCCCCCCCCCCCCCCCCCCCCTCTTCCTCTCTCTCTCACAATATATGTGTGTGTGTGTGTGTGTGTGTGTGGTTGGTTTTGAGGGGAGGTCAGGGAGGCAGTCGTCTAGGGCTTCAATTTTCGATACATTTTAGGAGCCCAAAATTTTACGTGTGTATATGTATTCATAGTGTTATTTTTCAATTGTCCCCAAAATATTTTGTAGAAAATTGAACGGACAAACATTGAACTTGCCGCATCTCCCAAAAAATAAGTCGGCATATTTTCGGTTAGAAAAATTATAAATAGTGATGATTATAAGTTTTGGAAATGTCATGTTTCAAAATCTTAAATATTTTGCATTTTAGTATATATTGTGTATAATTTGGATAACAATGGTTGAGATGAATGGGAGATAGATTATTTTTTTGGCACAAACATAATATGATTCGACTAACATGGTTTGCAATTTTGACACCCAATTTAACATGAAAAAACATGACTAACACGATGATAACATTGACACCCATTTTAACCTGAAAATACATGACAATTTTTACACGATTAACAATTTTGGCACCCAATCTAGTACGAGTAAAATATGATTAAAACGATAATACATGATAACACTACTTATGAACACGACGTCACACAATATCAGTTAACTCTAAAAGAAAATTTATTTATTGTAAACTAAAAAATTATTTTGTCGAGGAACAAAAATTTTACCGTTTTGCATTTACATACTTTTTACCCAAAACAATATAAGTTTTAAAAAGTGAAAAGTACAGAATAAATCATTAAAAAATATTTAAAATTTTAAAAATTATAAAAAAATAGTTACAAAAATTTGGAAATTAGAGAAAATAGTTTAAAAAATCGGAAATCATGAAAATAAATATGAATTAGAAAAAAACATTTAAAAATATTATTTTTCTGGATGAAATCTGGGAATAATAGATAAAGCATTTCAAAAGTTATAGAAAAGCTTACAAAAATCTTAAAATAATAAGGAAAACATTTCTAATGTTAGAAATGTATTGAGAAAAACTCTCAAAATACTGAAAATGATAGAATTTTTTTTTTGAAATCATGCTAAAACATTTAACATTAAAAAAATATCATTTAATTTTTTTAAAAAACACTAATAATATTTTTAAAATCTGGAAAAAACTAAAAAATAAAGAAAAAACTAAAAGACTAAAAAAATTAATGATACATTATGGAAATATTAAAAATATTAAATTATATTCTAAAAATTACACAAAAGTAACTTAAAAATTTGGGAAGAACTATTTATAAAAAAATTGGAAATAAATTAAAAAATAAAAAATGAAGGAATATCATAAAAACATATTCTGGAAAAACTAGAAAATCTAGGAAATTCTAAGATTAAAAAATAAGAAAAAAACTAGAATTAAAAAAAGATTAAAAAATGAGGAAAATAATTACTACCCCCAGCCTAAAAAATGCAAGAACTGAAATGAAAAAAAAATTAAAAAGGAAGAATGAAGAAATAGGAAAAAAATAGAAAACATGGAAAACCCCATATAAAAACTCGAAAAAAGTGGGAAAGGGTGAAAATTAAAAGGAAAAGATTTAAAAAAAAAACTAGAAAATAACTACCCCAAAGAAAAGTGCAAAAAATAGAAAAAACATAGAAAAACAAGAAAAACATAAAATAAAAATCCATTTAAAAACTAAAAGAAAGAACAAATAAATTGCAAAAATGCAACCCCTCCCCCTAATCTGGAAAATTCTAATACTAAAAAACAAAAATAAAACAAGAATTAAAAAAAGAAGATTAAAATTTCTAGACCTAAAAACATAAATACTAAAACCAAAAAAATAACTAAAAATGGAAGAACGAAGAAATAATAAGGAAAATAGAAAAAAAAAAAGTGAAAAAACCATACAAAAGGGCGGAAAACTCGGGAAAAAAATAAATAAATAAAAAATCTGGAAAATAACTACCCCACCAAAACCCCAGAAAATAGAAAAAACACTAAGATCCATTCAAAAACTTAAAAAAAAAAGGTTTAAAAAACTGCAAAAATGCAGCCCCCCCCCCCCCCCCCCCCCCCCCCCCACAAAAAAAAAAAAAAAAAATTAGAGAAAACATAATTTTTTAAGGAAAAAAAATATACATCAAATTTATCATCTAAAACCCTAGAAAAAACTTCAAATCCAATATCTTCTCCTTTTATCCTAATACCCACTTCATCAAACCAAATTCTCAAATAAACCTTAAATCCTAGATTCATTTCTCCAAACTCATCAATAATCAAAGAGAGAGAAACCCACAAATCAATTAAAAAATCAAATAGAAAGAACCCATTTTCTTTTTCTTTTTCTTTTTTTTTTAAATTTACACGTGTTCATGTGCATTGCTGTGTGTGTGTGTGTGTATTCCAGGACGCAGTTGATAAGGCGACAAGCTCCCCACAAAACATGATGCCAAGAACTCACAATTTGGTGCACTATAGTTGTAGATTCCCCAGCAAAAGTTAGACGTAAGGCACCAAAGATTGAAGCGACTCAAACCAACGAGGATGATAAGGTCATCACCACAATCAACGATTTGATTGAGTTTGGGAAACATCTTCAATAATAACGGGAAATTTTGAATGATATAATCGAGGCAACACTAGATGAACATTTACTAGGGAATGTTAAAACCCAACTTGGATGGTTTCACTACAGGTGATGATTATTCTGTCAATAAGATTGAGGGGGTTGTTTCGTCATCTAAACAAGACACCATACTGGTGAATGTAAGAGCTCATGTATGCTCAAAAGATTCATAGGATTGGATTGCCTTATCTTGTTCCAAAATATATTTGAGTTTTAGTCTAAGTTGTCCCGAAAAGCTTCATGTTCCAAGACTACAAGCTCCAACTTCTTCTTCATCATTCGAAAAGCTACCTCTATCCTGACCATGAGATTGCCACTTTAGGATAAAGGTAAGCCACTTAAAATGACTTAGTATTACCACCCTTGTTTTACATAAATTTGTAAGGACACATTTTCAATTGAGGTAATTTGTATGTATTGACTTAATTTCGAACAAAATATTTTGAGTCATAGCTTAGGGTTGGTGTTTACTTTTCAAGTTTTTGACGTGTTTGCATAAAAAACATAGCGGCAAAACTTCATTGATTATATCATCGTATCATGTTTCATGCTCATTTCCATCTTCATATTTTGAGGAGCTCCCAAGTATGAATGCGTATATATTATGATTCTTGGATAATTTATTTTTGAGTGTTAGGATTTTTATAAACTTATTTTAAAAGGTTTTAAAATGATCAATTGGTAAAACAATTAAAAAAAAAAGAATAATTCTACGCCGACTCATTTTTTGCGACCCATTGAAGTGTCGTGTCTCCATTAGTTCATTTCAAGGATTCACTAAGATTATTCAAAACAAGAACCAATGCAAATACGATATATCAGTGTATCAGACAAAATATGGATTTAGAATTCCTGAAAAAAAATATCGATTATGCACTCATTCACCGTCGTCACTGATTTCAACAAAATGGTACCGGGTTATTTCTGGAGTAAGCATATGAAGGAGTACATGAATGAGGAGGAGGAGAAGGAGAAATATTAACTTTGTAGACGTTTTTATAGCAAGAAATATATTGAAGGAACCAATAATTTTTGCTTATATATAATTTCTAATATATAAAATGGTGTCTTTGTTTATAACTTTTCCATGTGTTACCTCATAAATCCACTATCTTATACGAAAGGCAGCTTTAGTTTCCTGACTCCTCTCCATCTATCTCTACTTCTTCTGTTCACATTTACTTCATAACATTTCACCACTATGGCATATACAATCCTCACCGATGTATGACACATGTCTTTAATAAATCATCCAGAACTATCTCTTCAGTAATTACTTGAGACAATGTCTTCGTATCCAGCCTCTTCATCTCCTCTTCCACATGTCGATTCAATCTCCAAAGATATATAAAATCACAAATGCCTATATTTCACTAGATCAACTTTATCTTTTCATCCCATATCTTTATTGTTGTCCAATTGCTATCTCTCCTTCTTATATTGAATGTAACGCACCAGCAGATGTCTTTGAATGATGATGAAGTTCATAATTTGAATTTATTTCTCGGTTCATGCCTAAGATTAGATGTGCCGCTATAAAATCGATGGGGTTCAATAAGGAAATGAAAAGTATATTTTTTCACTGCAGCTTTATTTCGGTAATATTACACCCTAGGTTTACCTAGAATCAATTCCTTTGATTTTAAAATCAAATGAATTGATTTTAAAAATAACACCATTAGTTTTTTATGGAACATTACTGAAGTTAGATTTATTAATCGTTTTTCGTTACTGTAAAATGCACACAATATGTTTGTGTAATTTCTTCCATATGCTATTTCTATCAGTTTTTGTTGTTTGTTCTGGTTGTTGGTAATTTTGCCTTGGGACTATAATAATATTCATTTAAACCACTTTTGTATGCTATTTTTACCAAGTTTGTAGAAATGCCATGGTTCAAAGATATTAATTGAAATAGGGAGGTAGTAAAGTGTTTGATGGGTTTAAGAATTGAAATGAAGGTTAAATTATGGACAAAGGATGAAACTGGTTGTGTTTGAGGTTTGTCGAGAAAGGTCCAACTGAATGGACAATTAGGGAGGTGTTTTGTGAGGTTCATATTGAATAAAAATTAGAAAATCATAATACAAATAAAAAAATTTATATTTGGTTGGTATGAATTGTACGTAAGCAACGAAATTAGCAACTTGCGGTGTTGCATTCCACTAGAAAGATGAACATTTAGTCACTTCAGGAAGCTAAAATTTTTTTATGTTTATGTGTCGGATGGGTTTAAGTTTGTGTTTGGGTTTGTTGGGGTCGAGTTGTGATTTCTACCTTATTATGATGAGTGTTTGTAGAATTTTTAGACGGTTTTTACATGCATCACAAATAAATAATTGTTTATTCATGGTGTATTATGGACTTTCTCAACAGCTTATGTATGGCTCTAAGTACATTCTGAACTAATAGATGCCTTAGTTATCATGACGAAAAAGTGAATAGATGTACGCAGACCATATGAATATAGTTTTAATGATTATAGATTTTTTGTTCAATTATCAACATTTCAAGAAATTGTATTATCATTACATTTTCATTTTTATTTATAGATCTATACATGAATAGTACAGGATGTTCAACAAAATATGTAAAGAAGCATTTCTTATTTTTTAGCTGGCTTTGGCATGACAAGTACCAGATACCCATTTCGTGTAAATTGTTTTTATTATGGGTGTTAATGTAAAAAACTGGACTTAATCCAATTTTATAATCACGGATAAAATATGTAATTGCAATGGTAAATAATATATATATATATATATATATATATATATATATATATATATATATATATAGATAGAGAGATAGATAGAGAGAGAGAGAGAGAGAGAGAGAGAGAGAGAGAGAGAGAGAGAGAGAGAGAGAGAGAGAGAGAGAGAGAGAGGAGAGAGTTTTTAAAGTGGGTCAGCTATGTAAGAAAGCCTACGTCCACTGTGATGGTATTGATTTCAGAGGTTAAAGAAAACTAGGTATTCTGGTAAATAAGAATATCCCAGAATCCTTTTTGCCTTGTCCTTGATGAAAGGGATACAACGTATTTATAGTGACCCAGAGGTCAAGGGTTGGAATTCCAAGGGATGGAATACCTTTATATATTTAGGCATTTACATTTGTACATAATAAATGTGATAGTTAATTGTTCTAACCACAGGTGATAAGACTTTTGAGGAGGTGACCGTTCATTGGTATTGATGGTCGGCATTCTTTGTATTGGTCGGCATTCTTGCCGAGTTACTATCTGCTGATTAGGATTTTAGCTACGTAAGAGGACAAGTGTTCACTTCTGATTGGTCCACGTAGACGGATATTTTTTGGTATCAGCAGAAGACCTCACTGTTCTATGCTTGATGCTTGCATGAAAGTATGGAGCATTCAATTATGAAAGTAGCTCAGAGTGTTTCCATGATGCTTAGGCGGTAGCCGACCTCCCGCACTTGTGAAATTTTACTGGTACTGTTTAAAGATGGTATTTTTGTAAATCATTTGAATTTTAACGAATCGCCAAAGGGAAAATGGGTATTTTACACCCTCATTATGGCGAAGTTGTCGGAATGTCAATAATTTTTACGTTTGATCATTACTTTTATTGTTTTCGAGATAAGCTATAAAAGTCGGGAGGCTTTTTCCAAATTTTACCTTACCTCAAATCTTCGAACCGTAGTAGCTATTTCTGAGCTTTAGTTCTATCATTTGCCGTCGTTCGTGCTTTTCTTCCATACTTCTTGCTGAATCCTTAATCTTCTATAAGAATTCTTTTTTTTTTCTCTCTCTGTTTTTCTTCGTTTCCTTTCTTTCTGAACCATGGTTCACATAGTTGATAATGACTCTTTAGAGGAATTTAGGGTAGAAAAGAAAATACCATCTTGGGTTAATTTAGAAATCCCCCATGATCCTATAGACATATATTCTTTGGCTGAGGCTCATTGGATCCAAACCTTATTTATAGCTGACTGTGGTTTCACATTTACACCCAACCATGGTCTTTTTCATTACCACCAATATTTTGACATCGTTCTAGTAAGAGTAGCCCCCAATACCTGGAGGGTTGTTAATGGGGTGAATAGATTGAATGAAATCTATGGGACCCATATTAGGATTTCAGAAATCATGTTCTGTTATAAATGGGCTATTGTAGGATATAACACTTATTATTTGAAAACTAGACAAGCCAATAGGGCTTTAGTGTTGAATCTTCCTGATTCCAATAAGGATTATTGAAGTCATGTTTTAATAGTTGAGAACTGACAACATGCCCCACTTGAAAATGTAGTGGCCTACCAGGGTCCCAAATGCCCTCAGTCTGGGAATGGGATATGTTGTTATTTCAATTCTTACCTTTCTTTACTGATTTGTTTTCTAAAATGTGCTAAGTGTTACTGTTTATAATTCTGTTGCAGAAGAATGTAAGGGAAAGTGACCAAAACCATGAGAATTCCATTTGGAAGAACTCAAATTCATGTGGGGTCTGAACCAAAGTACATGAGAGGATCATTCCCAATCAAAGTATCGAATATTGCTGGTGATTAGTATCGAATATTACATTTAATTACCCTCGAACTTAGGCATTTTATCCCCTCGGGTACCGTAATTCTATAAATATGCTCATTAATCAGACAATCTCCATTTTATATGCTAACATGTTATTTCAGGTATTATTGAGCTTTTATAGGTGTTAAGGTCCTTACTGTGAAGTTTGAGCGCGTTCGAATAAAGTTTCATCGCGATTCGCACGTTGAGGGGTATTTTTGTATTTTCATACTTTGGTATTTTTTACCAATGTCTCACGAAAGTTGTAGCCCTTGGGCCAAGCTTCGTGTGGCCTCAAACGGTGCGCGAATCAGAGTCCGAACGAAGGAAACACGAACCTTTAATCGGGAAAGAAATACAAGACTTTATTTATTATTATTATTTTATTAATATATTAACAATCTATTTAACTCCATCTATGTCATTTTCTCTTTCATTTTGCAGGAGCTTCCATGGGCAATTTTCTTTTGTCCCGGGATTGTGCTCGGGTTTTGGTTTCATTCGAAATTCGAGCTTTTCGTCCGAAATTGAAGCTTGGGTTGCGTATGGATATAGTTGTGGGTCAGTTGGCTCGGGTTTTCGGAGTACCCATTTTGACATTTTCATGGTTTCGATCATTTATGGAGTTGGAGCTTTTGGTGGGTTTTACCATCTCCATGGATGGACTTTGATCCATTGTTGTTGGGTCTCGGCTCGGGAATGGGTTTTGTAGTGGTCTCATGGCTTTATTAATTTTGGCAGCCATGACAAGTCTCATGGTTTCGATTTGAGTTAAATGGTGTAATGGGTGTGGTGATGCTTTAGTTGTGCTAAATGAGAATCGTGGAGGTTTGTTGCTTCTACTCGCGATCGACCGATCCTGACCCCCCAGTCGACCGCGTTTTCCATTTTTGTCGTGGACATTTGATAGTGTGACCTTGCCCTTTTCGTGGTCGACCGACCACCACCCCCGGTCGACCGGTACTCTGTATGTTACCCGAGATTTGCTGCTACGCTTTCCTTTCCTATTTCCTATTTTGTTTTTTCTTTTCTTTTTATTGTGTAATTGTAACTTAATTCCTTTTTTCTTTTCTTATTTCTTTTTCTTTCTTTTGTTTATTCCAACTAAGTATAAATATGAGACCTTGTTTTATTTGTGAAAGAGGATATCATTTTAGTTAGTTTTTAGGTTTGTTTTTTAGAGCTTCTATCTCATAGGGTAAGTGCAATTTGGGGGTTTTATTGGAGATAACCACATCTCCTCCATTTTTTTGGTGCTTTGACACCCATTAATATAAGTGGATACTATTTATTGCCTTCTCTCCTTCTTTTATGCTTTGTGACCTAGTTTTTCGTGCTTTCCATTTATTTTCAAGTCTAATTTAATTTGTATTGTTAATTTAATTAGTTTTTGCTTAATTAATTAGTTATTTTAATTAATGCTTTTATTCATGCTTAGCGGCTAGTTTAATCTAGGTTGTGTTGGATTGAACTCACCTAGGGTTGACGGATTGCTTTGTTTTGGTGATGGATTTTTACGTGTTTATTTCGAATGGGTTGTCCTAGTTATTACGCCTAGGAGATTTAACGGGGTATATCATGTATGCTCCGTATTTACGACCTTGCGTGCGTAATTTTCGGGGTATTTGTTGATGCCAAAATCATAGTAGACTTTTATGCGAATTTTGGGGTGTGACAACTCTTGATTTAATTAACTGTTGAAACGAGACTCAATTTTAATAACTCGTCGACCCATGTACCCATTTTATACTAATTAACTCGGTGTGAGGGATATTCGACACAACCTATAGCTTTTATTCATTTTGTTAATTTAGTTTAAATACATTCATGCCTAGTTTATCTTTTCTTTCTTTTTAGTTAGGAAAATACTTTTTACACTTTTATTTAGAAGTATTAAACCAATTAAATTCTAACAACTCGTCTGTGTGGATTTTCGATACCCGAACTTGGCCGCTATACTCACCTTTTGAGTGTAGTCATAAGCTTAGATTTTTGTATTAAGGTGGTGAACAGGAAACAACGATCAGTGTTTGACACGCGCTACTTTTCGCCCTTAATAAAAATGGCACCGTCGTTGGGGATGATTTTGATTTAGAATTTATTTGATTTATTATTTCGTAGTTTTTTTTTCTATTTGGATTTTTCGCCTAACATTTTTGTAAGACTTCTACATATGAGCCCAAGAACCGTTTGAATTTTTCGCGCGCGCATCACTTTGTGGATTTTACCACTTCGAGCCATCTTTGGGGTAAGCATATCTTATTCCAATCCTTTCGGTAATCATTATGATAATTCTCAAAATCCCTGTAAACCTATGACTTTTGGTCAACACTTAGAGTCCCAAAAAATGGTAAATTCAAAAATGACTTTGGGCAAGTATTACAAAAGTCAAGCTTTCGAGTGCGTGTATTTTGAGGAGTATGATAATGATTTTGGGCCTCTAATTCCTTATAATATGAATTTTGAAACAAATTGCAATAGTTTTCAAAAAATTTATAATAATGAGTTTGAGTATAGCTTCGATAATAATTTCCAAACTTCTCATTTCCAAGAATCCGCACCCCGACCTATGAGTTTCGGTGAGGGTTTGCTCATGCTTGAGAATGAGAGTTATGAATACCGTTATCGGGAAGAAAATCATTTATGGGAACATGAATTGTATTTATTATTTGAATCCGATGATGCTTTTTCTTCCAAAACTTTTTAAGTCGAGGAATGTTTTGAACCAAATGAAGATTTTTTGACTACTTTGGAACAAACCATTCTTAACTTGGCACATGGTTTAATAAAGAATGAAACTGAGGATGAAATGGATGTAGTATCCATTTGCAATGAAATGATTTCATCCTTGGATCCCAAAGAAGAAACTTTCATTGAAAATGGTCCTATCTCCTTGGAAATTCTAACTTTGAGTGATGATAACTCATCTCTTGAGTTTGAATTTCTTTCCTCCCCCTTTTCATTCTCCGTTATCGCACCATCATAAGTACCCGATGAATCAGTGCCGAACTTTAAAACATTTAACCCTTTCACAGACGAGGAGTACTTTCTCGAGTTGCTCTCCATCAAGGCATCTTTTCCTCCATGTGCGCCACCTCCCATTCCACTTGCTAAATCTTTGGGAGATGATTCAATTTTTTTTGGCCCCCATGTGTATTTGTCACCCGTCTTATAAAAATCCCCCATCCTCCCGCCAAAAATTTTAACTGGGGATAGTTCATTTCTTACGCCTTACACATGCCTTCCATTGTTCAAACGAAATTCCTATTTTCTAGGAGGCATGCATGAGAGGGAGGGTCCACCGTGGATCTTTCAAAGCCCAATCGTATTTTGGGTGGACCCTCAAAAATTTCAACTTCTAGTGTATAGTTCATTAGAAGTTAAAATTGTAGGTTATAAATAGTTAGTTGTTATTTTCTTTATTTTTCTTCTTTATTATTACTTATAGTCTATTGTAATTAGTTAAAAAATTTATTCTTTCTTTTTATTATACTTTGGTACTAACATGTTTTGTAGAATCTTTGAACTCATACTTTCCGGAGATCGCTCCATTGTGGGTAATATCGCTATTTTCCTCTCTTTAACTTGGTTCTTGATTTACATTGAGGACAATGTCAGGTTTTAAGTTAGGGGGTGTGGGATATTCTATCCATTCATTGGTAGTTTCTTTGATTTTATTACATGTTATTTCCAAGTATGATTTTCTTAGAAAAATTTAAAATTTTCAAAAAGATTTTGTTTCTTTTTTCTCACTTTTGGGGCATTTTGCCTTTATTTTCGCTGATAAATTTTAATAATTGCCCGAGCCGATAGACAACTCAATGATGCATGTTCTCGATTTTAGAAGTTATTAGACTTTAGTCCTCAATTATTGATATTATGAATAACTTCATGAATTAAACTTTAATCCCATGAGCACATGCACTTTTCTTGCTTTTTTGATTTGGTTTAAGATTTTTATAACTCGGTAATCTTTTGTTGCATTATATATACTTACACTGAGTAAGCTTTGTACCTTTCGTCATTTGTGAGTGTATACACTATTCTTTCCTCATTGAAAACGTTGAATTCGTTGGTAATCTCTCTATTGTTTCGTTGATCGTTCATTAATTGAGTTTATATCTTGAAATGTGTTACTTGATCATGATTTTCATATATTATTTTGACTCGAGAATTGCGTAAACTTTATGAAATGATCATAGGCCATCTTTGTTATATCACCTATATTGACCTTGACCTCACCTTAATGTTTTCCCTCGTTAACCCCTTTGAGCCTAAATATTATCCTTTGATTTCATTACCAAAAATCCCATAACCAACTCCACATTGGAGTTATAAGCCATACATATTACCTTTCATACCTTTGTTTGGAATGATACTTGGGATTGAATGATGTATGTCTTGTGTTGCAATTTAGTCATGTGAGAGTGTGAAAAGTAAAGAAAAGAAATAAGTGAAAAATAGATGAAAAAGAGAAAGAAAAAAAGCAAAAGAAAAGAAAAGAAAACATGAGAAAAAGAAGAAAAGAAAAGAAAGAGAAATTTGTATATGTTTTGTATAGTGTTCAATAATCTTTGTTTACTCTCCCCATTGTTATATTCAATGCCTTTTATGGATTGTATTTTCCAATTTTTGAAACATCCCACTATTTACCATTATCCCCAGTTTTCATCCCCGAACACTTTGAATACGTACATACGTATCCTTCTTTTCGTACCCTGGCATAGCTTACATTATAACCCCATACAAGTCCTATGTGATCTTAGGGTGAATTTAATTTAAAAGTCATAATAGTTTTGATAATCTGTGAAAATGCATTTCGCCTCCTTTAATGTTCGGTATCTTTCATTGAGATTACAGTTTTTCATTTTTTATATATAGTGTTCTTCATTTGTGAAATTTGCGCGACCAAGTTTTCATTTACGTCTACCCTTTATGCCCGCATGTCCCGTGTGTTATCTCCCTGTTTTGATTGAATTCATTTGATGATTTTAATGCCCGCCAGGATTGAATATATGCACGCTTTATGTTTATCATTCGATTTATTTAAGTTTTTGCCAAATCATACTTTGCATGTGCTCGCTCCCCTCCCACTTTTTAAAGTTTCAATTCTATGAGGTGCATTCTATAAGGTTAATAATACGGACTTATGTGTGAATTCTTTCACTGTGCTAATAATGCCCATGAAATCTTTTTCATATTGTTGGGCTTGTCACGTGTTGATTGGGCATATTTTGAGGAAACCATATGGTGTTTGTGGGTTTCAACCCTAAAAACCCTCACGAGACGACACTCGTCCACTAGGGTAACCTAGGGGTTTAACGACTTACTGCATACGCTAAATGCAATCGTTCTCCCGCGAAAGTGGCTTTTATCTTTTTTACCTCTTTTGTATATATCTCATGTTTTGTGTTTTTCTTACCCCCTTGGGTGTCATAATTGCTATAAATATGCTCATTGATCATAAAACCTCTGTTTTATATGAGAACATGTTATTTGAAGTGTTGTTGAGATTTTATAGGTGTTACGGTGCTTAGTGTGAAGTTTGAGCGCGTTCCGATAAAGTTTTGTCGCGATTCGCACGTTCAGGGTCATTTTCGTAATTTTACACTTTAGTATTTTTGACCAAAATCTTCACGGAAGTTGTATCCCTCGGGTCAAGCTTCGCGTGGCCATGAATGGTGCACAAATCGAAGTCCTAATGAAGGACACATGAACCTTTAATCGGGGAAGAAATATAAGACTATTTATTATTGTTTTATTAATATATTAACAATCTATTTAATTCCATCTATGTCCTTTTCTCTTGCATTTTGCAGGAGCTTCCATGAGCGATTTTCTTTTATCCTGGGATTGTGCTCGGGTTTTTGTTTCATCTAAAATTCGAGCTTTTTGTCCTAAATTTAAGCTTGGGTTACGTACGGATATAGTTCTGGGTCAGTTGGCTCGGATTTTCGGAGTACCCATTTTGACATTTTCATGGTTTTGACCATTTATGGAGTTGGAGCTTTTGGTGGGTTTTAACATCTCCATGGATGGAATTTGGTCCATTGTTGTTAGGTCTCGGCTCGGGACATGGGTTTTGTAGTGGTTTCGTGGCTTTATCAATTTTGGCAGCCATGACAGGTCTCGTGGTCTCGGTTTGAGTTCAATAGTGTAATGGGTGTGGTGATGCTTCAGTTGTGATAAATGAGAATTGTGGAGGGTTGTTGCTGCTACTCGCGATCGACCGGTCCTGACCCCCTGGTCGACCGCGTTTTCCATATTTACCGTGGACAATTGACAGTGTGCCCTTGCCCTTTCCGCGATCGACCGACCACCACCCCCGATCGACCGGTACTCTGTATTTTGCCCGAGATTTTCTACTACACTTTCCTTTCCTATTTTCTATTTTCTTTTTCTTTTTCTTTTTATTGTGTAATTGTAACTTAGTCCTTTTTTCTTTTCTTATTTGTTTTTCTTTCTTTTGTTTATTCCAACTTAGTATAAATTGGAGACATTATTTTATTTGTGAAAGAGGAGATCATTTTAGTTAGTTTTTAGGTTTGTTTTTGAGAGCTTCTCTCTCCGTTGGTAAGTGGATTTTGGGGGGTTTGTTGGAGATAGCCCCATCTCCTCCATTTTCCTGGTGGTTTGACACCCATTAATGTAAGTGGATAATATTTATTGTCTTCTGTCATTCTTTTATGTTTTGTGACCTAGTTTTTCATGCTTTTCATTTATTTTCAACTCTAGTTTAATTTGTAGTGTTAATTTAATTAGTTTTTGATTAATTAATTATTTATTTTATTCATGCTTAGCGGCTAGTTTAATCTAGGTTGTGTTGGATTGAACTCACCTAGGGTTGACAGGTTGCTTTGCTTTGGTGATGGAGTTTTATGTGTTTATTTCGAGTGGGTTATCCTAGTTATTACGCCTAGGAGATTTAATGGGGTATATCATGTATGCTCCATATTTATGACCTTACGTGCATAATTTCTGGGGTATTTGTTGACGCGAAAATCTTAGTAGATTTTATGCAAATTTAGGGGTGTGACAACTCTTAATTTAATTAACTGTCGAAACGAGACTCGATTTTATTAACTTGTTGACCCATGTAACCATTTTATACTAATTAACTCAGGGTGAGGGATATTCGACGCAACCTATAGCTTTTATTCATTTTGTTAATTTAGTTTAAATACACGCATGCCTAGTTTATCTTTTCTTTCTTTTTAGTTAAGAAAATACCTTTTACACTTTTATTTAGAAGTATGAAACCAATTAAATTCTAATAACTCGTCTGTGTGGATTTTTGATACCCGGACATGGCTTCTATACTCATTTGTTGAGTGTAGTCATAAGTTTAGGTTTTTGTATTAAGGCGGTGAACAGGAAACAACGATCAGTATTTGACATGCGCTATTTTTCTCCCTTAATCAGCTACGGTTTTGAGGAGAAACTAAATACTTATTCATTATGGAGGAAAGAGTTCTTATTGAATCATGAAATTGATGAATCTAGAGATATCTCCAAGCTCTTGGAGAACGAGAATAATAAACTTCGAAATGAGCTAGAATTTTTTAAAAAGTCCTCTGGTAGTGGTGTCGATGAAGGTGCCTCCTTTTTAGAGAATAAGAATGGCAGGTTGATGGAAGAGCTTGAAATCACAAAGAAATCTAAACATGTATCATCATCTAGATAATAAAGAACCAATCGACCAATTGTTGAGGAAGCTCGGACAAAGAAAACCTTGGCTGACTAGGATGACCAGCTAAAAGTAAACAATCAGGCTATTGTCGACTTGTCTATAAAGATGGAAGCTAATGATAAAGACCTTGCCGACCAGTCCACACTGTTGAGGGTGAATGATAGTGTTTTGAAGAAACTTCAATAGCAAGTTGCAAGGTTGACCTTTGAATTTCACGAATAACCCACAGAGGTGTGGATGGAAGGCTATAATGAAGCTTTAGGTCATGTATGTGATCACCTAGCTTAGTCCCATCGTGAAGGCTATAAATGGGGTTGGACTAATTATCTGACTTTGTTGAAGAATAATCGTAATAGCCAACTGTCAACTGGAATGAGCCTGGTATTTTAGACCGTGATAATCCCCCTTTCAAGTTGGACACTTCATTGATCCCTATTGATGCTATTCCCTGGTGTTTGATCACTAAGTACTTAGGAGACTATGGTTTACATAATGTTCATGACATTGTTCGTCCTCCCCACCTGATCATTGTGCCGAGTAGCAGCAACAAAAGAATATTAAGGGATTTTAACTTCATTAATTCTCCCTATACTTTGGATGATCCTCCTGCTGGAATGGAAATAGTACATCAATCTCAGCCGACATCCAAAGCTGAAGGAAGTGTCATGTTGAATAATTTTTATGTATTTTCTTATTCATTCGAATGTAATACAATTTATATCAATACGAATCCATATGTTTGTGTTGTTAACTTATGATTATTTTAATCAATCAGTCAACTTGTGATTGTAATGCCATTGATTCTCTACTAATGCACTTGGATATATTAATCTAAATTTAGCATTAGTTATTTATGGTGACTAAGTTTATGAGGAATATATGTTTATACCTCAGTATATTAGGAATATTTTCATATCTTCCTGCATTTAACTTAGTCATGTAAAACTTGTTTGTAACTTTTTTAGTTGTATACGAAGGTTTACACTTCTTGTTCTTGACTTGTTTATACGAAATCTTACATTAAGTGAATTAACTTCTTGTTCGTGATTCATTTTTACAAAGTCAAACATAAAGTAAATTTTTTTTGCCGACTAAGTATTTTAGGATTGTGTTCCTTTAACTTAGTCGGATCAGACTTCTTATTCGTGACTTATTTTGTAAAGCCATACATGAAATAATATTTACTTCTTGTTCGTGACTTGTTTATACAAAGTCATACAAGAAGTTTGCATTTGAGCGAGCAAGCTATTATGTACTATTTGATCGGTAAGATACATTCTGACTTGTTATTATTGCTTATTTATTTATTTTTTTGTGATGATATATCGCCATACTCCGAAAAAAAATCAAAAAATTGAAGGGACTCAAATCAATATTTTATTAAAACTTGTCTCATAAAATCAAAAGAAATACAATAGTAATAATCCCTTGAATCATTGATCATACTTTCGGAGATGCTCGGCATACCATGGATTTTTAAATTCTTCCCCTTCCAAAGTCTCAATTCGATAGGTTCCTGGTCGGATGAAAACAGAAATACGATATGGGCCATACCAATTAGCCTCAAGCTTGTTGTTATTCTGGATCACCTTCTTAAGAACATAATCACCTTCTTTAAGGTTGGTCGGCTTAAACTTTTTATTGTAGAAATGGGGGACTATGTGTTGATCTGCAGCATTTCTAATGTCAGCATCTTCTCGGACTTCTTCTAATATGTCCAGATCTAGTCACCGCATCAATTCACTGGTCAGAGAATCAAAATTCAACAGCTTGTGGGTTGGTAGGCCTAGCTCGAATGGAACCATGGCTTTAGTCCCAAATGTAAGCAAGTATGGTGTTTCTCCAGTTGTTGTTAGCGACGTGGTTCTGTAAGCCCAAAGCACATAATGTAACTCGTTGATTCAGTTGCCCTTTGTAGCGTCAATCCTTTTCCTGAGCCCATTGAGCAAAGTCCTATTTGTTACTTTTGTTTGACCATTACTTTGATGACGACTTGGTGTAGAATGAAGTTTCTAGATCTTGGACTGGACACAATACTCCTCAAATTCATCATTATCAAATTGAGTTCTATAATCTGTAATAAAGGCATATGGTAGCCTATATCTGCATATGATATTCTTCCAAATGAACTGATACACCTTCTCATAAGGCATATCTACCAATGGTTCTGCCTCCACCCATTTGGTGAAGTAATCAACAGCAATGACCAAATACTTGAATCTGCCCTTGGTGGTCGACAGTGGGTCGATTAAGTCAATCCCCTACATAGCGAATGGATAAGGTGAAGTTATGGGTGTGAGACTGACATTGGGTGTTTTATGAATTGCAGAGAACTTCTGGAACTTATCACACTTTCTTACAAAAACTGTACAATCTGTCCTTAGAGTCGAACAGTAGTATCCCTGAGTGGTAATTCTCTAGAGTAGAGATCGACCAGCTGAGTGAGCTCCACAAGAACCTTCATGCACCTCTTTGATTAAATCTTCCACCTCAGCTGGATGAACACAACGTAGCAAAGAGAACATTAATCCCCTTATTATAAAACTCCTTTGTCTAACAAATACCTTGCTTCTTTATATCGGAGCTTCTTGGCCTCTTTGGGATCCGATGGTAAGATGCCATCCTCAATATAGGATTTAATTAGGTCCATCCACGAAGGTACCAAATCTATGGAAATGAAATTAATCATCAAGGCATCATCAATACTTTGATTAGCTAAGATATCTATTAGGATGGTGCGCCTGAGTTCAGTTATGGTTGTTGAAGCCAGGCAAGTAAGTGCGTCTGCTCGGGGGTTGGCTATTCTGGGAATCCTATGCATTTGCATGATTAGAAACTTGGCAATGACTTCCATAGTTTTGGAGAAGTATTTGGTCGTCAATTCTCCCTTGACTCCATACAATTGAAGAACTTGGTCGACTACTAACTGTGAATCACCGTGCGCCATTACTTGCTCGGCGCCCAACGAATGGGCTAAATCCAGTCCAACTATTAAAGCCTCATATTCTACTTCATTGTTTGATGCTTTGAATTGAAATCAAAGTGCATATTCAACGTCAATATCATCAGAAGTATTGAGTATTTTACCTGCTCCGCTTCCAGTTGCACACGAAAAACCATCGACGTATAAATTCCACAAAAGGGATAATATCCTTGAAGCTTTCTTCAAACAAAACTCCATGATGGAATACTTTCTAGCTTTCATTTGCATATTTCTAGGCCAACTCTTGAGTTCTGGATGACTCAAGTTGATCGACGATGATTTCAGCTTGCTTTTGAGCTGAGCTCTCTTCTTTAGAAGTCTGCTCGTCAGGCAAGTTTTTCTAGACGAAACCTATGGATAGGTGAATTCAGCGACAAAGTCTGCCAAACACTGGTCTTTTAATAAAGATCGTGGTTCATAGACAATGTCATATTTTACCAGCTCCACTTTTTAGTACATCAATCTTCCTGACTTCTCAGGTTTGTGGAGTGCTTGCCGAAGAGGCAGATCAATATACACCACTACAGTATGTGCTTGGAAATAAGGTTCCATGCTCCTAAAAGCTTCAATAAGTGTTAAAGCCAACTTTTCTAAGCATGGATACCTAATCTCGACTCCCCTGAATGCTTTCCTGGTGTAATAAACTAGTCTTTGAATTCCACTGTCCAATCTAACCAAAGCTGAACTTACCATAGATTCAGAAACGGCTAGGTACAAGTATAATTTCTCTCCCAAGACTGGTCGGGATAACAAAGGAGGTGATCCTAGATACTTTTTTAACTCCTGGAACGCTTCTTCACATTATGCATTCCACTAAAAACTTTCTCAACACCTTGAAAATTGATAAGAACCTATCTATTGCTCGGGAAACAAATCTATTTAAATCTTCTAATCTTCCAGTGAGCCTTTGTACATCTTTCTTGCAAGCTGGCGACTGCATTTTTATCAAAGCTTTGATTTTTGCTGGATTAGCTTCAATTCCCCTTTGATTAACTATGAAGTCGAGGAACATTCCTTCCTGTAATCCAAACACACAATTGGTCGGATTTAGCTTCATCTAATGATTTTCCAACTGATCAAACGCCTGATTGAGATCGGTGATATGATCTTAGGCTTTCTTACTTTTTGTTAACATATCATCCACATAAACCTCCATTTTCTTACCTATCTTCTCTTCAGAGACCTTATTCACCAACCTTTGATACGTTGCTCCTGCATTTTTAGCCTAAAGGGCATTACATTGTAGTAGTAAGTTCCTCGGTTGGTGATGAAGGTTGTACTTTCCTTGTTTTTAAGTTTCATTTTTATTTGGTTGTACCCAGAGTAGGCATCTATGAAGCTTAAAATCTCATGTCCTGACGTAGTATCCACCAATTGATCAATTCTAGGCAAGGGGAAATGGTATTTTGGGCAAACTTTATTTAAATCAGTGAAATCCACACACATCCTCTATTAATCATTCTTCTTCTTGACCATTACAACATTGGCCAACCAGGCTGGATATTTTACATCTTTAATAAACTGAGCTTTTTGAAGTTTCTTGACTTCCTCTTGGATAACTTGATTCTTCTCAGGACTGAAAACCCTGCGTCTCTGCTTGATCGGCTTGGCATCCTTACTGATGTTGAGCTCATAACAGAGGAAATTAGCATCAATCCCTGGCATATCCTCATGGATCAAAGAAAATACACTTCTTCGTTGCCTCAGAAAGATAATCAATTCCTATTTTTATACGGAATTCGGTGTTGAACCGATTTGTGTAGTTATTTCTAGTTTATCAATGTCCAGGATAATACTTTCAGTAGCTTCCACAATCCGTTCCTTGCTAATTATGTCTCATCTCATGGATCTAAAGTTTTAACTTCATATTCACTATTGGGCTAAGTAGTATCCGCCTGATAGGTTGTAGTCTTCTTCTTCAATTCAATTAAATCCTCTTGCTAGGCTGAGGAGTAGTATCATTCTCTGGCTACCTTTTGATCGCCTTTTACGACACCTACACCAAAGTGAGTTGGAAACTTCAAGCACTGATGAACTATTGATGGTAAAACTTCAAACTTCTTCAATCCTACCCTATCGGGATCACATTATAAGCAGATTGAACATTTTTATCCATCACAAAGAAGCGTATTTTCTTCGTAAAACTTACTAGTCAGGTGCTAAACTACACTTTTAGTTTGATTGTCCTAAGAGGGTAAAGGTTTTCACCAGAAAAGTACTATTAATGGTCTGTGGTAGGGTTCTAGCTGGCTGAGCTTCAAGTCTAAACTCTGAAAGCAAGGATAAAACATAATATCTATCGAGCTTTCATTATCAATCAAAATCCTAGCAATGACAGTATCCTGGATCCTGAATTTGACAACCAATAGGTCATCATGGGGATAAAGTACCCTAGAGAGATCATTCTTTGAAAAGCCGATCACCAGTTTATCTTTGTTAACCTTCTTAGGCCGGTCATCTTCGTTCTGATTTATTCTCTGAATATAAGAGCAAGTCTGGGCTTCATTCAAGTAAGCTTTTCTTTTAGCAGTGTGATCTCCTCCTCCTGCATTGTCGCATATAATGACATGATAATTAAATGAGCCAAAACTGATCATATATACCTCACGCTCTGGCTGCTTGGACTTCTTCGACAGATCGAGATTATCCTCATAATCATCATCATGGTTTCTCTTCATGTCATCTATGGGCTTGTATGGAGAATTTGATTTTCTTCGAGCTTCTCTGCTTTCACAACGATCAAAAAATTTATTGAGTTTTCCTCGACGGATGAGAGATTTAATCTCATTTTCCAAAGAGATGCAGTTATCTACTGTATGGTCGTGATCCTTATGGAATTCACAATATTTATATCTGTCCCTCTTGTTAGGGGGTGCCTTCAACCTTTCAAGCCATCACAGATCCTTATTATTTTTTATTTCCTCAAGGATATGGTGAATTCTAACACTCAATGGAGTGTAAGTTCTATATTTTTTTTATCTTATCCTCTCTTTTTTGGCTTCGGATCCTTCTGCTCCTTCTGACCTTTCTTCTCAGTTTTTGTGGTTGGACTCTACTTTGCTGCCATTGCTTCCTCGGCGTTCATTATTTTTCCCGCCTTAGCTATGAGCCCAGTCATGGTTTTAGGAGGATCTTTGGCCAGAGTATAGTAAAGTTTATCGGGAAGCAACCCACTCATGAGAGCAATGATGGCTATTTTTTTTCTCATAATCTACCACTTATAATTTCTCGTTATTAAAACGAGTGATGTACTCCAAAGTCATTTCTCCGACTTGCTACCTTACGGTCAAGAGATGGTCTACTCTTTTCACTGGCTTGGCCTCAAAATAGAAATTCCTAATAAATATCTAGGCAAGTTGGTTGAAGTTGGTAATTTATCCTCGGGGCAAGTTATTATACCATATCTGAGCAGAACCTATAATGGTGCTTGAGAACGCTCTACATCTCATCTCATCGAGGATAGAATAAATATCAGCGACAGCTTGATATTGTTCAATGTACAGAACTAGATCATTTTTTTAATCATATTTAGGGAAGACCACATGAGCTTTAAACTTAGATGGAGTAGGAAAATCCACAATTGCTTGAATAAAAGGGGATCCTTTAACAAAACTTCGCTGTGAAGGATTCTTTGCCTTCTCCATCTCTCCTAGTCGATATTTCAATCGCTAAATTGATCCTTTCCATGAAGGATTGCCCACATCAGATTTATGCGAAATGGCTCGACTGCCCCGACTATATGTATGCATTAAATTCTCTTCATGAGAAGTCTGTTCGGCACGTACAGATCGTCGGATGCTTGATCTTGATCACATCGTGGCTTCACGTTGGTCGGCTGGATGTTGAGTGTCCCTGGATATTACTCTAGGAGAGTTTTTATTTGCGCGGGGTCCCAATCGATAGAAAGGCGAAGCTCGGCTCAATCTCTGCAAGACACTTGGCCTTTTAGTAAAGAAAGAATAATTATCATAAGACTCTGAGGCTCTTATTGAAGAACTAATTCATAGATGGCAAGTCCTATCCTGAGATGATCTAGAATAGCTGCGTTGGCTATGCCTAGGAGGCAGAGGCGTCATTTCTCTTCATGGTGATGGAACTGCTTACTGTCTTGATAGGGCTAGAGATCTTGCTTGTAACGACTGAGCCAATTGTATCATTGTGTCCTGCATGGCATCCTGACCTCTGGCAATACTACCTAGGATCCAATTTAGGTCGGCTGTTGTAGGCGGAGCAGATGGATCAGGCGAGTTGCCTTCGTTTCTAGCACTAGGCTCTAGATCATTCATTTTTCATTGAATAGGATTGAGAATGTCAAGTAGACACACGTTCCCACAGACGGTGCCAATGTGTTGATATAAAAAATTGAACTTGATCCAATTTTATAATCATAGATAAAATATATAATTGCAATGGTAAATAAAAGAGAGAAAGGGAGTTTTTAAAGTGGTTTATCTATGTAAGAAAGCTTACGCCAAGTGTCATTGTATTGATTTAAGAGGTTACAGAAAGCTATAGGTATTCTAGTAAATAAGAATATCCCATAATCCGTTCTGCCTTGCCCTTGATGAAAGGGATACAATGTATTTATAGTGATCCGGAGGTGAAGGGTTGGAATTCCAAGGGATGGAATGCCTTGATATATTTAGGCATTCACATCCATACACAATGAATGTGACAGTTGATTGTGCTAACCACGTGTGATAAGACTTTTGAGGAGGTGACCCTTCATTAGTATTGATGGTCGGCATTCTTTGTATTGGTCAGCATTCTATATGTTAGTCGGCATTCTTGCCGGGTTAGTATTTGCTGATTAGGATTTTAGCTACGTAAGAGGACAAGTGTTCTCTTCTAATTGGTCCACACAGACGAATATTTTTTGGTCTCAACAATGGGTATTGAATATCATGCAAATGGTGTTTTCATTGAATTCCAATGTCCAATTGTCTACCTTTTTCCTTTATTATAACAAAGTTGACGTTAAGAATAATTAGACCTCAAATTTATTGTAATTTTGGTTGGATAATCTCTATGGCCAATACAATATCAGATAGTTTACAGTTAATTCAAAGCATAGATGTTTCTTAAATTACATTTTCCGCCTATGTACACATTTATTACACTTCTTTGATATGTTTAGGTGTTTATTTTCCCTATTATATTTAAATTTTGAATTATGTAAAGTTTAAAATATATTGAAAGTCTAAGTAACCTACATTTCACTCCCACGAGATAAATTATTTATAATAATTTTCAAGCCATCAAACTCCCATCATCATGGGCAAACCAGTTATGTTCAATTCAACTTTCTCAAGTCAAATTGGAAAAATAGTGAAGGTTTGCACATTGAGTTTTCCATTTTAAGGAAAAAATGCAGCTACTTCGTTAACGTCGTGTGTTGATCTTATTGGTCCACTGTGAACCCATTCATTTCAAGCTTTATAAAGTTAATCTGCGAGGAAAGTCACATGTTTAGATCAGGATATGCTCAATGAGTTTTCCCAGTTATTTTTAGCACCCAATGCCAAGTAATTGATGATACTATATAATTTTGCTCCTTTCATCGTATTATGTTATAAACCTGCTCTTAAACCTCATAAGTTATCTGAGAATGTATCTCCATTTTATGCACATAAGATTAAAGAGCACATACATTTCCATATATATACTAAAACTTAAACCTTCTTTTCAACCGTAATAAAAATTATATCTTTCAATTGTAAAAGTACTTCTTTCAATTGCCCGTGCATCGCCCAGAGTTAAAAACTAGTAACTAAGGGTTCGTTTCAAAATTTTGCCAAGACAAATATTTTTTTTCTCACATTAAGCTATCAAACACCAAATGAGTTTTTTAGGCAAAACATTTTAATAACACGTTTTTATCCATGTTATCATATATAATAATAAAAAATATGTTTTTTTTTAATTTTCGTCCCAAGTTTTATTTAAAAATAAAAAGTTTTTCTTTTGTTTTTACTTCCCGTTTTTATTTATTAAAAAAATAACAACCTATATATAAAAAATGTCTTTTTACCCCAAAATTATTTATTAAAAAAACTAAAGAACTGTTTTCTTTTCTTTTCTTCTTCTTCTTCTTCTTCTTCCCTGTTTTTATTATTAAAAACAGCTTTTACAGTTTTGAAAAATGTTCATAAATGTTCCGAAAAAACAATTTTTTCAGTTTTTAAAAATGTTAAAAAGATGTTCCGAAAACAATTTTTACGTTACAGAAAAATGTTTAAAAATGTTACAAAAAAACAGTTTATTAAAAATGTTTTAATTATTTATTAACAAACAGTTCTTAAAAATGTTATGAAAAACAGTTTTTACGTTACGAAAAAACAGTTTTTACATTAAAAACAGTTTCAAATAGTTTTACAAATTTTCTTAACAATTTTTAATAATATTAAAAACAGTCTTTAAATATTCATTACAGTTTTTTAACAATTTAAAACAGTTTTGAATTTGTTTTAAACTTTAAAACAGTTTTTATAATATATTCAAAGCAGTTTTTAAAAATGTTAAAAAAATTTATTACAATATTTTTGTAATACGGTTTTTAAAAAATTTGTAAAACATTTTCTTAACAATTTTTTATAATATTAAAACAGTTTTTAAAACATTACAGAACAGTTTTTTTAACTATTTAAAACAGTTTTTAAAATTGTTTTTTAAAACTTTAAAACAGTTGTTCTAATATATTCAAAACAATTTTTAAAAATGTTAAAAACCGTTTTCACAATATTTTTATAATACGGTTTTTAAAAAAAATTGTAAAATATTTTCTGAACAATTTTTTACATTATTCTAAAAAATCCACCTAGGCTCCGCCTAGGCTTGAGGCTTGGGAGAAGCATCTCGCCTTACGTTTTTTACACCTTATTCTTGGTAAAACCCGCAAGCCACACTTTTTTCCTAAAAACAAAAATGATTTAGTGAAACGATATCGCCTTTTAAAGAATTTGTTTACAAACTGGACCATTATCTCATCCAAAATAATTAAATAGTATTTTAATTTGCTTATATTCATACATATTTTTATGATATGTACAATTTAAGTATTTTAATAGCCTTGTTATGGTTAAAAAATATTAAAATATATTAAGAATGCCTAAACGCCTTTTCAGACCTTTTTAAGCCTAAGTCCGCCTAGGCTTCTAAGGTTTAAGGCTTGGCCTCCACGTCTCGATCACGCCCCGCATTTTTTAGAACCTTGATTTTTTATAATATTAAAAACAGTTTTTAAAAAATTATAAAACAGTAAATATTCATAACCGTTTTTTTAATTATTTACAATAGTTTTTAAATTATTTTTTAAAATATTAAAAGCTTTTAAGAAGTTAACAAATTTGTTGACAAATATTTCTCACTCAAATAGGTAAGCAAAGTTTGCCAACTCTTTATGCATAAGAGGTGTTCTACATTGATAAATAATTTGTAGGCAAACTTCTGTACCAAACACATTAAATTATAAACAAACATTCCATTTTCCAATTTATTTATCATTTATCGTAACAAATATGGATAACCAAACGTTACTAATGTTTTAGCAATGCGTGAGAAGTAGGGGTGGTAAACGGACGGATACGGCTCGGATACCATGTTTTCCATATCCGTATCCGCTATCTGGATGCACTATCCATATCCGTATCCGTATCCGCCGGATAGTTAAAACAACTATCCGTATCCGTATCCGCTCGGATACCTCGGATTCGGATAATATCCGTATCCGTTTACATTGTTTAGCCATTGCAAAAAATAACTATTAAAAAGGCGACAATATAATTCTATAGAAAATTAGTAATAAATGAAGTACTAACCTTTAATATCCATACTTATAAGATCATTTGTGTGTCCAGATTTTTTCCTTAAATCAGCATGACAATCACGTTCCAAAAAAACCTGTTGATTGATAGAATACGAAGTGCATACAATAATAAAATCAACTAATAATGAAAATACTATAAATAAAAAGTAATTGATTTGAACTAAGTGCAAATAGTTTTGCAATATAACAAAAAGTGGTGCCACGATACATAGTAAAGTTTGCAACGTCCATAAACAAAAAGTGGTCCCACGATACATACTAAGAATTGAAATAACAATAAAGATTGTTTTTGCCAAAAAAAAACATCGCTTCATAAACAAAAAGTTTGCAACGTCTCGGTAGTCGTCATTCAGTATCCCTCGTGACCTTCAAATTATCTGGAAAAAAATTATGAATTAATGAAAAATTAATTGACTACTTAGATTTTTTTTAATATGTAATAAATAATTAATTAACTTACTTAGTTTGTCACCAATTGATGGCAACCAGTCTTTTATGCATATAAGAGTCTCAACGGTCTCTGAAGCCAACGATGAACGTGAGTCATCCACAATCCGACGTCCCCAACTAAAAGCGAACTCTGACGCTACGGTCGAAACAGGTATAGCTAGAATATTACAAGCCATCTTTGCAAGTATTGGATACTTTGGCCCATTAAGTTTCCACCAATTCAATATATCAAAAGAAAGGTCATTTGAATCATCAAGAGGAAATAAAGCCTCCTCTAAATATTATTCCAACTCCGTCTTTTGCACCAATGAAGTGCCGGAACGCTCCCTAATGTACCTCTTAAACCCTCCAGTAAATCCAACCCTCATTTGGTTTGTTATTTCACCATCACTATCACTTGTACGCTCAAATATTATGGGAGAAGAAGATGAAACATTTAAACTCTTATACTCGCCATACAAATCAAATAAAGCTGCACGAACTCTATGTATGTAACTATCGGCCAAAGAACCATATATCTCATGGTAAGCAAATTGAACAAAATCCATTTTGTACCTAGGATCAAGAACTAATCCAAATGTCAATACCAAACTACAATCCTACCAATATTTTTCAAACTTAACTTTCATCTTCAATGCCATCAAACGAACATAATCTACATTACTTTGTTGCCACTGCATCAACTGAAAATTAATTTGGCATACATCATTAAAGTAATAGTTTGCCGTTGGATATTTTGTGCCAGAAAGACAATTTGTCATGTCATAAAATATTTTCAAACACTGACAGATAAGTTTACCACGCTCCCAATCTTGTTCACTTGGAAGCCATTGGTATTCCTTATCCAATTCCGCTAAACGCTCAAATGCTGCTCTCACATCTATAGCACTCTCAAGCATATGGTAAGTGGCATTCCATCTAGTTTGACAATCAAGTTCAACATTCTTTTTCGAATTCAATTGGATTTGTCGTAAAGCTATACTCCATGTGTGACCTCTTGGAAGTGACGAACCAACATACTTAACACTGTTCCTAATCCTTTCAATAAAACGATCAATTACTTTCAAACCATTCTTCACAATTATATTGATTATATGTGCGGTGCAACGAGTGTGAAACATATCACCGTTCTTAAGAAGGACTTTTTTACCATTCGACCATAATTTAATATGATCAACCATTGGCTTATTATAGCTAGCATTATCAACTACAATAGTCATTAGTTTCTTATCAATATTCCACTCCAAGATTCTAGCCTTCACCCACTCGGCCACATTTTCCGCATCGTGAGGACATTCAATCCAACAAAAAGCAATTATCTTTTTATGCAAATCCCATTCATCATCAATATAGTGACATGTTAAACAACAATAACCGGTGCCTTGATGCTTAGGAGTCCATATATCAGTGGTTAGGGTAACTCTTGAAGAAAGATTTTCCAAAACTTTGTAAAGTGTTTCTTTCTCGATCTTGAAACATTTTTTCAAATCATTTTTCACAGTAGCTCTTGAACGAAATTTATATGTGGGGCAACAATAAGAAAGCCAATACCTGAAATACTCGTGCTCAGCCATAAGAAATGAATAATCGTGTCGTGCAACCATTTGAGCATATAGCATTCGCTCCACCTCCGGGCCAAACTTATGATTTCCGAACTTTGGAATTGGATCGGTGGGAGACTTGAAGCTTCCGAGAATTTTTTGTCGAATATCACCACCACCATCTCTTAGTTTTGCTTTACATGATTTCCAATGATTATTTAAATGAGACGTCCCCTTCGAACTTCCAGCATCGAACTTTCTCTTACAATAATTACAAGTGGCGGTAACATTATTATCCGGGTGTATCTCACGAGAAAAGTGATTCCAAGCCTCAGATGTGCGCTTCTTGTTTGCTTGTTTTGATGCATCACTGATTTGATTCTCACTACTGGGAGGAGCAGGGGAAGATGCATTGGTTGAAATATTTGTTGGGCTTGCCTCTTCTTCCGACATAATCCTAAAATCACGAATAACAAATTTAAAATTTTAGTACAAAAACAGTTTAACAATTAGAATTCAATTCTAATGGTCAAATGAGTTGGATTTACAGTTTCACATTTACAGTTTCACATTTAACATTTAACAGTTTCAAATTTTAGTCTTTTATATTATGTTATAAACAAACAATCTTTTATATTGGGAGCCATTATAAGAGACGAAAAAGGCAATTTTTATCCCCCTTCGTTTTGTAGTTCTATGACAGTGTTATTTCTTAAAAAAAATAAAAAGTACCAAGTATGAACTTATAAAGAACATACACAGTTACAGAATATACAGCCCCCTTCGTTTTGTACCAAGTATGAACTTATAAAAAGTACCAAGTATGAACTTATAAAGAACTTACACAGCCCCCTTCGTTTTGTACTAAACTTTTTGTTAACTGTGAACAAGTTTTTTTTCTATAGGCCTTGGGATGCGCACATTTTTTTTACTGTTATTTTTTTCTAAGCCTTACACTCATACGTCTAAATCCTACATCAAAAATAAAGAAATCTATTGGTACAGCCTTCGTTTCCAGCCTTTTCTTATCAACTAAATAAAAAGAGAAGCAAAAACCCAAATCGTGGGCTCTACAACCCAAATCGTGGGATCTACAAAAATATTACCTGAGATGGACAACCAACCGGAGACTGGACAATCGTGGGATCTACAACCGGCGGCGGCTGGAAAACTAACCGGAGACTGGAGACTGGGCGAGATGGACAGGTCTCGTCGTCGGCGACAATCAACCGGAGATGGAGGGTTTGGTTTGGACGAGATGGAGGGTTTGAGTTTGGGACGGTTTGTGTTGGATAAAAGATGTGGGTTTGAGGGTTTGGACGAGATGTGTGTTTTAATTTATTAGGTTAGATTAGATTTTAAAGTTTTCATAATTAAACATCTACCCCAACTTTTATTTTAAGTGTTAATTTATACCTAAAATATTATATAAGTAATTTTTTAAACTAGTGTTAGACGGATACGGATATCCGGTAAAATGGATACTCCGCATCGGATACGGATTATCCCTGTCGGATATTAGTACTATCCGTATCCGTTGTTTCGAATATTTTTATAGAGTATCCATATCCGTATCCATTTCCATTTTTTCGGATAAATATCCGCAAATTCGGATTCGAATATCGGACGGATGCGGATTTTCGAATATCCGTTTACAACCCTAGTGAGAAGTGAGATGAATAAGTTAAATATCAAGATGTTTGTGGATAACAGTTTGCTTTTGGTCAATAAAAATGGCTAAATAAGTGATTTTTGTCCTTCACAAAAAATCTTTCTTATTGATTAGAGTGAAAAATAAAAAAGCTATTTCCAGTTGTAAGTTAATTCAACCAAGACTTGGAATGATTTGAGTGAGGCAGATTCGAGGAAAAAGAGTTGAGAGAAACTAGAGAATGGTTGGATATAAAAATTTCAACGAGTTCACATGCTAAAATCAAAATGAAGTGTACATTAAAAAATGGTTGGATATAAAAATTATAATGTATACAGGATTTTTTTATAATACATATTTGTTCAATTTGTGTATCCCTTAACATATGAGGTGTACATTAAAAAATGAAGGACCTTAGTGATAAAATAATGTGGGACAAGGGTAAGGCCGAAAAATCTATTTGGCCATAGCCCAAAAAAATCCTTAATAACTTTTACATCTAATATAAGTCAAGAAATAAAATATTTTTTTATTAAATTTTATATTAAAATGGGTTAATTACACATTTCTCCCTCAAAATTTACCCCCCTTAACACTTTATTGCCCACGCCTTTATTTTAGACTAACACCAAACTTTTTGAAATGTTCCACATTACTCCCAAACTCTTAACAGCTATTAATTTTCTGGAAGGAATATTGACATATGCATGATACATGAAGGTATTGTCGTCACAATTAATATGAAGGTGCAATTTCACAATAGTTATAATGAGCTTCTAGTTTTAACAAAAATATGTGTGACAAACTTTGAAATTTTTGAGAAAAAAATTCCAAACTGATTGAAAGCAATGTGTACCCAACACACAAAATATTGAAATTGTTTTATAGTTTTAAAAGTTGCTCTTGCATTTCTATGGAAAGTGCATCTAATCCTAAGAAAAAGAAAAAAGAAAGATACTATGGAAACATGATTTTAGGACACGAGACATTGGAGACATCTCCGCGTGTAATTGGTGGAGACTTTGAGTAGATGTGTCAACTCAAGGTATTCACCAATGATTCGTGTTCCATGTCTTCCGCTCAATGTGTCCACCAATGCATGCAGTTACGTATTATATGTCGCAAAATCGTGTATAATGATTTTTCAATACAACGAGGATTATGCAAATTTCTTAAAATATAAAGAGTTAACTACACGTTTCCCCATGAATTTTACTCTATTTTTCACTTTGCCACTAGAACTTTCATTTTCGGAATTTAACCCTTTGAACTTTCTAAACGACTACAAGTGGCCCCTTAACGTTAACACCGTTAATTTTTAGACGAAAAAGTGGGTCATGTTATTTTTTTTCAAAATAATATTAAAGTTTTAAAAAATAAAAATTATAGAATAAATCATTAAAATATTTGAAAATTATAGAAAAACAGTTACATAATTTGAAAATTAGAGATAATATTTTAAAATTTTAAAGATAGTGAAAATAAATATAAATTACGAAAAAACATCTAAAAAACATTATTTTTTTCCATGAAATTTGGGAATAATAGACAAACCATTTCAAAATTTATAGAAAAACTTATAAAATGTCTGGAAAATAATAGGGAAATCATTTTTAAAGTATGAAATATATTGGAAAAAACTCTAAAAATCCAAAAATAATTGAAAACAATTAAAATTATGGTAAAACATTTAACTTACAAAAAATGTCATTTAAATTTATTAAAAAACAAGTAAAAACATTTTTAATCCTGGAAATAACTAAAAAATCAAAAAAAAAATACTAAAAAATTAATAATATTTTCGGGAAATATTAAAAATATTAAAATATATTCTGAAAATTACATAAAAGTAATTTAAAAAATTTGGAAATAAACAATTTATAAAAATTTGGAAATAAATTAAAAAATCAAACGATGCTTGAAAATCATCAAAATATATTCTGGAAATAGTAGAAAAAAAAAGATCTGGAAAATTCTAAGATTAAAAAAACAAGAAAAAAATTAGAATTTAAAAAAGATTAAAAAAGTCTCAAAAATAATTACTACCCCAGCCCCCAAAACGCAAAAACTAAAAAGAAAACAAAAACAAAAACAAAGGAAAGAACAAAGAAATAGCAAAAAATATAAAATAAGGAAAAAGACATATTAAAAACTTGAAAAAAAATGGGAAATAGTGAAAATTCAAAAAAATCCCCCGTAGAACCACAAAAATGCAAAAAATAGAAAAAACATGGAAAAACCAACGAAAATGAAAAAAAATCCATTTAAAAACTAAAAAAAAAAATAAAAAAATTGCAAATATGCAACCCCCTTCCCTAATCTAGAAAATTCTAAGATTAAAAAAACAAACAAAACTAGAATGAAAAAAAAGGGTTAAAATATTTGATGTATATAATTTATGATGTGCATGCATATAATTTATGATGTATTTATGTATATATATATATGTATACATTCATGTATCATGTATGTATGAAAGTTTTATGTATTTTATATATATATATATATATATTTGCAAGTAAAATTGACTATAAAATTATATACATACATGAATTGATAATATTTTTTAATACACATGTACTATATGCATATTTTATATTATTCCATAGATTCATAATACATATATAAAATTATATATAAGTATCATGTATCTATTGATAATATTACTTAACTTTATATTATTCCATATGTAATTTTGTGTACATGTACATATATATTTTTTATTTATAAGAATTACACACATATTAATGTATTATGTATGTATATTATATATTAAGGTATAAATGCATTAAAATATTAAGAATGAATAATTTTGAGTTGAAAAATAAAAAACAGAAGTTATATAGCACCATAAACCTGTTTTCTGAAAAACTTGATTATAACACATATATATTATAATTTTGCGTTTAAAAACAGGTTGCCAAATGCAAATTCTTATCAAAATTGTATTTAAATACAGGAAACAGAATTATAGTTGCAAACCAAACAGGCCCTCAATGATTTGATTGAGTTTGGGAAATGTCTTCAACAATAATGGAAAATATTTATGAGATGGTCGAGGCAAAACTAGAAGAACAATTACGAGGGAATGTTAAAACCCAAGTTAAATTGTTTCACCACATGGGATGATTACTTTGTCAAGGAGGTTGAGGGGGTTGCTCCTTCCTCTAAAGAAGAGACCATAGTGGAGAATGCGAGAGCACATGTATGCTGAAAAGATCCATAGGATTAGATTATCTTATTGTGTTCCACAATATATTTGATTCATAATCGAAGTTATCCCAGAAAGTCTCATGTTCAAGACTACAAAACCAAACATCTTCTTATTCATCCAAAAATCTACCTCATGCCCTCACCAATGAGATTGTCACTTTAGGATAAAGGTAAACGACTTAGAATGACTTATTTTTATTACCCTTGTTTTAACATAAATTTGTAAGGACAAATTTCCAATTGAGTCAATTTGTATGAATTGTCTTAATTCCAGATAAAATATTTTGAGTCATGGGCTAGGGTTAGTGTTTTCCTTTCAAGCATTTGATGTGCTTGGAAAATGACGTAGCAAAAAATTTTCAGAGATTATATCATTGTGTCGTGTTTCATTCTTGTTTCTGTCTTTATGTTCCGAGGATCTCTCAGAAGTGAATGCGTATATCTTATGATACTTGGATAATTTATTTTTGGGTGTTAGGATTTTTATACAATTATTTTTAAAATGATTTTATCCTTTTTATATTTTTGGAAGGAAAAATATTTTTTCGCGACTTCGTTAGAACGAACTTGGGAAGTTGTTCGAACTAGTATAGATATCTTATTTGATCTTGGTTCGAACAAAACTTCGAACTATGTTGGAATCTCATTGGATGTGTCGTTGGAACTATGTTCGAACGAGATGATATACGTCGTTCGAAGAGGTTCAATATCGTTCGAACAAGTATGTAAATATTTATTTTTTTCGAGATTTATTAAATGGTTTTTCATCCTTATATCATTTTTAACAAACCTCCTAAAAATAGGAGTGCGGAGCACCCATTTTTTTAAAAATATTTTTTCATTATTTTTAGAGTTCCAAAACTCTTTCAAAAAGCTCTCCAAAACCCTAGTTTCACTACACAAAAAAAACAAAATTTTTAACTTTTTTTTTGGCGAGCTATAAATAAACACGCACATGTTGTCACGATTGTTAGCCTTGACAAGGAAGTGACAGGCTTTGTCAAGATTATGTCACGGTCAAAGACCATGATAAAGTATAATTGTCACAGTTAAAAACCATAATACAACCGTGACATTCTGGTGGTACTTCCCCCCCCCCCCCCTAAAACCCCATTCCCCCCTAAAATAACTCATTTTTCACAACTCTCTTCCTTCAACTTGAAACCCTAAAATTTTCCCAACCAAAATCCTTCGTTTTTCTCCTCATTAAAGTTTGTTTTACTCATTTTATGATATACACATATGCTTTTCATATTTACATTATGTCTTGTGAATTGTCTTGAAAGTTATGTGTATATGTGATGTTTTGTAACCTTTTGTATGTATATATGATATTTGTGTATGTATATATGATTGTATAAGAATATTGAATTTTGTATGTTGAAATTTAACTCATTAGTATACCTATTTATTTGTGAAATGAAAATTAATGTTTAGACTTAGAGTGCGTTTGATTGGGAAAATGGAAAATATGCCGAAAATAGCTCATTTGGACGAGAAGCTGGAAAATGGTAGAAAAAGATATAAGTTTTTGGTCCTACTTTTTTTTATTCAACATAAATATTTGACATTTATTCCCACAATTTAGGTATTTTTATGATCCTGTGTGGTGTAATTAGACTGGATTTATCCCATATCCATTCTCATAACTCTTTCCAACAACTATTTCTTATTTTTTCTTGTGTGTTTTACAGGTATTTCGTGCAAGTGAAAGAGGGAGAGAAACCTGAAAAAATAAAGAAAAGAAGGAAAGGAAGTTCAAGGGCATTAAAGTAATTTTGCAGCCATAGTTCGGAGGCGGATCCTAAAGGAAAGTTAAAGAGCTTGAATCCAAGAGAACACTGGTAGAAACGTCATCTAAATCCGAGATACGGTGAATAAGTTACATGCAACCAAAGTCAAGAAGAGAATCTAGGGGAAAAAGAGTGAATTTTAAAAATTACAGGGTCAAACCGGTTCGTCCCTCATCGAACCGGTTCGGTTAGTAAGATGCAGGAATTCTAATTTTACCCTAGTTTTTATCTATTAATTTTTATGAGTTTAGGACTCTTCCAAAACGAATCCAATGAGTTGTAACTTAAGATTATACATACTTTACATTAGTTTTAACCTAGTTTTAGATAGAGAAGGAGGCAAGAAACATTGGAGAAAAATTTTCATAAAAAAATCATGTTCTTCATTGTTTGCACTCAAATTATTTAATATAAGTATTCTTATTTTTTGCTCTCAAGATTTATTATTTTTCTAGGTTATAATTATTGATTATCTTGCTGTAGAGATTCTGTATATATTTGTTTGCATTTTTTACATTCATATGAATCCATGCAACGTAAAATCCATGTTTAGTCATAGTTTCACCAAGTCCGGATAGTGTAGACACCACATTCTAGGAACCCCTCAGGTCTCTCCTTAGGTCCCTGGCACCTCCCCAATACACTATAAACCCTAGGTCATACTCATAGTACCGAACTATAGGCCATTGGGTGCTCCCGAGTCCCGTTTGACTCTGGTCAACTCCATCGTCAGAGAAAAATCTCAATGAATCTTCAAAGGACTCTAAATCCCCTTTCCAACTGTCCACCCCACGCGCGAAATGATATAATGGTTTGGACGAACGAACCATTTTACTACCAAAAATCGATCTAAAGGCCACCAGGCACTCTCGGGACCCGATTTGACAACAATCAACTTCACCATCAGAGAACAATCTTAATGAATCTTTAAAGGGCACTGAAACCCCTTCCAACGGTCCACTCTGTGCATGAAATGGCATAACGGTTAGAACGAATGATCCATTTCCCCCCCATAACTGATTCGGAGGTCACCGGGCGTTCCCGGGCTCCGTTTGACCAAAGTTAACTCTTCAACTCAAATGAGACTGAATTAATCTTAAAGGTAACTAAATACACTTTCCAACAGTATGCCCCCACGCGAATCAGCCTTATAGTACGGACGAATGATCTAGTTTACTCTGAAGGGTCAGCGGACGCTTTCAGGCCCCATTTGACCAAAGTCAACTCTCCAAACCGAGTGAAGATATTTGGAACATCGAAGTAACTCGCACAAACTTTCCAATGGTCCTCATACTGTGTGATTTGGACTTACGGTTCGGGCGAATGATCTATCGTTGTCCAACGATCTTCTGTCCAAAGGATAGACGGGCCCTTTCGAGCCCCGTTTGACCCAAAGTCTACTCCCGAACCCGGGATCAACCCAAGTATTCTTAAAGGTCTATTAATTACCTTTCTAATGGTATGCCCTGTGTGAAATTTGGACTTGTGGATTGTGTTTTACGACCATTGTTTTGAAATATCTGCACAAGACTACAAATTAGCAGGTCTATTTCCCTGCCTATCGGTAATGTGTATAGGTTCACCTGCCGATAGGAAAGAAAAGGCCAATACCGATTGGTAGTCTCCCTACCCTATATAAGGACAACATGAGCTCACTTCAAAAGGCACCTGAGAAACATCAACTTGAGTGATCTTAGCAAAAATTTTCTTAAGTCAACGAGGTTTCCTTATTTAAAACCTTTATCCACCTTTCATTCCCATCACTTTCACACCCAATTTAGCAAAAATCCTCTTACATTCTTCATTCACTTGCAAGGAAGATCATCACCAATCAAGATCAATATCCAAGTCTCTAAAGAAGGAACAAACATTCTTTACTCTCTCTTTAAATTTCTTTATTTTCACATTGGTTATATCAATTCTTAATTTTGATTTTAGTTTAGATCATATACATATTAATCTTCAATCCTTTATTAGTTATATTTCACATAATATATTTTCGATTAAAAAAACCAAAACAAGAAAAATAAGGTTACATTTATGTATTCCAACATGATTTTTCACCACATTTTCTCAAAATTCAAAACACATTTTTCTTACACATACATATAATAAAATTCATGTTTGAAATTATGGGATAATCCCCACCCTCATGCCGCATGCAAACTATGTGGACTTTCATGCCTTTATAAGCTACGTAGGCATTTCAGGCTAAAACTCGAAAATTGAGTCCTATTTTCATTATTTTCCTATTTTATCCATATATTATTCATATATATCATACTTGTGATTCCTACTTGCGTCTTATTCAACACATATTATCATTTCATCATAACGATCAATATCTCGATAATCTCACACATCATATTTTTAATTAATATTTTAGGAAGATTCCTATGGATGACCTCACTCCATCTTTTCCATGATGCGAGTCGAGAGATTCCAATCTCCTCTTATATATACACGCACACACACTTCATGGAGACTTTAAAGAAAATAGTAACATAAGCTCATGAGAGACCGAAAGGGCAGGATGAGTGCTTAACACCCCTTCATTCCGTAACTTTGCCTCCGAACCTCTGATCTAATTGGTTTTGCGAGAATCAGTTTTTCTTTGATGCCGCTCTCTAGAGGCGACGACATGTTCTTTTTCTTCTTTTGTGCAAAATAAGATGACAACTCTATCTCTTTACATCACCCCAAAATCGACAACGACCGAAGCACCCGTCGGAGCAGCAAGGGGAGCGAGACCTTTATCCTCCCTCTTTCCCCCGAAGTGAGGGGAAGGTAGATCTTGGGATGGCTACAGTGGCGACTTTGCTAGAGATTTACTTATGAGGACTAGAATCTATTTGCATGGGTGTTATTATTTTTAGCTTGTGTGCGTATGCACCTACTTGTATGTTCCATTTTCTCCTCTATTACTTCTTGTATATATCTACCTCATGTTTATATCACCTATCACTCACTTTTCACTTTACACACTTGTAAATACTCTCCATGTACACTTCAGACTACCTACACTTGCATATAAGTTCATTTATATCACATGTTGCACACACCACTTAGAATATCCATGCTCAGGTTTCACTTATATCCACTTATATTCTCACTTGTACACATCACATGCAACTTGTAGTTGATCCATGCTTATATTCACTACTACACACTCAATTATAGATATTCACACATCACTCATGTATCCATGCTTAGTGTAATCTTCACTTATAGATATTCACACTCTCTCTATAATATACTAATTAAGATTCATGCATTTTGCACACTACATCACCAAGAGCATGGCTATTGACAAAAAATTTATCCCGTACTGGGGGATCACTTTGTGATGGGCGCTGGTCTGGAAGGTCGTAGTTAGACTAAGAAATATTACTCTCACCTTCCATTGGTCGAGTACCTTTGACATATATCGAACGTTTTCCCCCGCATCGTACCACTTGACCGAACTCACGACACGAGGTATATAGCAGGGAACTCATTCACGTACGTCAAGTATATCGAATTGTCTCTCACGCGTACTATCCCCACGAGGTATATAGTGAGAAAATTCATGTACACTTAGGTATATCAAATGGCTTGTCCACACGTACCGATTGCCCTCAAAAGCAAGAAGTATATCGTGGAAGTCAAACCATGTTTTACATATTTTTTAAAACCAATTTTTCCCAGGCTCAGGTCCCATCCAGCCTTTCTTTTTGCATTTAGGTAACCTAATTCAAGTGAAAACATAATAATAATAATCATGCTAAGACTCTTCTCTCATTTTTCCTCCTTCCTTATCAAAAGCGTTAAAAACATTCCCCCCCTCTTTTATCGAGATAACAAAAACACTTTCCCCCTCCTTTGATCAAAATACCAAAAACATTTTTCATCCCCTTTTCCAAAAAAATATCAATTTTATTTTTCTTTTCTAAGAAAAGATTTTATGTTTTCCCTTTCAAAAATAATTTCGAATTATTTTCCTTCTCAGGTTGATCACATACCCAACCCTTAGACTGGCTCCCTATTGGCTTCGGTCTTCCGTCGAATTGTCCCAAAGCTTCGTCAGTTCTCCTGCTAAGTTATCTGAGTTCGGAATCCATCTTCACCAACTATCCATGCAGAACGCTGACCAAGTGCTGAATGTGCAACCTAATTTAATGACGATCATATTTCAACTTACTGCCATGATTAGAAACCTTCAAATCGAGGTTCATGAGATACAATGAAATCGGGTCCCTATTCTCGAAGAGCCCGAGGTATTATTACCTCACGCTATGGGTCCACCCGTACCTGAGCCTGTTTGGGTCTCGAAAGTATAACAACATGCCCCACATGCGCCTCTTATCAATAGGCCACCACCAGCCCAGATCCCCATGCCAAATCTGGCCTATCTAACGGCCTACCTGCCATTTCCTATCAATCCGAAGGAAGAAGAGTTAAACAAGGTCAAGGAGGACCTTAATCTATTAACCAAAAAGTTTGACCAAGTCCGAATCTCCGAAAACTACATGGATTACACCTATATGCCTCCCTACCCTAAAGCAAGGTTGCCGAAAAAATTCAAGATGCCTAACATTGAGAAGTTCAGGGGTAGCGACCTCCTAATTATTCATCTCCGAAGTTACCACCAATCCATGACTCTCCTAGGTAACTCCGAGGAAATAATGGCCAAGATGTTCCAACAAACTCTTTAATACAACGCTCTTCGTTGGTTCTTATCCCTCGAGGAATCCAGAATTTTCAGTTGGGAGGATGTTGCCCGTGAATTCATGCCACAGTACAAATACAACGAGGAGTTGGAGGTTACACCCAGTGATTTAGAATTTCTCAAGCACACCCCTGGAGAAACTGTCAACAATTTCATAGTAAGGTGGAGGGAGAAAGCAGCCACTATGACCAACCGGCCTTTCGAAGAGGAGTAAGTTAGTATTATGAAGAAAAACTTCTTACACCATGTACGAGCGACGTTGGGAGGACAGTATTACCCACATTTTCAAGCCCTCCGGAAAGTAGGAGTGGATATTGAGGAAAGTATTTCCAAGACAGAAGTTGAGCCAAAGAAAGTATTCAGATAGTTCACTCCAAAAAACTATGAGAAGCCTGCCATAGTCTCGACCTTTAACAATATCTCATAACCTGCTACCTCTTGGGCGTCCGAAAGCTGGGCTAAACAAGTCAGAAAAGAGTACACCGAGCTTCATGCTCCCCTCTCCAAAGTCTACCAAGCCCTATTGAGCCGAAATCTCATCAAGCTGTTAGACCCTCGTCCATTACCAAACCCACTTCTGAAAAATTTCAAACCCGAAGCCCGTTGTGATTTCCATCAAAATTTCGGCCATACCACTAATCAGTGCTTCAACCTTCAAAATGTAATCCAAGGTTTGATTGATAGGGGTGTCATCGCCCCACCACCCAATCCTAAACCCAACACCACTCACAATCCGTTCCCAAATCATGTAAATGTCATTTTCCTAATGATCCAGAATTTGACCCATCTACCCAGATTGTACCCAGTAAATCACCCATTATACCCGTATATTCACCCAAACCCCTGAAAGTTTGCCCATAGTTTCTCCTACACCCTACCTGTTTTGCCTACCAAACCACGTCTCCTCTTACAAGAACATGCATTGTCGTTCGTACTCATTCCGAAGGAAAAGATATGGAATTGCCAGCGATACTGAAGTAGCTCCTAAATTTTGGGCTAAAATTGCCCTAAAAATTACCATTGACATCAGAAGTTTAGTACACTATTCATGGAAGCCTGAAAGTGGGCTCGCGAGTCATATAATTGGGGGAGGGGGGTACCCATTGACGAAGTTAGTTTAGATGATACAGTTCAGATCATGGCAGGCTTATTTTGATAGATCGATGATATTTACAGTATGTTTGAGTTGTTTGATGCTTTGAAACTATAAGGTAAATTAGTCCCTTTAGTTATACATCTCCCCATTGAGTGGGAGGACCTATATGAAGAAGTTGTGGAAGTTGTGGAATGTATTGACTTCCTAGACGACATCGTTGCCATCAGGGGGGGGGGGGGGGGAGAGTTTGATAGTATCGATAAAGAACCAATCCAGGAAAGGGATAGCCCAATGATCAGGGTGTGTGGGATGATATCATTTGAATATCTTCTATAAGAGATCAAAAAAATGGACGAACAACCCAAGATAGTCAAAGAAACGGGGTTTCTATACTTCCCCTCTTTCGTGAACCATATGACAAAATATGGGAGGCACTACCAGAGTCCGAATCCTTAGTCAGCAGGGATAGATAAATAAAAAAGAGTAATAAAGAAACTCCCAATGCCAGAAATCACCATCGAGGAAAGCAAGATCATCGACCATATCATAAAAACTCATGCCAACATCACTTTGTGGGCACTCTTCATGTCTTCCCAACTACATCAGAACTCTTTGATAAAATTACTTACCAGACCCACATTCCTTCCTTCCACCACTTCGAAAGAGGTCATGAACTTGGTCGGGTCTCTAACATCTACAAAATTATTCTTCATTTTTGAAGAAGAAATCCCAAAGTTTAGTCCTAGTCATAACTATGCCCTTAACATCTATGTTGAGGTAATGGGGAAGATAGTTCTGCTTTCACTCGTCAACAATGGATCATCACTCAATGTTTGCCTGTTAAGAACCTTCAACTGCCTAGGTTTTAAAGTAAGCGACCTTGCTCCAACTTTCTCCGCAGTGTGTGCTTATGACAATACTCTTTGAGAGGTAATGGGATCCATAAAGCTTACAATAAGGGTTGTCCGTATAAAACCCATTACCGAGTTCCAAGTGATCGGCATACCTTCTTATTTCAATCTATTTATCGATCGATCGTGGCTTCACAACATCAAGGGGTATCTTTCACTCTCCATCAGAATCTAAAGTTCTTCGCCAAGGGATAGGTCATCACCATCACGGAGACGATGGTAATACTGATAATGCAAGCACCACTACTCCGGTACTAGAAACATAACATGGGGAAAATGACATGCTTTTTTCCAGCTTTCGAGTCGAACCACTTCCACTCCCAGTTGGGGATGACTTCAAAGACCATGTTTGTCTAGATCACAACCCTCACAACAATGTTAATGTGATATAGATGTTCAAGAATATGCACTTCATGCTCGGAGTGGGGCTGGGATGACGACAATAATGGATATTGGAACCCATGGTATTGAAGAAAGCCTTTCCTCCATGTGGCCTGGGTTATCAACCATCATCAGAGGAACTCAGAATGCTCCGCTAACCCCGATTGAAGAGAAGGTTAGAAAGTACCAAGATTATTTTGAGGGATTCCTTGAACGAAAGATTCACAAAAAAAGGTGAAGATTTCCCCTTTTGTGGCTTTCCCGAACCTTAGTACGATCATATGGACAAGAAGATGAATCTAGGGATGGGAATCTTCTTCCACAACAGCTACTTATGGGATGAAAGTTCCCAGCATCATGTACACCCAATCCTGGAGAAAGCTACATCTGTTATCGAGTTTTTCAAGGGAAGTGACTCCGAGGACTCATTCAATATGAAAACATTGAGGATGACTCTCTTCATGATCCACTAAAGTGCTACATCGTCGGACCCGTCCATCATGATCAAGTTCTCTGATGAACCCTTCCTTAACTGGAATGCTGTACTAGTTCCACCTGCTGAAGTGCAACCCAACCCAAACATTTATCCTGTCTCTTCCTCTTTTATTATTCCTCCCTTTTATGATAACAATGTAATCGAGACCTCCTTCGATGAGGTTATCAATGCTTCTTTTCTTGAGAATGAAATAAACGAAGATTTTGTGTATCTTGTTGTGCCTTACATTAATTATCTTTATTCTAATTAAACTCTTGATGATGATGATTTTGCAAATAATTTTTTTTAACTGATATTAATAAGGTTAATAACAAATTACATAACCACATTCGAATTAATGAGGATGAAACTGTTGTTATTGATCTTAACCAACTGAGCGAGATTAGGACAGGATCTAACCTTGATGTGCATGAGCGCGTGTAACTCGAAAAACTTGTGAAGGAATTTGTGGACATATTTGCATGGTCCTATGACGACAAGCCCGACACTGATTCTGAGATAGCTCATCATGAGATTCCAACTCTCTCGGAATGTAAACCTGCCAAATATAAACTGCGAAAGCTCCGCACCAAATGGTCGCTCAAGGTTAAAGAGGAGGTGATCAAGCAGTTGAACATAGGCTTCATCCGAGTGATCGAATATCCCACTTGGCTAGCTAACATTGTACCCGTACTAAAGTTAGGAGGAAAAGTTTGCATGTGCATTGACTATCGGGATTTGAACAAAGCATCTCTGAAAGATGATTACCCACTTCCCAATATTGGCATGATCGTGGACAATACGACTAGTCACGTTCTTAAGTTGTCTGTTGATGGGTTTGTCACATACAATCGGATCCAAATGCAACCTGATCATATAAAAAACTCGCATTCATCAACCCTTTGGGAACCTTCTATTACACAGTTGTGCTATTCGGTCTAAAAATGCAGGGGATACCTACCAAAGGGATTCCACAACCGTCTTGAATGATCTAATACACAAAGAGGTCGAGTACTGCATGGGTGATATGATCACCAAGTTTAAAACTTAGAAGGGTCATGTTCCCACTCATCGAAAGTTTTCAAGCGACTACGGTGATATTTGATGAGACTTAACCCCCAAAAATGTGTTTTTGGATTCACCAAAGGAAAGCTTTTAGGATTTATGGTTAGCGAGAAGGGGACTGAAGCATATCCAACCAAACTAAAAGGCATACTCAAAAATTTGCCACCCCAAATGGAGAAGGAAGTTTAGGGATTCTTGGGAAAATTACAGTATATCAACTAGTTCATCAGCCAGTTGAATTCTATTTGTGAACCCATCTTCAAAATCCTCTAAAAGGATTGAACCAAAGTTTGGAATGAATATCTTTAGGAAGCCTTTGAAAAAATAAAGCAATATCTTACTCGACCTCTGGTACTTATGCCATTGCAGTCTGGTCTCCCCCTACTCCTATACTTAACTGTAATAGACACCGCACTAGGGCTTTGATATACCAATACCTTGAAGCATCCCGCAAAGAGAAGGCCATCTACTACGCTCATCATAAATTAGACAGGTTCAAAGTTAACTACGCTGCCTTAGGGAAAGCATGTGTCTCCCTTGTCTGCGTCACTCAAAAATTATGACACTACATGCTCATTTTTCCCATTCGACTTGTATCCCAAATGGATCCTATTAAGTATCTGCTCGAGAAACCCACCTTGTCTAGCCGAATGGCCTGATAGTTGATGTTGCTAACTAAATTTGATATTGTGTATGTCACGCAAAAAGCTATGAAAGGAAGAGTCATCTCTGACTACCTTGCTAACTACCCTATGGAAGAAGCCGACATTTGGATCTCCAAATTCTCGAATGAAGATAACCTTTGCACCTCTCAGGAAGGCCTCTGGTGGAAAATGTTCTTTGATGGGACTCCGAACAAAAAAAGATACAACATTAGGATACTTCTGATCGCCCCTGATGACTCTCACACTGCCATTGCCATCAAGCTAGATTTTCCCTGCACCAACAACATGACCAAATACAAGGCATGCACCATAGGACTCAAAGTTTCTATCAAGAAAGGAATCGAATTCTTAGATGTCTATAGGGATTCTTCTCTCATCATCGGCCAGGTCCTTAAGAGATGGAAAGTCAAAGATAAAAAGCTTTTAACCTTCCACGCCCACTTAGAGGAGCTGGCCTCCCAGTTATGAGATATCACCTTCCACTACTTACCCTGAACAAGGAAGAACTTAGCCTATGCCCTTGCTACCTTAGCCTCTATGGTTGACATGCTCAACGGAATAACTATGGCCCTTTTCCTAATCCAATAATAAGCTAAACTAACCCACTACTACCACATTGAGCTCTTCATAGAAGAAGACTCCGATATGATCGAGTGCTGGTATTACGACATTTGATGCCTCCTTAAGCACGGTAGGTGCCCCCAAGATGACAATAAGAATGACTGAGTAACCCTCCACAAACTGGTTGGACTGTACATTATCTGCGATAAAGCATTATTAAAGAGAAAGTTCGATGGAACCCACTTACACTGCATCGCAGGGGTTGACATTGAAGAAATGATGCAGAAAATCCACAGGGGGGAATGCGAACCCTATATGAATGTCCATATGCTTACCAAGAAGATTATTCGATAGAGTTACTATTGGACTACGATGGTTCAGTATTGAATCGCTTATGTACGAAAATGCCTTAAACGCCAACAGTTTTCAAATCTCCATCACTTGCCTCCGTGAGAATTATACAATATGACCTTTCCCTAGTCGTTCTCCACACGGGGCATCGATATCATAGGGAAAGTTACACCTAAAGCCTCAAATGGGCATGATTTCATCTTGTTTGCCATTTATTACTTCACCAAATGGGTCGAATCCGAGTCATACGCAGTGCTGAATGCTAAAACGGTAGCCAAATTCATCCAAAAGAACATCATCTGTTGAAACGGGGTTCCACATGAGCTAGTGTTAGATAACGAGTTACATTTCGAGGTAGAAGTCATGAATTGGTTAATGAGTATGGGATTCAGAGACACAAATCTTCTCCCTATCGACCACAAACCAACGGTGTAGATGAAGCCACTTATAAGAACCTCAAAGAAATCATCAGCAAAATGATCAAGAGTTATCGAGATTGGGCTAATCAAATCCCTTACGCCCTCTAGGACTACGGTACTTCGAGCATCTACTAGGCCTACCCCTTACTCTATGGTATATGACATGGAAGCAGTCCTATCCTTCAAACTAGAAATACCTTCATTGCGTGTCATGCTTAAAAGAAGTCAATGAGGAAGACTGGCATTAGAGCCATTTCGATGAGTTTTCACTCTTAGATGAAAGGAGACTAAAGGCTCTATATCATATACAGGGACACCATCTTCGGATAGAGTGACCATTGATATAACCAAAGTGTGACCTCATCCTAGTACGAGGATCATTATCATCAACAACCAAGTTCTCAGGGACACTACCAGGGTCGTACCAAGACTCGTCCAGGCTAGGGTTGGCCTCGTCATCTATACCCTCGGCCAATTGATAAGCCTATACCTCAGGGGAGCCTTCCCATCAGCAAGGACACCTCTCATTCTCTACTTCAGCCGATGCCAGGAAATAATATGTATATCATGTCTTGGTCTAATGTCTTCATTCAAGACCACAATTGTCACTTGCCAGCACAAAGTCCCGCTCTACATCAGGAACCGTATACTCGGTCAGGCTGAGACCTCTACAGATGACAATTATAGTATGAGCAGTAAGGTTTTAAGATAGCATGCCCCACGTGGTCAAGTTTATTGTAACCGGACTATCCCCTCACGTGAGAGAATATTGCATCATAATTAGTTACACGTGTGAAGGACAAGTGCCAACTAGCTATTGGTAGGCTCTTCATGCACATGCTGATTACACGCTTGGGGGTACATTACACCCCCAAGGGACTATAAATACGCTTCATCTTATACATTGTAGGGGATGACATATTATAAACCCTACTAAAACTCTACCAAATTGACTATAAGAGAGAGAAAAGCTTGAGCACTTATATCCAGGGCCATTAGAGCCCAATTTAGTGGATTAAACACACTGCACAGTGGACGTGAGCCTTCCATAGGCTGAACCACTTAAATTCATATGTTCTTCCTCTTTGCCTCATCTCTCTCTCTCTCTCTCTACTGTTATATTGCTTTACTTCTTCTATTGTTGTACTGGTATGAGCTCATTCATCACTTTGATCTGCTGATACCAATTTTGGTATCATCAATCATTATAAGAGAGTTAAGTACTGTGGTGTTCGAGAAGTGGACTTAGCTCTTAAATAAATCACAGAACCTGTCTAGGACCCCAGAGGGAGATTCAAGCCAAACTGGAGTATCACCTACATCGTGAAGAATATCATGTCCAGTGGCGCCACTATGCTCACTGACCTTAACGGAGAAGAGATAGTGCATCCAATTAACCTGTACTGTCTCAAGAAATTATACCCATAGTCCAAAATCTCGACGCGCTATGACTCCTCTCATGTCCTTTCAATTTTAAAAAAACATTCTTCATTTCCCTCTACTCAGAACCATGTGGGGCCTGATCCTCTAAAAAAAAAATTCTTTTAAAATGAAACTCAGGAAATTTTCAAAACCCCCAGAGGTAAGTAGGAAGGTCACACGCTTTACATGGGAACGGTTCCCTTATTTTTCACAAAATGATTTTCTTTTCTTACCTCCGAGAACGATAATTCATTTTATTATTTACATAAACTAAAGGATTATGTATGCTTTAACGATTGGTATAGATGATTCAAATGTAAAACTCATAAAGAGGTAGAACGATATAACTAAAATCCTTTTTTATTCCATTATGGGAAAATTCAATACAATTACATTAAACATCAGCGTACGGAGTCAAAACAACTACCCCCTCCAACCAAACTACCCCTAAAAACAAACTAACGAAACCGTCCAGAAATTATTTCCAAAAACCAAAAACAACCAAACACATAACCATCATAAAAGATTCACAAATAAACACCAGCTTCATAAAAGACCCAATCCACAACTACTCGAAGACCCAACCCCATCATCATCTGCTCCTTGAGGGCCCCAAACTTTCTTTTCTTGGATGGTATGCCAAAGGCGTTCCATGGAATGATAAGACCGGACCAGCCTAGATAGAACCACTACGTCCCCTCCATAGTATCAAACATGACAGACCATCTCTGTCCAGTCTTCGCTGCCAAGATGTTATCCACTAATCTCTTCCACAACCATTTCATATAGTCTTCAAAAACATGCCAAACCTTGCTAACAGATTGAGAATGGCAAGTTGACAGTCGATGATTCTCCCACAGAGACCCTAATCACATACACAATCCGTCAGTCAAATCCTCTACAGGAAAGAAATACAAGGTATCGGAAGGCACAATTTGCTCCTATTTGCCTTGATGCAAGAGCTGTTAGGGGAAATATAATGAGGTCTTTCAGAGACTAACTAACCGAACATATTGATATTTCCCCAGTTCTAGAATGGGCTACAACTCAAAATCCACCAGGGCATCGACCAACGCAGACACCGATCTATGTTCTCCATAAACTAATTTACCCTGTTCTTTATGGATGAGCCAAAACTGATGAAATAACGAGTGAAGAAATTCGGCACAGCTGCCAAGGGATACTCAAAAGAAACTGCCACACAGAATCTCTCAGCCAACCTTATGAATAGCATAATCAGGATTCCTCTCAGAAAATGAGAGAGGCCTTCCCACCAACTAACTGGACCATTCGGGGTCTCTACCAGTATCACCATCATATGAATGCGATGCTATGAAATCCACACTATAATAATAGCCAATTGAGGGTCCACCATCAGGTCCCCTAACACCAACAAGATCCTCGAAGTTAGGTCCAAGGTAGCAACTCCTTCAAAACAAACATCATTACAGTCTGTTCAACACATCAGATTCAACACAATCCAATGAAGACAATAAGCCTCACTTTACAACCAAGCTTTCTATCCCCTAATTTATATGCCAACCAAGTCGCCAAGGCCTTCCTCTATTAAAAAAAATTCTAAAAAACTCATTTTTCCTTTTTTTTCTCAAAATAAATTCTTTCAAAAGGGAACCTCTTTTTCAACCAAGCCTTCGAGGCCATCTTCAACTCAATTATATTAAAAAAATTTCCAAAAAAACACAAATTCCCTCAAAGCAAAAACTCAGCAACAAATTAAAATTCATGTAAAGTACGCCACTAAATTAAGATAATCAAACCAAATATACATCATTTTTTACCTTTTTAAGTCTCTTTTCAGGAACAATGCCCCGACGTCAAGCATGCAACATGGTGAACGCCGAGCTCCCCCGATCAATGATGAATCTCTAAGAAATCTTGAAGGGAAAGAACCAGAATTGGATATCACCTCATGTTCACCCTAACCCTCTCTCTTAGGTAACAGTTGTACCTAAACTCACGCGCCACCAACCGCCGCATCTGCGCATGTTGACCCATCACCCTCGTATCTTGGGGAGCCATCTCCCAAGGTCACCAACATCCCCAATAGAGATTCAAAAATTCTACCCAATGCCTCCTGCACCGCCTCCGGCATCACCCTCCGCATATGATCCACTTGTATCTAAAAATCCTCGCAATTAATCCCTAATGACTGCTTCCACCCACCGATTGGCACCTGCTTATTCCCTTTCCCAAGGCAGCCTAATAAATCATGCCACTATCTATTAACAATTCCTGCCATCCTCCGATCGGTAGTACCCTTGAAATTTCGTACAAAAAATCCCCCAAATTGCTAAAAAATTCCAAAAATTTCCCAAAACATTTCGAAAATTGCCAAATAAATATTGGAACATTTCTTCACCAAGAAAACCATTTTTCAAGCTCCCAAATCCCCAGTCGGATTAATACCACATTTTATCCCCAGTTTAAACCTTAAAAATCAACTCACCCGCGTCCCAAAGCCCACTCAAGAGGAATCCCAAAACCTCATCCTTAACAAGAGTCAAATACTTCCCTAGCAGGGCTATATAGTAACCTGCACATTTCCCCAACAAGAATTCCCTAATGAAAATTTCTCCCATAAAAAAATGCAATTTCCCCAAGGAGAGTTAGATTCCCTAACATGATATCTCTCCCTAACGACGTCTCCAAAAAATACACTCCCTAGCGAAATCCCAAGTGCATCCAAAACCCGAAAGGTAAAAGCTCCCCAGAGTGCAAACCCCTCACATTTACAGTAAAAAGGTCCTCAGAATTGACCTCAACCCTCAGAATTGGTCGACTCCACTTAAGGTCCCCAGAATTGACATCGAAGCTCTAAATTGGTCACCTTCACTTAAAGTCTTCAGAATATATCTCGACCCTCAGAATTGGTCACCCTAATTAAAGTTCTTAGAATTAACATTGACCCTCAGAATTGGTCGCCCCAATTAAAAGGTCCTCAGAATTGGTCTCTCCCACATAAGGTCCTCAAATTTACCTCGACCCTCAGAATTGGTTGCCCCTACCTTAGGTCCTCAAAATTGGCCTCGACCTACCGAATTGGTCGTTACAACCTTAGGTCCGTAGAATTGACCTCGACCCTCAGAATTGGTCCCCCCTACGTAAGGTCCTCAGAATTGACCTTGACCCTCAGAATTGGTCGCCCAAATAAAAGGTCCTCAGAATTGACCTCGACCCTTAGAATTGGTCGCCCCTACCCTAGGTCCTTATAATTGGCATCGCCCCGCAGAATTGGTCACTACAACCTTAGGTTCATAGAATTAACCTCGACCCTCAGAATTGGTCTCCCCCACTTAAGGTCCTCATAATTGACCTCGACCCTCAGAATTGGTCGCCCCCAGTTAAGGTCCTCAGAATTGACCACCTCCCTTAGAATTGGTCTCCTTCACTTAAGGTCCTCAGAATTGACCTTGACCCTTAGAATTGGCCACCCTTACTTAAGGTCCTCAAAATTAGCCTCGACCCTCAGAATTGGTCACCTCCACTTAATGTCCTCATAATTGACATCGACCCTCGAAATTGGTCAGCTTCACTTAAGGTCCCCAGAATTGACCTTGATCTTTAGAATTGGTCGCCCGTGCTTAAGATCCTCAGAGTTGACCTCGATCCTTAGAATTGGCGGCCTCAATAAAAAGGTTCTCAAAATTAACCTCAACCCTTAGAATTGGTCACACTTAAGGTTCTCAGAATTGTCCTTGACCTTCATAATAGGTCACCCCAACTTTAGGTCCTTAGAATTAACCACGATTCTAAGAATTGGTTGCCTCAACTTTAGGTCATTAGAATTGAACTCGACCCTCAGAATTGGTTACCCTAACTTAAGGTCCTCAGAATTGACATCAACCCTCAGAATTGGTCTCCCCGACTTAAGGTCCTCAGAATTGACCTCAACCCTCAAAATTGGTCTCCATAACTTTAGGTCCTCAGAATTGATCTCGTCCCACAGAATTGACCATCCCCAGAATTACCTTATGTCCTTAGAGATGACCTCGACCCTTTGAAACAGTAATCCTCGTCCTTTTGGTCAACATAATTGACCTCTTTCCTAAAACATGATGAGGTGTCTATTCGACATCTTTCACATGTTCTAAGCTCACCCATCGAGGGGCTCTATAGACACCACATTCTATAACCCCCTAAGTATCTCCTAAGGTCCCTATCACCTCCTCGATACACTACGAACCCTAGGTCATACTCCAAGTACCAATCCAAAAGCCATCAGGCACTCCCAAGCCCCATTTAACTCTGATCACGCGATTTTAACTCACGCGATTTTAACTCCCCACTTGGATGGATGGTGAACTAAAATGGAGTAATTTTAACTCACGCGATTTAAGTGCCACTTTTTAAGCCGTCAACCTTGATGAGTTCTTCCACGTCATGACGTGCACAACGTTTAAGGAAGCATGGAGTATCCTCCAAATCACTCAAGAGGGTACTAACATTTTGAAAACCTTTTGGCTACATCATCTCACCACACAATTTGAGACCATTACTATGCCAAAGTCTGAGTCGTTTAATGAGTTTTATGCACCTTTATGGGACACGGTCAAGTCTAGTTTTAATTTAGGTGAGAGAATTCATGAGATGAGAGTCTTGAAAAAGTTTTTGAGATACCTTACGTCCCGGTTTATCCCTAAGGTTATTCTCCTTAATTTGTTAGGAAGTTTAGATACACTTAGGTTAGAAGAAATCATAGGAGACCTTCAAACTTATAAGATAGACATGTTCCACAAAACTAAAAAGAAAAAAGAAACATGGATTGATTTGAAGGCCCAGTGAAAATGAAAAAGGAAAACGTTTGTGATTCTGAGTCAAATTTTGATTTTGAACTTGACGATCATACTTTATTTGATAAAAATTTCAAAAAAATTCTCAAATTTAATAATAAAAATTCTTCAAAAGTAAATAAATTTTTTGAGAAAAAAAAAAATAGCAATGAGGAAAAGGATGTTTGTAATAAGGAAGAGGTGAGATATTATGAGTGTGAGGGCAAGGATCATAAAGCCTACAAGTGTGCCACTGGGCTAAAGAGAGATGTCATAGGCAAAGGTTCATACAAAACCACTCTTAGCAATAGTGGCATCGAGTCGGTGAATTTCGAGGACAAATCACCCGCATGAACCTAATTCATGTCCGTTTATGGAAAGTCATATTAGCACATCTAGTTTGTCCCATGCCTCCGAGGGCATTTCAAAATATGATAACCTCATTAATGTTTCTAACCATTCTGAAGAAAGTGAGGGAGATAATGAGATTTCGTGTGAGGGAAAAAATTTTCTTCAAAAGACGTACCCCGAACTTTACAAAGAGTCTTTAAGAACTAGAAATAAAATAAGAAGTTTTACTCTTAGGGTGTTTTGATTTATAAAAGGTGGTGATAACTTTAAGAGACAGTGAGACATCGATGAGTCAACTCAAAAAGTTAAAAGTTTCGTTGTGTGAGTAGTTGGCTTTGGTTGGTCGGGAAAAGACTAATATGATCAACACTATGGATAGTCTTATGAGAGATCTTCAAGCTTCATTGGAGACTCGTGAGAAACTTGAGAACAATGTATCCCAACTTGAGAAAGATCTTGAATGTTCCCGGTAGGTCAAGGTAACTTTATAGTACACATCTAAGAAGGTTGGAAAGATTCTCCTCGCTCCCACTCTAGGTTTTAACGAGAGGTAAGTAATAGGTTGTGACAGTGCATCCATTTCTAATGCCGCACCTGAGCCGGAACCTGCGTTTATGACTGATCCCTATTGCCCTCGTCTTAATCCACCTAGGAGATAAAAGCCACTAAGGATAATGTGTACTAGGAAATTTGATCAAGGTAGACCCAAGCGAGTTTATGTTTGTTCCCATTTCTAATAAAGAGGTCACCTTAGGGAGCTTTGTTTTAAGTTAGGGAGAGTTTCTCACACTCTTGTTCCTCGATATGCTCCCACATGAGTTCACTTATATTTTTTGGACGCACTCCCACACACAATCATAGAGATTTTGAGAGTCTTTAAGAGCAAGTAGAGTCATTGGTCAAAACTTTACAAAATTTGATGGAGATACTTCAATGGTTGCTTATGCTTGTTGAGAACACCTCTCGGGCCAATGATTAATTTTGGATACCTTACCTAGTATATGGTGATTTTCGAGATCATAATTAATATCCCTATTGCTAGATTATATTTCTATGCATTCTTATGTTTATTCATGTTTTTTCTTTCTGATATGTTTTGAAAAATCTAAAAAGATTTTTGATTTTTAGGAAGAAGTTTGAAAATTTCAAAAAACGTTTTATTTTTATAAAACCTTTGAAGAAGATAAAAAGATTTTTGTATTTTTGTTTTGCACCATATATGGATGTACATTCGAGATGTTCAAATCACCCCTACATTCTGTCCATTGATGTGACTTCTTCATGATGTTTTGAGACATGACTTCGTTTCTTTAGTGTGGTTAATAATGCGTGGATAACATTTTGTTGCCCATTGATGATTATTTTCTTCATGTTGGACTCCTTATCACCTTTATTGCTCACGTGCACGGACTATATTAGCAGTATGCTTACTTATCATATGTCGAATACATTGTTCTCATCTCAATTGTGCTTAGTAACGATCCAAATGTAATTGGAGATAAGTTCTGTTTGTAAGAACCATTGCTCAAATTTTGTTTCCTGAAAAAATTTGTTATATATTAAGCAATGGAAGTAGGCTACGAAAGAGGAAAATTCTCTTTGCGTTAAATGTCACCATTTGCAAAAACAAGCCTAAAAGATTAATGACACACAAAAATAGAAGTGCTAAGGCCAATTTTATTTCATTGGTGATTCGTTACATATGAGCATTGTTATAACTTTAAATTTTAGAGTGAATTCATATATATGTGAGATTTGGAGGGTCTTATAAGTAGAAAATAAATGGGTTTGAACAATGAACTCTCTTGAAAATAATTAAATAGTTTGGCATTATTGATTTGAGAAGCATTTAAATTCACGACATGTTGCATAATTCGAGTTAATTTCAATTAATTTCAACATTTTTACTTCTAAGGTTGAAATTGGGTTCTTTTTTTGGGGAGTATCTCATGACTTTGTGCACCTATGTTATGAATGCCTTTGTTAATTTTCCCATGAAGAATATTCACACAATTACATTCCACTTTCATGATTCGGATATTTTAGTGGTATTCCATTGTGCGTTGTATTTTTACCTTTTATATCTATTTTCTACACTTTGAAAAATTAAAAACTTTCAAAAATAGTTGGTATTCTTCTTTGAAATTACATTAGATGTGATTTAATGATTATATTTGCTATGATATCTTTTCTTCTTTGGGTGATGATAGGATTTCATTATTAGTTTCTTAATTTTGATCGATAGACCCAGTATACATCTATCACAAATGTAGCATTGTTGGGATAGATGTAGTCCGGAGGAGGTGGGAGTAACTTCAACACCAAGGAAATAATGGAGATGGTTGAGATTTTTAAGAGAAAATTCAGTGCCGAGAGAGGAGATAAGGGAATTCATGAGATGAGAATTATTAACCGTTAACAAGATTTTATCAACATAAATGAGAAAAAATATAATGTTGGGTACGTCTTTGTAGATAAAAAAAGAGGAGTTAGTTTTAGAACCAAAAAATTTTAGGGTGAGAAGATATTGTGTGAGACGGTGAAACCTAGCATGAGGTTCCTGCTTTAATCCATAAAGAGACCAATTAAGTTTGCATACAGAGTTGGGATAGGTGGGATCTTTAAAACCAGGGGGTTGTTCCATGAAAACATATTCTTTTAAAAACCCATGACAAAAAGCATTATTGACATTTAACTGAGATACATGTCAATTATGAGATATAGAAATGGAGAGAATGGTACGAATAATGGTAGCTTTTACAACGACTAAATGTTTCATTGAAGTAAAGGCCATATTCTCGGTGGAAACATTTTTCTACTAAACGTGCTTTGTATCTTTCAAGGGAAAAATTGTAACAAGGGTCCACGTGTTGTTTAGTATAAGTGCATTCATTTCAGCAGTCATGGCCTTGATACATTGTGGGTATTTATTTTAATAAGGAAAATAGGTGGGTTCTGTAATTTGGATAGTGGTGTGATGAAGTTGAGGATTTGTAGAAGTGTTTTGAATAGAGTGAGATAGGAGATGCATGGAGTGGGTGCGAGTTGGTGGGGTGGGGGAGAGAAGGGAAATATCTATTGACATATTTATTCTATTAGGATTTAATTTGGGCTGTTGGTGTGGTGTGGTATGGTTAGTAGGAGGGCAGTGTGGTGCATAAACATTAGTAGTATGGGGTGGTTGGCTTGGCAGTGATGATGGTGGTGGTGATGGAGGCATAAGTAAGGGTGTAGGAGCAGTGGTGTGTATTGGGTGTTGCGTGTTGGTGAAAGTAGGAGTAGGTTGAGGTGATATAGGCATGGATTGTAGAGGTTGGGGTTGTTCAGATGTTGTGTTTACATTAGAAAGTGATGGAGAGTTGTCTACATGACTTTCCCGTTTGTCATGCTAAACTAATATTATTCGGACTAGATGAAATCAACGGAAGTTGATGTTGAGGAAGAATGTTACTAAGAACTTGAGCTTGAGGATGACCTAGACGATTATGACAGCAAGTGGAGGATGATTTGACAAAATAATGAGCATGTGAACAAGAAGGCATTGTTGATGGAGTGAGTGCGTAGAGGATATTTTTACTCATGCCATGAAGTAGAGGTTTCTGAGTGCGCCAATCCTGAACAAAACAATAAGAAGGGTGAAATTCAATGTAAACGTTATTATCTTGTCTAAATTTTTGAATAGACAGAAGAGATTTGGAGATTATAGGAACATGTAAAATGTTATTTAGAACTAAAGTAGACGAGGGAGTGGAGAGAGACGAGTTACCAATATGAGAGATGGACCGCCCCTTACCATTTCCAATACGAAGACTGTTGGGTCCATTATATGCAGAGGGATGGTTAAGATGGGTAAGATCAGGTGTGACATGATGGGAAGCACCCGTATCAGGAAGCCAAGCCATTATAGGTAATGGAGGTGTGGGGAGTAGGTATGGTTGAAAATTCAGAGTGTGAGTGAAATGAGTAGTGGGAAGAGGGGATGAATTATTACTGGATCTATGAGGACATGCAGGAGCCGTGTGGTAGAAACCATTGCATAGTTGAAAACGGGGTAGGTAGTTAGGATAAAAATAGGAAGAACACCCCCTATCGCGACCATGACTACGACCACGACCATGATAGGAGCGACCACGGTTAGAGGGAGAGTGAGGATATCTGGAGTTGGGGTGGGGTGAGTGTGAGGGGTGGTGAGTGGTAATGTGGGCAGTGGGAGTATTAGTGTGAGGTTGGATAGTAAGTGAAGAGAACTGGTCATTGTCAAGAGTGAGTGAAGTTCAAAGAAGTTGATTGGGGTGGGGCGGGCGGGGAGGGTAGTGATTAAGTCTTTGGATTTGGAGCGTAGTCCCTAAAATATTTGAATATTAAATTCAGATTGGGTAAGAGGATGACAATCAACACTTAGTTCGTCGAAAGAGCTTTTTCTTTTGGGAGAAATGTAGATGTATAATCATCGGCTTGGTGAAGGTGGTTAAGATGGAGGTGAAGATTGAGGATGCGTATCTCCAATGGGGATGCAAGAGCAGCAGCAAGAGTTCTCCAGATTTGGTTAGATGTTTGTAATATGACTACAAGAGAAATAATTGATGTTGACATGGAGGATACAAGCATGATGATGATGAGCTTATTTTATTGTTTCCAAAGTATAGCAGCTGGTTCTATAGTGGAACATGGATACCTCCCGTCAAGAAAATGAAGAAGGTTTTGACCACTTAGAAAAAGGCTCAACTTGAGTTTTTAGTAGAGGTAATTTGTGTCATCAAGTCTGATATTGACATAGTGATGAGATGGGCCAATGTTGATAGTGGAGGGTGGAGAAGAAATATCACTATTTGTGTTGGAGGATGTGGTCATTATGGTAAATTAATAGGATATAAGAAGAAGGTGATTTTTTTTTTAGGATTACTACTCTGATACCATAAAAGGCATAAGCACAAGATTTTGTTTCGTTATTTTCTTCACACTTTAATAGCCCAGCTATGGTGGGAATATATACAGTACATGAGATATATCAGTTAGCTAGAATAAAGGAAAGTTTGAATTTTGAGTTTTGAACTACTGAAGCTGTTGTTGAATGTCCATGTGCTGCTATTATTTCGATTTGCTATTGATAAATGTAGACTGGGTCAATACCCCCCCCCCCCCCCCACAAGCTAATGGGGTTTTTGAAACAACCATAAACTTGTCTCTAAGAAATTCGAACTTGGCACTGGAGAGACCTTTGGTGAAGATATCGGCGATTTGATCTTGCATTTAGATGAATTGGATTTGTAGCTATTGTTTAGCAACTTGATCACAAAAAAAATGAAAATCAATTTTTACGTGTTTATTCCGAGCATGAAAGACTGGATTGACTGATAAATATGTAGCACCAATATTGTCACACCAAAGAATTGGAGGTTTATGCGGCGATAAACCAACTTCATGCAGAACTGACTTGAGCCAAAAGCATCCGGCAGTAGCGTCGGTGAGTGATTTGTATTCAGTTTCAGTAGAGGAGCGAGATACAATTTTGTGTTTGGGAGAGTTCCATGAGATGATATTAGAGCCTAAATAAATTGCAAAACCACCTGTACACTTACGATCATTAATGCATCCTGCCCAGTCAGAGTCGTTAAAAGCTTGTAGTTAAAGTGATGATGATTTGGTAAGTTGAAGTCCATAAGATGGTCTGGCATTGAGGTAGCGTAAAATGCGTTTAACTAGTGCGGACTGAGTTTTCGTAAGTTGGTGCATAAATTAACAAGCTTTATTGGCAGCAAATGAAATATCGGGCGAGTGAGTATCACATATTGACAAGCACCAACAACTTGTCGATAGGGTGTTGGATTTGTTAATGGCGTACCTTCATTTTTGGATAAAGAAAGAGTTTTGGAAATTGGTGTAAGGCCCTAAAACATGATTAGGAAGGTTAATTACATGATTAATTATAACTTAGGAGTTATAAGTTATAGATTGGTTATGTGTGTTAAACATGTTAATTATCACGTTTAGGGGATGCATGCTCATGTGATATATGTGTTGTTTACATTAGGTGTTAATTGAGCTTATGATCGGGGATACCATGTTTAGAACATATGATTAGTTATGTGATTAATGCATCATAAATTATGTTTTTAATGCATGATTATGTTTATAAAAGTAAATAAGGGTGTTGATACAAAATTGACAATGTTTGGTTGCCAAATGTGAAAGTTTTGAGATTTTCGATAAATTGCTACTTTCCTGTTCGAAGCCCAAATTAGGCGTATTAGTTTATGATTTTGGGAAAACATAAATTATGAAAGTTGTATATATATGAATTAATATTATAACAAAACAAACGGTGGGTTAAATGGAGGCTCGTACAAGAAGTTATAGCGAAAGTACGAAACAAGGGCAAATATGTCCATTCCTTAAGTGACAATTGTCTTATTAGCACACCATGTGCTATTTTTTGATTGGTTAGAGGGTGGGTGGTGGTTTGGCCGACTTAAACTTCATAAAAAATCCCCTTTGTTCAGAAAATTCAGCCATGAACAAGAGTTTTGCCTAAAGAGAGAGAAAGAGAAGAAAGTTAAGGAAGAAATCTTTGAAATTTTTTCTATAAATCAAGGAATCCACGTAAGGTAATTACATCTTTATCAAAGTTAGTCACATGGATGAGTTCTATACTTATCATGTTTTTATTTTCGATTTGGATATATATTTTAATGATACCCATATTGCTGAATTGTGTTGGAACAAGGATGGGTTAAGAACAAAAGTTAGAACTGGAGCTAGGATCGTAAATGCATACTTTAAAGTCCTAAATTTACATCAACTTTTCGTAAAGCATTTTGATTTAGAAAATTCATTATTATGATGTATATTTCTGCTAAAACATGTTTATTATATGTTTCCATGAATTATACTCAAGGTCAAGGTTATGTATGCTTAAAAATGTTAAGTTATGCCTTAATGTTGTATTTTGACCTAGTTATGATAAAAATGGTATAAATCATCGAATACATATTGGAATTGAGTGATTCTAGTTGGAGAGTAAAATATACTCATACATGTATAACATATCCGAAAATTATATAAAAATATTAAGGAATGAACCCTTGGTGATAGTTTGAAATCTTGGTTTAAAATCTGCCCTAAAGGAGCAAGAATGCATACCAGGTGTTTGATGTTTTGCTCGACATAGAAAATGAGCCCTAAAAATTATGAAACATTAAATTTGTATTATTCAATGTGTTTACTGATATTGGGTGGAATATCATGGAAATTTATGTTGTACAAAAATTATGAGAATCTCATGAAGTTGAAGTTGTGTTGTTGTTTTTCTTGAGAAATGATTTGGAAAAGGCTGTAATAAAATGGGCATAACTTTGTCTAGCAAATTCGTAATTAAATTCTGTAAATTGTGTTAGAACCCTAATTAATTGGGTGTTATAGAAATGTGAAGTTCCATATTTAATTCCTCCTTAGTTATTTCTTATTGACCAAATGATGTGTTGTATTACTGGGTTTGATGTTAATCGGTGTATTCAAATACTAATGACATTGACTTGTTAGGTGGGGAAGCAGCTAATACTACCATACCAAGGAAGTAGTTGGTATTAATATTAGCACTAAATCCAAGGTGATTGACCTTCCTTATGAAATATAAATGCTTATAATTTCATATTGAAATGTGTAGTTAAACACATGTGTTAAAATGTTTATGGGAGTGATGTTGTATTTATGAAACATATGCATATGATTAAAAATGTTAAGAGATGTTATATAATGATATGGACTAGTGAGTCCTTTATCTAATGTTAAGGACTGTGGTGGGTCCTACGGGATGTGGTGGTCCTGTTAATCCAACTTAAAGGTTTGTGTACTCGGGCCTAATAAAGGGATGTGGTGGTCCCTAATAACTGTGGTGGGTTAATTGGACTGTGGCGGGTCCAGGCTTGCGAGAGTTTCACAATTCCTATTGGGTTATAGCATTAGAACAAAATAAAAAATGTTTATTCAAATTGGTTATATGTGTGGTGTGTGGTCATTTACTAAGACTTTATAGCTTACACTCGTGTAATGTTTTGTTTCAGGTATGCTTATAATTTGGAGTTCACTGCCAAGTTAGAACCTTAAAACGAGGGAGTGACGGATATTTAGTATGGTTTGAATATCAGGATTTCTTTTGTGTAATTATTAAACTACGGATCTTGGTTATGTAAAGTTATGTAGTACTTATTAGTTATAAGTAAAGGCAGATATGTTTTCATCTACTCATACCTTTGGAAAAAAAAAATCTTATGCTATTTTTACTTAGAGATTTAAATTAAAGCTTTGTTTAAGCCAGTTTATCTCTAATTAAAAGGATGAGTTTAACAAAACTAAGTCGGGGCGCGACAACTTGGTATCATAACGTGGTTATTTGGTTCTGGATAGGGTGTGAGGGTCTAGATTGGCAGTGGACACTAGAAAGTGAGTTTGTTATGCACCTGGATTTTGACTAACAATGTTAATATTAAACTTCTGCTATTATATTTTGTTTAAGTTAATTATATTGCAGTGAGTGATGGATCCACACGAGCCGCATGATAGAGCAGAGGGTGAGGCATCCTATGTTCCTAATAGTTAACAGGGACATAGACCTATTGAAGTGGATGAACCAGAGGTGCAACAACAACCTGTTGATGATGTGGGAAGAATATTACATGCTGTGGCACAACTTATGGAATAAGCAAGAGGTTGGGAACATGTTGGGGATAGGGAAAAATTACATGAGAGGTTCATGAAGTTAAATCCTCCAGCATTTACTTGGACTACGGATCCTTTAATGGCAGAGGGGTGGATTCGAAAAATGGAAACAATATTCAAGGTGATGGAAGTACGAGATGAACAAAAGGTTTTGTTAGTAACCTTTAGATTGGAGAATGATGCAAAGTTATGGCGGGATGCTACAGAGAGTTACTTACTATGATTGGGGGAGTAGTGCCAGAAAATCCTCCACCAATTACATGGGAGAGGTTTGTGAAGGTATTCTTTGAAAAATATTTCCCAAGGCTTTATAGGAAAGAGAAAGAGGAAGAATTTATCACGTTGAAACAGGGGAACCGAACAGTGGCAGAGTATGAAGATTTATTTATATCCTTATCTAGATTTGCACCTGACTTGGTGAGGACGGAAGAAAGTAAATGTGATCGGTTTCAAACCGGGCTGAGTGTAGAGATAAAAAGCATAGTTGCTAATATGAAGATCATAGATTATGTGGACTTGGTCGATAGGGCCATGGTGTCAGAAAAGTCAATGAAAGAAATGCAAGCTGAACACTCGAAGAAAGCTAGACACGATGTTATAAGATCATATGGATGGGAGACGGGAACCTAAACTCAGAGTGTAGCACGAGGAGTACCTAAGGGACAAGAATTTAAAAATAATAGAAGTGCACGTGGAAGATTTCAAGCTCGAGGTGGAAGGACTGGGATGAATCGGTCAGAAAATGCATCTGTGTTGGTGCCGAGGGCCATGTTTTATTATAGATGTGGTGGTCAAGGGCACATATCTCGAGAGTGTACAATAGCTGAGATGACACCTTTATGTTTCCATTGTCATAAACGGGGGCACTTACGCAAGAATTGTCCAGCGATGGGAGCTACAACGTCAGTTGGGAGTGTGGCAGTAGGAGGTAGGAGTTCTACACAGAATGTACCCAGGGGAGGTAGAGGAGGTATATCGCAAAGTCAAGGCCAAGGCAGAGTGTTTGCACTGATGCAACAAGATGCACAAGCTATGCCTAACGTAGTGACAAGTACACTTCCTATTGGTGATAAAGATTCTTATGTGTTGATAGATCTTGGTTCTACACATTCTTTTGTGTCTTTGCTTTTTCTGTTGCATCTTAATAAACCATTATCATCATTAGATTCTGGTTTAGCTATTGTTACTCCAGTGGGGGGTTGGTTTTTATTGAGAGGGTATATAGGGAGTGTGTGGTGCGAGTGGGTGAAAAAGAATTACTAGTTGGCTTATTACCTCTCGATATGCGTGACTTTGATGTAATACTGGGTATGGATTGGTTAGCCTCATATCATGTATGTTTGGATTGCTTTAAAAAGGAGGTAGTGTTTCGATTACCGGGTGAACCTGAATTTAAATTTATTGGGGAACGAAATGTCACTCCAACAAGTTTGATCTCTGCTACAAAATGTTATGAACTGCTAAGGAAAGGATGTGAGGGTTATCTTGCTCATGTGGTGGACACACGACAAGAGGCTGGAAAACTATCAGATATACCAGTAGTTAATGAGTTTGAAGATATCTTCCCAGAAGAACTCCCAGGGTTAGTACCAGATCGTGAGGTGGAATTTTCGATTGAGTTGATACCAGGAACTGCACCAATATCTATTGCACCATATCGTATGGCACCTGCAGAATTAAAAGAGCTAAAGATACAGTTGCAAGATTTGTTAGATCGTGGTTTTATAAGGCCTAGTGTATCACTGTGGGGAGCCCCAGTATTGTTTGTGAAGAAGAAAGATGGAACCATGAGGCTATGCATCTATTATCGTCAATTAAATAAGGTGACTATCCGTAACAAATACCCACTACCCCGCATTGATGACTTGTTCGATCAGTTGCAAGGAGCCAAAGTGTTTTCCAAGATCGATCTCAGATCCGGATATCATCAATTGAAAGTAAGAGATTGTGACATTTCTAAAACTGCTTTTCGTTCTAGGTATGGACATTATAAATTTCGTATCATACCATTTGGGTTAACAAATGCACCGACCGTATTTATGGATTTGATGAACCGTATATTTCACCCATACGTGGATTCTTTTGTCATTATCGTTATTGATGATATTTTGATATATTCTCGTAGTAGGGATGAGCACGAACACCACCCGCGTATTATTTTACAGACCTTGCGAGAGAAGCAGTTGTATGCTAAATTTTCTAAATGTGAATTTTGGCTAGACAGGGTAGTATTTTGGGGGCATGTTATTTCTGCTGATGGTATTTGTGTTGATCCCAAGAAGGTTGAAGCAGTAATGAATTGGGAAAGACCAACTAGTGTGACATAGGTGCGTAGCTTTTTGGGATTGGCGGGCTATTACAGGAGGTTTATACCGGGGTTTTCTTCTATTGCATTGCCATTAACTAAGCTTGCCAGAAAGGAGAACAAGTTTGTGTGGAGTGGTGATTGTGATAAAATCTTTGAAAATTTAAAGGGTAAGTTGACATCAGCTCCAGTATTGACTATCCCAACGGGTACAGAAGGTTTAGTTATTTATAGTGATGCCTCGTATCAAGGACTCGGTTGTGTGTTAATGCAGCATGGAAAGGTAATTGCTTTTGCTTCTCGACAGTTAAAGATACATGAACGAAACTACCCTACACGCGATCTTGAGTTGGCTGCAGTAGTTTTTGTATTAAAAATCTGGAGACACTACTTATATGGTGTTAGTTGTGAAATTTTTACTGACCATCAAAGCTTAAAATACTTGTTTACACAAAAAGACTTGAACTTGAGGCAAAGAAGGTGGATGGAACTTATAAAAGATTATGATTGCACAATACATCACCATCCAGGTAAAGCTAATGTTGTTGCTGATGCTTTGAGTAGAAAATCTCTAGGCATAGTATCTTGTATTTATTGTATTCGAGTTGACGTGCTGAGAGAGTTAGCTTTAATGGGGGTGGAATTAACTTTGAATGAGTCTTATGGAATAGTGGCACATTTAAATGTTAGACCCACGTTGATAGACTGGATAAAACAAGCACAAGGAGGAGATACAAAACTGGATAAAGTTAGAGATAATATGAAAAAGGGTAAAGCAAATTAATTTTCTATTCGGGATGATGACATTGTTATGTACGGAAACCGTTTGTGTGTACCTAATGTGCCTGATTTAAGAAGAACAATTTTAGAGGAAGCCCACTATTCTTTATATGCTATGCATCCAGGGAGAACGAAACTGTATAGAGATTTGAAACAATGTTATTGGTGGCCGGGAATGAAACACGACATTGTAGATTTTGTTGCTAGATGTCTAGTTTGCCAACAGGTGAAGGTGGAGCATCAGAAGCGAAGTGGTTTACTACAGCCCTTACCTATTCCTGAGTGGAAATGGGAGCATGTTACTACAGATTTTGTTATAGGTTTACCAAAATCATCACGAGGGTTTGATTCTATTTGGATTGTCGTTGATAGGTTGACTAAGTCTGCACATTTTCTTCTTGTTAAAATTACTTACTCCATGGATAGATATGCCAAATTATATGTGGATGAGATTATCAGATTGCATGGTGCACCTGTTTCTATTATTTCTGATCGAGATCCTAAGTTTACTTCTCACTTTTGGCCTAGTTTACAACAAGCTTTGGGGACTAAATTGAAATTTAGTACAGCTTTTCATCCTCAAACTGATGGGCAGTCAGAAAGAACGATCCAAACACTTGAAGACATGTTACGAATCTGTGTGTTGGAGTTCAAGGGGAGTTGGGATGAACACTTGCCACTAATAGAGTTTGCTTATAATAATAGCTATCATTCGAGTATTAATATGGCTCCTTATGAAGCTTTGTATGGGAGAAAATGCAGAACTCCAGTGTGTTGGACTGAAGTAGGAGAACAAAAACTTCTTGGGCCAGAAATTGTACAACAGAATACTGAAAACATCAATGTTATCCATAATCACTTAAAGGTGGCGCAAAGTAGATAGAAAATTTATGCAGACAACCGAAGGAAAGAATTGAAATTTGAGGAAGGTGATCGAGTATTCCTACGTGTTTCTCCTTGGAGAGGGGTTATGAGATTCGGGAATAAGGGAAAGTTAAGTCCCAGGTACATTGGCCCTTATGAGATAGTGAAACGGGTTGGAGCTGTAGCTTATAAATTGGCGTTACCACCAGAATTGTCCCGGATACACGATGTTTTTCATATATCCATGTTACGTAAGTATGTGCCCGATCCTTCACATGTGTTTATCTCACAACCGATAGAGCTTCAAGATGACTTAACCTATGTGGAGGAACCAATTTCTATTGTAGATCGAAAGGAGCAAGTGTTACGTAGTAAAACCATTTCACTAGTTAAAGTGATATGAGAAATCGTAATGTGGAGTATGGAACTTGGGAAGGGGAGGATAACATGGAGAAGCAATATCCTCATCTATTTGGTAAGTTTCTTATGCGTTAAATTTCGAGGACGAAATTTTTATAAGAGGGGTAGAATTGTAAGGCCCTAAAACATGATTAGGAAGGTTAATTACATGATTAATTATAACTTAGGAGTTATAAGTTATATATTGGTTATGTGTGTTAAACATGTTAATTATCATGTTTAGGGGATGCATGCTCATGTGATATATGTGTTGTTTACATTAGGTGTTAATTGAGCTTATGATCGGGGATACCATGTTTAGAACATATGATTAGTTATGCGATTAATGCATCATAAATTATGTTTTTAATGCATGATTATGTTTATAAAAGTAAATAAGGGTGTTGATACGAAATTGGCAATGTTTGGTTGCCAAATGTGAAAGTTTTGAGATTTTCGATAAATTGCTACTTTCCTGTTCGAAGCCCAAATTAGGCGTATTAGTTTATGATTTTGGGAAAACATAAATTATGAAAGTTGTAGATATATGATTTAATATTATAACACAATAAACGGTGGGTTAAACGGAGGCTCGTACAAGAAGTTATAGCGAAAGTACGAAACAAGGGCAAATATGTCCATTCCTTAAGTGACAATTGTCTTATTAGCACACCATGTGATATTTTTTGATTGGTTAGAGGGTGGGTGATGGTTTGGCCGACTTAAACTTCATAAAACACCCCCTTTGTTCAGAAAATGCAGCCATGAACAAGAGTTTTGCCTAAAGAGAGAGAAAGAGAAGAAAGTTAAGGAAGAAATCTTTGAAAATTTTTCAATAAATCAAGGAATCCTCGTAAGGTAATTACATCTTTATTAAAGTTGGTCACATGGATGAGTTCTATACTTATCATGTTTTTATTTTTTATTTGGATATATATTTTAATGATACCCATATTTCTGAATTGTGTTGGAACAAGGATGGGTTAAGAACATAAGTTAGAACTGGAGCTAGGATCGTAAATGCATACTTTAAAGTCCTAAATTTACATCATCTTTTCGTAAAGCAACTTGATTTAGAAAATTCATGATTATGATGCATATTTCTGCTAAAACATGTGTATTATATGTTTTCATGAACTATACTCAAGGTCAAGGTTATGTATGCTTAAAAATGTTAAGTTATGCCTTAATGTTGTATTTTGACCTAGTTATGCTAAAAATGGTATAAATCATGGAATACTTATTGGAATTGAGTGATTCAAGTTGGAGAGTAAAATATACTCATACATGTATAACATATCCGAAAATTATATAAAAATACCAAGGAATGAACCCTTGGTGATAGTTTGAAGTCTTGGTTTAAAATCTGGCCTAAAGGAGCAAGAATGCATACCAGGTGTTTGACGTTTTGCTCGACATAGAAAATGATCCCTAAAAATTATGAAACATTAAATTTGTATTATTCAATGTGTTTACTGATATTGGGTGGAATATCATGGAAATTTATGTTGTACAAAAATTATGAGAATTTCATGAAGTTGAAGTTGTGTTGTTGTTTTTCTTGAGAAATGATTTGGAAAAGGCTGTAATAAAATGGGCATAACTTTGTCTAGCAAATTCGTAATTAAATTCTGTAAATTGTGTTAGAACCCTAATTAATTGGGTGTTATAGAAATGTGAAGTGCCATATTTAATTCCTCCTTAGTTATTTCTTATTGACCAAATGATGTGATGTATTACTGGGTTTGATGTTAATCGGTGTATTCAAATACTAACGACGTTGACTTGTTATGTGGGGAAGCAGCTAATACTACCATACCAAGGAAGTAGTTGGTATTAATCTTAGAACTAAATGCAAAGTGAGTGACCTTCCTTATGAAATATAAATACTTATAATTTCATATGGAAATGTGTAGTTAAACACATGTGTTAAAATGTTTATGGGAGTGATGTTGTATTTATGAAACATATGCATATGATTAAAAATGTTAAGAGATGTTATATAATGATATGGACTAGTGAGTCCTTTATCTAATGTTAAGGAATGTGGTGGGTCCTACGGGATGTGGTGGTCCTGTTAATCCAACTTAAAGGTTTGTGTACTCGGGCCTAATAAAGGGATGTGGTGGTCCCTAATAACTGTGGTGAGTTAATTGGACTGTGGCGGGTCCAGGCTTGCAAGAGTTTCACAATTCCTGTTGGGTTATAACATTAGAATAAAATAAAAAATGGTTATTCAAATTGATTATATGTGTGGTATGTGGTCATTGACTAAGCCTTTATAGCTTACACTCTTGTAATGTTTTGTTTCAGGTATGCTTATAATTTGGAGTTTACTGCCGAGTTAGGACCTTAAAACGGGGGAGTGACGGATATTTAATATGGTTTGAATATTAGGATTTCTTTTGTGTAATTATTAAACTAAGGATCTTGGTTATGTAAAGTTATGTAGTACTTATTAGTTATAAGTAAAGGAAGTTATGTTTTCATCTACACATAACTTTGGAAAAAAAAAAATTCTTATGCTATTTTTCCTTAGAGATTTAAATTAAAGCAATGTTTAAGCCAGTTTATCTCTAATTAAAAGGATGAGTTTAACAAAATTAAGCCGGGGCGCGACAATTGGTGTTTTGATGGGCTTGGAGTTGGACATTCCATAGTGATGGATTAGATAAAAAATGTAGATTTCTTGGGATATATGTAGTCCGAAGGAGGTGGGTGTAACTTCAACACCAAGGAAATAATGGAGATGTACGAGGTTTTTAAGAGAAAATTCAGTGCCGAGAGAGGAGATGAGGGAATTAATTAGATGAGAATTATTACCAGTTAACAAGATGTCATCAACATAAATGAGAAGAAATATAATGTTGGGTCCATCTTTGTAGATAAAAAAGAAGAGTCAATTTTAGAACAATTTTTTTTTTGGGTTAGAAGATAGTGTATGAGACGGTGAAACTAAGCACAAGGTGCCTATTTTAAGCCATAAAGAGATCGATTAATTTTCCATACAGAGTTGTGATAGGTGGGATCTTTAAAACCAACGGTTTTTTCCATGAAAACATCTTCTTTTAAAAAACCATGAAGAAAAGCATTATTGACATCTAATTGAAATATAGGCCAATTATGAGATACGAAAGTGGAGAGAATGGTGCGAATAGTGGTAACTTTTACAACGGGACTAAATGTTTCATTGAAGTAAAGACCATATTATTGGTGGAAACTTTTTGCTACTAAACGTGATTTGTATCTTTCAAGGGAGACATCAGATTTCCATTTAATACGATAGACCCATTTGCAGCCGATAATATTCAGGGTGGGAGAGATTGGAACAAGGTTTCACATGTTGTTTAATATAAGTTCATTAATTTCAACAGTCATGGCCTTACGTCACAGTGGGTCTTTTTTTGCAGAAATAAAACAGGTGGGTTCGGGATTTGGACAGTGGTGAGATGAAGTTGAGGATTTGTAGAAGTGTTTGGAGTAGAGTGAGAGCGAAGATGCATGGAGTGACTGTGGGTTAGTGGGGTGGGGGAGAGAGGGCCAATATCTATTGACATATTTATTCCATTAGGATTTGAGTAGGGCTATTAGTATGGTGTGTCATGGTTAGTAGGAGGGAATCGTGGTGCATAAGTTGTAGTAGTACAGGGTGGTTGGCTGGGCAATGACGATGGTGGTGGTGATGGAGGCATAAGTAAGGGGGTAGGAGCAGTGGTGTGTACTGGGTGTTACATGTTGGTGAAATTAGGAGTTGTTTGAGGTTGTATAGGTGTGTATTATAGAGGTTGGGGTTGTTCAGATGTTGTGTTTATATTAGAGAATGATGGAGAGTTGTCTACATGACTTGCCCATTTGTCACGCTACACAAATATTATTCGGATTAGATGAAATTAATGGAAGTTGATGTTAAGGAAGAATGTTACTAAGACCTTGAGCCTGAGGATGACCTAGGCGATTGTGCCAGCAGTGGTGGATGCTTTGACAATGATCATGTGGAGAAGAAGGCACTGTTGATGGAGTGAGTGGGTAGAGGCCATTTTTACTCGTGTCGTGAAGTAGAGGTTTTCGAGTGCAACAATCCTTAATAACACAATAAGAAGGGTGTAATTCAAAGTAAACATTATTATCTCATGTAAATTTTTAAACAGATAGAAGAGATTTAGAGATTGTAGGAACATGTAAAATGTTATTTAGAACTAAAGTAGAGGAGGGAGTGGAGAGAGACGAGTTACTAATATGAGAGATGGTCAGCCCCTTACCATTTCCAAAATCAAGTATATCGGGTCCATGATATGTAGAGGGATGGTTAGGATGGGTAAGATCACGTGTGACATAATGAGTAGCACGGGTATCAGGAAGCCAAGCCGTTATAGGTAAAGGAGGTTTATGAAGTAGGCCTGGTTGAGAATTAGGAGTCTAAATGAAATGAGCAGTGGGTATAGGAAATTCATTATTATTGAATCTGTGAGGACAGGCTGGAGTCGTGTGGTAGAAACCATCGCATAGTTGACAACGGGGTTGGTAGTTGGGGAAAAAGAGGAAGAACGACCCCTACCGCAACCACGACCACGATAGGAGCGACCATGGTTGGAGGGATAGTGAGGATATCAGAAGTTGGGTTGGGGTGGTTGTGAGGGGGTGGTGAGTGGTAATGTGGGCAGTGGGAGTATTAGTTTGAGGTTGGATATTAAGTGAAGCGAATTTGTCATTGTTGATAAATTCGTGACTGAGCAAGAGTGAGTGAAGTTCAGAGAAAGTGATGGGGGTGCGACGGGCGATGAGGGTAGTGATTAAGTCTTTGAATTGAGAGCGTAGTCCCTTAAATATGTGAATATTAAATTCATATTGGGTAAGAGGGTGGCCAATATCACTTAGTTCGTCGGACATAGATTTTACTTTTTGGAGAAATGTAGATGTAGAATCACTGCCTTGGTGAAGGGGGTGAAAATGGAGGTAAAGATTGATGATGCGTGTCTCCGATGGGGATGCAAGAGCAGTAGCAAGAGTTGTCCAGATTTGGTTAGACATTTGTAATCTGACTACGAGCGAAGTCATTGATGTTGACATGGAGGAGACAAGCATGCTGGTGATGGGCTTATCTTATTGTTTCCAAAGTCTAGCAGTTGTTTCTATAGTGGGACACGGATAACTCCCGTCAATAAAATGACGAAGGTTTTGACCACTTAGAAAAGGCTCAACTTGAGTTTTCCAGTAAAGGTAATTGGTGTCATCAAGTCTAATATTGACATAGTGATGAGATGGTCCAATGTTAAAAGTGGAGGGTGACAAGAAATATCACTACTTGTGTTGGAGGATGTGGTCATTGTGGTGAATTAATAGGATAAAAGAAGAAGGATAATTTTTTTACGGATTACTGCTCTGATTCCATAACAAGCATAATCATGAGGTTTTGTTTCTTTATTTTCTTCACACTTTAATAACCCAGCTATGCTGGGAATATATACAGTATATGAGATATATCAGTTAGCTATAATAAAGGAAAGTTTGAATATTGAGATTTGAACTACTGAAGATGTTGCCGAATGTCTATGTTCTGCTATTATTTCGATTTGTTGTTAATAGATATAGAATGGGTCGATACTCCCACCCCCCACAAGCTAATGGGGTTTTTGAAACAACCATAAGCTTATCTCTAAGAAATTTGAACTTGGCAGTGGAGACACCTTTGGTGAAGACGGCGACGATTTGATCATGCGTTGAGATTAATTGGACTTTTAGATGTTGTTTAGAAACTTAATCATGAACAAAATGAAAATAAATTTCTACATGTTTAGTCCGAGCATGAAAGACTGGATTGACTGATAAATATGTGGCTCCAATATTGTCACACCAAAGAATGGGAGGTTTATGGGGAAGTAAACCAACTTCATGCAGAAGTGACTTGAGAGAGATTTATATTCAGCTTCAGTCGAGGTGCGAGATACAGTTTTGTGTTTATGAGAGTTCCATGAGATGATATTAGAGCCTAAATAAATTACAAAACCACCCGTAGACTTACGACAATCAATGCATCCTGCCCAGTCAGAGTCAGTAAAAGCTTGTAGTTAAAGTGATGATGATTTGGTAAGTTTAAGTCCGTGAGATGTCATGGCATTGAGCTAGCATAGAATGCATTTAACTAGAGCCCAATGAGTTTTTGTAGGTTGGTGCATAAATTGACAAGATTTATTGATAGCAAATGAAATATCGGCACATGTGAGTGACATATTGAAGAGCACCAAAAACTTGTCGATAGGGTGTTGGATTTGTTAATTGTGTGCCTTCATTTTTGGATAAAGAAAGAGTGTTGGAAATTGGTGTCTTGATGGATTTGGAGTTGGACATGCCTTGGAGATGGACTAGATCACAAATGTAGTTTTATTTGGATAGATCTAGTCCGGAGGAGGTGGGTGTAACTTCAACACCAAGGAAATAATGGAGATGGCTGAGATTTTTAAGAGAAAATTCAGTTCCGAGAGAGGAGATAAGGGAATTCCTAATATGAGAATTATTACCCGTTAATAAGATGTCATCAACATAAATGAGAAGAAATATAATGTTGGGTCCGTCTTTGTAGATAAAAAGAGAGGAGTTTGTTTTAGAACCAAATTTTTTTTGGGTGAGAAGATATTGTGTGAGACGGTGAAACCAAGCACGAGGTGCCTATTTTAAGCCATAAAGAGATCGATTAAGTTTTCATATAGGGCTGGGATAGGTTTGATCTTTAAAACCAGTGGGTTGTTCCATGGAAACATCTTCTTTTAAAAACCTAAGAAGAAAAGCATTATTGATATCTAACTGAGATATAGGCCAATTATGAGATACAAAAATGGAGAGAATGGTGCGCATTGAGGTAGCTTTTGCAATGGGACTAAATGTTTCATTGAAGTCAAGACCATATTCTTGGTGGAAACCTTTTGCTGCTAACGTGCTTTGTATCGTTTAAGGGAACCGCCAGATTTTCGTTTAATATGATAGACCCATTTTCAGCCGATAATATTCATGGCAGGAGAGATTGGAATAAAGGTCCACGTGTTGTTTAATATAAGTGCATTCATTTCAACAGTCATGACGTTGTAGAAGTGTTTGGAGTAGACTGAGATCGTAGATGCATGGAGTGGGTGAGGGTTGGTGGGGTGGAGAGAGAGGGCCAATATTAATTGACAGATTTATTCCATTAGGATTTAAGTAGGGCTGTTGGTGTGGTGAGGTATAGTTAGTAGGAGGGGAGCCTGGTGCATAAGCAGTAGTAGTACGGGGTGGTTGGGTGAGCAGTGACAATGGTGGGGGTAATGGAGGCATAAGTAAGGGTGTAGGAGCAGTGGTGTATATTTGGTGTTGCGTGTTGGTGAAATTAGGAGTAGGTTGAGGTGGTATAGGTGTGGATTTTAGAGGTTGGGGTTGTTCAGATGTTGTGTGTAACACCTCGTATTTTTATGACATTAAATAATTATGAGATTAATTATTATTGTTATATTAATTAAATTAAAAGGTGAGAAATTAATTAGTTAATTAATTAATTTGGATTAAAATAATTATTAACTAACGTACCAAGGGTTAATACTTATTGATGAAAAATATTGAATATTACTGTGTGGATATATAATATGAAATTATAAATTTTTTAAAAATTGTCGTATTGTGAAATTTGACAGTTTGGCTTTTTTCTAAGTTAGGACGCGCGTGTGAGTCGTGTCAGGACTAATTTAATGGATTAAAGAAGTAAATTATTTTTAAGTAGCTCGTATGGTAATTTCGAGTGCACCATTGAGTCCGGAAGAGTTGAGATAGTCAGAAAACTCAACCCGGGTATTTTCTTTGGACTCCGAGATATTTTTAGGCCTAATCGGCACCCCGTAGAGGTATTTTTGTCCTTTGAATTTTTGGGGAAATATTATGGAAGAAAATTAGGAAATTAAATATGGATGTACGTGGGTTAGAGGGAAGTTATCAATTCCAAACCTACGAGAGAGAAAAGAGAGAGGCACAGAGGAAGGAAGAAGGAACCCTAAGTGAAAGCCTATTATTATTATTATTATTATTATTATTATTATTATTATTATTATTATTATTATTATTATTATTATTATTATTATTATTATTATTATTATTATTATTATTATTATTATTATTATTATTATTGTGTGTATAGCATACCTACACTACTTGCTATCGGGAGGAGGTTTTAGCGCAGTGTACAGTCTTATCCCGGGTGACCCAATGCGGGGATATTTGACTTGTACCAAGAGCATATGAACTTGGATACATGCTATTAGAGACATATGATAGTTTCGGCGGCTGAATGGGAGTGTAGGTATGTGCGTGACCCATTTGGCTGGTGAGTATGCTCGCCTCCAATATTTTTGCTATGAGATTTATGGTTCATGAGAGACACTGATCCAATTGTCCTTTACGCAGTGAACGATGCATCAGGACACGATAGCAGAGTATGCATTGCGCCAAGTGGTCCTAACTAAGGGGAGTAGATATATATATGTATAGGAATGATGTGACTATATGTGTGTGTGTGTGAATGATTCTAATGTGTAAAATTACCAATCATATAAATGTTGGTAAGTAAAGTGATTTCAGTGGATAAAAGATTTACTATCAGAACAGTGGATGTAATATGCGATTAATTGGAATAAATGATCTTAATAGCGTATTGTATGGGCGATACGGGTTACTCCTCTGAGATATATTTATAAGTATAAGTCTATGATCTAGTTGGGAACATTATGGATAACTAGGTTAGAATAGACATACGTTAGGCGTGCACAATAGTGGAGAGGTGGGAATCTCATGTGAGAGTTCGAAACTAACATGCACATAATAATTGCAGCCACATGGTTACCAGACTTAGACGCATATATATATATATATATATATATATATATATATTAGGTGCCCAGCCACAGGGTTACCAGACTTAGACGCATGGTACATTTAGCGAGCTGCAGCGGTTGGGGGAGTTGCTGGTCCTTGCAATAGATGCCTCTATCAGTTCTTTGTGCTCTTTTTTCAGACGTTTCTCTTAGGGCATGTTTCGCCCATCTTCAGTCATTTTATTAGAGAGTGAACTCAATTTACGTTAGTAGTTTATTTGAGTTACACTTGCAGAATTTATGGTTTGTTGGTTTTAGACTTGGAACTGGAATGTTTTATCCAGTCTGATTTATTTTAGTATTTGATTCATGTCCAGTATTTATTATATTCTTGTGGAATATGAGTAGCTTATATTTTAAAGAATGGAACTTTATTAATGGATTAATTGGGTATAATTAAACGGGAAAATGTTTTGACACTTAGCTTAATTATTTATTAGGTGAATAATAATATTAAATGTATTCGATAGTGATACTAAGAATGAACCCACCGAATATTCTGTTTTAATTTTAATAAAGGACTGATCACCCGGTATTTAATTAGGCGGGGTGTCATAGGTGGTATTAGAGCTTCAGGTTCCAGTGTCCTTAGGATCTTTACGGCTTATTATGCTTTCTCTAAGTGTGCTTTGATTTAGAGCCCTAATATTAGGACTGTTGTATTCATCCTTACATGTGGGAAATTCGTACTTCTGTGATTTAATTGTATGAATGTTGAACTTATTCAGTCCATTTCAACTTTGAGATGGCGCGTCAAAAAGAACAAGCTAACACTGCTGGGGGAGTCAATAAGCAAGGTTAACTGATGGCTCAGGCATCCCCGAAGAGAGTATCAATCGTCGAAATAGTAGGTATTATGGCACAGGCAGTTACCACTACAGTATTATAGTACCATGATCGCAATATGAAGCTTAAAGGAGGCAAAAAAAAAGAGAAGATAGTCAATCTGACATGACTAGGGTTAATAATTATGGGAAGACACCAATACCACAACAATAAGTTTCTCTGGGTCGTAAAGACCATGAAGGTAATAGTATATGCGTGAATGGCCAAAAGAGTCAGGGCCAACATAGCCATGGACAGAATGATGTCATAAAAAGGTGCTTCAAATGTGGGGGAGATGACTATAAACATCAAACTTATCTGGATCAGGATGGAGAGAAACCCCGACCTAACCAACAAGGACAGCAAGACCAAAGAAAGCAAAGACTTTCAGGACTCTGCTATAAGTGTGAAAAATAAGGTCATAAGTGGAGGGACTATCCTCAATCAGCTATTGTTTTTCATCAAGATGCTCAGCAAAACCAACATGGCTAAGGAAGAGGTGGAGCTGAGCAACAAGATCGAAATGAATAAAGTCGTAATGTGACACAGTTTGCTGGTAGATGCTTCAATTGTGGAAGGATGGTTCATAGGAGGCAGGATTGCCCAGTTAAGGGCAAAATACCCCAATAGCAGGGGCATATACCATATGAACGTGTGTACAACGTCCATTAGGCAACTACTCAGCAGCCACCACCTTCCATTGATGGTATGTTCTCTATTTTTTAGATTATGGGATATATTTTGTTTGATACTGGGGTTTCACATTCATTCATAGCCGCTAGATTTGCACGGGCCACAGGATTGTTAGACCCGACCAGTAGTACGATTACATGGGTAGTCACACCGATAGGTATTGGGTTGTTGATTTTCTTTATATGTCGGGGAATAGGGATAGAGATTGGGAGACTTATTTTACCTACCAACATGCTTGAATTGGATATGTTAGAGTACGATGTGATTATTGGTATGGATATGCTTGTTACTTATAGAGCCATGATCGATTATTTTAGTAGGTACATTATTTTTACTATACCGGGTCAGGAGATGTTTCTGGTGGCGATGCCTCATCCAGAGGGAGGATCATCCACCCATTTATATTAGATAGAGGAGGAGACCTCTAAAGAGATAGCGATTTCCATTGATTCGATTTCAATAGTTCACGAGTTTTCTGATATGTACCAGAAGAAGTGATCCAGGAGGGTTAGAGAATTTGGTCGAAAAGCAAAACTGAACCTAACGGTGATAGTGAAACACCACATGAGAGTATGACCAATAGGAAACTCATTTAGATAAATTTGATTGACTAACTTCCTCCAAAGTGACGAGGAAGTCAATCAGGACTGTAGAGGCCAACACTAGTTCTGAAAGGTTCGCATAGCTAAAGGGACAACGGGAGAATAATTGGGAGCTAGGACTGCCAGGAAGGGCATTCCAAAATGGTCAGTGGGACTAGTGATGGGAAATGGCTCGGGAAGTTTTTTCTATGTGTAGAGAGTGGGACTACCAGTGTTGAATGTATCCACATTGAGAAGTGCAACTGATAATATTTGAGGATGGTAAACCATGCTCGTTAAGCATAACAACTGGAAGTGCAAGATTTCCCGAGAAGGAATTTGGGTCAAGAAAATTGAGCCCAAGAAGTTACAACCCGAGAGTGGTAGGTTTAGGCAGGACCAGTGGAGTCCACGGTAAAAATAGCATATTAATCCCTAGGGTCATTGGGGGCCGAGGAAGATATATGGCGGCCGTTAAAGACATAAATGAGGCCTAGAGAAGTTAGGCCAACGTTTCAGTGATGGGTGTGTAAACCACATAATAGAATAATTTGCCCACATCGAGGAAGGGACGACTATTAGATGAAATCCCAGACGTATAATGAGTAAAAGTGATTATGGGTTGTTTTGACCAAGAGGAGTGCATGTAAGGACCATATGATCAGGAAAGATTGGTAAAGATTTGTTTCATCCTTGTGAGTTAAGGATTTAATTACGTGATAGGAGTGTGTCACAATTTATGTATAAACGATTAACACTAAAATTCCCATGCGAGTCGAGTTTAGTGGGTACATTAGTTTTGGACAGTCCGGTTATAAATTTATTGCTCATGGGTAACAGGGATTTTTAGATGTCACCCGTGAGTTATCCGGGGGGCACTAAAGGCATATTTTATTGTCATAATTATTACTACTGCATTGAGTTAGTAAAGTAGAGATTATTATGGTAATGTGTAGTGATAATTACTGAATATTTGAATGATAGTAGATTGAGTGATAGACTATCGCGTTGGGTACTCCGGGGGAGTAATATTATTTTGGTAAGGCATCACCGAAATAGGGTTGGGCCTACATATATATATTTATATATGAAAACTTCATGATATCGTAGACTTCAGTGAGTTTGTTGTCTCGTTAGATGTGACTCCGGTGCATAGGGATTTAATTACTGATATGACTTAGGATACATTGTATTCTTTATCAAGCAGCAAAATATAGCTCGTCGTATATATAGCGATGAAAACTTGGGATGGTGAGAGCGCTATGTTTTATGGTATTGTTAAGGACATACGAAGATTAGTATGTCAACATACAGAGATTGTGGGAAGGTACATATTATGGACTGAGGACCTTACAGACCTCGACCACCGATAATGTTAGGTAGTAGTGTATCGAGGAGTTCCTTGTTTGTATTTCGCTTTGTGAGACACCCCACGCATGAAACTAACGAACGTCGGGAGTTGAAGAGAAGTTTGGAGGATAGCACATGGGATTCGAACCTTAGTAATTGTACATATGTGAGTATAATTGAGGGTTGATAATTCCACTATAATGTGAGAATATATTTCATTTGTGCAAAAATGCGTAAGGCATAGGGTGTATGGGTGCCCTAGGTAATTGAATCTTGATTTTGATTCCATTCGGAACGTATGGGATAAGGTAAATGAAGATAGAAGTGGAGATATAGGGACTTGACTGTATGCTCACGAGAACGATATTGCATTAGGCAGTAAATTATGATTGTCATGTGAATTCGACAACATTTAGCCCGGGGAGTTGAAGTTATTTCGTAAGAGTTGTTAAAGGCTTATGTTTCATGAGAAATTGATTATTAGAGTGGGGGAAGGACTTGTGACACACGATGAGGCAAATTCACATGGATTACTGTTAGAGGTACATTTGAGAGAATATAAGATATATCATGCTATAAATGATAGTAGTGATGGGATTTAATGACGAGAAATATTGATAAATTCGTTTTGCAATGGGTCCCCTGTCTGCTGGAAAAAAGGGCGGACCATCCGAAACTAGTAGGGGTTTCATCAACTGTTAGGGGTTCCTAAGTAGTAAGGGGAAAGTACTCCTCAGGATTTTATTACGAAAGGGGTTAGGATCCTATATGGGTGATAATGGATCGATTGACCGAAGTAGATCACGTTATGCCAGTTAACACTGACCATACTTCCAGACAGTAAGCGCAGACCTTTATAATCGAGATAGTGAGGTTATATGGGGTACCGCTTGATATCGAGTCTGATTGGGACACGCTCTTTGTCTTTTAATCATGGAAAAGTGTTCACGAGGCTTTGGATATCGAGTTGTAGTTGAGTACAACCTATCATCCGTAGACGAAGAGAATTAGTCAGATGTTGGAGAATAAAATTAACTGTGTACCCTTAAAACTCAGGGGAGGACGAGAGAAGTCCCTTACACTAGTGGAGTTTGTGTACAAATTACTCATATAAGTTCATTTTTTAGCATTGTGCAATTTGAGGTATGGCACGGTAAGGCTTGTTGTTCTCTTGCTTGTTAGTTAATGGTGGGGGGACCAGGTGCTATTGCGAAGATCGAAGATGAGTTAATAATTATAGTATACTATGTGTGCGAAATATATACTATGCAAATAACCTGCTGGTGTGCGATCGTTGCGAGACAAGATCGAATGTATCTAAAGAATGATTAATCTACTAAGTTGCGAATAGTAGCAGGCTAGATAGCGAATAGACTTGGGCAAGAACCTACGTGACAGAGTAATATGGAGTTTTAAACAAACATATGTGGGGTGCTCATTATTAAGGGTGTTCAATAGCGTACTATATGGGTGGTATGATACAGTTTACTTGGGACCGCAATGATGCGATGCGCAACATATTTATAACATTGTTTCAACCTGGTATACTATTTTTGAATTTTGGGACAAAATTCCATTGTAAGGGGAGAAGTATGTAACACCCCATATTTTTATGACATTAAATAATTATGAGATTAATTATTATTGTTGGATTAATTAAATTAAAAGGTGAGAAATTAATTGGTTAATTAATTAATCTGGATTAAAATAATTATTAACTAACGTGCCAAGGGTTAATACTTATAGATGAAAATGATTGACTATTACTGTGTGGATATGTAATATGGAATTATAATTTTTTTTATAAATTATCGGATTACGAAATTTGACAGTTTGGTATTTCTATGTCAGGACGCGCGTGTGAGTCATGTCGGGACTAATTTAATGGACTAAAGAAGTAAATTATTTTTAAGTAGCTCGTATGGTAATTTCCAGTGCGCCATTGAGTCCGTAAGAGTCGAGATAGTCAGAAAACTTTGCCCGGGTATTTTACTTGGACTCCGAGATGTTTTTAGGCCTAACCGACACTCCGTAGGGGTATTTTTATCCTTTAAATTTTTTGGGAAATATTATGAACTCAAAATTAGGAAATTAAATATGGATGTATGTGGGTTAGAGGGGAATTATCAGTTCTAAACCTACGAGAGAGAAAGGAGAGAGGCACAAAGGAGGGAAGAAGGAACCATAGGAGTTCTTGGTGAATAAGTTAAGAACTCATACCAAAAATCTCACCAAAGCATAGATCGAGAGACGAGGAACGCACCTATACCAACATTACTAGCGGATCAACCCTTCGAAATTGAGTCAAGTTTTTATTACTTGCTTTCTTTTAGCACCATTTATGTTCATGTTAGTGTAAGATTGTTGAAACTATGTTTACACATAATTTTGGGGAAATTACAGAAGTTAAATTCTTAATCTGGTATGAAATCAAGGATAGATTGATTTATCAATTGATGTAGGGAAAAAACCATGATGTTTTATGTTTAAATCATGAAATAATCAGTAAGTTACATGTTCTTGGGTTGGAAATTTATGAACTAGGGTTCAGATTCGTTAAATTGGGGATTTTGTATTTTACAGATGAATTTTGATGGTTTAATGCTTCTAAGTTAGGGAAAATCATTTATACATGTTAGAACATCAATTAGGATTGCTATTTTGGTGTTTGGGTTGAGAAATTTAGAGGTTTTAAGACAAAAATTCTAAGGTAAACGAAGCAGTAACAGGAAAACGTAGTTGGTGTGGCCAAACCAGAGAAACGCTCAATCTTGTTCGAACGAGATTGAGTCTGGTTCAAACGAGACAGGGTATCGTTCGAACGACATCAGGTTTCGTTCGAACGATAGTTCGAAATCTGGAAAATTCCCAGTTCAATCCATCTTCAGGTACGCGATTGTTTTGAGTGAGGTAGAACTGCCAGTTGAGGATTTATAGTGAAGTACAGAATGCATTGAAAAATATTCCTAGAATAACACTTTAATATTTAGATAGGTGAAATAGCCTTGGGAATTTAGAGAGAGTGAATAATCGAGTTAATTACATAATAAGTAGTAATGAGAAGAATACTACGTATGAAAAAATGTATGTATGGGTTGGGTGAATACCTGGACTTCAATAGGACGTGGGAACGCCTATTATTATATTATTATTATTATTGTGTGTATAGCATATCTAAGTTACTTGCTATAAGGGGGAGGTTTTCGCGCAGTGTACAGTCTTATCCTGGGTAACCCAATGGGGAGATATTTGACTTGTACCCAGAGTATATGAACTTGGATATGTGCTATCTAATACATAGGATAGTTTCGAGGGATGAATGGGAGCGTAGGTATGTGCGTGACCCATTTGGCTGGTGAGTATGCTCAACTCCAATATTTGTGCTATGATATTTATGGGTCGTAAGAGACGCCAAACAAATTATCCTTTACGCAATGAGCGATGCATTGAGACATGGTAGCAGAGTATGCATTACGCCAAGTGGTCCTAACCAAGGGGCACGGGATTCTTATATATATATGTATAGTGATAATGTGACTATATATATATATATATATATATATTTGTGAGTGATTCTAATGTTTTAAATTAGCAAACTTATAAATGTTGGTAAGTAAAGTGATTTCAGTCGAGAAAAGATTTACTATCAGAACAGTGAATGAAATATGCAGTTAATAGGAATAAATGATCTTAATAGCGTATTGTATGGGCGATACGGGTTACTCCTCTGAGATATATTTATAAGTATAAGTCTATGATCTAGTTGGGAACATTATGTATAACTAGGTTAGAATAGATGTAGGTTAGGCATTCACAATAGTGGATATGTGAGAATCTCATGTGAGAGTTCGAAACTAACATGCACATAATAATTGCATTATTGCAGTTTTAAATACTTACTAGAACAAATATTTTTACAAATCGGGATCTGAACCGTTTATTGCTATTCTTATCTCTTATATATATATTATTTATCAGGTGCCCAGCCAAAGGGTTACCAGACTTAGACGCGTGGATCATATAGCGAGCTGTAGCGGTTGCGGGAGTTGTAGGTCCTTGCAATAGATGCCTCTATCAGTTATTTCTGCTCATTTTTCAGACATTTCTCTTAGGGCAGGTTTCGCTCATCGTCATTCGTTTTATTAGACAGTGTACTCAGTTTACTTTGGTACTTTATTTCAGTTACACTTGAGGGTTTTATGGTTTGTTGGTTTTAGACTTGGAACTAGAATATTTCATCCAGTCTCATTTATTTCAGTAATTGATTCATGTCCAGTATTTATTATATCTTGTGGAATGTGAGTAGCTTATATTTTAAAGAATGGGACTTTATTAATGGATTAATTGGGTATAATTAAATGGGAAAATGTTTTGACACTTAGCTTAATTATTTATTAGGTGAATAATAATATTAAATGTTTTCGATAGTGATGCTAAGAATGAACCCACCAAACATTCTCTTTTAATTTTAATAAAGGACTGATCACCCGGTATTTAATTAGGTGGGGTGTCACATTGTGTTTATATTAGGAAGTGATGGAGAGTTGTCTACATGACTTGCCCATTTGACACGCTACACAAATATTATGCAGACTAGATGAAATAAACAGAAGTTGATGTTGATGAAGAATGTGACTAAGCACTTGAGGATGAGGATGACATAGGTGATTGTTCCAGCAAGTGGAGGATGCTTAGACAGAATAACGAGCATGTGGAGAGGAAGGCACTACTATAGAGTGAGTGTGTAGGCCATTTTTACTCATGCCATGAAGTAGGGGTTTCTGAGTGCGGCAGTCCTTAACAACACAATAAGAAGGGTGGAATTTAAAGTAAACGTTATTATCTTATGAAACATTTTTAACAGATAAAAGAGATTTTTTAGATATTATAGGAACATGTAAAATGTTATTGAGAACTAAAGTAGAGGAGGGAGTGGAGAGAGACAAGTTACCAATATGAGAGATGGGCAGCCCCTTACCATTTCTAATATAAAGACTATCGGGTCCATGATATGCAGAGGGATGGCTAAGATGGTTAAGATCAGGTGTGGCATGATGGGAAGCACCGGTATTAGGAAGCCAAGACATTATAGGTAAAGGAGGTGTTGGGAGTAGGCCTGGTTGAGAATCAGGAGTGTGAGTGAAATGAGCAGTGGGTAGAGGTGATGGATTATTGTTGAATCTGTGAGGACATGAAGAAGATGTCTGGTAGAAACCATTGCATATTTGACAATGGCGTTGGTATTTGGGACGAAAATAGGAAGAACGACCCCTACAAAGACCACGACCATGGTTGGAGGGAGAGTGAGGATAGCTGGAGTTGGGGTGGGGTGGGTGTGAGGGCTGGTGAGTGGTAATGTGGGCCGTGGGAGTATTAGTTTGAGGTTGGATAGTAACTGAAGTGAATTAGTCATTGTTGATAAATTCATGAATGAGCAAGAGTGGGTGAAGTTCAGAGAAAGTGACGGGGGTAGGACAGGCGGTGAGGGTAGTGATTATGTCTTTAAATTCAGAGTGTAGTCCCTTAAATATGTGAATATTAAATTCATCTGGGGTAAGAGGTTGGCCAACAGAATTTAGTTTGATGGAAATAGCTTTTTCTTTTTGGATAAATGTAGATGAATCATCGCCTTGGTAAAGGCGGTGAAGATGGAGGTGAAGATTGAGGGTGCGTGTCTCCGATGGGGATGCAAGAGCAGCAGCAAGCGTTGTCTTGATTTGGTTAGACGTTTGTAATCCTACTATAAGCGAAATCAATTATGTTGACATGGTGGATACAAGCATGCTGACGATGAGTTTATCTTGTTGTATCCAAAGTGTAGCAACTTGGTTCTGTAGTGGGACACAGATTGGTCCCATCAATAAAACGAAGAAGGTTTTGACCACTTAGAAAAGGCTCAACATGAGTTTTCCAGTATTGGTAATTTGTGTTATCAAGTCTGATATTGACATAGTGATGAGAAGGGCCAATGTTGACAGTGGAGGGTGGAGAAGAAATATCACTATTTGTGTTGGAGGATGTGGTCATTGTGGTGAATTAATAGGATAGAAGAAGGAGATTTTTTTGAGGATTATTACTATGATACCATAACAAGCATAATCATAAGGTTTTTTTTCGTTATTTTCTTCATACTTTAATAGCCCAGCTATGCTGGGAGTATATACAGTACATGAGATATATATCAGTTAGCTAGAATAAAGGAAAGTTTGAATTTTGAGTTTGGACTACAAAAGCTACTGCTAAATGTCCATGTGTTGCTATTATTTTAGTTTTCTATTGATAGTTGTAGACTGGGTCAATAGGCCCATGGCCATCCATAACTATCATCTTGTTCGACTTTTGGAATTGGATACAAAGAATAACATATTTTTCTGTCATTATTTTAAGTTTTTACAATCAAATTTCACTACTTTTTACTATTTGTAGGACTATGTCATTGTCCCCTTTATTACTTTTATGGATATTATTATTTTAAATGTCATCAAGGAATGAATTCAGGTTTATATCTCGAGGAATAGATTTAATATTGTTTTGGTTCATACCTCGCCTACGACTGTCCCTTATCTGATTGTTTGTGCTCCCATATGATAATTTGTCTGAGATATGATTACAATGTTATTTTATTACTTTGCTAGCTAAAATCATGATTTTCGTGATAGATTAGACCACTTTCGGTCACATATGTCCTCAGCATATCAGATCATGATAGTGAAGGATTACTTGTGATAGTGGAATTTGATAATTTTTATTTATTATCTGATTAAGTTCCTAATTCTGGTGATATACTTAGAAGAGTGGTAATTGATTTTATAATCTAAAATTTTACTACTTTTAATGATTCCGTTATTCAAAATTATATATTAGTGTTATCTAAGTAAATAATTGAAGTTTATTTTCATTTGTTACTTTACCCCATAAGATAATTCCTTAATTAGACTTACCCTAGATGTTCAAAAAACAGACTTACACCTCTCATGGAACACATAATGCATAAGGTACCAGCGGGGTCGATGCACATGTGTGGGGAAGAGGGGGGGGGGGGGGGTAAGTCTAATTTTTAATCTTTCGGGGTGAGGTTAACTCTAATTACACAATGATCCCTTGAGGCAAAGTAAAAATAAAAATAATAATTCTAAAGATGAAACTTACATGGAATGAGGAGCCTTAGCTTATGTCTAGTCATTTAGGGTTATAGAGTGGGATCTTGCACTTAACTGTTATAGTAAAGTAAGTTAACTTTTGTTTCTCTTAACCCTCTTATATTATGTTCACAAATGTTGATGCATGAATACATCGTGTACTCATATTCTTTCCGACCCCATGGTGTGAAGACTTTTCTTTTTCGATTTTTAATCCTTTTGAGACAATCATTTTTAGCTTAATGGTCATATTTCACGAGAAATTCAGGAGTTAAATAATGAAAATAATTCCCTTATGTCCTTTCTCCACTAATACATTAAAGATAAATGACAAATTTTATTACCAATATGAGGCCTTTCAAACTTATAACGTGTTAATTTATTTCATTTCATTTTCTAATGTGTACGGGTACGTGGCACATGTGAGAAGCCGATCCATGGACAAGAAGTATGTGATTAACATTTTTATTTTAGTCTATTATTTTCTATTAGTAAAATGAACTACTATTGCAAGAACGTTCTGCGCGCTAGTAGACAACATTTTTAGCTATAATTAACTAGCTTTTCCCTTTTTGCTATCCATAAACCCTTACCAATGTGTTGTAGCTAAATTGTGGTGTTCTTGAAACGTTTATCATTTTTTACCTCTCTCTCTTTCGGGGGCAAGGGGCATTGATCTAGTTCTTTGTTTCTTCATATTCTTGTTTTTAAATTATATATATCTTTATTCTGTGAATTTTTACCTATTTGACCTTAAATCTTTTAAGTAAAAATAGTTTATGCACGATTTTCTCTGATTATGACTTAACGCATATGTTTCCCGTGCCTGATATAGGAGCTAAAAAAAATCAAAGCCTGTCAGTTTAACTAGTGATCTTAACTGCATGCATGAAGAAACATACATTTATAATCCTGTAGTAAGTAATCCACATTCTAACACAAATTTTCCCCTTATTCTCCTTTGTCTTGTATTGAATATACTATCAATTTATTAATCAATAAATAATTAGTTTTTCTATAGAATTGATTACCGGCACATCATAGCAAAAACACTACATACGCCACTAAAAGTTATACCTTTCATCACAACACCAAGCACCTACATGGTTAAAGGTATACAACCAACTTTTAACACAAAAAATAAGTTTTCAATCCTCTTTCTCTCGATATCCTTAACCTCTCTAACTCGTAAGAAAATATTTCACCCAAAACGCTTGATACAAGAGCTAAACCACAAAACCCGGAAGACCAACAACAAAAAGAAGCTTCTCATCAACCAAACTCCCGACACATAAACAAAGGTTCGTATATATATCATTTGAACGCCAAAACCTAAAAAATCCTAATAGATGGACTGTTAATATAACATTTGAACCTAAAATAACCCTATATTAGGCATTGCATATGTTATGAATTATAAAATGACCCAAACTGTAGAATATAAATCATGTTTGAACGAGTTTTGATTCAAAAATGCATGTTTTTATGTGATCCTTCGTAACTGCAACCTCAGCATCATAGTGCCTAAAATGATGACATATTTTGGCAATATGATGTCAACTCGATATAATCTTATAGGCAATAGTATGTAAATTTCCATTTAGTCAAATACCACTGAATTATCTTAATATAAGATCGAAGAACACACCGAAGTTAAATAAATCATTGAGGGTTCTGGATTTGGCCATTAATCATAGGTGAGTCATCGATTCATCGACTATGTATCCGTAAATGCATTTATAGAGAGATGGAAAGTGGAGACAAATGCATTTCATCTAACATTTGGTGAGATGACAATAACATTGGATGATATTCTTCGGATACCTGTATTTGGACATACCGTATATGGAGGGGAATAATCAGAGTCAACCACAAGGGATAATGCTTTGCAGATGGTGTCTGAGTGTTTGGGTGTTAGTATTGATGAGGTACCGTCTAAGTACCGTGATAGTTGGGTTATGTGATTGGATTGGGTAATAATGCATTGCAAGGTTAAAGTGTTGAAGGGGAACCCATTGAGAGAAGAGAATGAAAAAAATGCGACGGGGTATTTACTATTTTTGTTGTGTTATACGGTTCCATTCGACAAGAAATACCACAATACATCAATTAAATATCTTTCCAATTTGAGTGACTTGTTTAGGGTCCGAGGGACTTCCTGGATGTTTGCTCATCTATACTAGAAGTTGCGCTTGGCATCCAAGATATACGTAAGGGAAGTTAGAAAATACTTATTTATACTTCATGGTTGGATATACGAACCTTTTAACACTCGATGCATGGTTGTGAATATATAATATAATGAGACCCAAGCTCGGTTATGCTGATGGCAATCACGGATGGTTGGTAAGTGTCCCGACCATCAACTAGCTCATCTATAGGAATAATTAAATGACCTTATGTATGCCGATGTGAGTACTTGATATATTATTATTATTGCTAGTGTTTGATATAGTTTTATAATTGTCACTCTAACATCGTATATTCTTATAATGAACGTTAGATGGGATCAGTACAAGAACAACATAGATGCGTACCCAGTCTAGGAATTTGCATGGTATACGGGCCTTGTAATATGATATGACATCGTCAAGTCGTATTACCGTGAGCATGTGTTAAGGAAATTTTCTTATTTTTAAACTATCCCATGCCCACCCATGAAATCGATAATTTAAAAATGAGGTTGTAACCACACTTACTAAAAGTTCAAATATGATAATCTCATAAAGTTGTACTAGGATAATTGGGTAGACCACTTACTAGCTGATAGAATCTGATCCGTACTCATAGGTGTAAGGACAAAATTTCCAATTGAGTCTGTTGTATGTTTGTTTGACTTATTACTAAAACAAAACATGTTTGAGTCATATGTAATTCTTTTATTATCACGATCCCACACAGACTATGACGTATTGATGTTTATTGAAGATGTTGCAGCAAAGCTTCAAGGAATTAATCATGCCAGTTTTATGGTGCATATTTCATCTTCAATACAAATTTCATATCGAGATAACTCAGGTATGAATGCATAATTTTAATGGCACTCGAAATTTATTTTAAAATGTTTAAGGACGTTATTTTATTAAAGAAATAATTTTAAAATGGTTTCAAAGTGAATGAAAAATGTTTACACTTCGTTTATTCTGAGATAAGGATGCATTAGAGTTGTATTTAATACAAACTCAATTTCGCTCCCTCGTTCAAACGACCTGTTAGTCGTTCGAGGGACAAAGGGATGTCCTTCGAGAGACATGCCTATGTCGTTCGAATGAGATGCCTCCCCTAGATATTTATTTAAGGCTTGTTTTCTCATAATTTCGAAAAAGTGTGCAATTTGAAAAATAGTATACAAACCAGTACGTATTCCCCACATGTTTTATATATCTAAAAATGTCCTTAGAGTTTCAAAGATCCGATTTTTCATTGTCATATGTGATTGTGACATTGGTTTTGAACCTATTGGAGTTTGTTCTACACTTTAAAAAACATTGTTGGGTTTTGGGGAGAATAACCGAAGGATTTCGTGTTTCAATTCTGTAGACTTTACAAGCTACATCAGTGGACAACGAAACATTCATGGAGGCAAATGTTGTGGATAGGTATCACAAGGATTCACGTGGGCACTTTGTAAGGGTGGTTGAAGATCTCGTCAAGTCTCGTGGGGATCGAGTCATTGAGTAAGACTTGTGTCTGTTCCTTATAATTCCACATTCATAGTGATTGTCTATCTTTGGGCTGTCTGAGGTTTTTTTTCTTAGTGGGTTCCTCTTACATCCGAAGTTGTGATCATTCTTTTCCTTACTTTACATGCTTTAATCACTAGATGCATGTTTAGGATTAATCAAGATAAAATTTGGTGAAGTTAAAATTGGTTCACAATTTGGTGCACATAAAAGTTTGAATTTTTTTTAAAAAAAAAGAAAAATTATTTTGTTATCCTTAAAACACTTCCGCATTAAAAAGGGGCCTACAAATTGGTATTAGAGATAGAAACATTTTTTGCATGTCTTGATCCCTTGTGTTTTTATGGATGAATTTTTGAGGTTTTGAAATTTTTTGTGCTCCAATTTTTTATTGCACAAATTATGCTTTTTTGGAAAATGCGAATGAGAAGTGCTTTAAAATCAATTAACAAGAATGTGTGGTTAGCGTTTCAAAAGGGTTGGTCACCACCAGTCACACGAGAGGGTGAGGTCACTAGTTTAAAGCCCGTTGAGTCATGGACCGAAGCTGAACACAAACTTGCACTTTATAACTCTAAAGGTCTACATGTAATTTCCTCACATATCACACCGGAAGAGTATAATAGAATCATGACTTGTGAAACTTCAAAAGAGGCTTGGGATACGCTTGCACTTACTCACAAGGGCACTATCATGGTTAGGGCGTCTAAGACGCAAAACCTCATTACACAATTTGAGACAATTAAGATGTTAGAGAGTGAGTCGCTTGATATGTTTTACGCTATGTTGTCTAATATTGTCAACTCGCCATTTAACTTAGGAGAGAAGATTCCCGAAAACCATGTGATAATTTTTTATGAGATCTTTACCGAGTAGGTTTAATGAGAAAGTTACCATTTTAAACTCCTTAGGTATGCTTGAATCGATGAAACTTGAAGAGATTTTAGGTGACATACAAACCTATGAACTCGATATGTTTACCTCCAAGCAAGTGCCAAAGAAAGAAAAGGGCATTGATTTGAAATCCTGAAAGGAGGAGACTAAAGTTTCGGATGAAGATTCCGGATTCGATTTTAAGGATATAGCCTAGTTGGCAAACAAGTTCAAAAAGTTTCTTAAATTTCAAAAGCAATCGAAAGATGCCAAAAAGTTTGAGAAATTCAAGAACAACAAGGTAGAATCCACCCCTATGGATACGAGTGAAAGAATTAATAGGGGGTGAGTCGGATAGGTATTTTGGGTGTGAAGGGTATGGTCAAAAAGTTACGGAGTGTCCCACTAGACTTAAGAAAGAGGGAAAGAAACCGATAGCTTATAATGCCTCCATAAGTGATAGTGATCCGGAAGAGGGATAGAGTTCTCCCATTGAAGGCAAGTTGTTTTCTTTCTTGGTATGTCATGTGAGCGATGATGATAAATCTTCCCATAAAGATTCTCATGTGCGTGACACTTCCAAGGTCATTGAATCCCATGTGAGTGAGGGTGAAGCTAGTGAGTTAGAGGAGAAGTTGAAAGACTCGAGTAGGTGAAGTTTGACTTGGAATCTAGTTCGAAGAAGTTGGATAGGATGTTAGGCACCGTCCAAGTCAAAGATGATAGGTGTTGTATAGGTTACTGTGGTGACAATTATTATGCAACATAAATAGATAAGAAAAAAGCAATCACCAAGTAGGATCAAGGAATGTAAAATGACAATCACACAATAAAGGATGTACGTGGTTCATACATTATGTGCCTATGTCCACGGTGGTGCAGTCGATGTTATTTCTATATACTCCGGAGAGTGGTTACAGAGAATACAACTTGTCCTTTTGCCCCGGACCTAGGGCTTAATATATACATGTGTGTTTAGGTGAGTGGGGGTGTTGGATTCCCCCATGTCTTCCATCTCTCCCTATAACCTCCCTTAATGGGAATGCGGGAAGATACCGAATTACTATCAAAATAAGAGGTGGGGGTCCTGGACTTTGGGCCGCCAGAATTGGGCTACTCGTCCAGGCCCATGGTCTTAATTTTGGGTACCCACCATTGCTAAGTTTGTTGGGCCATGTTTTTGTGCTCAATAAATTTAAATGATTAGCGATAATGGCTTTTTTGCAATTCTTCGAAAATTGTGAAGCTGATTTTGGCGGCACCTGCTTCGTATCTTATGCACTATGATTAGCAAAATTTGAAGGTTTTCTAGAATAGGCACTTTTCTATCGTCGTTTCAATTTTTCCAGCACTTTTCCATTCTCTGTGAGTTCTAGCACTTCGTACCTTCTTCTCTCAATTTCCATTTTCATTGCTTCCTTATCGTTTGGGCCTGTGATTCTGCATCGTTCGATTCGATCTTCTATCTTGTAAGTTTTCTGTACCTTTTCTTTGTACTTTCTCTTTAAGTTTGTAGTTTTCTAGGGTTTTTCAATAGCGAAGATTGGGAATAGGTCGGTTTCTGAATTTAGGAAGTTTTATAATATCCCTGAATGGGTAGATATTGAGTGTTGTGCTTCCCCTCCTAGAAATGTTAGAGAGATAGATGATGCCCACTGGATCCACGTTTTGTTGCTTTCCCAGGGGGGACTCACTTTTCCTCCCAATGATTTGTTCTTGCATTTCTTTGGCTATTTTAATATTGTTCCTGCACAATGCTCGCCCAATATGTGGAAAATAGTTAATGGCGTACATAGAATAAATCAATTATATGGTACTAGGTTAGGGCTCGCCGAGGCCTGTTTTTGCTATTCCTTCTCTCGAACTAGCTCTGGTGTCCTCTACCTCAAAGCTAGGATTCCTGACAGGGTATTGGTAGTAAATCTACCTGATTCCCATAAGTACTATTGGCAATAAGGTTTCCTTGCTAGAAACTGGCAGCTTCCACCCCCATTTTGAAGGGTTGAGGTCTGAGAGGTTCACTATTCCCTTTTATGGGGAAGAATATATAGGTAGACATTGCTTTGTTGTTTAGACTTTTGTTGATTTGTGATCTTTCTAACTCTTCTTTGCTTTTTCTTCCACAGAGAGGTCAAAGAACTTCGAACCTGCTCTCAGCGAGGTTCGTCTCTCGGAATTGGTTAAGGCTTGGAATATCAGGGAGCCTTTGGGTGACGGCGAGCATCCCAGGTCTGCTGCCTTTCTTCTCGAGTACAAGAACATTGGATCCAGCTTCATAGCAAGGCCTGTGGATAGTATCCCAGAGTTTGATTCTTCCGAAGAGACTGCTGCAGATCCTATCCAGTTGGACGAGGAGGAGAGCAGCTCTGAAAGTGACCTCGCCGGAGCCGTAATTAATTTGGGTGGAGGGAGCTCTGATAGTAGCAGTTCCTCTGATCGTGGGGAGGTCTCTGAAACTCGAGAGTCATCGAGCACGTCAAGTAGTTCGAGCCAGGAGAGGGCTCCACCCCGGAAGAACCTGATTTGGTATGATGATGATGAGGACCATATGCTTCTCGCACAGAGGTTAAAGAAGCAAAAATCTAGCTCGGGGGCTGTGGCTACTGGTTCCTGGTCCTCTGCTCAGGAGCAGGAGAGAAAGAGGAAGGAAGAGGAGCAGGTGAGAGAGAGAGAGAGAAAAAAAAAGGGAAGAAGAGAAGAAGAAGATGGAAGAGAAGAGGAGGGTAGAGGAGAGGAAGAAGAAAGATAATGAGAGGGAGGAGGAGAAGAGGAGGGCAGAAGTGAGGACAAAGGCCGGGCAGGCCATAGTCCCGGTGTCCGCACTGCCTGAGGGAGCTTCTGTGGCAATTTCCCCTCAGTTGTCCCCAGCTCTGCTTGAGAGAGATGTCCTCCCGGCTGATCACCAAAGGGCGGTTGGGTCTGAGCAATTGGCCCTTCAGGCTAGTCAAAGGCTTGATTGGTAAGGTTTTTCCCTTCTCTCCCATGTTTTTATGAATTCCCTCATTTCCCTCTTCTAATGTCTTCCTTTTTATACAGTTTATTACTGACTTCGCCGTGATTTATCGTTCACGCGATGAGCTGGTGAAGAAAAACAGCGAGCTGGAGAAGGAAAACGCTGCCTTGAAGCTGAGGGGTACTGAGCTCGAGGCTAGTTTTAAGGCCGTTGACGCTTCTCGGATATCATCTGACCTGGCTCTTGCTACTGCCAATAAGGAGAAGGACGCGGAAGTCAAGGATTTGAAAGAGCTGCGACAGGCCTATGACCTGGTTTACTCGAGCAAACTTGCTGTTGTGGAGGAGAACAGGGTGCTCTCTGAAGAGATGAAGAAGAAGGAGTCTGAGGCTGTTACTACCAAGGAGGACTCATACAATTCTGGTTGGGCTGCAGCATACGAGGATGCTGAAGTTCAAGAAGGGCTGGAATAAGGCCCTTTTGGCTTCTGGCGTCGACATCAATTCTCCCCCGTTTGACGAGCATGACCCGGGTCCGAAGCCAACCGTGGATGAAGTCCCTGCCCCAGCTGTTGAAGGTGTCGATCCTGTCCCTCAGGCGTCCCCTGCTGATGCCTCCCTTGTTGTGGCGACAGAGATTACCCCTGCTGAGGGCGGTGTTCCTGCTGATGCTGACAAGGGGAAGGGGCCATTGACCTATGGGACACCTGAGGTTGTTAACTAGTTATCTTCTAGGATTGCTTTGTATTTTTGGTTTTTTCTGTCTGTAAATTTTCTCTTTACTGTTCGATGTAACACCAACCTTTATTAATGAAAAGGCTCCTTTTTCTGCTCGCACTGATTTATCTCTTTCTTTCCCTTATCTTTATATTGCTTGTAGTTAATTGATGTGGATGATTACATCCGTGCTACTTCCCAATTGGGAAGGATGTTGGGGCCCAATGTCAGCTCCGAAGTTCGCCACACTTTTGTGAGGATCTTCAAGTCTCTGTGACTGAGGAACAAGCGCTCTATAGAGCAAACAGAGCTCGTCGCCAAGCTGAAGGACAGGCTTTAGGAGATTGAGGACATTGGTGCCTCAGTCCAAGAGGAGGTCAATACGTTGAGAACGAAGCTACTAGAGGCCTCTGAGATCAACCAAGTTGGGGAGGTTCTCCAGCAGGAGAATGAGGCTCTAAGGATAGAGGTCTTATGACTTAGGGAGCATGCGCTGAGCACTGCCCCAACAGTATTATAGGGTTCCTCGTCATCGCGAGCTAGAGCTAGTCAGAGTAATATTCCTCCTGTGCTGCGGGGTTCCACTGGTCCATCTGTTCTGCGAGCTGGCAGGAGCACCAGGAGCCGAAACAGGGAAGTGGAAGAACTTCGAGAGAGGGAAATGGAAGAGCTTCGCGGTGATGTCCAGTGAGCATATGTGATTGCTGCTGGGCTTCAAAGGGATGTTACTTGGCTGCGGAACCTGTTCAAAAAGGTCCTCGACAAGTGTGGGATAATGGCTACGACCAGGGTCGGTCAGTTGCTCTAACAAGGTTGTCGGAGTTCGAAGAGCTTTCCTTTGTCAGGGGGTGGCTGAGTGCTTTGAAGGAGCTACAAGTCCCGAAGAACTCGATGCTCTGGTATCTCCATGAGATTTCTCCCTCTACTCTGATGCCTAACCCCTTCCGAAGGGATGATCAATGGATCCCCATTGATGCCATACCTCGGCAATTATTGGAGTCGGATGCGAACGAGGTTGAGAAAGAGTTAGTTCCCGCTCCTGATGACGGACGAAGAGCTCGAGTGGCTGATTATCTCGCTCGGAGGCCTCACCCCCATTGAGATTTTGCCAGTTTTTTTTTTGTATTTTTGATAATGTAAATGCTTTGGGCGAGCTCGCCGACTAAACATGTATTACCATTGTTGTAAGTATGATGAATTAATGAAAAGTTTGTGTTTTGGGAAATTTTGCCGACTAAACAAGTGCATCATATTCTTCATATTCTCACTGCTTTACGATCTTCTAAGTTTGTTTTGTCGTGCAAGTGTCCTCCCAGTCCAGTATAATACCATGATACCATTGTGCACTACTTTACCTTTTAGGTTGTGTCGTCACACTCCCTTAGGCCTAAGTGGGGCAATTGGCGAGGACACACCTGGTGTTGGATGTTTTATCCGGTCAGGATTTTATTCAACCAAAGAAGGTTTGATGACCAGTATAAAATTTGGTCATATTGCCTAAGGATCCCCTGTAGGGCTTCATATATTGCCAGGGGCAATGCTAAGAGGCCCTTCGTGTTTCATAACGATGACCTGAGGAGGGATATTCCCCTGCTATAGTATAGTGATCAATGTGCCTGTTACTTGGAAAAGATGTGCGATAAATGCAGTTGTTACTAATCATAATTTAACCAATTAAATAACTTTCATTAATAATAAGGGAAATGAACTTCTATTTTCATAACAAAAGAATAAAAGAAAGATCTAAAAATAAAATCTCTTGAGATTGGCTGCGTTCCATACTCGTGGTATTTCTCTACCTTCCATCGTTTCCAAGTGATAGGTACCCTGCAGATCGTCTCTTGTTATCTTGAAGGGTCCTTCCCAGTTTGGGCCTAGCTTGCCGTCTGATGGTTTCACTGCGCTGCCCAGGACTTTCCTTAGAACGTAGTCCCCAACTCAGAATGTTCTCGGGTTAACCCTTTTGTTGTAATGCCTCATGAGCTGTTGCTGATAGCTCGCTAGTTTCACTAGGGCTAGCTCCCTGCGCTCATCGGCTAGGTCGAGCTCAGCGAGCAATGCTTCATCATTATGGCCCTGGTCGACAAGGTTGGACCTCATTGTCAGCAAACCTGCTTCTAGTGGGATGACTGCTTCCATGCCATATGTCAGCGAAAATGGGGTTTCTCCTGTTGCTCGTTGAGGAGTGGTTCGGTATGCCCATAGGATATGGGGTAGTTCATTTTCCCATGCGCCCTTGGCTCGCTCCAATCGCTTCTTTAATCCATCGATCACAGTTTTATTGGAAGCCTCAGCTTGGCCATTGCTTTGAGGGTAGGCCACCGAACTGAAGTGGTGTCTGATACCGTGTTCGTTACAGAAAGTTTGAAAGGAGCCGCTTTCGAACTGTATTCCATTGTCGGTGATTATGGCTCTGGGGATGCCAAAGCGAGTGATTATATTCCTCCACATAAACCTTATCATATCAGCATCTCAGATGTTCGCCAGGGGTTCTGCCTCGATCCATTTGGTGAACTAGTCGGTCGCAACGAGCAGATATTTGCAATTGCCGGTGGCGGTAGGCAGTGGTCCCATGATGTCCATTCCCCATTGGGCGAATGGCCATGGGCTGGACAGGGATTTTAGATCGCTGGTTGGTTGGTGGACCATAGGAGGGTGAAGTTGGCATTTCAGGCATTTGCGGACATACACTGCAGAGTCCTTTTGCATATATGGCTACCAATAGCCTTCCTTCATTGCTCGAAAGGCTAGAGACCTTCCTCCGATATGACTTCCACAGATTCCTTCGTGAAGCTCGTATAGCACTTTCTCGACATCCCCTGGGTGGACGTATTTTAGGTAGGGACCGGAGAAGGATTTCTTATACAAGTTACCTTCTGGGGATAAGTGAAAGCGAGCAGCTTTGACTCTTATCTGGTGGGCAATCTTCTTGTCATTCGGGAGCGTGCCATCCTTTAAATAGTCCCTTAAGGGGTCCATCCAGCTGGGGACTGATCCCACCTGGAGCACCTGTTCCACGTTTGGTGGCTTGTTATCGCGGTTAATGCTCGGTCGAGTGAGGAAATCGATGGAGATGGTTCTTTTTAGGTCGGAGTCAACTGTCGAACTCAGGGCTGCTAAGGCATCAGCATGACTGTTTTACCCCCTAGGAAACTGCTGGACGTTGATCGCTTGAAAGCTTGACATTAGTTTTTTTACTAAGGTGAGGTAAGCTGCCATTCTTTCATCCTTTGCATTGTAATCTCCACTTATCTGATTGAAGAATAGTTGGGAATCGCCGAACACCGGTAAATGTTTTGCTCCCAAGGTGTGCGCCTTTTGGAGGCCGGCTATTAAGGCTTCGTACTCTGCTTCGTTGTTAGAGGCTACAAATCCAAGCCTGATTCCTTATTCAAGGACTGTATTCTCTGGAGTAAGGAGGATAATGTCTATCCCTTCCCCCTTTGAGTTGGAGGCTCCATTAACAAATAGTTTCCAGGTTTCCTCTGTTGCTCGGTTATCCTCTTTCCTTGTTCGCCGAGGTTGGTCGAAGGGTTCTTCGCCCGTGAATTCAACTATGAAATCAGCAAGGATCTGACCCTTGATAGTTGTTCTTGGTTGAAATTGGATGTCAAATCGCCCGAGCTCGACTGACCATTTAGACAGTCTGCCCGATTAATCCGCTTTCCTCAGGATTGCTTTAAGGGGGTGTGATGTAAGGACGATAATAGTGCGGGCTTCAAAATAATGCTTCAGCTTCCTCTAGGTTACTACTAGTGCAAAGGCGAGCTTCTCCAAGGGTAGGTACCTCTGCTCGGTGTCCAGTAGGGTCTTTCTCGCATAATAAACGAGGTACTAGATTCCTCCAACCTCGTATATTAACGCAGAGCTGACAGTGTGGTTGGAAACGGAGAGGTATAGGTACAGAGAATCTTCCTGTTGTGGTATGACGAGTAGTGGTGGAGAGCTTAAGTTGTCTTTGAGCTCGACCAATGCTCGTGAGCAATCTGGGCTCCACTCTACCGTCTTGTTCCCTTTTAGAAGCTGGAAGAAAGGTTTACACTTCTCAGAGGATTTAGAGATGAAACGATTTAGGGCAGCGAGAATACCAGTGAGCTTCTGTACGTCCCGGATTGTGCGAGGGGGTTGCACCCTGTTGATTGTATCGATCTGGTCTGGGTTAGCCTCTATACCTCTCTTACTGACCAAGTACCCAATAAATTTTCCTGACTAGACAACGAAGGAACATTTGCTCGTGTTAAGTTTCATTTGGTACTTCCTGAGGATTTCAAAGGTGTTTGATAGGTCTGAGAGGTGATTTTTCCTTCTTCTTACTTTTAACGAGCATGTCATCGATGTAGACCTCCATGGTGTCTCCCATCTGATTCTTGAACATCTTGGTGACCAGCCGCTGATAGGTTGCCCCTGAATTCTTGAGCCCAAAGGGCATGACCTTGTAGCAGTATAACCAAATTGTTGTGATGAACGCCGTTTTGTCCTGGTCTGGGGCATATAAGGGGATATGGTGATACCCTAAGTATGCGTCCAGGAAACTCATTCGCTCGTGAGCTACAGTTGCGTCTACTAGTTGGTCTATTTTTGGAGGGGAAAACTATCCTTAGGGCATGCTTTGTTGAGGTCAGTGAAGTCGATGCAAACTCTCCACTTCCCATTGCTCTTTGGAACTACTACTGGGTTGGATAACCACTTAGGGAATTGTACTTCCCATATGGATCCTGCATCCAGCGGTTTTTTAACTTCTTTTTCGACCACTTTAGCCTTCTCGGGTGCAGTTCGCCGTGCCTTCTGCGTGATCGGTTTGAAAGTGGGATAAACGTCCAACTAATGACAGACTATACTAGGATCAATTCCGGGCAGCTCGTATGGTTCCCACGCAAAAACATCTACGTTGCGCCTCAGCAGAGTTGTCAATTCCTTATGTTCCTGGTCGGTGAGAGATGCTCCAATCAAGAAGACTCTATTACTGTCGCCGTCTCCAGCCGTAACTTCTACCAGGTCCTTGATGACCCGCTCGGAGGGGAGGATCCTGGTCTCCTCTACTCCAAGCCTTTCGTACTTTAATTGCTATTTAGAAGGTGTCAGACCCTCTTCAACTTTCTCACTGGGTTGATCGACCTTCTTCTCTAGCTTTGGTCGGATGGCTGCTATGAAGCATCTTCTTGCCATCTCTTGGTCGCCGTGGATCTCCATTACTCCTCGCTCGATTACATAGTTGAGTTTTTGATGGTAGGTCGACGAGACTACCTTCATCGCATGAATCCATCCCCTGCCGAGGATGGCCTGGTATGGCGAGTCGATGTCGACTACCAAAAACTCGATCATCTTGGAGACGTTTCCAGCGCGCACCGGTAGTACAATATTTCCTAGGGGCATAGTTATTTTTCCAACGAAGCCAACTAAAGGGACAGTAGCTTCCTTTAGGTCGGTAAAGCTTAACTTCAACTTTATGAATAGGTCGAGATACATTACTTCGGACGAGCTTCCTTGATCGACGAGCAACTTGTCGACGTCAAAGTTGGCTATCCTGAGTGTAATGATCAGAGCATCATGATGTGGGGTTCTCACTCCCATCAGATCTTCATCTGTGAAGAAAATATTCTTGCTATAGTTGACATCATCTGCTCGTCGACGCTTTCCTGACTGTGAATTTGCTGGATCGATCTGAAAAGCTTGCATTACTGCTATAAGTTTTTTCATCTCCATTCGAGCTGAGTTTCCTTGTATCTGCTTGGTGTCAGATGCCCCGTGAATTACCGCGAATTCATGTCCAGCGTCATCTTCCCGCACGTTGTCAGGTCTCGCCTCTCTATTGGCAGCCACTTTCTCTGCCCTTTTCTCCATAAATTCGTTCAAATGCCCAGACTGGGCCAGCTCCTCCAGGTGAGACTTAAGAGCTTTGCAGTGCTCAGTCTTATGTCCTCCCTCTTTGTGAAAAGCGCATCTCAGCGCATTGTTCCTTTTCGAGGGATCTCCTACCATCTTCCTAGGCCACTTGATGAATGGCTCGTCTTTGATCTTTGCGAGAATTTTGTAGATTAGTTCTTTGAAGACGGTGTTGACCGCCTGGAATGCTTTTGACGCATCATTGTTCCCTCCGTTCTTGGAGCCATTTTTGCCCCCGTTCTTTCCTCCTTTCTTCTGGTTCTCAGCTTTGTCACTTCCCTTGTTAGTGAGTTTAGCTCGACCATTTTCTCATATACTATGGCGGGTGACATCTTCCACCTTAGCGTACTTTTCGATGCGAGCCATTAGGTCATCAATAGTCACAGCCTCCTTCTTCGTGAGGGACTAGTATAGAAGGGAAGAACTAGGGAGCCCAATTTTGAAAGAGGCCACTGCCACTTCCTCTGTGTAATCCTCGATCTCATTGAATAACTCCCAGTACCTCTTTGCGTAGTCTCAGAGGGTCTCTTGAGGCGTTTTCTTCATTGTCATCAAAGCATCCGTCCTTTTGGAATGGGAGCTGCTGGTAATGAATCGGGGCATAAAAAGTTCGGCCAAGGATTTGAAACTCCTGATTGACTGGTGGGGGAGCCTTTCGAATCACTTCTGCGTTACGTCATGCAGGCTCGAAGGAAAAATTCGGCACATTTGTGCGTTTCGGTGGTTCCAGAGGGTCATGGCCTGGCGGTACTGCCTGACGTGATCAATGGGATCAGTCTTACCGTCATAAATCTTAAACCTTGGAATGACAAATTTCTTGGGGGCTTCATCTTCCTCAATTTCCCTCGTGAAAGATGACTTTATATAGGTTTTGAGAGCTCACCTGGCGAGTTCTCGGGTCGATCTTGTACCGTGGTGGGAAGGATGTTTGTCTATCTCCCTGCGGACCAGATTTCGTATGTTCTTATCGCTGTGAGCAGGGCTCTGGTAACGGCGATCTCTTCGCAGCTGCTCGCGGAGGTCGTCGTCTGATTCGTCTCCCTCGGACTTTTGAGATCCTCGCCTAGGGCTCCTTCCTTGGCTGCGAGACTTGCTCGCCTGAGGGCTAGGAGTGAGGTATGGACGTCTCATATTATCATGATGAAGCTCTCTCCCCAGTATTTCTAGTCTTCTTTTCAAGCGAGCGTTCTCTGCCTCGTGCCCGCGAGAAGACTCTCTCTGCTCGTGGAGCCTTGCCTCGTATGCATCAATCAGTCTGGATATCTGCGTGGACCTTGCTGGTCCTTGGCTTTCTTCTGAGTCAGGCCTTTCTAATCGAGCCCCCTGGTTTGAACGTCGGACTTCATACCTAATCCTGCGAGAGGCAGGTGGTTCTCGAATATCCCCAGCCCGGGGGGCATTGCTGCTGTGAGCAGACATTTTAAACTCCTTTTTGGTGTGGGCTTTTCTCAGGGAAAGATGAACGTTTCCCACAGACGGCGCCAATTGTGGTGACAATTATTATGCAACACAAATAGATAAGAAAAAAGCAATCACCAAGTATGTAAAATGATAATCACACAACAAAGGATGTACGTGGTTCAGCCAATATGTGCCTACGTCCACGATGGTGCAGTCGATGTTATTTCTATATACTCCGGAGAGTGGTTACAGAGAATACAACTTGTCCTTTTGCCCTGGACCTAGGGTTTAATATATACATCTGCGTTTAGGTGAGCGGGGGTGTTGGATTCCCCCACGTCTTACATCTCTCCCTATAACCTCCCTTAATGGGAACGTGGGAAGAGACCGAATTACTATCAAAATAAGAGGTGGGGGGCCTGGACTTTGGGCCGCCAGAATTGGGCTACTCGTCTAGGCCCATGGTCTTAATTTTGGGTACCCACAATTACGATGATAGATTTGATCCCATTCCCAAAGCCAATACCAACCGTATGAGATAGCCCACTAGGAATGTGAGGAGAGGTTGACATTTTGGTAATCATATCGGCCATCTTTACACTTGCACACATTGCGGTAGGAAATGTCACCTTAGACATTTTTGCTATGACCTTGGGAAGTCTCCTAGGAAGTTAAGGACTAAAGTTGTTTCGGTTTCCAAAACCCCCATGCATAATGTCACTCCTACTAGGGGTTATGAAATCGGACTTAGAGGCTTTAAGACTTAAACTTCATGGTTCTCATTTGGTTGCACTTGATTCTTCCCATGCTAGATATAAAGGATGATTGTGTTACAATGTTTAACATTCGATAGTTTTTGCAACATGATTTATATCTTGATAGTGTTATGACATGTGTATCTTTTGTATCATATTTTTCATTTATTTGAGTCTTATTTGAAAAAATACAAAAATATTTTGTTTTTGAGATTTTTTTTGAAAAATACAAAATGATTTTGCATTTAATTGAGTCAAAATATGTTGAACAACCAAAAAGATTTTCGGTTTGTTTTTGGTTTTGAGTTTACTTGTTTTATGTGGCATATTAGTGTGCTTGGGCCCCCGTACTTTCATTATCCATGTGGCTAGGACATTTGGTCATAATTATTGATGCTTAGAATGATATTAACCATTGTCTTATAGGGTTGTTTCAAATTTGATATGCATTTTGATTCGACTTTGTATATATGCCATCTTTGTACACATGCACGAGATTATATGAATGTTTGACTTCTGTTGCATATTTGAGTTTGGTGAGACGTTCATATCTCAACCTTGTCATCTATGCGTAAGTAGACTTAAGGAGGAGGTCTGCATGTAAGAACCATTTATCTTGTGGATTGATATTGAAAATATGATGAGTGTTCAGGGGAAAGGGCTGGGGGTGTGAAAAATTAACTCGTTGTGAAAGCCATCATTTAAAAGAGCCCAAAGGAAAATTAAGGCAATAAAAAGAAACAAATGCTGAAATAGGGCCAATAGGATTTTCTCTAATTTGAGAATGATAGAAACCTCAAAAGAGCTTGAAACAATTAAATATATATGAGGGAGTTTGGTTGGAGAAGAATTATATGGGTTTGCACCACGAATCCTTGCATCGAAAAATCATGTCATGATGCAATTGTTTGAAGAATCATCAAATTTCGGATTTATGTGCATGATGTTTGTTTACTTCATTAAGCTCATACCTTAAATATCACATATGGTTACAATAAAGTTTGATGATTTTTAGCTATCAATTAGATCTTCTTGATCGTTTCGATGTGTTGGCATTGTGTTTTATTTGTTGTAGTTCACTTACATAGATACCATGTTCATGTTTGAGCACATCGGTACTATGGTAGCATGTAACTCACATTGTTGTGTTTGTTTTGTTTTCTGTTTTGCTATTGTTTTGCTGCTTTCTCCTCTTTCCAGTTAACTTTTTCATGAAATTTTTTCACTGGACAAAACTTCATGATATTTAGAACTGGAACTGAATTTTTTTATTCTTCTCGTTCAAACGAGATATTGATGTCGCGTGGAGCCTTCAAGTGACAATACTATGTCGTTTGAACGACAAGTCTGTGTCGTTCGAGTGACAGACTGGAGATTTTTTTCTCTCCGATTTTTGTTGTTTCAGTACCCTGGTTCATATGGTTAATTCTTTTAGTTAGTATGCAGTTCTCAGTGATTATATTATTATGCTTCATTGTGTTGGTTTAATCATATCTTGTCTGATTTCAATGATTTCTCACATGTGATTATTGTTTTCTAGCTTCATATTTGACATCTTTTGATCATTAATAGTTGATTGTTTCATTGATATCTAGATATATTTCATCGATTATATCATGCTAGATATGTTTATCTTTTCACCTGATTGTCTATTCGAGACAAAAAGGGGGAGATTTATATGTATGTGATGTGGGGGAGAGTTTGTTTGATGAGCAGATACATTTGTTTCGTTACTTATTGGTATTATATTTGTGATATGCTTTCATGATTATATTGGGTAGTTTACACTTATTAATATATTGATTTAGATGTTTACAAATTGGTGTCATGTTTTTCTCACATAACAAATGATTTGAATTTGATTTTACATATTGGTTTATATAGTTTGTTTCTCCGTACTTCACTGTGTATTTGTCTATTTCATGTGTGTAGGTATGCTTAAGATATTGGAAATTTCAAGACTACATCACATTCAGACGTTCCATGCTTGTCGAACCATCTTTTTCTAGTCATGTCCTGTATTTTTATGTTTGGGTTTATGGGGTGGGATTTAGGAATCATACGACTTGACAAATCATCTTAGGAATTTCACTGTTGGTTTTTTCCCAGATTAGACAAAGGGGGAGATTTGTAAGCACAAAATTTCCAATTGAGCCGTTGTATGTTTAATTGACTTATTCCCGGAATAAAACACGTTTGAGTCATAGGTAGTATTTTTATTGTCACGATTCCACAAAGACTATTACATATTGATGTTCATTGAAGACATTACGACAAAGCTTCAAGGAATTAATCATTCCGGTTTTACGGTGCATATTTCATCTTCAAGAAAAATTGCATCCCATGATCACTCAGGTAAGAATGCATAAATTTAATGGGACTCATAATTTATTTTAAAATGTTTAAGGATGTTATTTTATTAAAGAAATAATTTTAAAATGGTTTCAAAGTGTATGAAAACGTTTACACTTCGTTTATTATGAGATAAGGATGCATTAGAGTTGTATTTAATACAAACTCTATTTCGTTCCGTCATTCAAATGACCTGTCAGTCGTTTGAGCGACATAGGGATGTCGTTGGAGAGATATGCCTATGTCGTTTGAATGAGTTGTCGCCTCTAGATATTTATTTAAGGCGTGTTTTCTCAGAATTTTGAAAAAGTGTGCAATGTGAAAAATCATATACAAACCAGTACGCATCCTGCACATGTTTTCTAAGGTTTTCTAAGTCTAAAAACATCCTTAGAGTTTCAAACATCTGAGTTTTAATTATCATATGTGATTGTGATCTTTGCTTTGCACCTATTGGAGTTTGTTCTACGCGTTGAAGGACATTGTTGGGTTTTGCGGAGAAGAAGCGAAGGAGTTCGTGTTCCAATACTATAAACTTTCCAAGGTACATCGGTGGACATAGAGGCATTTGTGGAGGCAAATACCATGGACATTTATCGCGGAAGGATTCATGTGGGCACTGTGGAAGGGTTGTTGAAGATCAGAAGAACGTCAAGTCTCATGGAATCGAGTCGTTGAGTAAGACTTGTGTCTATTCCTTATAACTCCAGATTCATAGTGATTGTTTGGCTTGAGCCATTCGAGGTTTTTCCCCTTAATGGTTTACTGATACATCCGATGTTATGAGCATTCTTTTCCTTACTTTACTTTCTTTAATCACTAGATGCATGTTTGGGATTAAGAAAGATAAAATTTGGTTAAGTTAAAATTGGTTCACAATTTGGTGCACATAAAAATTTGAATTTTTTTTTTAAAAGAGAAATCGTTTGTCATACTTAAAACGCTTCCGCATTAAAAAGGGGCCTACAGTAGGTGATGATCCATGAGAGTGCAAACTGGGTTACATGGAATGGTTCTTATCAATTTCTCATCCAATTATCCAACATCCTCGACCCTGACTTGGAACGAATAAGAAATCCACCTCATGAGATGAACTTGTATGATTATTGATTTAAGTTCATAATATTGAATAATATATGTAAATATATGAAGATTGTATATCTTATATTGCAGATGACTACTGTAAATGAATCACTTGCTATGCTCGATCGCTCGATTTCCCAGGGAGGATAATTGGAGTTATAAGAACAGGTCTCTCAAATACTGTCTATCGCTCTTGGTACAGGGGTGGGGAAGGGAAAGAAGAATGCTATGAGCTGTTGCCTAGTAACAATTGAGACGAAGTCCATGCGTGTACATAACAGTACGATAGTTGGAGAGAAGACAGAGTCATTGGGAAATGGAAGGAAATGACAAAAGAAATGACACATTTTGTGTTGTTACTATGTTTTTGTTGGTTGTTGTAGACTTTATTGAAAATTGTTGGGTTTTCTTGTTTAATTTCATTATATAATTTTATCTGTGCAATTTTCATGGAGAATATATTCAATTTCAGTGTTTTGGTATTTGTAGACATCATTGGAATTTTCATAAATGATGGTTATTTCATTTATAATGATTTAGGAGAGGTTGTAAATAAAAAAAATATATCTGATAGAATCCTACCAATATGTTTGCCTAACTTCAGTACTCAAGTGCCCAGTTGTTTCCAACCATTCATACTACTTGTCACCCTTTCGTCGAAAGGCTTGAGTTGGTCGTTTACTGCAAAGATTATCACCTAAGTTCGGTATTTTATTGCCAAATGACATCGTTTGGTATAAAATAATCAACCTAATTTTTCAACATTGTAATATTGCTTTGATAACATAACACCAAAAGAAAAATAAAATTTCAACAATTTTTTGATTTGTCAGCATCTATATGCCGATTGTTTTTGCACTCGTCACTCTGTCTCGCATATTATTGCCAAATGGATACTATCGGTGAATAGATACTAAGTTTAACATGTTTTGTCAATTGTAAGATGCCTACATAAATCGTTTGACATTTTTTGTGCCGAATAGTGGTATTTTATATCATGTGGTACCAATAATAACATTGTGATGATTTTTTGATATCGGGAATCACTCGGTCATATAATGCTGAAGTTTTTTTTTTTATCATCAGCAGGGTGCCGAAGGTATTTTGATATAATTCAAGGATATAATTCAACCAAAACCAATATTATTTTCAAAATATAATTCACCAATAAACATTCAACCAATGGGCAAAGATATCATTTGACATTCAATTCTAGTATATAGTTCAACCAAAACAAACATTTTATTCAAAGATATACTTAAAATATCAACATTCATGTTTGATTCACCGTACAAAATTACATTCATGCCCTACTTTATAGTTTTAGTTCCCCAAAAACTGCAATTTAAGTCCCCAGAAAATACAAGTTGAAACCCTCGTAACAATTTTCACCGACATGTTAAGTCTCCCAAATATACAAGTTAAAACCACATGAAAAAATTATAAGTTAATCCTCCCAAAATATAAAATCAAAAATATCAACATCATCCATCCTTCAACTCTAATCGAAATCAATGGAGATATCATGTTTAGCCGCATGAAAATGGCACATGGAGTTCCAAAGTCTAATTCAGTCATTGAAGAGTAATATTCATCCTTAAGCTTGTAGATCATGATGGTTATTTTAATTACATGTTATCGGTGGAATTGATATTTTCCTTAAGTTTCAAATGCCCATAGTGCACGTTAGCGACGTTTATCATTGTTATAATTTTCCCTCTTCTTGTGGTAGAGGGTCGAGAAAATTGACGAATGTGAGGCACATTGATTTGCATAGTACCACAATGACACAATTGTATGCTTTCACAGCCAAGTATGCCATTTCAGGTTCTATAAACCAATCGGGTATACTGCATGGCGATTGGCCAAATTTCAAGGCGGCAAAGATCTCAGAGTACGTCCTAACGCCTCTAATAAATAAAGTAGTCCAAAAGTCTTAATTGGTACTTAGTTCCTGAATAAGGTTCCTTCTAACAACTCCTCATTGACCATACCTTTTCCCACCCTAACCAATTCTAAATGCTATAACCCTAAAACCCATATTTTCTATCATCCTTGATGTCCGTTAAATTTTCCACAAGGGTTGAAAAAATTCAGGCATGTCTTTGAAGTTACATTTGACCATATGATCCGTATCTGATTTTTTTTATTGAATGGAGGGAGGTGTAGCCTCTGAGACCAACTCATTGATTAACTTCGAGGTTTCTAAAGAACGTGATTTTTCTCTTTTGCCGTCATTTTATCACGTAACTTACCCATCGAATTAATTGGTTTTGGATCAAACAAATCACCTCCGATTGGACTAGTAAGATCGTTGATCTTAAACATAAGTACCTTGCGTTCATCCATTGTCGACTATGACCATCTCTTTTTAAAATAAATCATCACCATCTCATAGTTGATCTCGTTGTATTTAGCCAAATTTGGGTCAATGTTAAGCTCTTTCTAGTGTTCATCAATCACACCTAGAGGGATATGTACGACTCCTTATGCATCGTATAAAATAATCTTATAGGTGCATGGTATGACAAATACTGAACGTAGTACATGACAACACGCATGCTCATTAACACTAACAACACCAATTAGATCTACATTCCACATACGTAACTCAATTGCACACTAAGAAACGTGCTCTCTTAAATTTTTAATTTATGGAATGTTATGCATGTGCATGTGCATGTGCATGTGCATGTGCATGTGCATGTGCATGTGCATGTGCTTGTGTTGACTCACTTGAGATAATAACATTACATGAACTTCCTTCGAGAACTGAAAAAATGAGAAATTAGATGACCTAAGCATCTTCTTCAAGTGAGCATGAGCACCCTTCACTCTATTGGTAATACGACTGCCATAGTTACTAATTTTATTCGATTATGATAAATTGTAATCTTCATGAATTGGAAACCAAGTCTTTTCAATGTAGTCAATCACGTTAGTGAATTCCATGTGTTTGACTTTGAAATAGGCATGTGCATCAAGGAATTCAACCGATGTTTCTTGCTTAACTATAGAATACCACTCCTGCATGACAACTTCCTAGTCATCAATAGCCATGCCATGATTTTTATAATTCATTTCCACATTTTTGTTAATGTGGAATATGAAAAGAATGGTTCTAACTTTAAGGAAGCTTCTATGAATGACATTGATGCAACCTTGTTGATGGTCCGTAATCATTACTTTGGGCATATTTATAGTATCATAAAGTGTCCTCAAACATTGTAACACCCAAACAAATTGTTCTTCCTTTTCTGAGTACACGAAGGAAAATGCAATGCAAAATGTCCTACTGGTTGATGTAATGCCAACCATCTCAAAAATCATCATGTTAAATTGGTTGGTCTTATACATACAGTCCATCAAGACAAGTGTGGGAAAGCACTTCGTAAGAAAAATAGACTTGGGGTGAGCAAAAAATAAATCCTAACTCATCGGTATGCGGGTCGCTATTTATCTAGTATATATAGACTTGAGGAGTTATTGAATCATAGTCCTCCCTTGAATATCCTTGTAGTTTTAATCGACCTTAGGATTGTAAAGTGTGGCCACAGTTGACAAGTTATTCATGTATATATCCTTTATGGTTTTCAAAGCCTATCTCGACTTAACTCCGATTGCAATTAAATCTTTGGCTAGTACATATTCTTTGCATTTTAATCTCCCGATAGATGGATATTCGACTAGTGTCTTGGAAATTTCATGGTTGTAGATGAAATTAACAACTTCAATCTAACACTTTCTGTCACTTAGAGGCACACCCTCTTAGGAAAATGAAAAATTGTTGTTTCTTATTGGTGAGTCCGTATTATTATTGGGCCTTTGTGATTTTGGTGGTTCGGTCCCTTTCTTATAGTGAGATTAGTAGAATCCTCCCCTTTCGCAACCCTTGATTAGTATTACCTTCCTTCCATTTGATGGATTCTCTGACTTTGAGGTAATAATCACCACCCTCATATTTTGGCCACACTCTTGGGCCTAATGCATCAAGGCGGTTCGATCATGAAATATCTTCACATATAAATCACGATGTATTAGCAAACATAATATAAAAGCCATGAAATAACAGACTTATAACATAATCATATAACAAACTTATTACATAGCAGATAAGTTACTTCATCTATGTTGAACTCTATTGAGTGATAAACCTCTGTTGGTACTGCCTCATTAACAACGACAAGTTTATTAAATGAATTTCCATCGGTGTGTTTACGTTTGGTATGTCATTAATAGATTCATCGAGCGTCGTAGAAGACTTACCACGACCACAGGACAAAATTTCATCTATTTCATCCAAAATGGTGTCATCACAAAAATAGGGTCATCCTATATAGGTTGGTATTACATAATAACAATGACTTGTATCAAATTTGTCAAGTAGTAAAAAAATGGGAAAACATTATTCCATTCGACATCATGATACTGAGCATATAGGAATATTTTTGCATTATTTTGTCGAGTCGATGGTATTATGCTGAATTAATTGTTATATATCTGCAGTATGTTGTCGAATGAAACATTCCACTTATAGCATATTCATTTGACGGTACAATGCCAAAACCCTACATCATGTTTGGCACTATATGGCTGAGTGAAGACGAAACATCAATTTTTTTCTTACATTTCGATTATAAAATGATTTTTAATGTTAAATAAGCATGGTTTTGTGGTTATATATCTCAAAATGACATGTTTCAATCATTTTCTTCGAGTATAATCCCCCTGGTCACTTATCATTATTGAAACTCTTTGGTGGGTGATCCATGGAATTCAAATGCTTGTCTGAATGACTTTATGCGATAAAAACCACTTCTAAACACTAATATTATATTTTTATTTACTAATAGGAGATATAGTGGTGATTTCTTGATTGAGGTGTCAGACCGGGTTTAGTAGGGTTATACCGAGGGAGTGATATGGAGTCGAGGTTTGTTACTGTGGCCATCCCTCCTTCCTTCCCCCTTATTTTCCTCTTCCAACGAGTGGGTGGGATTGCATACTTTATAAGGTTACTTGACCATTGTCGATGTAGGGTGATATGTAGAGATAGAGTCATCATCATATTTTTCATAAAACAGGCAAAAGAAATGTTGTCACCTCGAGAGAATGGCATCAAGGACAATACCGATGCTTGCAAAATCAAGTAGTTCGAAGGTTCGGGGACTAATTTAGGGAATGGGAAGGTGTTAGGCACCCATCCCACCCTTTCGGTATCTCATGTACATATGTTAATATTGTCATGTAGAACTTTGTGATGTGTGTGTTTATGTCAATATTATAAATGAAGGATGGAATAACTAGACTCGCGTCATGTCTAAAGCGAAAGCAAGGTCATCCTCAGGAGTATTTCCAAAATAATACTAATAAAAAGTATGATGTGAGTGTTTGTTGATTCATAAATCGTTATGGAAGAACGGTTGCATATATTAAATAAGACACAAGCAGACAAGCATTAAAACATATATATCATGAATATATAATAACAAATGTAGGTGGGAGGAGTCAAGTCCAGGGATTTACCTAAGACTCCTACATAGCTCGAGGGCGTCAAAGTCCATGTAATTCGAAAATGATATGAGATGGAGTTCAACCCATAAACCTAATCGGGGACTTAATTATGTGTGTGTGTAGAAAAAGTTATTTTAGTGTGAGAAAGTGTGATGAGAAATTCCCTTTTAGAATTTATGAGAGTACCCTATTTTTCTTGTTTTGGGGGTTTTCTATACAAATAAGGTGTGTGAAAATACTAATAATAAAATTTTAGAATTAAGATGTATGATGCAATAGTAAAGCGAATATGACATAAATAATGCAAAATTAAGAGAAATTAAAGACAAAGAGGAAGAAATGGACCTTTTTATGATGACTTGAAATAGATTTTCCTTGTAGATGCGCTGACCTCAAGGTGGAGTGATAGTGCTTTGAAGAGGTGGGTAGGAATTTACTCAAGAAAGTATGAAAATTATGGAAGGAATGTGGGATATGAGCTTTTTAGGAAAGAATAACTCTGAATTCGAGAGAATTCTCTCTTAATTGCTAAGAGGAATGTTTAGGTGTTTCTTTCAAAGTGAGGTCATGTCCTCTATTTATAGGGCCTAGGAGGTTCCAATCATCATGGTCCTCAAACTAACTATCAATACAGAACCCTAGATACACTGCCAATAGGGAGGGTCCTAACATTTCCATTAGGTAGTCTGAAATAGGTTTTTAGAAAAAATGGTCGTAAAACAAGAATCGCATGTTAGAATCGCGCATGGGGCAGACCATTGGAAAGGGTTTTTAGATCCCTTCAAGAATCCATTGAGACACTCCCGGGATCGGGATTTGACCAAGGTCAAATGGGTCCGAATGCGCCCGTTGGTCACTAAATAGGAAATTCTCAGAGGAAAATGGATCGTTTGTCTGAACCATAAGGCCGATTCTTACACCGGACAGATCATTGTAAAGCATATTCAGTTCTCTTAGATATTTCATTCATCTTTGTTTGGTTCAGAGGGTTGACCATGGGCAAATGGTGACCGAAAGCGCCTGGTGACTCTTCAGAGTAAAATGGGTCGTTCGTTTGTACTGTAAGGATGATTCATGCATGAGGTGGATCTTTAGAAAGGGTATTTAGAGAACGTAAAATTTTCATTTCGATTTGTTTGAGATGAAGAGTTGACATGAGTCAAATGGAGCCCGTGATTGCTTAACTACCTCCGAATCAGTTTTTGGGGTAAAACAGATCGTTCATCCGAACTGTTAGGATAATTTATGAAAGGGGTGCACCATTGGAAAGGGGATTCAGAGCCCTTCAAAGATTCATTAAGATTTCACTCAGACGAGAAAATTGATGAGAATCAAATGGGGACCGGGTGCACCCGATGGCCTTGAAATCGATTTTTGATAGTAGAATGCATTGTTCGTCCGAACTATGAGGCCGATTTGCACATGGGGTAGATCAATGGAAAGGGGATTTAGAGACCTTCAATGATTCATTGAGCTTATGTTCAGATGATAAAGTTAATAGGGGTAAAAAAGGGACCCAAAAGTGCCCCGTGGCCTCTAGATCAATACTCAGAGTATGACCTAGAGTTTGTGGTTAACGAGTGAGCGCTAGGGACCTAACGATGTTCTTAGGGGTCCTAGGATGGGGTTTCAACATGGAATATTTCTTTTTTTTTTCTTCATTTTTTTAATTTTAGCGTGGGTGAAACAATCCAAGCATATTTTTTCATGAGGTACTATAAATTAATTCTAGAGGAGCCTTTATCACCACCCAAAAATTATTATAACTTATTTTCCTTCTCGTGGGGAAGATTTGGTTCATGGTTGATAATGGATATCCATTTAAATGTATGGCTATGAGTTTATTTGATGACTTGTTTTTATTAAGGTATCTTGTAATGAATAAAACTTCTATTAATTTATCATGAAGGATAAAATAACTTTGCAGATTCAAGAGATAAATTTGTGTTGGTTATGCTATTCACTTTTGTAAGGACGCAAATTTCCAATTGAGTCCTTTGTTGTTTTGGCTCAATTCCGGACAAAAACATTTGAGTCATAGGATAGAGTATATTGATCATCTCTCAAGCCTATGATGTGTTTAGTTGAAGACGTAGCGGCAAAAAGTATAAAGCTTCATCAAAATGTTGTGGTTTATGTGCGTCGTTTCAACGTCATCAACAGTGGTTCCATGCTCCCAAGGTATGAATGCATTTATATATATATAGGAGCTTGGAACTTGTTTAATTGGGTGTTAGGTTTATTTAAAACTGCGTTTTGTTTTCAGAAAGAATTAATTAAATCTTTAAATATAGTTTATAAAGTTTTTGGGCTAAAATAAAATTTTTCAATCTTTCTATCTCTTCGTTCGATATGTCGTTCGAACGAGTTTTTTCGTTCGAACCAGATGTCGTTCGAACGTGTTAACCAACGAGTTCCTAGTATAGGCCTTTGAAATGTCGTTCGATATGTCATTCGAACAAACTATGTTCGAACGAGATATCCAACGAGATTTCTAACGAGTTTAATCTGGAACCTCGTTAGAAGTCTCGTTCGAATGAGATTTCATTCGAACGGAATGTCGTTCGAACGAGACGCCAGGTGGGAACAATTTTTGGTAGTTTTAAGCAGTTTTTCTCCCACTTTCCCACTTGTTTCTTAACCAACTTTTCTCAGACTTTATTATGTGCGGGAATAACATTTTCCAACTCAACTTTTCCATTCTATTCCATCAATTAGAGAGAATTTGAGAGCTAAATTTCTTGAGGAAAATGTTCTTGTTTTGAGTGAGATTTTTAGAGAAAAATATACACCACTCTAGTTTACACCCAAATAAGTTTCTTCCAAGTTCCCATATACATATATCTTCCTTCGAGTTTGGCACCGGTTTTTTCTACACCGAATTGAAGAGAAGTTTGCATTGATTTACCCACTAGGAGAAAGGCTCTAAGTTCGGGTGACGGTGACCATATAAAGTCCGATCGGTGGATTCCAAGACCACGGTGGAGCTCCAAGGTTATCCTCTAGGAAGAGGTGTCTACAAGAAGAAGCGTCGAGGCTTGAGAGGGATCGAGTCGTGTGTTGTAAGCCTTTCTGTCTTGTATTTATAAATTCCGTATCTAGTGGATTTGTGGCTAGGGCCGTCCGAGGTTGTTTCCCGTCTTGGGTTTTTCCTCGTACATCGCGACGTAGTGATTTCTTATTTTATTTTATCTTGCTATTTCACTTAGAATGAATGCTCAGTACTAAAAGATAAAATTGGTTTAAATCACTATTAATTAAATTTGGTAATTCGTTTGTTTTAGTAGAACCATCATTCTACGCTTCCGCATCTAAAAGGGAAATTATTATTTAAGTATTCTAAAATCGGGGGCCCTCCGGGTGACTTTAAATTGGTATCAGAGCCAAAGGGATAAATTATTTCGTTAAAGATCTTTTAAATATTTTTTTGTCTAAAATGGAATTTTCCCCATTTTCAAAATTTCCTATTTTCGATGGTTCTAACTATGCGTATTGGAAAGAGCGTATGAAATCGGCACTTAAATCTATCGACGAGAGGGTTTGGATGTCTGTAGTTAACGGGTGGTCTCCACCAACTCATTTAGTGGAAAATGAACGTGTTCCCAAATCGGCCGATAGATGGACTGAGAATGAGTTTAAACTTTCAAATTTTAATTCCCGTGGTTTAAATTCCTTGTTTAGCGCTGTCACACCGAAAGAATTCCGACGTATTATGACGTGTGAGACCGCTAAAGAAGCGTGGGATATTTTACAATTAATTCATGAAGGAACTAGTGTCGTTAAGGCTTCGAAACTCCAAAACCTCACCACTAAATTTGAAGCTATCAAAATGAATGATAATGAAACTTTTGATGAATTTTATGCTAGACTGTCCGATATTGTCAATTCATCTTTTAGCTTGGGAGAGAAAATTCCCGACAACCGAGTTGTAAAGAAAATTTTAAGGTCCCTTCCTGATAGATTTATTCCAAAAGTGACTATTTTAAATTCTTTACCAACTTTAGTCTCTACGAAATTAGAAGAGCTTGTAGGTGATTTACAAACCAATGAACTCGATATGTTTCCCTCTAAAACTGAAAAGAAAATTGAAAATAGCGTTGCTTTAAAATCCCGAAAAGAGGTCAAACAAGTAGTAGAGAGCAAGAGTGATAGTGACTCAGAAGACATGGCTTTGTTTGCTCGTAAATTTAAAAAATTTCTTAAATTTAACAAAGATAAATTTAAAAATGATTTTAAGAAATTTGAAACTTCTAAACATGACAAAGGCGAGAAGATCCCTAAACCTATTAATGAAAATTTAAACAGGGACGAGTCTAATAGGTGTTTTGGTTGTGAGGGTTATGGCCATAGGGCTTTTGGGTGCCCCACTAGACTAAGGAAATAGGGTAAACGACCCATTTCATATAATGCGACCCTTAGTGATAGTGATAAGGAAGAGGGACCCGATTCCCCCACTAAGCCAAATTTTATGGCTTTTATGGCTAGTCATGTGACCACCGAAAGTGAATCTTCTCATGAAGATACTCAAACTCATGACACTTCCGAGGTCAAAGTTTTTGATTCCCTTGTTTTTTATGATAGTGGGAGTGGAGAAGAAAGAGGGAGTGAAACTGAAGAAGAGGTTAATGTGAGTGAACTTCAAAATGCTTTTCAAGAATTTTATGAAGAATCTATTAAATTGAAAAGAGCTAATTTGAAGTTAGAAGCTTGTTTAAAAGAGCGTGTCAAGGTCATTGATGATAGTATGTTGGTATAAGATCTTAGGACACGTGAGAGGACTCTTCAATAAAATCTTGAATATATAGAGGGCGAGAGAGATAGCCTTAGGGGTTTAATGGAATCATTGAAAAATGAGCTTCTTGCTTGTGAAGAGAAAAATGTTTTATTAGAGTCTAACATTTTAGAATTCCAAAATAAATTGAAAGATTCTAGTAATGTCAAATTTGATTTGGAGTGTCGTTCGAAAAAATTAGATAAAATCTTAGGAACGGTCCAAATTAAAAATGACATGTGTGGTTTAGGCTTCAATACTTGTAATGAATCTACTCATAAAGCCAAAACCAACGTTTTAGGAGAATCCACTAGGAAAGCTTTTAGAGATCACTCCGTAGGTAAATATTTTCGACATGTTTTTCCTTGTACACATTGTGGTCGAAAAGGTCATCTTAGGAAAAAAAAAATTGATCTTAAACGAATTCCTAGAAAATCCCAACGTAAAACAACCAATGTATTTAAAATTCCTCCACCCCAAGATAGTCATTCTTTATTAATTTGGGTTAGGAAATCCGACTTGATTGCCTTGCAAAATAGGGTTTTTGATTCTCATTTACTATAACATGCTTCCTCCCTTGCTAAATATAAAGGATGAATGTGTTAGTCATTTGCATACATTAGCTTTTGTACCTCATGTTATATCATTATGCTAATTGTATGCTTGTTTAATCATTTTCTAGTCATTGCTCAGTCTTACATCACATGCGAGAATTATGATTTTTGTTTATCTTTTGTATTTTATTTCTTCATTTTGTTTGCATTGAATGAAAAATACAAAAATATTTTTGTTTATCATTTGGGTTTTTATCTATTGGAATTTAAGCACTTAATAAAAATTCAAATGAATTTTTGTTTGTCCTTTTGAGTATATATTAATAGTTTTGGTTAAAAATGATAAAAACTCAAAATATTTTTATTTTGTGTGTATTTTGGTTTGACACGCTTTAAGTGACATATACTTGTGTTTGAATCCCTCCTTTAATGCTCCCGTGTGGCTAGAACTTTTGATCTAGATTATAAATCCTTATTATGTTCTTTACCATGCTTAAATGGAGTAGTTGGATTTTGTATTGATTTAAATAGATTCTATTTTTATATGCCTCAATTCACACATGCACGAGCTCTTTTGAAATTTTAACTTCATATGTATATTTGAGTTATGTGAGATGTTCTCCTTCCAATCTTGTCATCTACATATCTGTGACTTAGGAGGACTAGTGCATGTCAAAATCCGTTGCACGTGAGATTTGTGTGAAAAATGAAAACACGATAAATATAAATGTGCACGGGGAAGGGCTCCTAAAGGACTTAGTGATCCTTTGCGATTTTAAGCCACCATTATAGAATGGACCTAAAAGAAATACGTGGTCCAAAGGCCTAAAAACAGAAAATATGGCATTAAAAATAAAAACAATTGCCAAGGCCTATGTTTGATTGATATATTCATTCAAAATTAATATAAATGCTTATTGAGGGATATTGGATGGTATATCAACGATTTTCACAATGTACGTTTATCCTAGTTGCGTATTTCATGTCATGACTCTATTGGTTTGTAGAATCATCAAGATGCTAGGCTTGTATGCATTGTGTATGTTTGTTCATTGAGTTCAATCTATATTGTCACATGAGGTTATATTCAAATGTGATGAAGTTTGCAATCAAATGAGAACTCCGTGAACATGTTTTTAAGTGATTGGGTCTAAATTTAATCGTTACTAGTTCACACCCCAACACTTCCGTTTCCATATGACACATTTTTGCCATACGAGTGTGACAGACTCCTATTATAATTTGTGTGTGTCATTTGTGTGTTTATATCTATATATGTGTACTTGAGTCTCTATGATATATATTATGTATACATATATTTGATATTTTTGTTTAGTCTTTGCTTTGATTTCTAATCCATATATGCTTTTAATTCATACTTGGTATCCATCTTATTGCATTCTTTGTTGATATCACCTGCTTAATAATTTATATATCCTAGGGTGTATCCAATGTTATTGTTTGGATTAGTTGAACTTTTATTGCCTATATGCATTAATGTTCTCTTCACTACATGCACAATTTCATTTTTACTTCTTTAAGCCTTTGTCTATTCCTGAACAAAAAGGGGGAGAATGATAGGGGGAGAAAAGGAAATAATCCTATTATTATCGTATCTTAGTTTAAGGGAGATTTATCTTAGGGGGAGACGTCTTTCTAAGTTGATCATACTTGATAAAGGGAGAGAACATTATTTTTACCTGCATTAACTATTATTTTGTTCCCTATGCGTGTAATGTGTTTGCCTAAGTGTGTAGGAATTATTTTTAAAGCGGCAACTTTCAACGGCAAAGATTGTTGATCCTTTGGGTTGTTTGAGTCAAGCTTTGTATTTTTATTTTGGGTGGGACTTTCTATTAGTCTAGTAGAGCTTAACGTCCCTTTAGGATATTTGTATAGTTTTTGTCCCGAAATAGCCAAAGGGGGAGATTTGTAAGGACGCAAATTTCCAATTAAGTCCTTTGTTGTTTTGGCTCAATTTCGGACAAAAACGTTTGAGTCATAGGATAGAGTATATTGATCATCTCTCAAGCCTATGATGTGTTTAGTTGAAGACTTAGCGGTAAAAAGTATAAAGCTTCATCAAAATGTCGTGGTTTATGTGCCTCGTTTCAACGTCATCAACAGTGGTTCCATGCTCCCAAGGTATGAATGCATTTATATATATATATATAAGCTTGGAACTTGTTTAATTGGGTGTTAGGTTTATTTAAAACTGCATTTTGTTTTCAGAAAGAATTAATTAAATCTTTAAATATAGTTTATAAAGTTTTATGTGCTAAAATAAAAAATTTCAATCTTTCTGTCTCTTCGTTCAATATGTTGTTCGAACGAGTTTTTTCGTTTGAACCAGATGTCGTTCGAACGTATTTGCCAACGAGTTCCCAGTATAAGCCTTTGAAATGTCGTTCGATATGTCGTTCGAACGAACTATTTTCGAACGAGATATCCAACGAGATTTCTAACGAGTTCAATCTGGAACTTCATTAGAAGTCTCATTCGAACGAGATTTCGTTCGAACGAAATGTCGTTCGAACGAGACGCCAGGCGGGAACAGTTTTTGGCAATTTTAAGCAGTTTTTCTCCCACTTTCCCTCTTGTTTCTTAACCAACTTTTCTCAGACTTTATTATGTGCAGGAATAACATTTTCCAACTCAAATTTTCCATTCTATTCCATCAATTAGAGAGAATTTGAGAGCTAAATTGTTTAAGGAAAATGTTCTTGTTTTGAGTGAGATTTTTAGAGAAAAATATACACCACTCTAGTTTACACCCAAATAAGTTTCTTCCAAGTTCCCATATACATATATCTTGCTTGGAGTTTGGCACCGGTTTTCTCTACACCGAATTGAATAGAAGTTTGCATTGATTTACCCACTAGGAGAAAGGCTCTGAGTTCGGGTGACGGTGACCATATAAAGTCCGATCAGTGGATTCTGAGACCGCGGTGGAGCTCCAAGGTTATCCGCTAGGAAGAGGTATCTACAAGAAGAAGCGTCGAGACTTAAGAGGGATTGAGTCGTGTGTTGTAAGCCTTTCTGTCTTGTATTTGTAAATTCCGTATCTAGTGTATTTGTGGCTAGGGCCGTCCGAGGTTGTTTCCCGTCTTGGGTTTTTCCTCGTACATCGCGGCGTAGTGATTTCTTGTTTTATTTTATTTTGCTATTTCACCTAGAACACATGCTCAGGACTAAAAGATAAAATTGTTTTAAATCACTATTAATTAAATTTGGTAATTCGTTTGTTTTAATAGAATCATCATTCTACGCTTTCACATCTAAAAGGGAAATTATTATTTAAGTATTCTAAAATCGGGGGACCTCCGGGCGACTTCAACTTTGTATTGAAAAAATATTATGGGTATCTTAGAGAGGGTTGGATTTTTTTAATTATAATTTGTAATATATATATTTCAATTTATATAAATTACTAAAAGAAATAAAAATATTGATAATACTGAGCCCCAATTCCATTTTACTTGGGGTGTATTGATTACAAAGTTGGATAAAGATTGAAATACGATTCAATTTACATTAAGATGGGAGAAAAATGGAAGAAGAGATGAGTTTCATAGTCCATAAAATCGATCTCCATTTGTGTGGGTGGTGGTTTGGTGGGTGGGTGTTTATTAGAAATGTTTTTCTGTTAAAAATAAAGAAAATATGGAGCGCATGTTACATGTAAGACTATAGTTCTTGTAGGAGGGTATTTGTACAGGGGTCTATGGAGAACTGGAACGGGTGAGGCATGACCCACTCCAACGGACTCTATCTTCAAGTCCTTCAAAGTCACAAGATCAACTATGAGATGAAACCTTCCTCTTTTTGTAATAATGGAGTAAATGTTATGACCTTCCTCCTGAAAAAAACTAGAGAAAAGTAAGTTTCATAAGTAATAATGATATCTGTGAGAGAGAGATCTCCTGAGATTATACACTTAGAGAGAGAGAGAGAGAGAGCAAGGATGTAATACTAGTTCTAGTGCTATTTTGGCATATTAATAGTGTGACTTGAGTTTTTTTTCTTGTCCTTGACCTTACCAAAGGGTCATATTTGTAGGTATATACTAGGACTGCCTTGGAATTTTGGGTGTTAAAAAATAAGAGGGAACTTAGGGACAAGGTCTAACGTAACTTTTGTCCCTATAATTCTGTTATCCGCCTAACCCCTCTGATAGGAAGCACCTGATGCACACCAAAGTCAAAAAGAAAATACGTCTACTAATAATTCCAAAATATATGATTGCGTGAATTTCATTTCAAATGATAACTTATTGTACAAACATTTATAAAAACTTGCGAGTGGCCTTGAGGGTCACTCGCTGATGGTCATTTAAAAAATGCTATTGTGAGCAACCTATTGGTTACTCACTTCTTTATTCTTAGTGTAGGTTGTGCGAGTTCTTGTGTGACTCCTACAGTCCCTATACTAGTACTCTCTCTATCTTAAAGTGCCGAGTGGTTGATCTTTGTCTTTTCCCAATGAACCTTGCCTCTCATCTATCAAACCAAAACTCCTAGGGGATCCCAACTGCCATTCTTGCTCAACTAAGGCTACCTGTATAAGATAATAATCAAAATTAATTTATTAGTTCCTGAGTAACAATCTCGAGGATGGGGCCACCCATGGTGGACCCCTAGCCCTAAGTCATTTCTTAGTAACAATTTGGGGAGTGAGGCTACTTGTGGTGGACCCCCTCGCCTTAGGAATTTCCTTGGAAGCAATTTTGGGGTATGTATCTAGTTGTAGTGTATCCCCTCTCCCTAAGTGTTGTTATGCAGTATTATCCAGTGGGAGTGGGGTCACTCGTGGTGGACCCCCGCTACCTATGTCATTGTCCGGTATCAATCTTTGACATTAGGTCCACTCAAGATGAATCCCCTTATCCTAGATCATTTTTGTTATTGATCTTGGGGAGTGGGGCCACTTGTGCCTCGCCCTTTATAGTTTTAGTCTGGTGATCAATCTTGGGGAATGGGGCCACTAGAGATGGACCCTTTTCCCTTTACAATTTATCTGAAGACATTAGTGGATATGGGTCCACTCATGGTTGACCCCCTCGTTCAGGTTGAAGTATGCCTACCAATGAGCAGGTGCCCTCTACATTATCCCCCTCATGCAAAGTCCTTTGTGTTGGGCAGACCAAAGGGCTTTATACGAAA